>CM042821.1:18696123-19317862 GCA_009982885.2 Hyles vespertilio | reverse complement strand
AGCCAAGTCGATCTATTTATTTAAAACGTAAAGAATTTTTAATATTGATATGATAATAACTTACGTAATAACTTTATACAGAAGGTCCCTTAAGCAAGGACTAAATAAATTAATCGCCTTGGTATTACATAGATCTTACAACTTTTTACGGTAGAAAAACTGAGCTGTGAGACTTGGATTTTTTACAGGATGTTTTTGATGGGATCTCACGTCTTTTTGTAGTCCTACTTTTTTCCTTTTTGGTACTTTTTATTTCTGGAATATACATATCGATTTTTCTTAAAGCCTCTGTCTTATGGTTTATTTATTTTTTTGTAGGTATCGATTTATCACAAATATAGCGGATTTGATTATTAGTGCTCTTTCTTTCATGGTAATTGATATTTTCGAGCTATTTAGTCTTTTTATTTGCAAGTTTTTCTTCGTCATGTTTTTCTAGAGGAATGTTGTACAGTTTCATGGGCTGAATACACCCTTTCCCTCTCTATACCCCCTCCTGTTATGCCTCATATATATAGATACCTATCTACAACTATTATTCCATTATATACGGGTACAACGTATCATTAACTGCAAATGTAACATTGTAATCCTATACATTTATATGGGATTACAAAGTTATTCACACAGTTGGTGTACCTAGAAAACTAGACAGAAATTATGAAATGTTTAAATTTTCCCTTAATTTAGACACTAAATACTAATTATATTCTAAATTTGAAGGTTCTATGTCTGCTAGAAGTGCCTTAGACTTTTGATGAGCGGTCAGTCAGTCAGTGAGTGACAAAATTACGAAAGTTTGACAAGTTATAATTCTTAACCTACTAGTTCAAATTGAATGAAATTTTGATTGAAAAATTAAATATACCGTGTTTACATAATGCCTGCTTAGTAACTGAAAATTCAGGCTTCTTGCTTTAACCACAACGAAGTTATGGGGGGTTGAAAATGGTCTGAATTGCTTCGAGAAAAGGATGGTACGACTGTGCCGCTTTTTAGGTCGACTTGGAGGGGGCACTGCCGTGCCCCCAGATCCTGATACGGATCTCCGTTGAGCCAAACTTAATGAATAACCTAAAACCTTCCGTGTTGGATTTATTAGACAAATATACAAGCGTTATGGCAAAAGATAAGAATCGTGGGATGTGTGGTCAACAATTATTTCAATATTTTGTGTAATGGTTGATTTCCACGATTAAATAAGAATCTACAATTTTGTATCATCCCATCCTCATCATCATACTACCCATCAAAGAGCATTGTAAATGCACTGTTGTGTTTCAGTTTGAAGGATATTGTAGCTAGAGTACTAGACATATTGAGAGTTAAAATCTTATGTCACAGGATGGAGGAGGCGAAGAAACTCTAGCGTTACTCTTTTCAAAATAAGTTTACAATACACTGATTATACAGGATTTGCAATTCAGAGCATTGTACTGATGTGTTTCTCATTGAAGGACATTGTAGCTTGAATAACTAGTGAACATATTGAGACTTAACATCTTAATTCAATCGAATGCCAAGCATTGGTTTGTCTTGAATTACAATGATTTGAATGATTATGATTGAATTAACTAATTCGCTGTGGACTCTTTCTCTCTATTAATCTCGCTCTTTCTCCTTCTTATATCCTGTATTAATGATCAAGAAATTATAATTGCTCACGCTCCCTTGTGTTACTAACAAGTATTTATGTGTTTTCAGCTTTTAAGAATAAGTAGAAATATATAGATTATTTAACATTCTTAAGTTAATCTCGACCTTCGACAAAGTGATTAAAATAAGAAAAATTCTTAAAAAAACATCTATGGCAAAATTGTGAGTTTCGATTTTGAGATTATATTTTCAATATCAACCTTGAAAGCAATGAAAGTACGTATATACTGTAATACTGTCTACTTTTAGAGCTTCGAAGGCAGGTGAAGTCAACGGCAACATCGACAACACCAAATTAATAATTCGATATTGCATTGTTATAAATTTCATTACCTGAATACCATCAATCATCCGGGTAACTTTGCGCCGGTCATGAACGTTCTTTATAAGCGGTGACTTGCGTTATCAAAACAAAGGGATTTTGTTTCGGAATCAGTTTTTATGTATAATAGAGGCCAAACAGCGGGTCTGGTCTTGGGTATAGGTAGTGTAGTTTATCTAGGACTTGGGGCATTTTTGTATAATTTAGGGGGGCAAATGTTGGGTGCAGGCCAGATCCAGTGAGTAGCCCTGGAAATCCTTAGGTGAGGTTTTTTTTTAATTAACCTATAGTGTCCCACTGCTGGGCAAAGGTCTCCCTCAACTCCTTCCATTTGTCTCTATTTTTTGCCTTTGCCGTCCATACGCAGCTAAATTTGTCAAGGTCGTCACGCCATCTCTTCCTAGGTCTACCTCGTCGCCTCGTGCCATCCAGGGGCGTCCATTGCGTGGTAATTTTCGCCCACCTTTTCGGGTGTATCCTAGTGACGTGTCCCACCCAATCCCATTTCAATTCGGCCGATTTTCTCCCAACATCCCTAATTCCAGTTATGGAGCGCAAGGTGTTATTGGGCACTTTGTCCATACGTGTTACGCCTAGCATGCTGCGCTCCATGGCTCTTTGACAAACCCCGAGACTGGACCTCTGGAGTTCAGTCAAAGACAGGTTTGAGCACCATAAGTGAGGATTGGCAGGATAAATATGTCGACGAGTTTACGCTTAAGGGAAATAGGAAGATTACCCTTGAGAAATGTCTTTAATGACCAGTAGCTCTTCCAGGCGTTATCTATTCGACGCTGGATTTCTCGGTCTAGCCTGTTGTCGAAAGATACTATCTGGCCCAAATATATATACTCGTCGACATACTGTATCTCGACTCCATCCACCACAATCCTCGGTGTTGTGCTATTGGTCATGACCTTAATCTTTGACCGGTTCATCATTAGTCCAACCTCAAGGCTCGCCCTGCTCAGGTCATCGAGCATGTGTTGGAGTTCTTCGGCCGAAGAAGCAAAAAGGATAATATCGTCCGCGAATCGAAGGTTAGAGAGCCTCTGGCCATCGAGGACGATATCGCGTTCTACCCAAAGTTCTGCTAAGGACTCAAAAATTTCCTGTAATGTGCTTGTGAACAATTTTGGCGACAATGGGTCGCCCTGCTTCACGCCTTTACAAATTTTAAAGGCTGGGTCGGAGGAATGGAGCCTAACATCAGCTGTGCTATTGCAATAGATGGTTTTAAGAAGATCGATATAGATATAGGTGAGGTTTATATATAAAAATAGACTTCCTTTTGCGAAAGATGAATAACGGGTGGGGGGAGGTAATACTAGTTAACTAAGTAAAGTATCGGCCCAACAAACCCATAGATTAGAATTATACACAGAGAAAGATGTGCAACTCTACTTTTTTTATTTTTCGACATGATTTCGCCGTCAGAGGGCGCGTTAGGCAAACGCGTGAAATTTCATATTTGTTATTCCAATATTTCAGAATGTGTTATTCGTAAAAAAACATTCTAAGTCAAATAGAGGGATGATAAACAAAAAAACACACCTAATTTCAAAAGGTCTATACTATCCCTAGTTGTGATCCTAATAGCTTCAATTTAAGTGCATGCTTTTCTGCTAAATAACTTACCGCTCGCTTAAAAACGTTCTACATCTATCCATAGTTGTACAATAGTTAGGATAAAGTTACCTGTTACGGTTGTAAACTGAGGAAAGTTTTAACAAGCATCGTTTTGGACATGCAGCGAGACGAGGCATGCCTGCAGTTTATTGTAAGATGCATTGAGATAGATATATTCATTATGCCTGAAATGTAAGCGAGATGGAATGATGTATCTGAATTCTAAAATCCTTTTAACGTGTACACCAAAGTTTGATAAAATAAGGTGTCGGGTTGCTTTTTTTTTATTAAGGGTATAAAATTGCTTATATCAACCGATATACACCCATTAAAAACTCGAAACATTTCTACGATCAAGGTTAATACGATCAATAACAGTCATAAAATAATGAATTAACATCTTATATCTCAGGATGGCGAGCTCCGTCGAATGCCAAGCATTACTTTACAATTCATGGTATATGTTATAATTCAACCAAAAGAAACCCAGCTAAACGCAGTCTGCAGATGCTGAACACATAAAAGAAGGCTCCAAACATTACCTTCGTTTTGACCAGCCCCAAGTCCTCGCAAAAGAACACCGTTTTCTGCCCAGGATGTTACACGAGGCTATTGAAATTTAAAAAAAAAATACAAATTTCATTAGAGAAGATGGCTTGAATCTTGCACAAACATGGGATCCAATTCTACACTTAATTAAATCGGAACCCAAAAGTCCAACTGCCAGAACTCAAGATACTGAGAGCTCCTTCTGCGTAGATCAGAACGCAAATACAGACTAACTTTTAAAATTAACTTTTTAATTTAATAATTTTAAATTAAAGGTAGTTCAATTGCAACAGTCACTGTGCGTATGACTAATACTTCAGTCCGCCCCGTGACCACGAAAGCTGTAAAGGAATCGAAACATTGGGAAGCTAAAAAATGGTAAAATTAAACCAAATCCGCGATAAAATCCGTAGATAATAGTTTTATTTCAATGTGTAACATTCGCATAAATCTAAGAAAACATTAATTAACATTACCAAAAATACTGATAAAAAATAAAATAAATACTAATACTAAAAAAATATTTTGTATATACAGATTAAATATTATGTGTATTGACTTGTTATAAGAGCAATTTGATTGCCAGTATCTGTATCTGTATCAGCCCATATACGTCCCACTGCAAGGCACGGGCCTACTCTACAATCGACAGTAAGATTGAGAGTGGTTAGGCCATATAGTCTACCACGCTGGCCTAGTGCACGTTGGCGGACTTTACATACTATAGAAAATCTTACAAATTCGCTTTAAGGTTTCCTCAAGGAAGGAAAACATCGTGAGGGAACCTTACACACTACGACTACTACTTCTATTTAATTGCCTACATTTAAAAAAATCTTTGCCCTTTTTTCCAACCCTTACTGGTACATTTTGGAACAGATCTGCGCTTGTGCGTGGTTTGAGGCTTCAGTCGAGCTCCGACGCGCTAAGGGCAGCCCGCGCGCCGCCCCCGCCAAAACTTCGATAACTTGTGGTACTGTTATTGTGTGTGTTGTTAGTTTGTTTAAAAGGTATTTATTTATTTAATTAATTTAATTAAAACGGAATACACCAATTCGTTAATTAAACCTAATTAATAGATATAAATGTAGACAAATCAACAAAATATGAATAATATTTATAAACAAAACTATGCACTAATAATTTATACATAGGCTATAGTAATTAAGTTCAGAAAAAAAATCAATAAAATTAAGATTTTAGTAATTATTTAACATATCTTTGAGTTATAATTTAGTATATAAGGTTACGATATTTCGGTATTTGTGTAGCTATAATATTATTGGTGTATATTTAGATAAGTCGAGTAATAGCTTCGGGATTTTTTTTGGGGTCATAGAACTTTTTTGGGAATGGTTTTAATAGGTTTCCTATATGGGTAATTTTGATTAATTTGGAGATGTAATATTTTGAAAGTGTTTTACAAATATTATTTTCAGTTGTATGTGGCCGCTGATATACTTTATGGTAAGGGTTGAAAATTTAACAACAAAACCTTTATTTACTTAAACGATTGAGGAAAAATGTTTTCTCGTACGCTTTGAACTATTATAAAACACACTTAATTATTAATATCGGAGTCGTATATTCTCTATTAATTAGTGTGATAGATTTAACGATAATATAATTTTATTAATAGGAAATTATTTTAATTAATTGTAAATGAAATATGATAACTATAGAATGCGTTACTTCATTTATTTTAACAAAGTGAATATCATTATTCTATAAGTCTTATAAAAACGCATTGCTTGCAAACTTACAAAAACTATTGTCCAAATTAAATCAACTCATAACTTTTACATCAAATATTTTAAACTTAAAATTTTATAAACAACTAAATTACATATATTCATAATATGCTCCAAAGTCCTACTAATTTTATAAACTTCACGCCTACATACAGGGGTATCTAACCCTAAAGTTCTTCGAGATTTTTTGGCTCCAAAATGTGATAGGACACCTGTAACAATGCCTTGTTCAAATGTTAAACCCGTCACCTCATGGAACTTACAAAAAATCACTAAATTGATTGCCTACACATTCGTAACTCATAAGTCATAACCCGGCAATTGAATTATAATATTTATTTTTGAACATTTTTATTGTTCATTAGAGAAAAGCGACTGACCTAAATGAAGCCCTTCTATTTATTTATTTTTTAAGTAGTGACCCCAAGTGACTCGCTAAACTTCGGTAATTGGTGCAATTCCAATACGTGTTATTGTCTATCTTGGCTAACAAGATTACATTGGTGGCTGTCTAGCCCAGATAACATCAAACACAGCTGATACATATATTTAAAAAAAACTTTGAGTATCTAATCTAATAAGCATTTTCCACGAATATCATAAATTGGGATTTTAAATCTAGTACAAACTACACAACATTCTTTGAATTTTAAGTTTTAAGATATTATGAGCGTAGTTCAATGTAGACAGAGTAACTACTAGACATATTGAGACTTAACATCTTTGTCTCAGGATGGTGAGCGCAGTGCAATGCCAAGCATTGCTTGGTAATTCATGGTGTTGTTTGGTTTTGCAACTGTTCAAGAGCGGCCGTATCGCTTGCCATCAGGCCTACGGCAAGCTCGTCTCCCCATTCTTGCAGTAAAAAAAAGATTAATAAGGCATTTCATACTTCAAATAAATGTAGTTAAGGGTAAAAAAATTAAGCTTATATAATTTAATGTTATAATAAACTTATAATTAAGGAACCTGATTGCGAGAAATAAGGTCATAGTTAACAAACCAAGCATGTTTTAACTACAGGTTTTATAAAAAATCATTGATATTTACGCAAAGAACTCTTGGTGATGCAGATTTAAGCAGGATGCTTTCTTTACTAATTTTCTTTTTGCATGTGAATTTCTGATTGAATTTTAAGATTGAACCAAGTTGTCGACTAACAAAATACACCTAAATAAATACACACAAAAGTCAATTACATACTTCTTGACGCCACACTATGATCGAGTCTTGTGTCTTGGTTCATACAATTATTTGTTTCGTTGCGGGGGCCCAACCCGCGGTCTCTCGTTTCACAGGCGTCTAAGTAACTGCGCAACAGAGGCTGTCTCATTGAATAGACCCACGATATATAAATAATCTTAAGTGTTAAGGACACCTGCCTCCTTCCTCAAACTAAAGATTTATTCCCGTGTTTCCACCGTGCTTTATCGTAGGTCATTCCACTCCTGCATTAACCAGGAATTAAGTTACAGTTTTAAGAAAAAAAGAAGTCTACATTGATGCCATTAAAAAAAGGCAGTCGAAAATCTATCTATCTAATAATCGCAGCGATTATTAGCCATAAGACCATTTGTACTGCCGATAAGGTATATTTAAGTATGTATCTGTATTATGATAATTGCTCTTTTTAATCGTGAACAATAGACTACTAAATAATAATATTTTTTACCGTCAAGTGCATTGCAGTCTTTGCAGTTTCTAAATTTTTGTATTAAAAGGTAAATTTAAAAAATACTAGAGCGTTTGTTTTAAAAATTCAAAATCCTAGGTTGTAATTGGGCGCACTATTAAAACTCGTGCAGATTTCCAGAATGGTTGCAACAATTTACAAACTGAATTGTTCGTTGTTGAAGCCGAACCTAGTTCCATACTGTAAATACATTGTATAATTGAATTTCGTGTGTGTAATAGACAAGGTAAAGTTTCCAGTATGGAACTACATATTGGCATACGTGGTATACGCAGATGCATCCTAGGACGTGCTTCAATACGTTTTATGAAATAACAGAGGTAGTTTCATCTCAATTTCATATAAAAATGTACTAACAATATTTATTCATTTAATTAGCTTCATATTCGACAGCCCCCGTGGTGCAGACTGTTAGATGCCACCTGTGAAACTAAAGGCCGCGGGTTTGATCCCCGCACCGAGAGAAATGTTTGTGCGGCCTACAAATATTATATATCTTGTGTTTGTAAGACCGAAAAGTCTCTAGTAGTTTTTGATACTCACGACACAAGACTCGATCTTAATGTGGAGTCAGGACTATGTGTGTGACTGTTGGGTGTTATTTATTTATATATATAGTATACAGGCGAACTAAATGTTTGACGCATTCTCTTGCTGTCCACCTTAGAGTGGAATATAAAGAAGGAATTTTGAAGGAATTGGAGGAATATTAGGTAAGCCTCTGTCGTGCATTTGGTTAAGAACCCAGCAATAAAATAAGAGGCCGCGAGTTCATTTTCCGTCCGGTATAGTTTATTAGTCGGACCAGAATAAACTAAAAAAGCAACAAGCATTCAATGACAAAACTTGCACTGCAATAACTAATGTAGCATGGTATAAAAACCGCGAATTCGATTCTAAAATCGAGAGTGCGATTGAGAATGGTTAAACCACATAGTCCACCACGCTAGCCATGTTTGAATTGGAGGACTTTAGATACCATAGAAATTCTTATAAATCGGGTATCCTCAAGAAGTAAGAGGGTTCGGGTGAAGTTTTCCGTCACCGTTACAGTGCGTGGTGATTGATTATTTATCAATACACACATGAATCCGAAAAGTCGGACGTGTTCCCTGGGATTTGAACCCGCGACCACCGTGAACAAGTTGGCAGCCATTAATTAACAGGCCACCACGCACTTAATGCAGTCGTTTGTAAAAATAAAATAAAAAATCCATTACAGCCGTCCAATATCAAACATTTTATATATTGTAAATAAAAAGCTGTAATCCAAAAGCAATATAAAATGAATAAATATTCATATCAAGCACTAATATATTAAAAAACTTTATGAAACACGAAGAGTTTTGACTAATAAACCCTTATTTAAAACTACGAAAATAGCAAAAATATGACCAAAAAGTTTTACGTAAATTAGATTTCAACTAGTAAAATATTTTTATGCATAAAAATGAAAAATGGGTAATGTTCAGACAGTAAGCCCAGGTGACTCATTACGCCTTTCATTTTAGGGAGATGCATTAATTTTGTAAGTTTTGCTTTTAATTAGGACCCCAACTCCCATCTTGGTGACATTTGGCAATTAAAACGATTTTTTCTCTTTTGTTTTTGAACCTTTTTTTACTAATGACAATTTTATTGCATGTTAATGGGACAAAAGCAGTTTTAAAAATCTATATAATCACTTTTATTCTTTTAAAGATTTTCTTGAGATTTTCATTTTCATTCAAATGGTAGCACATCTCTCATACGTGAGACGCCGTCTGGGTAGGTGCAATGTCTATTTCTCCCGCTAAACAGCAGTTTAAATGCACTGTTGTGTTTCGGTTTGAAGTACATTGTAGTCAGGATAACTACTGGACATAACCAGACTCAAAATCCTATGTCTCAGGATGACGAATGTAGTGGAATCCCAAGCATTGCGATGTAATTCATTTGTTTGGTGATGTTTCTTTGCTTCTGCCCATGAGCGGTCGTATTAATACATATATACAGCACCAGGCGAACGGAACTAATTAAAAAAAAACACATTTTATATATACTAGCATGATAAAACAATGTCAGGCATTGCTTTGTTATTCAAGGTGTTGTTTGGTTTTACTACTGTTCATGAGCAGTCGTATCGCTCACCATCAGGCGAACGACGAGCTCGCCTCGCCACTCATTGCAATAAAACAAAACTATCCCTCATTTTTATGTAATTAACAGATGCCCGTAAAACAAATCAAAAACGTGTGCAGTTAGGTTGGCTCCATTAGCCGTCGGGATTTCGACTTGCGCCCAGAGTGCAATGACTCTCGCATTAAGCTAATAGGATTCATTTCGTCTCATTTCGCTTGGAAAACTTCAAACATTTGCATTTTTGATAAAGCATTTCATTTGGACACTGGGGTTTCGTCGGATTGCATCTGTGAAAAGTTTGGTTATGATACCAAAGCATACAAGATTATGAGTTTTGATATAGATATTAAAGTTTATGTGTTTACTCTCTTTTATTTTGCCTTTAGATACAATAGTTCCGTTGTCCGCGGTGCCAAAGGATGGTTGTGGGTTCAACTCCTACATAAAAACAAATTTTTCGTAATTTTAATTTTCGTAACTTTTGTTAATTATTGATTACTGATAGAATCTGTTACGGATCAGATTATGTTGGAGTTAGTAGAAATCTGCATACATGAAAGTTCTACTCAAGAATTTTAAATATTCATGAAGTCGATCATCAAGTTATTAGGCAAGCTACCATGACTAGAAATACTTGACACCAAAAGGGTTGTTATACTAAACGTGCCTACGTTTAGTAACGCTAAATTTAGCCTGAAAAGTTCCGCCATGTGGGAACACATTATGCTTAACAAGGACACACATTTGAATACTCGTATAATACGTAGACATATAGAAACAAACCTCCACTACATGAAAACGAACGCATTATACCCAACTTTAGCCATAAAGATTAGCATCTACCGGGTATCTGAAAGATCCACTTAATTCCACGGCGATTTAACGAAGCGCGTTTCCATAATCAGCGACAATTAAGACAATGCTATGCATATTTCAACTGAAACTAAGAGGATAGTTTCGCTCCTACGGCTTCATATTTTAAATCGTGATTTCTTCTTACTATAAAACTTATAAGTTAAGTCATCTTTTTTCTTTTGTAAGAGGAGTTATTTAACACAGAATTTGAGTTTTTAAGTCGTTTTATGGACTTGTAGAATAGCTCATCTTCTATTCTGAAAGGAATTTTAGTTTTATTAACATTGTGATATATAATATAGCCTTGGGTACATACCACGACTAAGGAATATTTTGGTGAAATTTTGCCTTGACAGAACTTCGTCTCAATCATGGACACCCATAACAACAAAAATAGCGTCCAAAAATACTTGTAACTGGGGCCATCCGAGCGCCTATTATGGAAGGACCAGCAATGGTTTTCCGCGGGGTGGTTACGCGGACATAAATTGCGGCGCGTTTCGCCCTGGGATGTCCGGTGGCGCCCACAATGCTTGTAACGGTCATCGAGGGGATTGTAGTCAGAATGCTGGCGTAGGTATTGTTTGGGACCCAGCTCGGCCATAGCAAATTTTTAATGAACTGCTGTCATTTAAACCACTTTTAACTTTTGTAATAATCACTAAATTATTAACTGGTTTCGAAAAGAGCAACACTAGAGTTTCTTGCCCATTCTTCTCTAGTCATAACTGCTTTCCGAACCGGGTGGTAGATATAAAAAAAATGACTGAATCTAAATGATTTAGAACATCTTAATGGATTCAATAAATTATTTTAATTTAATCCGTATTGTGCCGGACTAAAAGACCAGTGAAACTAACATACCCCAGTCGGCCTCCCCCGGAGTACCGAAAGGGGAGCTAAATAGCTTTTCATCTTGATAAAAAAAAACAATAAATCAATACGATATCGGTGAGACTAGTCAAAAAAGATTTATCTTGATATCACCAAAGATAATCTACAAAGACCGGATGAAATAGCAAAGGTTGTGCAGGAAAGCAGACCTAGGCACTAGCCACGGTTACCTAGGAATTGTTTGAGTAGCTATAGCGAATAATCCGGGAATAACTAGGAATTGCTTGAGTCACTAAAGCGAATGTTATACCTTGGTAATTGCTATCTGAATTGCAATATTTTAATTCCAGGCACAACTATAACCACTCCATAAAAAACAATTTTCGACGCAATATTATTTATAATTTTGAATCTCAGTATTTGGCAGCATATCAAGTCAGCGCGAAATATAAAACATTTATTTCTCAAATTCAGTCGCTTTCAGACAATAGTGCTCGTTTAGTCCTCATCAATAGTCAATTAAGCTAGACATTACTTTTCTGTGTATTTATAATTTAACCCCTTGTTGAATTTCATTTCAATTTCATCATTTAAAATTATTATAATATTTTTATTTTCAACCACTATATTAAGCCAGCTTGGTGGACTATATGGCCTAACCACTCTCAATCGTACTCTCGATTGTTGAGGAGGCCCATGCCCTGCAGTGGGACGTATATAGGCTGATACAGTGCAGTACAGTATTATTACTTTTCATTAAGCGGATGTCATAATTAAATCATTAATATAATCGTGTTACTATAATACATAACAAGTTGTATAACTAGTCTAGTGAGTAGATGAGACACTGTACGGGCTTGGTTTCAATTCCACAGTCCGAAAATCTTTACGTGTGTTTAATTTAGAATGTTGTCCTTAAATTAAGAAAGTAAATATAAAATAAAATAAATAACACCCAACAGTCAGGACCCCAGACTAAGATCGAATCTTGTGTCGTAGATACCAAGAATACGAGAGACTTTTCGGTCAAACAAAAATACTTTTAAAACAATATTATTCGATTTATATAGAAACACTGAAATTCATGGTATAAAAAATTAATTATTGAAAATATTTATTGTCAATATAATATTACAAAATGTTTAAAAGCCAACGTGGTCACGAAATCTAATTTTTGGACGTCACAAACCTCCTGACATCAAATCTACTTGACAAGAAAAAGCAAATTTAGCCTGAACCTCTCCAAATGTATTCAAGAGGGCGACGAATCGAGAAATCTGCTTTCAACAAGTGTATAAGATGTATCTCCACAGCCACATATCGATACTAGTATTTCTTTCGGATTCGCCCACGTGAAAAAGTTTTTTCTGGGATTAATGTCGCTCTATTTATTTTCCCGGTATTCCTCCTTGCGTCGTGCTCCTCAACGCTTCTTCAAAGGGATTCTTTCTCCGTCTCTTCAGCCAAGGATCTCCACATCGACCTGTTGAAAGCGGCGTGCCTTCAGCGACTTCCTGCAATGTTAATCAATCTTCTTAATAAATGGACTACTTAACATAAAGATAATTTTCCTCAATTAGAACCAGTAGTTCCTGAGATACGCGCGTTTAAACAAACAAACTCTTCTGCTCCATATTTATTTAATTATTTGTAATCTATATTGTGCATCTCAGCTAATACTTAGTGATTAAATGTATCAAATAAATAAAATAATGAAATAGTACAATGAGTGACCATATCGTATTGAGTGATATTTTTCTGGCAGCCTTTGAATGAACAGGAATTGTTGGATTGATAAATGGGGAACATATTACAGGGTTTTATGTATTATTAATATTAATATAAGTAGTTTTCTTTAACAAAAAGATAAGTTATAAACTGTTGCGCAGGTAATACAATGAAGTCCAATTGTCCAAAGGATAACTTTATTTTATCGGGTGCATTGCTGTGAGTGTGTGAGTTTTTTAGTTTATTTAAACTATTGTTTTTCAGTTTAGGCCCATATTGACACTCATAATTTTAGTTAATTTGAACATACATCATATTACGAAAAAAAATATATCTCCTTGTGTCAGTGTTACGCCGCGCCGTAGTCAGTCACTGCGCACAAAATAATTACAAACAAAATCGTACGTATAACTTGCACAAATCAATGAACCAGGACAAAAGCAATATTTCCAAGTAATATACTTCTTCACAGAAATAAAATTAACACAAAGAGAATCCCCGCGCGCGAATTTTTTTGCGGTGGCGTAAATTCCAGCAGGAATGACAATACGAATGTACCAATAAAAGCGGCTCTTTTATAACGAAATATCCTAAATATTTGACCCTCTCGGCATTCGAGGCCATTGAACCGAATAATTCGTATGAAATCCCATGTACTCGCCACTACATAGAATTACAAGGACTACAATGCCTTGCAGAATATGGAATTTTATTAAATATTGTCTTTTTCCTGGAAGTTTTCTTGTGGATTTAGTTTCAGAGCTTTTTATTTTGTAGGGTTTGTGTCATAGTTTTAGGCTTAATGATTTAATAATAAACAGAAAAGTCAGTAAAAATCTACAAAAATATTTGTATTTACTTAATACTGACAACAACATCGTTCTTTATTGTGATGCCTCGCTTTACAAATTGCCTCGAGCGATTTTACTGGTGGTGGGTCTCGCATATGCGAGTGGCCATCCGGGTAGGTACCACCGCATTGTCTTTTTCTCCCGCCAAACACCAGTGTAAATGCACTATTGTGTTTCGGTTTGAAGGAAACTGTAGCCAGAGTAACTACTGGACATATTGAGACTGAACATCTTATGTCTCAGGATGGCGAGCGCAGTGGAGTACCAAGCATTACTTTGTAATTCAAGGAGTTATTTGGTTTTGCTACTGTTCATGAGCTGTCGTATTGCTTACCATCAGGCAAACAGCATGCTGGTCTAGGCATGCATGCAATAAAAAAATATACATATATTAGGTAATGCCCACTTTAATAATTGTACTGCAGTTAATGCATTCACATTTTCTCTCGACTATACATTACAAAACACTGAAATATAAACACAACAACACTTTTGATCTATATACCCCGTTCATTCTTGATCCAACGACCTACATCAGGCCGAATATGAGCCTAATTCGAGAAATAAGCCAGATTCTCGTATCATCCAATTACACTGAACCGCCGTTCGCAGTCCGTCTGAAACTAGGTATTATTTGTCCCAAACCTGTTATCTGATGATACATAATCTTTATTTATGATAGAAACGTAAATTAGCTATACAATTTTATTTTATGATTTTTGATGTACAGAGTATATCAAGACTGCTAATGATAACGAAGCCAGATGATATCTTAAGCGACAATTTTTTTGTGATGTTTTAAATATAATCATGTTTGGGTGGTAAATCGATAGTTTATGATAAAATAATGAGTATAAAACTTACGTGCCATAGGGTTTTTAAAAATAGAAGGTTTTACATTATTCTTTTAGGCAAAACTATATATTTACCACTCAAATACGATGATAGGAACGTACGTCACGTATTTTTGCAAAATTTTTCATAGTAGTACCTACTATTCCCTTTATTTATTTTTTTAATTTAATCTTTTACACAGCATTTAAAGAGTTATTTTACTTATTATGACTAATAAATGAGTTTTCTTTTCTTTTTCTTTCTTTCTTTCTTTCTTTATTCTATGCGTGTGTATATGACAGCACGGTTCATGGGCGATACCACTGCGGGCCTCCAGGTTGCCGTGTCGAAACTGTGAAGGGACGCGAAGATCTTGGACCTTGGATCTCATTTCTACATGGGGTTCCAGGAATATGGTTGAGTTCAATGCCAAGAAAACCCAGGTGTGTGCGTTCATGTGCAAAAAATCCCCGTTCTCTCCCCTCCCCATTCTTCAGGGTACTCCCCTCTCAGTGCGGAATGACCTGAATATCCTTGGTGTGGATATCCGCTGTAATCTCAATCCAAGGAATCACATCGAGGGCGTAATATCTGCCACATCACGCAGGGTTGGAGTCCTGAACAGGGTGCGTCGGTTCTTCACGCCCGGTCAGCTTTGTCGCTTATATAAAGCACAGGTCCGGCCGGGTATGGAGTACTGCTCGCACCTCTGGGATGGATCCGCCCAGTATCTGCTCGATGCCTTGGATGGATTGCAGCGGCGGTCCATCCGCATTGTGAATGATGCAGACGTTACGAGCAACTTAGAGTCGCTTAGAGTCTGCTTTAGTATAATCATGTACTTAGACTAAGTTTTTTATTTCTGTTTTCTGGTTCAAATGTATTGGTATGTGATTGATAGTAGACCTAATAAATAAAAATAATAAATAATAATAATAACAACTCCGGAGAGATGTCGCCTCTCTAAGCGTGTTCTACCGTATCTGTATCACGTTGAGTGCTCGGAAGAATTGTTTAACTTGCTCCCCTCCTCTCCATTCCTAACCAGAACCACGCGTGCTGGCTTGGGAAGCCATAGCTTGACGGTCCACACCATCCCGGCGCGAACCAAACGGTTCTCAAATTCGTTTTTGTGCCGCACTGTCAGGCTGTGGAATTGTTTGCCGGCGCACGTGTTCCCTCCTTCCTACAATCCTGGGTCCTTCCGCCGTGGTGTGAAGAGGCACCTTAGCAGGCCAGCATAATTGTTTTCATTGGCATGGGACTGCCGTCCGATGCCAATGGATACTCTGCCTGGGCGGCATTGACACTTTCCATCAGGTGCAATGCAGCCACTATGCAAGGCCATGGTAAAAATAAAAAAAAAACTTGAAGTCATGTTTATATTGCTAGTTGAATAATTACTTTAATGTAAGTGTAATTTGGGGTTTTTTACAAGAATTTATATGGTATGTGAAGACTCCAACCCGCAATAGGCCAGCGTTGTGGATTATGTCATTAGCCTTCATTTGAATTCTAGTTTTATGGGACTATCGTGCTAATTAGCGGTCATATAACATTATCTATAAAATAAATAAAGATAACATTAATTATTACTTGTAACAGAAGTCCTATAAATGTAAAAGCACAGCTATTTGTGCCACCAGTGTATTTGGCAGATGAAACGGAAACCTAAAAAGAAATGGGGCTCCACATAAAAGCATAGCTATTAACATGTGGCCATGTAATTTGTATGGAAATGAGATTTTTTAATCAATTCCATGCGTGTTAATGGAAAACTCCGGGAATTCGAGAATCTCTTCAATTTTGAAAGGATTTTCCCCTCACTTTTAAGGGTCTGTCGTGAAATAATTGCTCGCAGTTTTTCAGTGCCGGAAAATATGTATTTTTTGTACTAGCACGATAAAGTGACTACAGTGGACGTAAATCCAATTAGAGTGTCCGATCGCGAGAGATAGTTATCAGTGATTGGTCGACTCAATTATGCCGGCCTGCTTATACCGGTATGACAGGCTTAACTTGAAACATACGTTTTTTTATTGCAATGAATGGCGAGACCAGCATGCCGTCCGCCTTATGGTAAAAATACGCTCATGAAGAGTAGCAAAACCAAACAACACATGAATAACAAAGCGTGTTGCATGAATAAAAATGTTAAGTCTCAATATGTCCAGTAATAATTCTGGCTACAATGTCTTTCAAACCGGACACAATAGCGTATTTACACTGCTGTTTGACGGCATAAATAGACATTGCGGTTTGGGTTTGATTTATTGAATTTGATTACTAGAAGGATACAAAATCGTTCAAACCACGTGTTCACCTAGAAACTTAATCATACATTGCACAATATATTAGCAACCACTTACCGTCCCAAATTGATACATTCTTCAATACCAGCCTAACAATACTGTTGTAATTTTTCACCCCATAGACAATAAGCCGGATACCCTTAACATCAATCACCCGGATAACGAAAGCAGTGACAAAAGAGCCGGTTGAAAAATACCCGCGTATTGCATGCGGCCGAAGCCTTAGTGATGAAATAGAAAGTTAGGCAAATATGAAATAATCTTGACGAAGTGGTCGAGATTTATTTACCTAATAAGAGTATATTAAACATCATTGGTATTCCCCTAATATAAAATACAGACCCGGATGGTCCATTAATTATGTATGTATAGCATGTATAGAAGATTTTTTTCAAGCCATAGGGGCAGGAATTGGACCAATACTCTACTGAATATATGCAATTTGATAATTTCTAGCAACTAACTCACTACAGCTTACCTAAACACAAAATTTACCTAAAAATCTTTTTGCGTAGAAAGCGGGATGGTCGGGACAATGACCGAGAGAAAAGCAATAGTAAAACAACTTTATGGCCCCATAAATTAACGTCTTAAATTACATGTGGATTTACTTAAAATAGTACGAAAAAACTATGATATTGAAGAATAATCTAACCCACATTATATTTATTTCAACGTAGGTAAGTAATTACAAAAATATCAAACCTATGGAGAGTAGGTTTACAAAACAAACTTTGCTACCGTAAAATCCTCGTTTATTACGAAACCATTAAATCTATTCTAATGTTTAGCTTTGCACTGAGTTCAAGAAATAAGACTCCTACCTCAACATAATTTGAAAGCTCTCCCGAGTAGCAACCGTTCACGATCAATTACCCCACCACAATTCCACTTTGACAACGTAGTCGATGTAGTTGCTAAGATATTCGAAACCAGCCAACATTATTCTTTCTTTGTTCCCCTCGAAGATAAATTACGGGCGGAGGCAAAAGGCAAAATTTAACTCCAGTGTTGCCAGATTTAAAAACACATTCCCCGGAATTCGGGAGAAGTCCCCAACATTTTCTTGGCAAAGAGAAAAGGTTTTATTCGTTTCATATGTTAAACTACACGTTAATAGTAGTAAAATTCGGTCTTATTTTAGCTACGATTTCGAAGAGGGTAACTTATGGCTTGTACCGCATTTAAATACTTTAATTTTTAGCCTAAATGCATGTGAATTGTTTTCAGTTCGTATCTCATTCTGTATTCTGTATCAGCCCATATACGTCCCACTGCAGGGCACGGGCCTCCTCTGCAATCGAGAGTACGATTGAGAGTGGTTAGGCCATATAGTCCACCACGCTGGCCTAGTGCGGGTTGGCGGACTTACATACCATATAAATTTTTATAAATCGCTATGGTATGCAGGTTTCCTCACGATGTTTTCCTTCACCGTTTTAGTGCGTGGTGATTGACTATCAATACACACATGACTCCGAAAAGTCGGAGGTGTGCCCTGGGATTCGAAACCGCGACCACCGTGAACAAGCTGGCAGTCGCGTCTAGTCCCTTTACCAACAGGCCACCACGCACTTAATATACCAATATACTGTACAGTGGCGTAACTACACCATCTGGGGCCCGTGGCAAAATCATCGGATGGGGGCCCCCCTTTTTTGTATGGAGAGGAACACTGATAAGCTTATTATCCGATACCCCGGAGGAGACCGAAAGGAATATTATATTAGTATCACTGGCCTGCCATCACGTATTTCATTTTGTCTGAAAGTTTGAAGACTGTAATTGAACCACAAATACTTTAAATAATTAATATTGGGCTGAATACGAAAATAACTTTCAATCAAACTAACGGCACTCTGATTAATAGAGTTTCCAACTTTATAAAGACGCCTTGGATGATTCCGCGAATATTTCTAGTCTTACATTGACTTTGTTTATTATTTGAAAATGTATCGACAATTAATCAATCATTTTCTAAAATTCATTACGGGGATAGGCTGAAATATTGATAATATTTTAATTAATTTTATTCGATATTCAAGGGCATTGTAGTCATTTTGTCGTGTCCATACAAAAAAGTAAATTCATAAGTCCAACAGTCACAAAAAATTGTCCTTCAAAATCGTGGGAATCAGAAACAACTAGAAACTTTTAGATCTGACACCGAACATTCGAAATTAGACCCTGAACCATTTTTTATGGACAAACAAACAAACAACAATAAACATTTTTTATGGATAATAGAATCATTTGTTTATTTGTGGATATTTCACCCCCAGCCTACATTTCATAGCTAGCTGTCAACCAAATGCACCTGAGGTTGAATTAGGTCAAGAAATATTTTTTCTCAAATAATTTACAACCTTGCAAAAAATAATTACCAAGTTACTTTATTGTATCAGCCCATATACGTCCCGCTGCTGGTTGGTTAGGCCATATATTCCACCACGCTGGCTTAGTGAAGGTTGGCGGACTTAACATACCATAGCATTTTTTACAAATCGCTATGGCATGCAGGTTTCCTCACGATGTTTTCCTTCACCGTTAACAAGTTAAATAGCAAGTTTTAAAGTTCTTCCAGTAACAAAGCAGCTTTACTGACACAATGACCTCAACTATCCTTTGGTTAACAAAGGATGATATTGCAAAATTCTACTCACATATTCTAAAGGTCATACGGTGTTTAATTCTAACAAAAGAACTTTCTAATACACTGGCACAAATTTTCAGTCTATACAAATTACTTAGTAATGAGTTAATTTGATTGATTAATGTAACCAATAAACTTAATTACTTATTACAACATTGTTGATTCTAGCGTCTAGATTTAGATTTATCTTAGTAAATTAACTAAAATGTTTTGTCTAGGTTTCTTTATAGGTTCTCATTCATTTAGACGGCTCTGATTGTTTGTAATTGAAATACAAATTCCGAGGATCTTTTAATTAAGACGTTGCATTGTTTCAAATCTTCAATCAAACTAAAATATTTTCTTTTACTTTTTGAGTTGGAGCAGATTTTATTTGTGTTACAAAGATCAATATCTTCAACTGCAGGAATTCCACTGCAGAATAAAATTTCAAAAAATATGTAGTCAAAATACATTGGATGTCGCTTGCATCTTGTGTTTTTCTTGTAACGTTAGTAGTTGTTTGTTTACTCGTGAGGTGTCATTCAAATTGCAAAATTTAAAAAATCATTTTTTTTCATATTTTTTCTATTAAGAAAAACATTATAAGTTGTGGTTGAATTTAAATAATTCTTACAAGTCGCCTATGGTATGCAGGTTTTCTTACGATGTTTTCTTTCTCCATTAAAATGCGTGGTGATTAACTATTAATACACACATGACTTCGAAAGGCAGATTCGTGCCCTGGGATTCCAACCCGCGACCACCATCGTTATCATTTGGTTGAATGCAATATTCCAAAGTCTTACTTAAAATACCCTTTTCTATGAGAGCTGGCAACCCTATTCAACAAACTTCACCCCTTACCACAAAGAAAAATTCCCAGATGCGTTGTAAGGAAATAACGTTGGCATAAGAAAACGTCACGGCATTTGTTCTCAAAGGACTGAAAGACAGTTTTACGTTTGATGGTTTATTTTTAAAACCACTCGGTTGTCGACGAATATCTTACGTTGAGAAAATAAACTAAACATTTTTATTCTTGGCGTTGAAGGAATTTAATAATGTGAAACTCGATGTAAAGGATTTTTTTTTCTTTTTTGATTCCGATTGGAGTATATTTTATTCAATTACTTGCATATGATTGGTGGAGAATGGGAACCTACCATTTCAGTCCGAATCTAGACGAGCGATTTGGCTTAATTCGTACAATGCTTTTTTTTATAGAAACGAAACATCAACTGCAACGTCGATCTGGTCAATCCAAGATTGTGTAATTTAGAGCAAGCACATTGAAATACTTCCATTAACATTTTAATATGATCCATATAATTTTGTCTTGTTCCTAACTTACATAAAGTTCTATAAGCTTTTACAAGTTTATAGGAATTTATGTAAGTTATTATGTATATTATTATCAATAGTCGTGTATTTTTAGGTGTAAAATATTTAAAACACAACTCATGTGAAAATAAAACACGTGTCCAAAAGAAAGCCTAAGATCCATACAATCTGCACTGTTTCACAAAAAATCACAATCTTTATACACTTCATTAAAGAATCCGTCATTAGACATGAGTGTCATGTTTCAATTTCATCAAGGATAATATGATACATGAGACCTGCCCACAAAACCCATGGTTTAAATACTGAAGATAATAATGCCACACACGACTATGACGGTCTCGGATTTGAATCCCAGGCCGAGCAATTTGTGCCTGATTTAGTAATAGGCCCTCTATCACATAGTAGGAGGGAACACACAAAGGTGAAACTTGGGTGTCCTGGAAGCATTTCTAAGCCTTTAAGAAAATAAATGTGAGTTTATTTATGTACGTAGATAACAATGAGCATTACACAGAGTGAATGAACTTTATTCCTATAAATAAAAGAATTTGAATAACCATGAATAATGATAAATGCGATTGGATTAGGATAAGAATACAACGTAGTCTCTTTTGTCTTTGCTTTCCAGGTTCATTAAACTCATAAATCTTCTTCGCTCAATTTGAGGCATCTTCTATTGGTAGAACATTAACCCCTATATCTTCTTCAGTGATGATTGTGATAAATCACTCAATTATCACTTAGTCAATTTCATAATATCTAGAACTATCCAAACTATTTAGTTACCAAAGTATCCCTGCAATTCTAAAGTAATTTAATTAATTAATTGCCAATTAAAGCAATAATTTAAAGAATAAAAACGCTGCAAACTTTTAATGAGAATTGGCGGAAAGATTATCAAACTTTTTCAACAATTCAATTTGAGTTTAAATTGAGCTGCTAATTCTATCGTATTTTTTTAGATACTACAGTTAATAAATATTATTGCACTGGTAATGTTACTGGACGCAAGCCCCTTCTTAAAGTTTGTTTTGAAAATCTATTATAATTATTCATCCGTGTATATCTCATGATTGCTTTAATTTTGACAGCCACTTTGTAAGCGGTAGGTTGTTCGATTTCCAAATCGAGACAAGTTTTTGTTACAGTAACATTCAGGCCATCTACTATAAGCCTAACATCAAGCCAAGTAACAAAAATATTCCTATAATACGGGACAAGTGAAACCGAATGCGTCGTGATTACTCAAAATTATAAACCACAGATCAGTAAACAAGTTTTTAAACCACGACTTCTTATGACTACTTGACAAAAATGACTTCACTTGTACAAAACAAAGTCGCTTCCCGTCTGTCTGTGCCGATGTATGCTTAGATCTTTAAAACTTCGCAACGAATTTTGATGCGGTTTTATTAATAGATAGAGTGATTCAAGAGGTAGGTTAATATGTATAAAACATATATAGGTTATCCCAGTTTATAAGAAAAATAACAAATGGTGTGCACTGGAATCAAAACATATCTGCACCCAGGCTAACTATAATGGCGTGACCACTCTCAATCGTACTCTCGATTGTAGAAGATGTCTGTGCTCTGGAGTTGACTATATGGGCTGATACTGTACAGTACCCAGACAAAGCTGGGACGGGTCGCTAAATACTCGTACTTCTAAATGGAATAAACAGGCCACAGATACATTAACAATACGAGCCACATACCGGGTATCTCAAGACTGCTACCGAAAACGAAGCCGGGTGGTAGTTTTAGTGGCTACAAACACAATGCAATTAAAAATTTCGCCTAGAAACGCGACAATTTTTTTTATGATTTTTTAAATATCGTCATTTTTGGGTGGTAAATCCATAGTTTTTGCTAAATAATAATTTAAACTCTTTTATACCTTAGAGTATTTATAAATAAAAGGGTATATACTATTATTTTAGGAAAAAATGTATTTACCACCCAAATATGGCCATAGGAAAAAAGTAACAAAAAAAAAAAATTGTCGCTTTTTTTTGCAACATTTTCTGTTGCATTGTGTCTGAAGTCGCTTAAACTACCACCCGGCTTCGTTTTCGGTAGCAGTCTTGATATACCCTGTATTTGTAACAATAATTATTATCGGCCACCTGTGAAGCCCTTACCAATCCGCATTCGATCCAGTGGCTGAACTAAAACCAGGGTAATTTACCCAAATGATTACTAAAAGCTCTCCAACTGGAGCTTTCGTAAGCTCCGCGAGCCGTAATCACGAGCAAATTATTACAGCTTTTCGGCGGATTAAGCACTCTTATTGTAATAAAATAGTCACTTATTTTGTTGTTCAAGTTGTGTAGTAAATGCTTTTATTGGCTTTCTGGCTTTGTATATAACTATTATTAAGACTTGGGAGCAAATTAGCCAATTTATGAGAATTTTATTTGAGATAATGTCTGTCTACTAATTATCTCGGTTATTTTGCTTGCTTTTAGTAAACAAAAACATATTAACTAGTAATTTTCTTCTATATTGACTCCTTAGGTAGCGTGGTTGTACTAGGATATGATTACAAAGCTGTGGTCTCGAGTTTGAATCCCGAATCGAGCAAAGTGATATTGGATTTTTCTATTTATTCTCAGCCCGGAGTCAGGAATTTTTGCCCGATAAGGTGGTCGTCTTGTCTTCTGTCACGTAGTGGGACAAAACTACAGGGCGAAGCGTGGCTGACCTGGTAGCAACTCTGCCTAGCTTTTTTAGAAAAAGCGTGAGATTATGCTTTCTTTTATGGCCTTCTTATTATCATCGTAACAAATTCACAAATTTTTAAAGTCTGCCAAGACGAAATATGCCTGTTGCTGGACTTTTCCCTAAAGGGTTGATCAGGCAAGCAAACATTTGTTAAACTGCAATGGCAAATTAGCCTGCCCAATATCTTATGTAGACCTAATTCCATATAAAAGTAGGATAGTTTGTTAAATTTTATGAATGTTGTGTATTTCTTTAATTGGCATTCATATCAGTGATTTTATATGCTTTGCCTGATATCTGTAATGCTATTGATGTGTTTGCTGTTGATGTACCTATTTTAAATAAAATAAAATTTAATTAATATAGGAATGGGCAGTAGAAGATATTTGATATCATCATCATTTCACTGGTGGTAAGTCTCTCATATGTGAGAGGCCATCTGGGTAGGTACCACCGCAATGTCTATTTCTCCCGTGAAACAACACTGCGTAAATGCACTGTTGTGTTTCGGATTGAAGGACATTGTAGCCAGAGTAACTACTGACATATTGAGACTTAACATCTTATGTCTCAGGATGGCGAGCGCAGTGGAATGTTGCTACTGTTTATGGGCGGTCGTATTGCTTACCATCAGGCGAACGGCTTGCTGGTCTCGTCATTCATTGCAATAAAAAAAAACCGTTGCGTTCCACTGCTGTGCATGGGCCTTTCGGTCTGCTGTCTTATAGATTATACTTATTGATTTTATTTGTTTTCATTTTAGGGTTGTGTGTAATTTTATGTCACGTATTTTATTAACATACTATCATATTTTTTACTCCGAATTACTTGCAGCAGCTAGCGATAAAGCCACCGTTACCATGCCTTTAGTTCTAAATATTTTAACCTTTTATTGTTTCTTTTCTACACATTTTGATGTACAATAAAGTATTTAAATAAGTAAATGAAAATAAATACTAAACACAAAATAACCCAGTTTAGTCTCGGGTCAAGTCTAACAGCTAACCTCGGCAAAGATATAGATGTCTGTATGGTGCTTCCTGCGTCCTTATCTCTTTAAACATTTCCGCAATTTCCGACCGCTTTTTGTAATCGCCACCGTTCTCGCTCCGACGTTCGCCTCAGTTCTCGGGGTTTCATTCCTACAAAACCTTTGATTAAATTCTCGATTGTTGGAAGGATTAGTAATCTTGGTTATTGTTGTTTTTATTCTCTTAATACGTAGTCTGTTAGAAGATACGTCAAGATGCACAATACTCGTATTTACAAAAGCAAGTAAGATTGCTTTTTTTGACAATAAGTCTCATCATTGCCTTTTTTTATTGCTATGAATGACGAGACGGCTGACGTGCATGCATTTTGCTTGATGGCAAGCCACACGACTGCTCATGAGGAAAACCAAACAACACCTTGAATTACAAAGCAATACTTTATATTCCACTGCGCTCGTCATTCTGGGACATAAGATGTTAAGTCTCAATATATCCAGTATTTCCCTAGCTACAATTTCCTTCAATCCGAAACACAACAGTATATTTATACTGCTGTTTGGCAGGAGAAAAAGACATTGACTGCTACCCAGGCGGCCTCTCACATATGAGAGGTCTACCACCAGTAGCGCCTTATTTGGAGTGGGCGCTAAGCTTTTAATTGCCTATGCCCAATAAGTTCAAACTTTTGTTACAAAATTACATGGCCTATTTGAATATTTTATTATTTTTAAGTTTAACTACTTAGTAAGAATATTTTATAATATTATTTTAAACCAAAAATAATCAAAGTTGCGCCAGATTGTAATTAATTACTTCTCTTATTGATATTGGCAGCTGTATGGTCAAAGTGGTACCACGTAGCCGTACAAAAAAATATAATTTGACATATACACAGTACTTAATCACAAATTATAAATTACTTCAAACATTATATTTTCTATGCTATCCATCCAAATCCACATCGTGCAGTATTAGCAATTTGTATCGTGGCATACAGAGAATATCAACAACTACAACTATAAAATGTACCAATTAAGACTGCTTCAATACATGCTTCATCCAAACAAGGTATTTCAGTGTAATCAGATGTAACTCGAATACCACAGCAGCCAATATACAGCAGGCATTCGAAGATCGGCATCAAAGGGGTCAGTGGTAAATCCAATAACTAAAGGAGAACATTGTAACTGAAAACGTGCAGACGTTTTCATCAAATTGATCTAGCTGAAATGAGACAACTGCTAATATCAATGTAAAGTATTTTATTTGCAAGAATAATAATTCTCTTTCCATTTGGTGCTCGAAAAGATCACACCTATGTATGTCAAAAGAGATAGGACTAGTTAGTTCTAATGTATCACACAGTTTCATAAAAAGACGTGATAGACGATCACTTTACGCCATGTACTGTAACAGCCCATATAAGTCCCACTGCAGGGCACGAGCCTACTCTACAATCGACAGTACGATTGAGAGTGGTTAGGCCATATAGTCCACCACGCTGGCCCAATGCGGGTTGGCGGACTTATATACCATAGATTTTCTATAAATCGCTATGGTATGCAGGTTTCCTCACGATGTTTTCCTTCACCGTTTTAGTGCGTGGTGATTGACTATCAATACACACATGACTCCGAAAAGTCAGAGGTGTGCCCTGGGATTCGAATCCGCGACCACCGTGAACATGTTGGCAGTCGCGTCTAGTCCGTTTACCAACAGGCCACCACGCACTTTACGCCATACTTGATACAAATGCTAAAAGAAAAAAATCACACAATTGTTAATACCCGGCCTGGGAACAGAACTCAAGATATCCACAAAAGCATACACGCTGCCTCGAGGCCAACGAGATGCTGCAACACGATGTTCAATTTACAGTGTCAATTTTCAATTCTCAGCTCTAAATTATTTCATAGCTATGTCCACTGTCCAGTACCACATATATAAACAGGTACAAAGAGTGGATATATCCAGCGCATCCATTCACCCCGGAACACTATGTGCATTGTACATCTCAAACAGAATACCTGGCCCGACACCGCGCCGCCGATGCGCTGATATTACATGCAGATGCGGATTGAAGGATTTTTTGTATATCTGTATTTTTTTATATAAAAATCTTGGTTCTTTGTGTATATCACGTCGTTTTATATACGTGATAATTCATTGAGGAATCTAGAGCTTAGAACTACATTAAATTAATCATCCTAATGTGTTCGTGTGTGAGGACTGAGGCGTATTGATTATAGAATATCCTACCGATAATAAAATAATGATTTTATACATTTATATTTCTTTACTGGTTTTTTTTTAATTATGAAAGTCACCTTCGATATTATTTAATACATTACTATTTATTATATTGCTGTATATACAGCAGATACATTACAATTATATTTAAATAATTAATATTACATTAATATTGTAGGAAAACAAACAAAACACAAAAAAGTAGCCACCCACCCCGTTTTTTTGTTTTTGAACTTTGATTTTGATTTTATAATTGATAACGAAACATAGCTCTCTTAGTTAAGTATTTCTCAGAAGAATTAAACAGGTTTCCTTTCCGTGAATCCAATTCTCATTAAATTATATTCTTGTTTCTTGGAAACATTCACGATGTAATATGAGAAGTCCAATTTGGAAACCAAATCAACCAATGAGGAGGGCTTTATCTTCTTGTAAAGCAATATATTTATTTATATAATTAATTATTTATTGTACAGTGTAAAAACAGTTTATAGAGACAATACACAACAACAAAGTGGCAATGGCGGTCTAACCAATATTATTCAATCACGATAATAACGACATATCACAAAAACACATTTAAAATAAAATATTGAATTTATTTATCCACAACAGAAAAGCCTTAGTCCGTCCCTGCATTTGTTTTACATGTAGTATGAAACAGGGGTATGTAATGTCCATTCTTTTCAATCCACGAGTATATTTACCGTTGTAAACCTTTGTGATTCAACCTTACGGTACATTGGTCAGAACAATCATTGGAATGGATTGGAATTTTGTATCTGTATAATAATAGTATAAATATATAATATATCCTGTAGACTCATGTATTCTTTTATTATAGTGCCACGCACAGTAGAATGAATTTGTTTCCGTCCCAAGATGCCATAGAGGAAGATTCTATCGGCATGGATGAACGAAAAAATCCCTAATATTTGTATGATATTTCAATTTGATAAACTCTTAAATTAAGTTTGATGATGAAACTCAGACAGAACGGATTGCCCGAGCTAGAAGGAGAATCTACCTACTCATCGTTTCAGAATCAATGCTACATCAAAATAAAAAATGACCATCTTTCATCCAAATTTTTAATGTGAGGTTTTAATTAACCTTTAGATTTGGGCTGTGCGAATTCGCATCTGAATATTCAAATCCTTAAGTGGTTAAAAGCAAAGTATTGGGAGGGAAGGTGTGGCAATTTGAGCCTCTTTCTATTTGATGGATTAGGCCAATTTACCTGTCCAAACCTTTGAGTAAAGCCGGATTTTTGTCCATAATGCTCTGTGCGTTAAAATCCTAAAACCCTTGTACATTTACCCTTTGCATATGGTGTTGTGTAAGTTCGTGATGGCCTATTGGTAACGGATCATACATGGCTGCCAAAATGTTCACGGTGGTTCATATCCCAGGGCACATCCAATGAATTTCACAGTACGAATGTGTAATTCTATAATTAAAAACTAACATCTATACATCCGTCTGAAATTTGGTTAAGCAGTCAGATGGCATTACTGGTGTTAGATTAATCTAGTCTTAACTAGACTAACTAAAATCAATTGTAGTAAAAAAACAGCACGGTATAATTCTGTTTCACGCACAGTAACTTTCGATATTTTAACGTAAAACACCTAAAATAATTGCTCAAAGCGAAGAATTAATTAGTCAAAGTGCCTACGCTTTACAAGGCTGGAAACGTGGCTGAAAACAACTACTTAATAAGACTCTCAAAACTCATAAATCATAAGTTGAAAGTGTCAAAATGGCGGGCCGACTTGCCGCAACTGTAAGCTGAAATCGTGCTCTTTAAAGATTTACATCAGTTAGAATATAAGTTTCACTAGTTGTGGAGCACGGCTTCGACCGCTATTAGTCTACATTTAGTAACACAAAGTTTTAAATAAATTTAAGACGCTTTTTCAGACTCTCATCCATCCAAAGACTTCGTGGAAGAACTTGCCTAGTGCGATAATGCCGCGTCTAGTACTTATTATTGTCATTTCTTTACTGTTATTGTTTCCACAGAGTATATCAAGACTGCGACCGAAAAAGAAGTGTAGCAGTAGTGTTAGTGACTAAAAACACAATGCATGTAAAAATATAATCGTGTTTATGTTGTCAATACATAGTTTTTGCTAAAATTTAAAGAGTGTATATTATTATTTAAGAATGCCTATGTATTTACCACCCGAATGCTACGATACGAAAAATAAAACAAAAAAAAGTTCGTTATTTTTTTCCAAAAAATTTTGTTGCATTGTATTTGTAATCACTAAAACTACCACCAGGCTTCGTTTGGATCGCTATTGAGTACATATTCATCATAATATGATTTCTAAAACTAACATACCTCTTTGCTACCTAGGAGTTTAAATAAGAAATACAAAATTAGAGCGTTTACACCTTGCGCGCAAAGTCAACTATAGGTATTTCTTCGTTAATTTCACGCACACATAAACGACCAAAGCTGTGTGAGCTTAGAGCTTAGAGCTGCCGCGTCGGCTCGCTATACAGTCAGCGCAACCAACTTTGATCCATGCGCTTCAAAATTCTAATATTGAATTGAAATGTAACTTATGATTTATATATTGGTAATATTATATCACAAAAATATTTTATTTGCATTATAAGTAGACAAATATTACTATGCAAGCAATGAATAATACAAATTTAGATACTAATCATATTTTCGTTATTATTACATTGTTAAGTTGCATTCAAATCAGTGTTCAATCAGTAGACACTACGGACGTTTATTAATCATTTCGTGTACGAACACATGAAAAGAGTTAGGGGCCTTACAACCCCTTACAATTACGAAATATATTTAATTTTATATTACAATACATAACATAATTTAGCCTCGGAATTACATCCCATTATATTATCTGAAACATAATTTATACTCACTACAAAATCATTGTAGGTAATAAAAAGAAATATATGTTTTACTACCAAAGTACTAAGATGTGGCAATCGCAGTCCGCGCGTGGCTATTTTTACGACGCACGGCAAAAATCGACTGCAGCCAGGCTGGAGTGACGAGCGATACGTCCTCCCTCTAGAAGGCCTTGCGGCGCTCTGATTTGATGCACGGCGGACAGCATGTTTTATAGTGGTATTAAAATATATGTAGAAAACATAAAAACTAATTTTATTGAAATATAAAAATGGCAATTTATTGATAAGATGTTCTTCTATTATAATATGCAATTGCTATAAAAAATTATGTACGATAAGTTGGTGAAAAAAAATATGTTCTTGACGAGAGTTTCTGAATAATTTCGCGTTGTTTAAATTTTTATTTTTCAGGAACTAAACACAAAAAGATTATTTTTCTCAGCAAAATCCCTCCATAAGAGTCTTATTAGTCGGATTATATTTTTATTTTCATCTTATATTTAGTGATTTCGGATATCTTAAGCTTCTAAATTGCCACTTAAAGCCTAAATAACGAAACTAGTGTTCAGTAATCCTTATAGTACTCACAAATTATCCATCAATCTATAATGTTTTCCACCAAAATCCCTAGATGACAACCTTTTCTAAAATAATTACTAATCATTTTTCCTTGAAATTGTTTATTGGTGGCTATTAACTCATTTGAAAAGTCCTGTTTTTTTAGCCAAAAAGCGCGCAAAGGGTATAAACGCTCTTAATATCTAACCATCTTCAAAACCTTTCTCAGAGCTTTTGAAAATGGTTAGAGATTAACAGAGCAGAGCTTCTCTCTCACTAAATTACATTACATTCGGTTCAGTAGTTTTCTTCATAAAGGGTAACAAATAACAAACAAATTTACTTTCTCATTTATAATTTTGATTCGCTCGGATGGTATGAAGTCATTAATCATAAGTTAGTCTGTTACGGTGTTCATTCTGTTCGCTGGAATGGGCACACATTAATATGTATAATTTAAACTGAATATTCAATATTTAAATATTTTGCAACTACAAAAACCTTACTTGGTATCGCAATTTATTTGTAGTTTTTTAAAATCTCTGCACTGCAGCTGATATTAAATATCGTCTATAGAGTTAACAGTAAAAAAAAAAATATTTTTGCTTCTAACTTAGTTTCCGTCGATAGATTTTGGAACACAATATATTTGTCTTAAATCGTTATGTCAGGTAATGTGCCTATAACACACTTTTGACACGTAAAACAACGGTAACTAAGATATCTGCATGAGCCAATTTACGGCTCACTGCAGGGCACGGGCCTCCTCTGCAATCGGGAATGCGATTGAGAGTTGTTAGGCCGTATAGTCCACCACGCTGGCCTAATGCGGGCTAGCGGACTTACATACCATAGAAATTCTTATAAATCACTATGGTATTCAGGTTTCCTCTCTCAGAGTTTTTCTTCACTGTTTTGGTGCCTGGTGATTGATTATCATTGCATACTACACTCAACTGATGTATAAGCTACTTTTTATATATTTTTGTATACATTGGAATGTTTATTAACTTTTCTCCTGACTAAAATAGAAAAACATAATGCAACTTGTTAATTAACAAGAATTAATAAAGACTTTCTCGCCCACACGTCTACTTCTGCAACTCCTGAAGCCATCGACCTCAACAAGCATTAAATTAATCCTGAAGATACAAACTCTTAATTCTTTAAGGTTATTAACCAGTGTTCTATCCACAACTAAATTGAATACATTAAATTGAAAAGTATATTAAAAAAATCTCAAGTGATGTCAGACTTGACTGCCTCTGTGGTGCATTTTTATTACGGTATGATTGCATAACTAAGATCTCAGGTTCGCAACTCGGGTCGGGTAAAGTGATATTGGTTTTTTATTCGTTATCAGCCCGGAGTCAGGAATTTGTACCCGATATATTATGTAGAGGCTCGCCCCCTATCACATCGGGGACACAATGCAACAGAAAAAGTTCCAAAAAAAGCGACAATTTTTGTTTTATTATTTTTTTCCTATGACCATATTTGGGTGGTAAATACATTTTTTCCTAAAATAATAGTGTATACCCTTTTATTTATAAATAATCTAAGATATAAAAGAGCAAATAAATAAAAAATACATAATACTTTTCTGCTTCCCTACATAGCCAAGTATTTGGTTTACGGAAGCTAGAGGAAATGTTTAAAGTTTAATTGCATTTACTTGGAAATTATAAACTTTTTACTTTCCGGTGCACGGAAGTTTGTCCGTATACGTCACGCCTTATTATCTGGCGTCGTAATTATTTACAGAATAAGATGTAAGTAACAATTGTTGAAGGTGACAATACGTGGCCTTTATTTATTTACTTACGCCCCGGCTTTGCCCGGCTGCAGATAGTTTTTGAGTCGAGTCTAATATAACAAAATAGGAACCATATCGTTTGATAATAATTTTATTAGTTATTTTAACTCAACGTTACCACCGTACTTTACACTGTCCATACCATACCAATAAGTTTGAAAGGATATAGAATTATATTATACTTTTACTGGTGGTAGGTCTCTCATATGTGAGAGGCCATCTGGGTAGGTACCACCGCAATGTCTATTTCTCCCGTGAAACAACACTGCTTAAATGCACTGTTGTGTTTCGGATTGAAGGACATTGTAGCCAGAGCAACTACTGGACATATTGAGACTTAACATCTTATGTCTCAGGATGGCGAGCGCAGTGGAATATTGCTACTGTTCATGAGCGGTCGTATCGCTTACCATCAGGCGAACGGCTTGCTCGTCTCGCCATTCAATGCAATAAAAAAAAAATATAAACTCCTTGCAAAACCCTCGGCGACACGTCCTTTGTGTCAGCTACCTCCATGGCAAATTGTATCAATATTAGTCTAGCGGTTAGAGCGTGAAGAAGTAACAAACACAATTTTTCCTCATTTATATTATTAGTAAGATTTCCTTTTTATTATATACACAGAAAAAATGGCTGTACAATATACATAAATAACAAATACTAAAAGTACAAATGGTTGTCTTATCGCCTATCTTATAGGTCTTTATTACTTATAATTTATATTTAGCTTTATTTGTGAAATGATTGTTGAATTTTGATCTCAATTCAGTCCATGAATTTACTATACTATCAGATATAAAGCAAACAATGGTTTCAAAACACATGGGTTCAAATATTCCAAGTTGAAATCAGCAAACATTTCAAAAATAACAGCACAAGTATTCAGAACTTAGCAAACACATCTATCATTTCCTTTCGAAGAATTGGCTCCTCATCTTATGCCATAAAATAAATATCCCTAACATCAACCCCATAAATTGTAGCAATCAATACTCGATCCGTTCCCTCCCATAATTTCCTCCTTCCGGATTCATCAAACAAACCCTTGCTTGAGTTATGAACCCAGAACCTTTCGTCGTTTATCAAAATTTCATCCTTTCAAATGGGGATCCTGGACATTTTCTTAATGGCGATGGAAAAATTGCGCGACGAGGTCTGTCGGTTAATGGTGTAATTTGTAGAGATATATGGCAGGATCTGCTGTATTTGGATTTTTCTATTTGCTTTGGAGGCGTGAAATGTTTATTTACAGGAAACGGGATTGTTTGAAAAACACATCCTAATTTTGAGACCTATTTTCACTTGTTCCTAAAGGTTTAGCGAGAGATAAATTTTATGAGCTACTAACATCCCTACTTTTAAGGGATACAGTAATTAGCCTTCGAGATAGAATAAAGAAAAATAATTAAATTACTAAAATAGAGATTAAACTATATATACTATATGGCCTAACCACTCTCAATCGTATTCTCGATTGTAGAGTAGGCCCGTGCCCTGCAGTGGAACGTATATGGGCTGATACAGATACAGAGATTAAAGTTTCCTTTCAACGCAAATGACAGTTCCTATTATACAATATTTACATCTTTCGTTATCCAATCCTCTCGTCTTTATTAAATTTGGAAAGTGGATACCACTATTACATATTCGCCGGTATTGTTAATTTTCATTTTCATTTGTGATGATCATTACTGTATGATGTTTTGCGTTACTATGATGAAATATCTATACGACTTCACAATGACTATTTATTTAATAAGACTTAGGTAGTAATGCATAATTTACAAGACGATTATTATGTTGTAGCAATAACATAACGAGAAGTTCGGGGGGCCGGTGTGGCTAGTTTTATAATTATTTAAATGTTACAGTGTTGCCAATACGTATAACAATTACCTTATACCTACTCTCTTACGCCAACCCTATAAGTGATAAGGCCGCCTCTTGGATACCACTACATAGTATAAAACCAAGTAGCTTTCTCTGTCCCTATGTCCCTTTGTATGCTTAAATCTTTAAAACTACGCAACGGATTTGATGCGTTTTTTTTAATAGATATAGTGATTCAAGAGGAAAGTTTATATGTATAATATGTACATATTATTGAACATAAATCTATTTGTACCCGGGCGAAGCTGGGCCGGGCCGCTAGTTCATGAATAAAGTAATGTTACAATTTCAGTGAAATTTATCTGCGGCCATTTCGTAGATTAACTGGTAGCCGATTTGACTGACAGATTACCGGATAGCGATGGGCTTTTGTGACTGATTATATTTAAAATTAACTGATTTGAATAAATAAAATTTAGTTTTAAATTTAATTTGGATTGGAAACTAATTTTGAGGTTGTTTAGTATACAGGGTATATCAAGACTGCTACCGAAAACGAAGCCGGGTGGTAGTTTAAGCGACTTCAGATACAATGCAACAGAAAAAGTGGCAAAAAAAAGCGACAATTTTTTTTTGTTATTTTTTTCCTTTCACCATATTTGGGTGGTAAATGCATTTTTTCCTAAAATAACAGTGTATACCCTTTTATTTATAAATAATCTAAGGTATAAAAGAGTTTAAATTATTATTTTAGCAAAAACTATGGATTTACCACCCAAAAATGACGATATTTAAAAAATCATAAAAAAAAAATGTCGCGTTTCTAGGCGAAATTTTTAGTTGCTTTGTGTTTGTAGTCACTAAAACTACCACCCGGCTTCGTTTTCGGTAGCAGTCTTGATATACCCTGTATAATGCTTAAGTTGGATAGTGTGATAATTTCGTTTTTATTCTGTAACGACACAGTGACTACGCATTTGATAATAAGTAAAATACTGTACTATATCAGCAATCTATCGCTCACTACACAGCTTAAACCAGTCACGAGGGATCATTAGAAAAAATATATTTAGCAATTGACCACCCGATTGATTAACTGGTTTAGATGTTTGTGAATACAGTAACAAAATGTAAATAAATAAATGGTTTTTCTATGTACCGTATTACCTTGTACGTATTTTTGTATGTACTATCTATAAATAAAATATACCAACATTATTTTAGAAATGGCCTAGGATGGCTCCGTGGACCACTGCGGATGCTTCCACGATCTACCGGTTAAGAACCACTAGCCTAGATAGATATCTCCACAATTGAGAGTTCGATTGAGAGGGATTAGGCCATAGTCTTCCACACTAGCTCAGTGCGGTTTGAGATGACCTAAATTATCATAGTGTCAATAATAAATTATCGGCAGACGTACTCTAAGAATCTGCATACGATAGCAAATTTGTAAGAATTTATATAGTATTTAAAGTCTGCCAAACCGCACTAGGCCAGCGTGGTGGACTATATCGCATAACCACTCTCGATTGTAGAAGATGCCCGTGCCCTGCAGTGGGTAGTATATGGGCTGATACAGTACTCAAAAAATAGTGTGTCGACGCAACTATGCAATACTACAAAAGATGCATTAATCTTGAATCTTGTTAAATTCAGAACGACATCTTTTAAGAATACTATAAAGTATAAAATTTCGTCGAGACGCCATTAGCCAATTTGAGAGAGTGCAAACATTTCATGACAAGCACGCTCGCGTTGTAATGTCAATTATTTGTGAGGAAAATTTCTTCACGTACGAGAAATAGTGTTGTATTTTATTTTTTTAAATTTGAGCTATACGTGTTTTATACATACATATATGCATAAACTTACGCCATTTTCACAGAAGGTCGGGATTCGAACCCGAGACCTCAGCTTTGTAACCGTACCCTAGTACAACTACGCCACCGAGAGAGTCGAGGCAAGTATTTCGTTAAAATATAATAAATAATAATAAAAATGTTTAGTACACAAAACAATCGAAATAAAGGTATAACAAAATTATAAATATTACACTTAATAATATATGGCATATCTGTTTTGAGCATTACAAAAATTATCAGTGGTCCCCAAACTAGGTCATGCTTGTATCTTGGGGTACCTAAATTAGGGAGTTGTACAAGTAGCCGTATGTCCTTAAAATCAAGAAAGTATGTGTAGACCAGAAGTACAACTAGGCAAAATAAACATTATCTGTATCAGCCCATATACGTCCCACTGCAGGGCACGGGCCTACTCTACAATCGAGAATACGATTGAGAGTGGTTAGGCCATATAGTCCACCACGCTGGCCTAGTGCGGGTTGGCCCTAATGCGGGTTAAAATAAACATTATGTCTTACACTAAACATAAAACAAAACAAAACAGAACGAAAATAAGTGCCTAGATTTGTTCTAGTGTTAAACTTATATAAAATTAAAATATAAAAGAGATGTAGTACAAAAGTTTCTGAATATCAGGACAGAATTGAAAAAATAATTGTGTTGTATTGATAATTTTCTTTTCTACTAGTCGGTTCATTATCTACAATTTTGAATATATGTTTTACAAAAAAATTACATAGTATACAATTTTATAACCTGAAAAATATTTTTAGTAATTCCAACCTCATTTACACAGAACTCCACAAACAACTTTAATTTCAGTTCCCACACAATCATAAGTAATTAAAAATTCATTTGTTCTAATTAATATTAATGTTGTTTTAAATAAACTTAAGATAAATAGGTTTATTGTCCCGACAGCAACGACGCGTCGCCAAAAAATTAAAAAAATACAACTTCGTTTTAATTCTAGGAACATCTTAGTACCACTATTTCTGACTAAGAATGTGAATCGAAGTGTGAGATTGATGAAAAAAAGGATTTTTCCTTTATATTAAGGATTGATAAAGTCGTTCTCAGTATAAAAATTGTGTCTAAACATACCCACATCGCTACATCACTACTGGACATATTAAGACTTAACATCTTACGTCTCAGGGTGGCGAGCGCAGTGAAATGCCAAGCATTGCTTTGTAGTTCCAGGTGTTGTTTGGTCTTGCTACTGTTCATGAGCGGTCCTATCGCTTACGCTTATCAAGCGAACGGCATGCTCGTCTGGCCATTCATTGCAATAAAAAATATATTCCCATGAAGATAAATATTCGTGAGCTTTATGTATATGCAAAGAGCTGAAAAATAAACATTCCATTTTTAAATTTCATGACAGAATGACGTCACTGCACCTGAGTTTCAGTGCAGTATCGTCTAGACAATCAGCTGACAAACGACCATTGTCACTCTCCACTCGACGATTCATTATTTAGACATGCTTGCATGAATAACTGTTTCTTCACGGGTCTCCTAAAGTAGTTTGTAAATAAAATAATATTAAGACTAACCTACCTGGGTTCGTGACGTGATAGTTACCACGATTTTTTTTTGCTTAACTCGTTTTTCGGCCGCTTGGTTTCATCTGGGTCAAGTAAACCCGTTCATGTATTGCCTCATACGGATTATATATTGGTTCTAAATCTTTGCGTATTACCAAAATATATACTCGTAATAACATACATACAAAGCTAAAATATAATAATCAATACTAGAGTTTCTTACCCGTTCTTCTCCAGTGAAGACCGCTTTCCAATAAGATAAAGAAATGACCGAATCTAAATGATGTAAAACAACTTATGGTTCAATAAATTATTTTTATTTTCAATATAAACCACCACAATTCTCCCAGAATGGGTAGGCAGAGGCGCTACCAGGAAACCCACGTTTCGTCTTGTGTGTACCTTCCCCCGTTGTGTTAGGGGGCCAGCCTATATCGGTTACAAATTTCTGCCTCCGGGCTGATAATGAATAGAAAAATCCTTTATCACTTTGCCCGACCCGGGATCCGAAACCGAGACCTTAGCTTTTTACTGAATATTGTATACTACAGTAGAAAAACGACGTTTCTGCTATACAAAAGCTTAAAGCAATTTCCTCATTATATTTTGTTTAGTTATAATGTAATACAAAGTTACCGCTCGACTCGTTTCATATAAAGATAGTAATTACAAAGGATTACATTAATTAAAGTTTCCTCGAACTAACCCTTTGTGGGGTTTGTTATAAGCGACAAATTCGCGTTAATAATAATCAAATAAATTTCATACATAATTCATAATAATTATAAAGAAAGTTTGTGTGCTTGTAAGGATGTTTAAAGCTCGTTCGCGGGAAAACTACTGAACTAATTTTGATAAAGCTTTACAGTATTTTAGCTTATATAACAGAACAACGCATTGGCTATAATTTTCCTAAAGGGATAAGCAAGTGAAGCTACGGTTGGCTGGTAGTGTTATATTTAGTAAAATAGGTTATTTTCTTTTCGCACAAAAATCTGGACCGTTTGCACCGAATTGGACAAAAGAAGTAGAAGAGTTTGTACGGGGAATATAAATACATTAAGAGCGTATACACCTTGCGCGCAAAGTAAACTATTAATAGGTATTTCTTCGTTAATTTCACGCACACATAAGCGACCAAAGCTGTGTGCGTAGAGCTGCCGCGTCGGCTCGCTATACAATCGGCTCAAACAACTTTGATCCGTGCGCTTCAAATATTCAATTGAGATGTAACTGTAATATAATATCATAAAAATATTTTATTTGCATTATAAGTAGACAAATATTACTGTGCAAGCAAAGAATAAAACAAATTTTGGATACAAATCATATTTTCGTTATTATTACATTGTTAAGTTGCATTCAAATCAGTGTTCAATCAGTATACACTACGGACGTTTTACTAATCATTTCGTGTTCGAACACATAAATAGTGTTAGGGGCCTTACAACCCCTTACAATTACGAAATATATTTAATTTTATATTACAATACATAACATAATTTAGCCTCGGAATTACATCCCATTATATTACCTGAAACATAATTTATACTCACTACAAAATCATTGTAGGCAATAAAAATAATTAAATATTTTACTACCAAAGTACTAAGATGTGGTAATCGCATTCCGCGCGTGGCTATTTTTACTACGCGCGGCATAATCGACTGCAGCCAGGCCGGAGCGACGAGCGATACGTCCTCCCTCTAGAAGGCCTTGCGGCGGTCTGATTTGATCCACATCGGACAGCGTGTTTATAGTGGTTTTTAAAATATTTGTAGAAAACATGAAAACTAATTTTGTTGAAATATAAAAATGGTAATTTATTGATAAGATGTTCTTCTATTGTAATATGCAATTGCTATAAAAAAATATGTACGATAAGTTGGTGAAAAAAAATATGTTCTTGACGAGAGTTTCTGAATAATTTCGCATTGTTTAAATTTTTATTTTTCAGGTACTAAACACAAAAAGATTATTTTTCTCAGCAAAATCCCTCCATAAGGGTCTTATTAGTCTGATAATATTTTTATTTTCATCTTATATTTAGTGGTTTCGGATATCTTAAGCTTCTAAATTGCCATTTAAAGCCTAAATAACGAAACTTGTGTTCAGTAATCCGTATAGTACTCACAAATTATCCATCAATCTGTAATGTTTTCCACCAAAATCCCTAGATGTCAACCTTTTCTAAAATTAGTAATAATTATTTTTCCTTTAAATTGTTTATTGGTGGCTATTAACTCATTTGAAAAGTCCTGTTTTTAAGCTAAAAAGCGCGTGCAGGGTATAAACGCTCTTAAGCATTGCTAGACACTAGTATATTTACAAATTATTATAAACATAGCTTTTAACAGTCATTATATTATTGAATTGCTTATAATAGTCCTTTGATGTCTGGAATAAGTCTTAAAGCCAGACATATTATAATTCAGAGCCACAGTAAGAAATATTTTGTGGGTACTACAAACTAATAACTTTCAAGTGGCACTCAAAATAATTATTATTGTTAAATATACTAATATTTGTTACGTTTGAATTGTAAACTGGGCATATATGTGCAGAGTGAAAAAAAATTAATATAGATACAGGTGCTATCAAGCATCATTTATGTGGGAATAGTTCCATCTCGGTCCAAATGAAGCAAAGATTGTTCAGATATTCTTCAATTTAATTTCTTCTTTATTTCGTCGTCACTGCACGTCTTTCATCGTCTTCCCTACTGTTCTCACTTCTCTCTATTCCATTCTTCCATACTTCAATATCTTAACCAATAGTCGTCTAACTATTTCCATCAAAAGTTCTTTCATTAGTCATCTCTTTCACACAAACTACGTTCAATCATTAGCGCAACGTTCCATTCTACTCATCTTTCGTCATAACATTCAAATCAAAATATATTATCCTTAATAAAATAAAATTCAAAATAGGATACTCAAATTACGCTGCTAACAACCGCGTTCGCAATAAGCAACGTGCTGCGCGGGGTTTCAGAATTATATGTGTTATTGTTAGAATTTATAACTTAGTTACATTTTAGAATAATCTGTATCAGCCCCTATAGGGCACGGGCCTCCTCTACAATCGACAGTACGATTGAGTGGTTAGGCCATATAGTCCACCACGCTGGCCTAGTGCGGGTTGGCGGACTTACATACCATAGATTTTTTTATAAATCGCTATGATATGCGTGGTGATTGACTATCAATATACACAAGACTCTGAAAAGTCAGAGGTGTGCCCTGGGATTCGAACTCGCGACCACCGTGAACATGTCGGCAGTCGCGTCTAGTCCATTTAGCAACAGGCCACACTTCATTTTTTTAACAATAATATTGATACTAAAATGTGTTTTAAAACTTAAAATAATTATATCATCAATAATTATATATTTTGTCGTGTTTTTAATACTGTAATTTAGATACCCATTTGCGCATCATCTATAATATAATACTGTGTTTTTTGTGCCATAATATCAAAAATATTTTTTTCTGAATTTGGTAAATCTCGAACCCAAATAATTTACCGAATGAAATGAAATAGGCAGCCAATCATAAAATTAAGAAGCAAATGATAAATTACAAGATTAGTAAGTGGTATAAAAATATATTGCGCCATCTGCATCATTGATTTAAAAACTAAGGATAGGCCCTTCAATACATTTGGTACGTCAAAAAGATGCCTGTGGAAATCGCGCCATCTGTTGGATTTTTACGTCAATGGCGGCCATGAAATCGTTTTTCAATAATGCTAAAATAAATGTTATACTGACTGAAAGTTATATAATGTTTACTTAGTGGTGATAAGAAATGTAATCTTTATTTTTTGAACTTTCGGTCATCTTTATTGCAACCACGACGATACAATTAGGCATTTGTCGATGACTTACAGACCGGTGCGCTGTGACGTCACAACCGTTGCATTGGTCCCGCGGACCACTTTCGTGACAACACTTTTCGTACTCTCCGCCCCGTCCATATATTTTACGTCAATGGTCTGCATATTATGTACATATGTCATAAGAGCAGTAAGCTGAAAAGTAAAATAAACAATCCGACATTAGGTCAACAGAACGTAGTAATAACAACTAAACCGTACAGCTAGCATTCAGAGCAGACGTGTGATACTGTACTCCTAAAATAAATTAAATCATATAAATTATCTACATTGCAAATCGAACTCTAAATAAGTAACATAGAAGTTAAAGTTGACTACAAATAACTTCGATTATTTTACGGCTTCAAACAGTGCAAAGTGTGGTATCGACATCTAGAAGCGTCCCTCACCGCCCCGGGTAAGAGAGACAATTGTCATTTTTTGACCTCTTCACACACAAACCATCCGAAAACCATCAAATAACTGTGCACTGAACCTTATTGCGCGTACATAAACATAAATTACCCAAACATGGCAATGACGATAAGGTCGCCAAAAGGTAGCAGCAGCGGAGACGCGGGAGGATCGCAGCCGGACTTGTCTAAACTGCGAGAACTTGGTGACAGATATGTGTGTATGCGTAAGCGCAAGCAGCCAGTGCCGGACTCAGATTGTGGATGTAGAACAGAAATATCAGAACTTAAAAATGACCTTATAGGTATGCTAGAGGATTTTCTTAAAACTCAAATTGAACAGTTTCTTTCTATTCACAACGAGATAAAGCAAATTAGATCTAAAGTGGATAGCATAGAAAGTACTACATCAAATCTTGCTACTGAACAAAGCAAAATTGTAGCTGAAATAATGGAACTGAGAAGTAAGAACTCTGAAACTGAAGTCAAACTCCTCAATATGGAGCAATCGAAAGAGATGCTAAAACAGCGCCCATCCCTTGAAATGAACACCACATTGCAAACAGCTGAGGATCTTATTCAAGAAATAAAAGACAGAACTGACAGAGAACGAAACATAATAATTGTAGGGATTACCGAAATACAATCAAAAAATTATAAGGATAGGTATGCTCATGATGAAAATGAAGTAACTGCAATATTGAAAAACATAACAGATGACGAAATCAATATAATAAAACTTATTCGTCTTGGAAAGTATAGAACTGGAGCCAATCGTTCCATTAAAGTGGTTCTTCAATCTACTGAAGCCGCGAAACAAATTCTTCGAAATAAAGCTAAAATTGATAGTAGTACTTACAAATTATTTGCTGATCAGACTCCAGCTCAATATACACATCTCAAACAACTACGTGAAGAGCTATCAAAAAGAAAGGAAAATGGTGAAACAAATATCTCTATTAAATATATAAACGGTGTTCCTAAAATCATCACATCAACAAAAAACGATTAAGCAAATTTACATACGCAAGCCACTCCAGTGACATTACCTATCAGGTCCTACACACTTATGATAGCTTAAATACGGACAAAAAAACTCTAATCATTCTCTATACTAATATTAGAAGCATTGTCAAATCTGGGAAACTCGACGAACTGCAGTGTGTTATAAATTCAATGGGAATGTTGGTACATATAATCCTACTGACAGAAACCTGGATCAAAACTGAAGATGAAGCAAATGCTATACGAATTCCGAATTACGATCATCACTATAATCTAAGAACAGGTAAAATGGGCGGAGGGGTTTCTATATTTATACATAAAGATATACACAACAATTTGGAACAAGAAATCTATTATAACGGAAACAACTATCTATGGATACATATAGAAAAGTTTAATTTAGATATCGGGGTGATATACAAGCCTGGAGATTCCAATATGGAAATGTTCCTGGAGGACTTCGAGAAACAATTGCAAAAAAGGAAACGTGCACTTCTTGTTGGAGATTTTAACATAGATTTGTTGGCAAATAATAAAAGCGTCAGACGATACACAGAAATAATAAATGAAAATGGCTACAAAATACCAAATAAAATAGAAGAAGAATATTCAACACGCAGTACAGCTACCATAAAATCGATAATAGATCACGTAATCACCAATCTTCGTGATAAGAAATTTCATATGGGTATTGCAGATTCATCTTTATCTGATCATAATCAAATATTACTTGGAATTAAAAATTATAAACATAAAAGAATTAGATCATATTACAATGCAATTGATTACCAAAAATTGACTGATCATGCAAGAGAAGAACGGATTAATTTCGCTAATGGATTTACCTACGACGCAATAGCGGGATATATTACAAATTCAATGGAACAAAGTACCGTAAAAAAATCAAAAATACTAAACCAACCTCAAAAAGACTGGATAAATAAGAATATTATTGGAAATATCACGCTGAGAAATGAACTATGGAAAAGAAAGAAAGAAGACCCTACGAACAAAAAACTGCAAGCCGACTTCAAAAAGCAAAGAAATTATACTGCACAACTTATTGCTAAATCGAAGAAGGGGTATTATTATGAATCTTTTAATAAATACAAGAAGAATCCAAAAAAAATGTGGCAACTTATAAATCTTTTATCAAGTAACAACAATGACATGGACGTGAAGCCCCCGATAATAAAGATTGATAAAACAATTATAAAAGACGGAAATCAAATTTGTCATCACTTCAACACGTTTTTTGCAAATATTGGTTCGAGCCTTGCCAACCAGATTCCAATCAAATACCACAATAATTCTGTGTACACATACACTAACCCTAATGTACTGACTTTGTCACATTTAAAGCCTTGTAATGGAATTGAAATATCAAAAATTTGAGATAGTCTTGAAAGTGGCTGCAGTTCCGGAATTGATAGTATCAGTACAAAAGTAGTCAAATGCATAAAGCAATACCTTGTTCCGAAATTAGTAGATTGTATTAATTCTTGTATAGATAATGGTAATTTTCCGGATGAACTAAAAATTGCCAAGGTCACGCCAATTTTCAAAGGGGGAACAAAAACAGATCCGGGAAACTATCGATCAGTTTCGGTATTACCGGTCATCTCTAAGATATTTGAGAGAGTCCTTTATCATAGACTTGACAACTTTTTAACGCAAAATAACTTTCTTTTCGATCGCCAATATGGTTTCAGGCCTAAATCTTGCACCCTAAACGCTACAATAGATCTTGTTACGCAAATCAAAGTTAACATAGATGCGAAGAAATTTGGACTCGGAATTTTCATTGATCTGAAAAAGGCGTTTGATACAGTAAGCCATCAAATTTTGCTTAAGAAGTTGCAAAATGCAGGAATCATTGGTATAGCTTATAAAATATTTGAATCCTACCTGACAAATCGAGTTCAAATCGTTAAAATAGGTAAATATCAAAGTTCCCGACAACATATAAACTGCGGCGTACCTCAAGGGTCCATTTTGGGTCCATTATTATTTCTCATATATGTAAACAGTATAAGCCAACTTTCATTACATGGTCAGATAAGTTTGTATGCCGATGATACCTGTATATTTTATTTTGGACACTCTCTTGACGACTTATTTAATTTGGCCCAAGAAGACCTTAACAGATTACATGACTGGTTCCAATATAACCTGCTCACAGTAAACATTCTAAAAACCAGTTATTTAATTTTTAAGGTCAAAAATAGAAAGATTCAGGATCACATTCCCTTGACAATTAACAACATTAAAATAAAAAAGTCTACAGAAGAGAAATATTTAGGATTAATACTCGATAGTAACTTAACTTGGAAGGCTCACATAGATAAAATAAGAACAAAATTGTCATCGCTGCAAGGAGTTTTACATAGAATAGTTCGATGTATACCATATCCGGTTCGTTACAATATTTATTACTCATTGGTTCAACCATATCTTACATATCTGGTAGAATTATGGGGTAGCGCTTCAAAAACATTATTAAAAGACTTACAAATTAAGCAAAATAAATTAGTAAAATTAATTTTCCACTATGACTATTATACTGCAACAGAGAAAATCTATTCGGATACTAAATTACTGTCAGTTAATAAATTATATCGATACAGTACATGTATCTTAATAAGAAAAATAATGGACAATAGAATTCATTCAAATATCACATTTAAAACTAAAAAGGAAGAAGGTTTACGTTCACTCCGCCACGCAAATAATATTATTCTTCTTACACCCCGCACTAACTACGCAAAAAATGTATACGTTACGAAGGTGCCCAAATATATAATAGTTTACCCAAAGAAATAAAGTCAACAAATAGTTTTGAGGTGTTTAAAAATAAATTAAAAACTTTTCTATTGTCATCGAAGATCTAAATACGGACCTGGCAGCCACTTTCGAACCAATACGCCATTATTCTTTTTGTTTGACCATTTTTATGAGTTCTACCCACTTTATTGTTTTTGTCTTGTATTCAACTTTGTTTTGTAATTAGAATTAACAAATACGTTTATAGTTTGATTAATGTTCTGATGTTAGCTTTAGTTATTATATTGTACATAACTCATGAAGTGAAATGTAAATTTCTTTTGAGTTAATAAAGATCTTTAACCACAATAATAAATTAAAAAAAGTATTAATGTTAGTAAATTAAGCCCCGATAAAGTGACCAACTTTTGTCATAATTTGAATAGTCCAAAACTTTCATAAGAATTCCAATTATTTGAACAAATTTTCACAAAGTTTAATGAAACCAAAGTCTCGCATTCGCCGACCGCCACCCTAATTGTTTTGTTTACCAATTGTTTTACAAAACTATTATGACACGCAAAATAATATCAAGTTAAATGCAAATTGTTGTAATAAAACTTTTCAAATTATGATAATTCGTGTTGTTTTTTTCAAACATAAATCAAAAGAAAATGTTTTTTCCTTCTAATGCAACTTTTGTGCTAATTATGACAAATTGTTTTATTTGCCGTAGCGATCATAGATGTGGTGTTTTTCTGTAGTTTTAACCATAAAATTACTTTTTATAGTTGGTATTTTCACTCCTTATTTAGGGAATGTTTAACATACGCTTGCAACTTTTGTTTAGAAATTACCAGTCTCCAGGATTTCTTACATTGGTTTTCTCTGTGGTTATAGAGCGCGATATTATAATATTAACCATACGCTGAGTACACCAGCAAAGAGTATAAAGTTCTCATTTTTAAAGAGCTAAGACCGAAAATTATGAATATAATAAAATAGTACATTTTAAATATCGAAAAATCAAATATGGCCGGATCACAAACTTACGACCATGCTTAAACTAAAAATTAAATAAAACACAAAGGTGGTAGGTCTCTCATAATTATGTGAGAGGCCATCTGGGTAGGTACCACCGCAATGTCTATTTCTCCCATGAAACAATATTGCTTAAATGCACTGTTGTGTTTTGGATTGAAGGGCATTGTAGCCAGAGCAACTACTGGACATATTGAGACTTAACATCTTATGTCTCAGGATGGCGAGCGCAGTGGAATGTTGCTGCTGTTTATGAGTGATCGTATCGCTTACCATCAGGCGAACGGCTTGCTCGTCCTACCATTCAATGGAATAATAAAAAAAAAACAGAAATCAATTTATTGCTCCAAATCAGTTACAAAGGTCAAACAATTAAGAATGCCCAGTAGTACAATAGGGAATAACTCAGCTCATACTGATCGGCAGTTTAGAACCCAACAGCCATGATTTTCAGTGGCCTTTGTCCTATCTACGGTGTAATGCCAGAGCATCAACATGAGGATTCGAAAACGTTATAATATTCACTATTAAACGACATTTGACATATATTCTGACAATCCTTACATAAACTAGCAATGTGTTTAAATTTTTCTGATGAGAATATTTTTGGGAACCCGGCCTTTCGAAGCTATTATTCCTTCCATTCCATTCGACATCCAACTATTAATACGGCCAATTCCTTCGATCAAGCTATAACTCCTTACAAAGCCAGTTGCGTGTTACCCCCTCATAAACAAACCCTTCAAACAATTACCCCACATCTTAACAATTCAACTGGTTCCCCCCCATACCGAAGCTATTTGCGAATTAATTCTGACATTCAGATAAATTGTTTACTTGAAAAATTATGTTACACCAATCTTAGGGTTTGCGTTCTGAGTGAAATGTACAAAAGCCGCGTGGAATCAACGATAATGTCGAATTGGTTTTTGAAGAATAACATTAATTTGTCAGTCGACGTGTTGACATTTAATTGACTGTGAGATTAGCGGTGAAGATATTTTTGGAGTAGGTGTTTTGCAGCATGTTGAAAAATTGACAATCAACTCTACCATAAATCCCTAACAAGGATATGCTGACCTAGGTAGAGAGTAGCGGTCATTTATAAACCCTTGAATTATCAAGGGTATTCTTTTTTTGGTCGAACAATATGTTTGAGGTGAATTGTTTATAGGACATAATTCTGTATATTCCTAACGAAGTCCGTAGATAATTATGATGATAGAAACTATAAAATTTAAAGGTTTACATCCTATATTCAAATTCAACTCAAATTAAATTTTTATGCATATTATATGTATTAAAATCCATTAATTTAAACTTAATATACAAGCGTATATTAAGTTTGAGTGGCAATACAGATCATAAACCCTTTTAACAGAGTGGTGGAGTTAGACTAACAGTAATTTCTACACCAATAACTATTCTGCTTTTTTTGTCACGTTAGTTTTTTATTTATTTTTTGTTGTTTTCAATGGCGTGACAAGCATGCCGATCGTCTGATGGTAAGCCAAACAACGCCTTGAATTACAAACCAATGCTTGGCATTCCACTGCGCTCGCCATCTTGAAACATAAGATGTAATGTCTCAATATGTCCAGTATTTACTCTGGCTACAATGTCCTTCAATCCGAAATACAACAGTGCAGTTACATTATTGTTTGGCGGGAGAAATAGACATTACGGTAGTAAAAAGGAACTTCTAAAGTAAAATTATCTCTAAGGAGTAAGCATGAGGAAAATTTAATAACTTCCGAAATTCGTGATTTCCTCATTTCTGTCGGTATGTTTGTGATGGGCCAATGGGAAGCGATTAGGCCCGATGAGCCATGTACTAAGGGCTTCCTTATTACGGATTCGAAATGCGTCTGCTCGAATATTTATACGCACTCTAAAGGTTGTAATGAGTTTTACTTTCGACGTTTGAGGACGTTTAATGCCTTAAATTTTATAGGACGTTTTTTTAGAATTGGGTTTAAAAGGAATTATTTGCTTGATACTGTATGGTAATGTTATTTATAGATACATTTGACGGTTACATAAGTTTTAAGGGTGTACGGTATGTTCGTCTCGCCATTCACTGCGTTAAAAAAAATGTCTATTCCTCCTGCCAAACAGCGGTGTTAACGCATTGTTGTATTTCGGAATGAAGGACAATGTAGCCAAAGTGACTACTGAAGATACTGAGTCTAGATCTAGATAAGATCTAGATAAGATCTTATGTCTCAGAATGGCAAGCACAATGGAATGCCAAGCATTGCTTTGTAATTGAAGATGTTGTTTGGTTTTACTACTGTTCATGAGCGGTCGTATCGTTTAACATTAGGCGAAAGGCAAGCTCGTCTCGCCATTTGATCATATTTTTATTTCAATTTCCATGCGAGACTAAAATCCACCTGCAAGATTCCAATCAGTTTCTTATCTGTTACGTCACAAATTAAAAAAAATATACATACAGCATACACGAAATGAACTGGAAGAGAATATTGCGTACTTTAATAAAAAATAAAAATTAAATCAAAAATCTCCGTAAAATAATTTTATACCGTAAAATAAACAAATCTATAGCTGAAGCTAATGGAGCAGTATTCCAATAGGATTTGAGGCGTACGATAATTTCTCCTCAACGGATTATCGGGCGTCCCTCGGGATCTCGGCACAAAGCGACGATTACGCTCCCTGGAACCGACTCATATATTTCTGCTTAGGCACTTTTTAATCCCGAATTGATTTCCCCGTATTTCGATATTGTTGGATTTTTTGAAGTGATCCCTTTTTCCGCATTGTGGTTTATCAATTTGGGTTTTGTGATTGCGTATTTTTTTTTATGCGGGTATTACCCGTAGACTGCTACCGAAAATGAAGCTTGGTCGTAGTTTTAGTGACTACATACACAATGCAACTAAATTTTTTGCAGAGTAACGCGACATTTTTTTTTGTGAACGCAGGCTCTGTTGCGTTCCTACAACCGAAAACAACACAATTTTACACCACTATTCAACAAGCCATAATAATTAATTCCGCCTCACTAACAGTTTACAATAGCTGATTTAGCTGAACAGCACCGTACAGCCAACAAAACAGCGTGTACGACACAATCTCTTATTCAGAGGAAAGTTGTAAGAACTTTACTTACCGATACCGGTTTTGTTAGTTATTAGTTTAGGATTCTTGGGTGTTGTAGCGTTGTTGAGAGAAACTGTTAGAAATTACTTCATTATTCATACTTAAATTGTAAAGTCAGCAATTTACAATTTGATGATTGTTAATGTTTTAAGTCTAGTTTGTACCTATGTATATACCTGTTTCATCGATAACTGTACTGTATCAGCCCAAATACGTTCCACTGCAAGGCACGGGCCTCCTCTACAATCGAGAGTATGATTGAGAGTGATTAGGCCATATAGTCCACCAAGCTTACCTTATTGGAAGACTTTGCATACAATAGAAATTCTTATATATTCGCTATAGCAGCCAGGTTTTTTTTAGCACGTCGGTCGATAATTTATTTAGGTGACACTGTGATAATTGAGGGCATAAGCTCACTTTTTGTCCCAGATTAAAAATAAATAAGACTATCTTCGTTAATTGCTTTTTAAATCAAATCGAGTACCACCGCAAAACATACATTAATAATTGTATTTGAAACACTGTCTCGTTGGCGTAGTTATGCTACGGTACGATGACAAAGGTCTTGGGGTCGAATCCAGGGCCAAGCAAAGTGATATTAGATTTTTTAATCATCAGCCCAGAGTCATCAGCCAGAGTTGTGCCCGATATGGCAATAGACTCGTTCCCTATCAAGAAGAAAATAATAAATTTATTTAAGGCGCAAATATACATAGTTAGGTAATAAAATAATAATTTAAAAAACACAGACGTCATGTATCACATCGTGGGACGGAACAGCAAGGCGAAATGTAGTTGTCCTGGTTAGCATCTCTGCCTAGCCTTTCCGGGACAAGGGTATATTATGTAACAATGTTAGGTATTTAAACAAGACCTAAATTACTACCTAACCCGAAAATATAAGACATATTTCTCCCTTTCTTTCTCAACTCACAATACAATGAACAATACGCAGAAAGATAATTTATCTCTACAAAGTTATGGGTCGGAGTGCCGGCCATAAAGTGTCAGTACACCGTACTGCGTGCTAAGTAAAGAAATGCCTGCGTGACATCCCTACAAAGGGGTGGAAACGCGCGGGCCACACATTTCAACCCTCGTAAATAGCCCTAACTACCCCTTCAGAGGCAAACGAAAACTATCTGACTTGGGTGTATTTATTGCGAGCTAGATTTCAACCAGTTTGTGTTGTTTGTAGTTGTTCTTAGTGGTATGTCTAGCTATTTATGTGACGTTCATAACAAATTACATGTATTTTTTTAACCGACTACAAAAAAGGAGAAGGTTCGAAGAAGGAGGTAAAAAGAAGATAGGTGTGGTAGGACTTTCATATGTGAGAGGCCGCCTGGGTAGGTACAGTCAGCAACATAAGTCGCTGAACACTTTACATTTTTTGATAACCTGTTTATGAATTAAAATTTGTATGTACTACTCTGTAATCGTAAAATATAACCAAGTAAAGTCATCTATCTCGAGAAGTGCCATACGATATTGAAACTAATTATTATTTTGGATGATAAGACAATTCTTAATCTCGTGACTGTGTAGCGACTTATGTTGCTGACTGTACCACCGCAATGTCTATTTCTCCCGCCGAACAGCAGTTTAAATGCACTGTTATGTATCGGTGTGAAGGACATTGACATTGGAACGAGCATCTTATGTCTCAGGATGGCGAGCGCAATGGAATGTGGAATGCCAAGCATTGCTTTGTAACTCAAGGTGTTTGGTTTTGGCACTGTCCATGAGCGGTCGTATCGCTTACCATCAGATGAACGGCATGCTCGTCTCGCCATTGATTGCAATGAAAATATAGGTTCTCAATTTGGTTGTATTTTTTATATACATCTAAGGACGCAAACAAACGTGCGGCCCTTTATGGTGAGCAGTTACCGTCGCCTATAGACGATTGCAACACAAGAGGGGTCGATCGCGCGTTGCCGATCCTGTAAAAACATTTTAACACCTCTTTTGAAGAGCCCCATGCTAGGGGAATCCATCTTTGGACAAAATTTTAACACATACCTCATTACATAGTCGACATACATTCATTTTGTCGACGGCCTTAAAAAATCAAACTATTAAACAAGATGTATCCAGACTATAGCGGAAAACAAAGCCAGATGGTAGTTTTAGTGACTTAAATTACAATGCAACTAAAAAAATTGCAAATTAAATGTATGTTCCTTTTTCACATAAACTCAGGTCACTTTGCCTACTTGAGAATCGAAACAGGACCTCAAGGTTTACATTCTATCCACATCAAGTAACGATGTTCATAGAAGATACAATAAATTCTAGTTAGTAATTAGTGGAGCCATGAGAGACTTAACAAATACCTTAGTCTGATGAGCGCACTACAATGCCATCCATTACCCACTAATTATAAATTGTAAGTGGTGCTGCTGTTGTTTAAAGGTTTATTTACACGTATGGTACAGTCAGCAACATAAGTCGCTGAACACTTCACATTTTTTGATAACCTTTTTATGAATTAAAATTTGTACGTACTACTCAGTATTCGTAAAACATAACCAAGTAAAGTAATCTATGCCGAGAAATGCCATACGATATTGAAAATAATTGTTATTTTGGATGATAAGACAATTCCAAATCTCGTTAATGTATAGCTACTTATGTTGCTGACTGTATCTGTGTGTGAGAATTTTATGCAGAGATTTATTTAGAAATAATTTATGCACTACAAAAACAAACAATTACGTTAAAAAAAACCCGTACTAATAAACGTAAAAGAAACGGCCTTATTTTGACAATTTCTTCCAGGCAACCACTCTCAATCGTACACTCGATTATAGAGGAGGCCCGTTTCCTGCAGTGGGACGAACACGGGCTGATACAGATACAGAACCTTTGGAATATGAAAATAGGAAAAAGAGGACGCAATCTAAGATGTATATATATGAAGAAATTTGCTTATCTCATCATACCATCCATAAAATCACAAAGCCTTGGTGTGACAAGATCGATTATAAATACCCAACAGTCACATAAATAGTCCTGATCCCACACTAAGATCGAGTCTCGTGTCGTGGGTATCAGGAACTACGAGATTTCTCGGTCTCTAAAACACCCGGACCCGAAAGAAATATTTGTGGGCTGCACAAACATTTTTCTCAACTCGGTGCGGGGATCGAACCGCGTCCTCTCGTTTCACAGACGGCGTCTAACCGCCTCCGCCACGGAGGCTTTAAGACTGAAGCAATCATACAAGCAATTATAGGATCCAATTAATACCCCCAATAAGTTAGACTTAACACAGTGGTTGTGATGTAACGCTATTAATTATTTACCGTCCCGTCTTGGACATAATTAATTTTGAGATGGATTGGGCCAATATTTTCATGACCTGAGATCCAGGTTGGTTTGAACGAAGCTAAGTATTGCTACCCGTCTTTTCTCGTGATATTTTTAATTTCATCTGCATTGTGATTAAGTACGAGTATTTCTATGACATAGAATGTGATATACTTTGTTGGTTAAAGAAATATGTGCAATAAATGCGATAAGGTACCAAGTCACTAACTTTTTCGCTTCATCATCATCATCATCATCATATCAACCACAGGAAGTCCACTGCTGAACATAAGCCTCCCCCAAGGATCTCCACAATGACCTGTTGGAAGCGGCCTGCATCCAGCAATTTCCTGCAACCTTAGTTAGATCGTCCGTCCACCTTGTAGGCGGGCGTCCGACCTTTCGCTTGCCTGTACGTGGCCTCCACTCGAGAACCTTTCGGCCCTAACGGCCATCGGTTCTACGAGCTATGTGCCCGGCCCACTGCCACTTCAACTTGCCAATCCTATGGGCTATGTCGGTAACCTTGCTTCTGTATCACGCAATGTCTTTTTCTCCTACCAATCAGCAGTGAAAATACACTGTTGTGTTTGGGTTTGAAGGGAATTGTAGCCAGGGAAATGCTGGACATATTGAGACTTAACATCTTATGTCTCAGGATAACGACCGCAGTGGAATATAAAGCATTGCTTTGTAATTCAAGGTGTTGTTTGGTTTTGCTCATGAGCAGTCGTGTGGCTTACTATCAAGCGAAATACATGCTTATTAGCCGTCTCGTCATTCATAGCTATAAAAAAAGGCAATGATGAGACTTATTGTCAAAAAAGCAATATAACTTGCTTTTGTAACTACGGGTATTGTGCATCTTGACGTCACTTCTAACAGACCACTATCTATATCAGCCCATATACGTCCCACTGCAGGGCACGGGCCTACTCTACAATCGAGAATACGATTGAGAGTGGTTAGGCCACATAGTCCACCACGCTGGTCTAGTGCGGGTTGGCGGACTTACATACCATAGGAATTCTTATAAATCGCTATGGTATGCAGGTTTCCTCACGATGTTTTCCTTCACCGCTTTAGTGCGTGGTGATTGATTATTATCAATACACACATGACTCCGAAAAGTCAGAGGTGTGCCCTGGGATTCGAACCCGCGACCACTGACTCTCTATTCTTATTTTTGTAAATGTCGATAAACTTCATTATAATATACTGACAAATCATTATAATTTTCCTGTGATAAACTCCATGGAAATTCTTATTAATTATCTAGAAATGCACACAAAGTAATCAATAAATTAAAAAGTTAAATCCCGAAATCAAACTAGTATAGATCACGAAATCTATCTTTTTACAGAATAAATAGAAAAAAAGAGTGAATATCGTTAAGCAAAAACAAAATCTACACAACATCACCAGTAAATAATATAAATGTAAAGACAAAATTATATTTTGAAACTTACCGCCTACCGACTTACTCATTTCATATGCCTTTAATATAAAAGTTTTAATAAAATTCATAAAGCCAAAGTAACCTGCCACCGCTTAAAATTATCGTCCCATTTTCTTTTTGACTTATGGTTAGCTCCTCTTAAAAACTGTTTTAATATATTATTAACATTTCCAAATTAAAAGCTGGGGATAAATGTAATCCATGATGCAACTTTTCGAAATTCTGTTTTTTTTTATTGCATTTGATGGCGAGACGAACATGCCGTTCGCCTGATGGTAAGCGTTACGACCGCTCATGAACAGTGGCAAAACCAAACAACACCTTGAATCACAAATGCATTGCTTGGCATTCCACTGCGCTCGCCATCCTGAGATATAAGACGTTAAGTCTCAATATGTCCAGTAGTTCCCCTGGCTACAATGTCCTTCAATCCGAATCACAACAGTGCATTTAAACTGCTGTTTCGCGGGAGAAATAGGCATTATATGTGTATAATTATCTCTTCCCCCATAGAAATGTATTTTTTATAATAATAATAGATAATTTATTGGCCAAAAAACAAAAATACATGGTTATACAGAGAAAAAGACAACTGTTTCACATTAAAGGGTGTTATAGGTAGAGAAAATATCAAAAGTAGATTCACAAATGTTTCTTTTTATCCCTGTCTCTCAAACTAGGAAGAACCTGTATCTTGAGAGTCAGTGATTCAGCTTGGAAATTCATGTTTGAATATTACATACGTGGGGTGTATCAGTCTACCGTAGTGATGCCGATATTTTATCAATTTCGAGCGCGCGTGTTTGTATGTGTGTGTGGGTGTGCGTGTGTGTGGGTGTGTGTGTGTGTGTGTGTGTGTGTGCGCGTGTGTGTCAGTGCTATTCGCTTCAGATTAAGGGATGTAAGTGAGTAGGTTTTCGGTGGAGTAATAATCATTTTGTAGCAGCCACTTCATAACTTTGCGCTTTACTGAGTATCGATTTAGACCTGATATGCCTATTTCTTTATGTATCTTTTTATAAATATAATTGCTCAGGATGGGAAAACGGTGTCTGGCAAACGAGGTCTTGTGGGTTGTCGCACTGTTAGTACTTACATTCTGAGTACAATTGAGCGGTAGGATAACGGTATGGTTTTCTATTTATTACCTTTAATATAGCTCGTTGGGCTCTTTCCACTTTAAGAAGGCTTGTTTTTGCTGCGCCACCCCATACGCATATTATTTTAGCATCCCAACGTATCGAAGAATTTAATTTCGTGTTCCGGACCTAGGATTCATTTTTGCCGAAAAGTTGATACGATTACGATTTACGATGACGACAAATAAAAATAGGCAAAAAAATATAGTTTTAATAATTGTAACACAAATCAACGTGAAACGACGGTTTCAATGTCACGGTTCGTTCAGTGAGTGAGATTGTCGGATGCCCAATACCCATGTACACTCCCAAAGTATATGATGCGCGGACTGCTCATACTCGCAATTAGGTGTTGAACATGGACACGCAGGCGACGCAACAAGCTTAAAAGAGTATAGTTTAGACTTAAAGTTACCATGGTTTCCAATCCAATTTCTAGTTAGGTAAAGAAATCCTTATAATACCTTACAGAAGCTACGTATAGAGAAGCTAACAAAGCCAACAGCCGATAGCCACTAGCAAATCAATCAGCGAGTGAATCGAGAGGGACTAATGCAAACCTTCACTCGCCCTCTGGCCCTTTGAGCACAGTATTTGAGTTCCTCGACACTCCATTCAATAGGTTTATATCCGATTTAGTGCTGTTAATGTAGGTTAATACTCAGATAATCTAGCTTTTGTTAATCCTGCAGTGTCGACTGATATAGGTCAGGCTTCTATTACTAATGTAGAAGGATTTGCTGTTGTGTTTAGTATGACGAATCAGATTGTCCAAGGCCTAATATAGCTTCACTCCTTCCGTTTTTTTTTATTGCTACAATTGTCGACTCGTGTACCATTGTCATTGACATTGTCAAATGTGCCATGCGCCTGATGGTAAGCGATACGACCGCTCATAGACAGTAGCAATGCTTAGTATTCCAATGCACTCACCATCCTGAGACATAAGATGTTACGTCCTAATATCTCCAAAAATCCAAAAGTTACTCTATTTACCCAGGCTGCCTCTCAAATAATATGAAAAACCTACCACGAGTAAACATTTATAAATATTGAGATTGCAGGTGACCTAATATACCTTTTCTACTTCCTTATGAGTGATGACGAAATTTATATCTATTTACCGATATAAAAACCACCAGAATTTGGATTGCTGTAAGTTGGTTGCCCGAGACTCAAACCTTAAACCTCATAGTTGTCAACCAAAAAGTCTTAACTATATTGCATCGAGACGAAGCGCAGGAATAATTTTTCATCCATAATAATATTTGAAAACTATCCGTAATATACATTTTCCAATATTTATTAAAAACCAGACTTTTCATTTGCATGCAAAACTTTCATGATACTTTCATATCAGCAAAATATTGTTTGTTTATATTAAAATATTTGTTTATTATAACTTTTCATACGTCTAGCATTGCTGTTACTGAATCGTTTTTGATGAATAAATCTTTATTTAAAGAGATACTGAAAATTATTATGCATATTCTAATAATAGCATGATAAAGGTCTTCAATTTCCTTTAAAAATATTTACCTTATATATCTAATATATCATCTAATCGCCTCATTTATTTAGTGGGAACATCTATTGGCCATGAATAAGTATGTTTTTGACTCGAATACTGTATCGAGTTGAACTTTACTTAGTATGAATTTTCGGGTTTAAAAAATCACACGCGTTTAGTATAAGAATTCTAACCCCAAATATCTATTCGGTTGCCCTTTGAATAGAAAGAAAGAAGAAAGAAAGAAAACAATTTTATTAGTCACAATATACTATCTTAACTTTCTAAAATCCATGAGCATCAATAACAAAGAAGAATGAACAATTCGTTGTTCAATAAATTATCACATCAAAAGAAGTCAAAGGTGGGGTGCTTTCAACCTATCCTTTCAAAAGCACATGTAAGCGTGTATGAAGAATTAAAGCAGGCGTCCACATATTCGCATCGTAGTTATTGTATGCATCGCATCAAACGGATCGTAGTATCCTTTGTATAGGAATTCATACAAGTGCGTCCACTGACCCGCATCGTACGGATCGCGTGAATCTATCCATCGGCAATGTCGAAGCCGATACATACTATAATCCGTTTCATGCGATACGTCCGATGCTTACGATGCGGACCTGTGGACGCTTACCTTTGAGGGAACAAGCAAATCCGATCGCTGTTGATACTGGTAACGCGTTGTATTGTAGTTTACCGATGATATGTCTCGCATATGTGAGACGTCGCCTGGGTAGGTACCACCAATGTCTATTTTTTCCGCCAAACAGCAGTGTAAATGCTTTGTTGTATTTCGGATTGAAGGATATTGTAGCCAGAGTAACTACTGGACATATTGAGACTTAACATCTCATCTCTCAGGATGGCGAACGTAGTGGAATGCCAAGCGCTGCTATGTAATTCAAGGCGTTGTTTGGTTTTGATACTGTTCATGAGCGGTCGTATCGCTTACCATCAGGTGAACGGCAGGCACGTACCGCCATTTATTGCATTTAAAAAACAAATCTGATCGCTGCAGATACTGTGAACGCATAGTAAAAAAGTTTGATGCGATGCGCCCGATATTTACAATGCGGAAATGTGGACTGCCTTTAGCGCTCAAATTCCAGTGTAATAGAGAATCAATCAACGTTAATCGATTCGAGTGCTGTGAGTGCTCTTAAGCGCGTGTATTTATCGGCCTCTAATAGAATAGGCTCACTTCTATTTGATTTTCAGTTTGGTATTAAGAGGTAGTTAGTATAGTTTAGTAGAACGTAAATATGACACTGAACTATGAGGGATGGCTTAAATACTAAACGGAAAGATCAGTTTTTGTTTACTGTAAATCACCTATCATATCCTACCTAGTCTTTAAGTAGTTTTTAAGTCGGCATATTGTGCATTTCCTGCAAAACTTTCGTGGTCGGGATAAGTGTGTGGATATAAAGATGTGCAACCATATAGCTAAAAGAGCCTCTTAAATTTTGATTGTTCTGCCTCGGTGTCGTAGATGTACTACGGTAAGATTACAAAGCTGAGATCTCGGCTTCGAATCCTGGGTAGGGCAAAGTAACATTGAATTTTCTATTCATAATTTATTTTTTATTTAAATGCTTTATATACAAAGTATAAAGGCGGACTTAATGCCTGAGGCATTCTCTCCCAGTCAACTTTTGGGTGGTGCAGAGAAATCAAAGTAGGCGCATCTCTAAATAATAATATAATAAAAATTCAGGTGTAAGCTAATAAATATCAGAAGAATATATTATATATACATAAATGTCATAATCAGTCCGGACTCAAGACTGTTAACGAAGTATCAACCCGGAGCTGAGTCTGGAATTTATGCCCGATATGGCGATAGGCTCGCTCTCTCTCACATAATGGCCCATGGGACGAAACATACAAGGTGAAATGTGGATGTCCTAGCACCTCTGCCTACCCCTTCTGGGAAGAAGGCGTGAGTTTATGTATGTACCTGTATGTAATGTATTCTTCTGCTTGTCCTGCTTCTATATTAAAACATATCGGTATAATAAAAAAGTTCAGCCAGTTTATAAAACGATTTAGCTTACAATGTCGAGAATGTCTGCCTACTTGACATTCATCATTTCGAAATACGAAATTACCGATAAAGAAATGAAGTAAAGTTATGCCTGCAAAATGTTTTTCCCAAATTATTTCAATAATTCTTATGTTTTTTTTTTTGTTCGATTCGTTCGATACATTTATACTTTCTTTGTTAAAGGAAATATAAGGGATGAAGGATAAATGAAGTGTAAGCGTATGAATAATATGAAATAAGTAAGCGTTCAATACGAATTCCATTAATAAATACATTATTTTTTTATTTAGTTTAAGTGATACTTCTACGCTGAAGATCTAAATCCAACTAAAAAAACAATATAAATGGATTAGCTCGGCAAAGATGGTGCTCTTGGTTGACAGAAAATCGAAAGAGGTTTTTTATTGCTTAATTAATTAATGTGTTATCAATTTAAATATTTGCAAATTTTAACATAAATACCGACTAAGATTTTTCCTTACTATAACAAATTGATAATCCAAAATTCCAAATAATACAAAATTTGTCAACATCAAACATCATCGTCAAGTGATTTAAATGGTTCTCGGTTTTCGTGTCATTGAACTCTAAGGAGGCAATGGAACGCGAGAAAATTGTTTGTCGTGCGAATTCGGTCTATCAGTCAATTAGATTAACTTGTAAACTTGTGTTTCAATTGTTTACGGGGACTACAGTGTTTATTTATGTTACACCACATAGTGGTGTAGGGATAATACTTTATATGATAAAAATATTTTTTTCCATTACTCTAAAGTCAGTTTATAATGCTAGTATAAAAAACCATGTCGCAACAACATTCCCCGCAACAGCAGTGTAAATGCACTGTTATATTGCGGTTTGAGGCACTATACCTTGATTATCTATTAAGACTTGAAATCTTATGTCTAAGGATGGCTAGCGCTGTGGAATGCCAAGCATTGTTTCATTATTCAAGATGTTGTTTGGTTCTGCTACTGTCCATAAGCGGTCGTATCACATTCCACATTACTGGTTGTAGGTCTCTCATATGTGAGAGGCCATCTGGGTAGGTACCACCCCAATGTCTATTTCTCCCGTGAAATAGCAGTGTAAATGCACTGTTGTGTTTCGGATTGAAGGACATTGTAGCCAGAGTAACTACTGGACATACTGAGACTCAACATCTTATGTCTCAGGATGGCGAGCGCAGTGGAATGTTGCTACTGTTTATGAGCGGTCGTATCGCTTACCATCAGGCGAACGGCTTGCTCGTCTCGCCATTCATTGCAATAAAAAAAATACCATCAGGCTGGTTACAACATTCGAAATATGTCGGTTGGAAGGTCAGTGACACATGCCCTTAACGCCCTCCTCCGAAGTACCAACAGGGAAGATTCATACACATACATACATAAATACATAAACTCACGCCTTTTTCCCAGAAGGTGTAGGCAGAGGTGCCAGGACACCCACATTTCGCCTTGTATGTGCCGTCCCACGGTGTGATAGGTGGCGAACCTATCGCCATATCGGGCGTAAATTTCTGACTCTGGACTGATAATGAATAGAAAAGTCCAATATCACTTTGCCTAACTCGCGATTCGAACCCTAGACCTCAGCTTTGTAACCATACCCTAGTACAACTACGCCACCGAGGAATCACCGCGGAAGATTTATAGCTAAAAAAAATCACTTGCTCAATAATGGAGCAAATGCCAGTAAGGTTCTATTTTACGTCAGTCGGTAATACGACGGAAGCCATCAAGTATAAATGGGTCAGCGCGTCCAATCCACGACCTACAATGAGCGAGTCAATTTGAATCGCACCTCTGCAGAAGTGATTCGATAATGTCTGCAAGATGGTGCCTATTCTTAAACGGGGATTGTTGGTTGATTTATTTTAATTTAGTAATCTTCATATACAAATGTATACAAGGCGGATTTAATGTCCGCGGCATTATCTCCTAGTCGACCTTTGTCATGCTGGTGATGCAGAGTTGAGCAGAAGTAGAGAAAAAAAACTAGATAATTATACAAGTAATTAAAAAAAATTATTACATATTATTATACGAATTATTATAGGGTTATACTGCAGATTATTATTATACCAAAATTTCACTTCATTATAAAATTATCCTAAAAGTTCATAATTTAGAACTATTCACACTGAGTTCTAGTCTTCAATTTGAAATTGCCCCCTGGTTACATAGTGAATTTTTATTTACATACAAATTATTGTTTGTTATAACGAGGGCTTTGAAATGCCATGCAAGGCTTTACTCTTGTTAATGATATGAACAAGACGTAATGTTTGTTATCAGCTGAGCTATCACAATGTATATTATAGTTTTTGACTGTTTTTGTAACGTTTTTGTTATTAATTTATCTGATGAACTACTTAATTTATTAAACCTATCCTACTTCTAAGATCCAACCAAATTATCCATATAAATCAACGCCACATTTGACAATAGACAGACAACTTAAAAATCTCCCCGGGAAAGTAAAGCCCGGGCAAAATTCACACGTGTCACACAGACCTGGAGACATACACGAAATAAATCCATCAGCTTAAAACCGTTGCGACACGCATAAATCTTCTATTTTTGCGAACGAAAGTTTCACCAAAATTGTGAAAATGTGAGGTAATTTAGGTTATGTAGGACCCTAGGTCTCCACAAATTGGGGCTAGAATTTTTATATCTACTCTGAAATTTTAAAAAAGGTGCGTCGTTTGCACGTAACTCAGGTGTATATTTTAGGTCTATTTTCTCACGTTGCTTGATCGTATATCATACTTTAGAAGGTTAAAAAACACTATATTGTGAAAACAATTCGTGGAATTAGATACTTGTAGCTTACTTTTCTTTATAAGGCATACAATTAGTCTTATAATTATGAGTCCTTAATCCATCCCATAGTTGTCTGTAAGACATTGCCTAAAGTGGTAAGATCGCCATTTGTACTTTCTGTATATTATGTTGATTCTGTATACATTACAGAATAGTCTATTAATACATTAAAATCTATTTTTATCTTTACTTCTGATGTGATTATTGTTAAAACTATTACAAGTCCAATTTATTTGTGCTATTTTGATGAATACAATTCCTGAAAAATTTCGAAATAAATGTTAAGTTATATTTTGTATAATTGCGTAATAAAGTTACGAAATGCTTTTATACTAGTGTTAATGACTTCAAATTAAATAAAACCTCATAAAAAACAGTCAAAAACTTTGGTATTGAATTCATCTTTATAACAAGTTTACGTACTTGCATCTCATATATATTACACAGGAAAAAATCAGTTTCCCGCAAAGAGAATTCTTTATAATAAAGAATATTATTCTCGTGTCCGGATATCCCACAAAAGCTTTGACTGAAACGTTGGTCACACAAACGTAAAACAATCCCTTTGTGCTTAGCTGAACCGCTGAAAAATATATCGTTGACAAAGCCTTTACAACTGAACTGAAACTGGGATTGATGGCGTGATATTAATGATATAAATCAAATAGGAAGACAATAAGATTAGCTGAATGGACTGGCTGTAGAATATTTATAAAATGATTGATTAAGTGAAGAAAATAGGGATTTTCTTGACATCAAACAAAACAAATCGGTGATTCGCTAAACTAAGATCGAGTCAAAAGGTTCTTTTAAGACAGATTATTCGGTCTTATAGCACCCAGATCTGAAGCAAAGAATAAACAATCAAACATATACTCGTTGCTTGGCAAAAAAGAGTACGATGCGGTGACAATTGGAAATATAGAAAAATAGTTATGGCAACTCTATTAAAAATGTGATTGTGACCGTTGAACCATTTTATGTGAAAATATTTCTACACATTTGCACGGGTTTTGGTTGTTTTGTGATTTAAAAAAAAAGAAAGTGATTATTAACAACCATTAAAAAAATTACAAGTATTTAAACATTTTCCGTCGTAGTACATCAGGTTGCCATATTAATATTAAATTCGATCTTAGCGTGCTAATTTAAAACAAACTCTTTTTTGCCAAGCTATACATTGATTTCTTTCTTGGCATTGAACTGTTGGCTTCTCGTTTCACAGTCAAAGTCATTACGAACAACGCTATGAAGGCTGTCGGTGAATCTAAAATATTTTCATATTTATTCATGTAATATGGTTAAATCTTTTCTATCAGGAAAAATAGGGAAAAGACAAGAAATCTCATATCGTTTCCTCAAAAGGATTTCGCTAATAATTTTTCAAGAAAACATGAGCTAAATTCTTTAAGCCATCTTGAGCATAGATTTTTATACAATATTTTCATTACATTATTTGTCTTTTGTGCTCATATGGCTATCTAGCTCTGATATTTTACAAGGTCCGGTGATAAGCTCACCCCTTATAACTTAAAGGAACATATATTATTTACTCTGCTCTGGATCACATTCAGTGTCATTCTGCCTACCCCTTCGATAAATTAAAATATACCGGATATCTTAAGACTGCTACCGAAAACGAAGCCGGGTAGTAGTTTTAGGGACTACAAACACAATTCAAGTAAAAAATTTGCTAAGAAACACGACAATTTTTTTTATCATTTTTTAATTAACGACATTTTTGGGTGGTAAATCCATAGTTTTTGCTAAAATAATAATTTAAACTCTTTTATACCTTAGAGTCAATATAAATAAAAGGGTATAAACTAGAAAAAATGTATTTACCACCCAAATACGACCATATAAAAAAATAACAAAAAAAATTGTTGCTTTTTTTCCAATATTTCTGTTACGTTGTGTCTGAAGTCGCGTAAACTACCACCCGGCTTAGTTTTCGGTAGCAGTCTTGATATACCCTGTATATGGTACTAATTGTGGTCCGGCCTGCTTTGCCCGGACGACTATTTAAACTCAACATAACTGCCATACTTTAAACATCCCATCCCATTCTTTTGAGTTTGAAAGATTATTGAATCTATTAATTCAATTTGGTGCACATCCCACGGGAACACTACATTTAATTGGCATAAAAGTCTATGTGTTAATCCAAGGTGTCAACTATCTCCATGCCAAATTTAACCAAAATTGGTCCAGCGGTTTGAGCGTGAAGAGGGAACAAACACACAAACTTTAGCATTCATAATATTAGTGGGTTAAGAAAGTTAAACATAATAAAGAAAAAATAAACTTATCTAACAATTACATAAAAATCTCATTACTCAACGTGGAAATAAATAAGCATCCGACATATTTCGCAATCGCCCTTTGCTAATCTTTTCTAATTACCTGAGTATATAAATACGTTATCCCTAAGGTTATTCCAATAAGGAAACTGTAACTACGGGATTAATCAATATAATTGATTGATATGTTTTCTTTCTTGTTCTTAGATCGATGAAGGACTTTCAGAGATGATCTGTTATTTATTTTCCGTTTGTTTTGTAATGGAATCCAAGGGCAAACCTTTGACTTTTCGGAGTCATATTGTGTGTATAGATAGTCACATCATCAAAAAAACATTATAGGCATATTACAATATTAAGCAATGACATGTGGACTACGACCTAACCTCTCCCAATCGAATTATCGAATATAGAAAGGACTTGTGACCTGTAGTGGGACATAATACTCGTATATGAACTAAATAACTAATTTTTATTTTTTTTTATTTTACTGAATAGAACGGTTACAGACACCACTTATGCTATTCACTATTCAACACAAAGTTTATGTTATTATGCAACATTGCAGTATTAAAATATGTATATAATATGTATTATTTCTTTCATATTTCCCGCTCGCAAAACCTCAGACACTAACATGAATAATCTTCTGTCACTCGTAAACACGTCACATTGTGGGTTTTGGTCAAGGAATCTGTTTAACATTTTGAGGGTACGAGACAGTGGAGACTTAACTCTAGCAACGGTTCTACATGGTACTACTGAGAACAAAAAATGATTTCGAGTTCGGCAATAATTATCTGGAACGAAAATGCGAACAATCTCATTATGTAATTCTGGCGCATCAATTTTGTTGTGGATAATTTTATAGGCTATTAAGATTTGCTGCATTTGGCGCCGAACCTGAAGCGAGTTATAACTCAGACAGCCCAGTAAGGATAAAGTTGGGTATAGATATGGGTAATACCCATTCTCACGCTTGTATAGGGATCTTGAAAATGTCTTCTGTACTTTTTCCAGTAGTAGGATGTATTTACTTTCGTGTGGATTCCACACAATGCAGCTTGATTCAAGCTTACTGCGCACGGGGGTATTATATAGAAGCTTGATAGCATGTTGACTCCTAAAATCTCGAGAATTTCGAAGGACAAATCCTAGCCTGCGAAAGGAATCTTTGGCCACGATTGTAATGTGTTCGTGGAAGGTCAGTTTCTGATCAAATGTGACACCCAGATCTTTCATGGCTAATGATCGTTGTAAAATGGCCCACTCTAGCTTATAATCGAAAAGGATTGGCCGATGCAGCCGACCAAAAGTCATCACACGGCATTTACTAAGATTAAACTCCATTTTGTTATCTTTGCTCCATTTTAACACAGAGTCAATATCTTTTTGCAACTCTAGACAGTCCGCTTCGCATCTAATCTCTCTATACATTTTAAGATCGTCTGCATATAAAAGACATTTTGAATGCTTGAGAACCAAGAGCAAATCATTGATCATGATTAGGAATAAAAGAGGCCCGAGTATTGATCCCTGGCTGACTCCGGAGCGAGTATGATAAGGTTTGAATTCATAAACGCCTAACCGTACGAATTGCTGGCGGTCGCGAAGGTAGTCAGCAAGGAGTTTCAATAGCTTTGGTGTAAACCCTATACAGTGTAACTTACTAAGTAATATATCATTATCGACTCTGTCGAACGCTTTCTTGAAGTCGAAATATAAAACATCTACCTGACCGCCACAATTAAGCCTAGAGGATTAATCTACCAGAACGAGAAGATTAGTATCTAAAGATTTTCTTATTCTGAAACCGTGCTGCTGGTCAACCAAGTACATTTCGATTCGCTTATATATATAAGTGTGCAATATATTTTCAAAAACTTTAGCAACAGTTGGTAAGATGGCGATTGGGCGATATTTTTCAACATTGCTTTTATTTGCACTTTTTGGTATAGGAGTAACCCTAGACAGTTTCCATTGCTGAGGATATACCCTAAATAACATATGTGAGAGGCTGCCTGGGTGGGTACCACCGCAATGTCTATTTCTCCCGTCAAACAGCAGTTTAAGGGCTGAAACTGCGTTAAGTGGGCGCCCGCGACGGGCAACCGTCGCGTGTCTCCTCGCGTGGACACGCGGGCGGGCTCCGTGAGAACGCGACGGTCCCCGTCGCGGGTACCCGTCGCGGAGACCGGATTTACGCAGTGTCGCTGGTTCAATTTTAAATTATGCATGTACAGTCGTGTCGATGGAGAACTTAATATATGTATTATTACATAGCAAAACGACGACTAGCAAAAAACAAACGACAGCCAGTAAGCCCGTTTATTGAATCTAGGTTGCTATGCAGAGAATTTGTTGTAAAGTTCAGTAAATTAAGAGAAAATGAAAACTCATTTTACAAATATTTTAAAGTTTCGATACCGGTCTATGACGAATTATTTTCGAAACTGGAACCATATTTGAAGGTCAACAATTTAAGAGTAAAATCTGTATCAGTCATATTATCACCAATGGAAAGGCTGGCAATAACATTGCGGTAAGTAAAAAATCTTTATTTTGCTCAAGTATATTCATCATCATCATCATCTCAGCCACAGGAAGTCCACTGCTGAACATCAGCCACCCCCAACGATCTCCACGTCGACCTGTTGGAAGCGGCCTGCATCCAGCGACTTCCTGCAAACTTAACCAGGTCGTCCGTCCACCTTGTAGGCGGGCGTCCGACATTTCGCTTGCCTGTACGTGGCCTCCACTCTAGAACCTTTCGGCCCCAACGGCCATCGGTTCTGCGAGCTATGTGCCCGGCCCACTGCCACTTCAACTTGCTAATCCTTTGGGCTATGTCGGTAACCTTTGTTCTCCTACGGATCTCCTCATTTCTGAGTCGATCTCGTAGGGAAATACCGAGCATAGCGCTCTCCATCGCTCGATGAGTGACTTTGAGCCTTCTAATGAGGCCCAAATTAGAGGCCACATCTCGGTGCCGTATGTCATCACCGTCATGTTACCGCTGGCGGACACCGCGCGCTGTACCGCGCGTGCCCCCGCGACGGGTTCCGACGCACGGAGACGGGCCCCGCCGCGCGGGTGCGGGACGCGCATCCCCGTGCCGGACACCCGCGCGGCTCCCCGCGACGGAGCACTTTTGTATGAAACCGCGCGAGTGCCCGCTTAACGCAGTTTCGGCCCTAAATGCACTGTTGTGTTTCGGATTGAAGGACATTGTAGCCAGAGTAACTACTGGACATATTGAGACTTAACATCTTATGTCTCAGGATGGCGAGCGCAGTGGAATGCCAAGCATTGCTATGTGATTCAAGATGTTTGGTTTTGCTACTGTTCATGAGCGGTCGCATCGCTTACCATCGAGTGAACGGCATGCTCGTCTCATCATTCACTGCAATAAAAAAATTAAATAATATTATTTAATATAATTTATATATTTTATACACATTATTGGGACTGTTATATTCGTTTACTTAACGTTTTTTTATTGTAATGTGTTCCTATACATACGTAAGGACAATTCCGTAAAGTGCGTTCTATATTATGGCATACACTTTATACCTGATCTACGGGTGTTTGTTAAGAACATAATTGTTAACAAAACTACCAGACTAAGAAAAATATCTCTCCCAAAAAAGAGCCACAAAATATCCTAGAAGAAGCCAACAAAAATCCGAGCCCATTCGATTCAAGAGTCGCGCCAAAACTCCGCCGAATAGATAAAGGATTCCTGAGGCTTTTATCAAAAGGACATTACACACGTTTAGTCAAATTTCCGACGCGGAAAGACGTTTCAGAGAAAATTGATCTTAATGTACTTCGGATGGTCTCTATTCCGTCTTTTATGTTATTTTGATTTTAATATTGGACTCCTTCGTGGTGTAGTTGTACTTTAATACGATTACAAAGCTGTGGTCTCGGGTTTGCATCCCGGGCCGGGCAAAATGATATTGGATTTTTCTATCTATATATATAAAAATGAAACCCGTTTCGCGTTGTCACGGCATCACGTGTGAACGGCTGAACCGATTTGGCTTATTTTGGTTTTGAAATATTCGTAAAAGTTCTGGGAAGTTTTTAGGAGTGAGAAAAATTGGAAAATTTCTAAGGAAGATACTAATAACCTTTTATTTGTGTATCGTTCAAGCGTGATGCGTCCAGCCAATATAGGATGATCTTTGTTTATTTGACGGGAGACGTAAAAGACGGTCCAGCTTCAACTACCATCCAACGTAAAATGATCTATCTTTCCATTGTCTTTCATTGACGGCTGACGAAATAGAACAAAATTCAAAAAATGTGTACAACGTGTATATAATATTATCTAGATACGGCGTCTTGCGCGTAATTTTGTTAAATGTAAAATAAAACGATGTCCATATCTACCAAATAGCCCATTGTTTTTTTAGATTATTGCAACAGTTTTAAACAAGGTATACCTACTCTATCGAAGCGTTTTGCCGGAGTACACCAAAATATATCTAATTATGTATAATTTTTCGTTTTCATAAACGACATTGTCTTTTGAATTGATACTTTTAGATGCGCTGGGGGACAAATTTAAATTCCGCATTAGTATTGTTTTCAGACTCAAGTATAAAAAAAAATTGTACGTTGATGCCGTATCTAGACATTATAATGAAACGATATGCAGTTTTATATTTTTAAATATTTGTTTTATTACTTATGTCACCTGGTAAGGCAGTATGAAGGTTTTATTAATTTGTATATGGTAACGTACTAGACGCGACTGCCAACAAGTTTACGATGGTCACGGGTTCAAATCTCAGGGCACACCTCTGACTTATCGGATTAATTTCTACGTCAAATAAAATCCGTCAACCCGCACTAAGGCAGCGGGGTGGACTATATCTTCTTCTTCTATAATATAAAAATGAATCGCAAAATGTGTTGGTAAGCGCAAAACTCAACAACGCCTGGACCAATTTGGCCAAATCTTTTTTATTACTTATTTATTACTAACAAAAAGTAATGGCGTACAATATTATTTGGAAAAACAGCATTCTGGTGCTGAATTAAGGGAAGGAATATTGGATGAACAATAAAAAACGCTTAAGTTTTTAATGTCAAAATTTCATAAGGCAATCTTTATATGTACATGTATATGGAGAGACGGGATATAATAGAGTGGAAGGTACGGGAGAGGACTGGGATAGCTGACAGATTTGATTGGACCAAATGTAAATGCACGTTATAAGACGGGATGGATAATAAAGAGACGTATGTGGGCTGATACAGACATATACAGTGCGTTTTCATGAGCACGCTCTCTTGGGACGGTGGTACCCACTGTATCACAGGAGATCGACTTGAATTATTCAAATTTGAATTGCTTCACGAGACCACAAAGCTGTTGCCAGCATTGTGGTCTCGTTTTATTTGGTGAGTGGTTTTCCCGATCCCCAATACCCCTTTCCTCTTCCTATTTTTCCTTCCCGCTCCTCTCCTGATCTAATGGTTCGGCAACACATCCATAATCCAAGCGTTGTGGATGTTCATGGGCGGCAGTGATCACTTACCATTATGTGACCGGGACTATGCTATAAAAAAACAGCCATATCAGTTGAATTTATGTGAAAGAGCGCATTAGTAAAATAGTTTGTCTTTCGCAAAACCTTTTTTAATTCACTTTTCCGCTCGCATTGAACGCTGAATGGGAACATTTTTACAGCGTTTTTTTTTTGCTGAATTTGTAATCATACTAAGAGTAGGTAGGTATAGGTTTTTTATTTATTCCTCTTTTTTTAGATGCATGAAATAATTATACCAATTACACACTAAGTTCAGACAATATTTAAAAATGATTCGTCATAATTCAAACGATAAACGAATAAACGCATGAACACTCATAAATTAAAATTATTTTTTAACAAAAACTATGGATTTAATATTCAAATATCATCGTATTTAAAACATCACTAACAATATTGTCGCAAAAAAATTAATGGCATTGTGTCTGAGGTCACTAAAACTACCACCAGTAGCAGTCTGGATATACCATGTATAATATCTTGACAAACCTCGAGCTAAGGTGTAAGCAGAGGTGACATACATAGTTCACACATATTATTTCCATCTCAATATGTGATAACAGACCAGTTTATCACCATACTGGGTAAAAATTCAGGCCCACACCGAAGTATCAAAATTACACTAAAAGCCACATAAACTGATTCAATCTGATATTTAAGCCCAGGGCTCCACTGGAACATCTGCCAAACACGCCACCACAACACGTACAAAACGATAAAAATATAATTTCCATAAAATTAATTGTCAATATATCAGTCCAATTCTCCCATCACCTTTGACCTAACAGTCTGACTAATCTACGAGTTTTTGGCATGAAACATGATATATGTGGCGAACCACTCAAATTACAATAAGTGGATAAACCATTTGTTTTATTACATACAACTATTTTCAGTGGTACGTGATAGGTCAAAGGTACACGCGTGTTTTAGATCAAGCTATGTGGGGGGAAATTCTTCAGAATGAAAATTGAATAAGGTTTTCTAATTATTTATTGGGTGGCGTTTCCGATGATGCGGGAATTTTCGAGAATGATTTTGAAATACCTCGAAATTTATTCCTGTCTCCATGGTTACTGAAGAATGTGGATTTTTGGAATCATTTTGTAGAATATGATATGTCCAATATTATAGTATAATTAATTATAAGTAAACCTTGAGATGCGTATATCTAAGGGCCGCGAAAACGTCCTGAAATGTGTATAATACGACTTTAGTAACAAGAAAGAAGATTTAAGAAAGCAGTAAAATAAAAAATATTACAACCATATAAGAAACACATGGCTCGAAAACAATTAGACAGCTTATTTATTATTCTTTCTTGTGTATATGTTATGGGCTAAGTGATTAATCGGACATTATTCATAATGCCCGGGCAATATGAATAATGCCAAATAAGAGCGGGCAATGTGATTATAACCAATCAGTTTATCACATTGCCCGGGCATTATGAATAATGCTCAGTGCCTATTGGGCAGAGTGATGTAAAGCGAATCAAAATCAAAACAATGAGCCGAAGTGGCATCGTGCGGCTATTGCAAGGTCACGCACCTCCCCTGATACCACTCCCATGAAAAGGTAACGCACCATTCCTGAAAAATATCAACTATAACAACCTAACCTCAAAACACTTTTTATCAATACAAATTTGCTTCTGCAACGTCTCCGGATTTTTATATACACTCTAGGGTCGGTAGCCAAAAGACTACGTGAAGTCGGGGTGTCCCGAGTCGGTTTTGGGGCACAGTCGACCTAACCAATCCATAAAGTGGGTACACTAATTTCCTTCTGAAGATAATGTTTCGGACGTTAAAAAACAACAAAACATAAGCAGATCAATTCAACCTTTCTAATTTATGGATCTATCGTAGATGCGACAATATGGCAGCGCACCACGTAATAATTTACCTATTAATCACATTGCCCGATCATCATGTAGCCATATTCATAATGCCCGGGCAATGTGATAAATAGGTGAGTTTAGATTGTAATTTATCACTTGGCCCGATATGGCTCGGCAATATTCACACTGCCCGGGAATTATGAATACTGCCCGCATTAATCACTTGGCCCATAACATATACATTTATGCATCAAAAGAAAAACGAAAACAATTGTAGACATATTTAAAGTTAGTACAATGGGCGGCCTTATTGCCACTAGGAAATCTCTTACAGATAGCCTTTGCATCTTAGGGTTAATGGTGTATTTATCAATAGATTTTTAAGATAATTATAAGTATCTTATGTGCCGAAACTTCATCTCAATTTAATTTTAAATCGAATTTTGTAAGAATAAATTTCACTACAGATACCAAGTTTTTCAAGGCTTATCCGATTACAAGATATAAATTCCAAAACCTATATTTTATTACATAAAGATAACGTTCTATTTGTGTAACGAATAATGGTACTATTTTGAAAGTCACGGAGAGTCGTGAAATAAGGTTGGCATATTTCATACCTCGTTGTGAAACGGAATATTTTTTCATAAGTACTTAGGTCGCGTAAAATCAAAGCCATATTTTAGTTAAAGCACGTCTTACAAATGATATACGTTTAAAGCCTACAGATTTTATTATGAGATTTTCGTATAAAAATGTGAGCTTTAGTATTTATACTATTTTTACTCGATTTGTTTTGGAGGTTTTATGATCAGCTGTTTAATGTTTTCATGTTTATCGATTACGCTATCATTTATGAATGGATTTTAATGATTATTTTAACGTGTTTAGGTTAGTTCCGAGATGGTTAAAATAATATCACATAATTCTTAAACTTACGTTTTTTTTTCCCAAAGGGGTAGGCAGAAAATAATCTCTACCTACCAGGAAACCCACGTCTCGCCTTGTTTGTTCCATCCGATGATGTGATAGGCTACATAGCTGATAGTGGTCATGACCTATCGTTTACAGGCTCTATAAGCTCGTGTCTCGTGCCAAATTTCTGACGCCGATAAAATAACCCAATATTACTATACCCGAACCGGGATTCAAACTCGAGACCTCAGCTTTGCAGCTCTACTGTAGTACAACTACGCCAGTGACGCATTTCAATATCAGTTTTATATAATTTGCCTTCTGTATCCGACTAGATACATCCCATTGCTTTCTTCTAAAATCGAGAGTACCATTAAGAGTGGTTAGGACATATAGTATACCACGCTGGCTTAGTGCGGGTATATATGCCTTAGATAATTATTATATTCCAAACCGTTGATAATTTCAATGCCCATGACACTGAAAACATCTAAAATATTAGACTAATCGAAATATGTTACAATAGTGGCACACACACGATTCCCTGATGTATAATCATACAGACATTCAAAAAGTTATTATGTATAATTTGTGTTGTTCACTTTAAAACTTAGGCAATCAAACGATTCGTCAGACACATAATTCGGGACGTGAAGGGAGAAATGAACATTATATTGCCATGAATCACAACACAAAAAATAATTTTGTTTACTTTTACGTAATTTTATTAAATTAAACCACAACATATTTGTGATTTGATAATAGCTAAACTATATACATACAAATTACGTTAGAATTTTATACAAATCTATTGAGATTTGTATAAAATTCTAACGTAATTTGTATTTGTAATTTGGATATATTGATATCCAATAGTTATTCTGGCTACTATGTCCTTGAAACCAGAACCCAACAGCACACTAGTACGGCTGTAGGCGGAAGAAATATCCATTGCGGTGGTAGCTACCCAGGCGACCTCTGACATATGATACACCTCCCACCAGTAAAAAAACTTATGCATTATATAACAAACATATCACATATGCAAGGACATAGCGCAAAGAATTGATGGCCGAGGAATTCTCGAGTTGAGGCCAAGGACGGATAATCACCCACAAGTTGGATCGACGACATGGTGAAGGTCAAATAAATCGTGCATATTTTTCAACAAAACTTACATATTTTAACCGTGAAGTTATATGACTGATAATGATATTAAATTAAGCATACATAGCATACATAAATTCACACCATTTTTCCAGAAGAGGTAGGCAGTTGTGCAAGTTGGATACCAACATTCTGCCTCGTATTTTCCGTCCCACGATGTGATAAGGGGCGAGCATATCCCCATATTGTAATCCACAAAATCCTGACTCTGGACTGATAATTAATAGAAAAATAAAATATCACGTTACACGACCCGAGATTCGAACCCAAGACCATAATGTTCTAATCATACCGTACATCTACCCCAACGAAACACTTGAGAAATTAAAAGTTAGGTTTTCATGATTTAGTTATTATAGACATATAGACATACATAAAATTACTACTAATTCACCTCTATCCAAGACCAAAACTCATAAAACTTCAGGACAAATATATTATTTAATAACTCAGGCAAACACTTCAACAAACTAACTTCCTAACTTTCATTATATGTAATCTAGACACAGCCTGAAGCTTTTAGCCAAACACCGGGTAATATTAAAAGATAAAGAGAAGCACGATGGCCAGTAAAAACGTCTAGGCCATAAATAATAAGGTGCCGGGAAAGCCACTCCCGCGTGATGTAAGGAGGATCCCGAGGGTTACTATACCCGAATACGAAGTTCGAATGTTCAAACTTTAATGTACACGTATAAGATAAACGTTTTCCTCTTCTAAAAATCAATGCTATTTTTTATACTGCATTCACTTCAAAGGTTATGATGAACGATGGAGGATTCGAATGAAAAAAACTATGTCGAATATATAATACATTATACATATTCATGGTCTATTCCACTTTTCTTTTTTTTTTTTTTATTGCATTGAATGGCGAGACGAGCAAGCCGTTCGCCTGATGGTAAGCGATACGACCGCTCATGAACAGTAGCAATATTCCACTGCGCTCGCCATCCTGAGACATAAGATGTTAAGTCTCAATATGTCCAGTAGTTGCTCTGGCTACAATGTCCTTCAATCCGAAACACAACAGTGCATTTAAGCAGTGTTGTGTGCACTGTATATATTTCAGACTAGATTCTCCTCGCAGCTTCGCCCGCATGTTTAAGATAATTCGGAAAAAGTGGCCTTTCTTGATATCAGAATTTCGTCCAATAACCACAAATCGATATTTCATGGTGCATACAATAGCATGCTGCATTTTGGAATTCGCGTGTTTAAACCAACCTACAGTTTATATTTTTTTGGTGTTTGCCTAATGACTGTTCTCCTATCCCTCGGGAATAATATTTGATTTCAGGTATTGATTTAAAAGCTGAGGAAGGGCCCTCCAGTACATTTGGAGTTTCAAAAAGGTGACCGTGTAAATCGCGCTAAAATTAAAATTAAATTAACTTATCCTAATAGATTTTGTCTAAACGGTAATAAAAAATACAATTTCCATTTATATTAAACTTGTCATAATACAAGCAAACATTTTCAAAATCGTAGCGAACGACATCTAATTCCAGTAATGCTCCATTAGAGATGTACTGGAGATGGCGCACTACGGACTACATCGAAACATCATCATCATCATCAGCCTAAACTGTTGTCCACTGCTGGACATAGGCCTCTTCCAAATTGCGCCATTTTACCCTGTCTTCGGCTTGTCGCATCCAGCATCTGCCAGCGACCTTTCGCAAATCGTCACTCCACCTAGCCGGTGGGCGTCCTACACTACGCTTGCCAAGACGCGGTCTCCACTCAAGAACGTCTGCTCCAGCGGTTGTCGGTTCTTCGACAAATATATTATGCGATTATGGGCATAAACCCATCGGAACACTTTACGCGATTTCCGCCCAGTCCATCATATATTTATGTTAATGATTTTAGGATAAGATATCCTCTTCTATATTCCAGATAATATTGATTTTTATGATGATCGGTAGAGCAGTGAAACCGTGGAAGTATAACATACGTACAAACTTTTCCTTTGAATATTAGTAAAACTTATAGTAATGTTATTGTGATAAGGCAAGATATTGGGTTGCCGGGTTTGGAGTTCAAGATCCATATTCAAGGCTATGGATTATTTCGGTCCTTCATAAAATGCGATCTTCAAGAAACTTCCTTGTTTCATTCAGTTTTCGGCTTGATAATGTAATCTATAAATCCAGCAAATAGCAATGTGAGGAAAACGGAATAAACTTATGTATTATAATTTCTATTGGTAGATTAGATTACCTCTGTTTGATTTTAGAACCAATGATATTTTTATAGAACATTTCGGTCTGGTTTCTTTTAAATATAAATTTACTCCTATTCAATCCACATTTTCAACATTGTCAACACATAAAATAAATTTGTCAAGAACCGCATTTCCTTTCCCAACTTAATTTATTTAAAAGTTATAGTGTTATCATAAATAATCTTTCTCATAACACATGGGGTTAATAAATAAATAAAATTCGATTTGATAGATATTTCAAGAGGTCAAAAGAAATGTTCAGTTCATAATTAGCAGTTAGTTCGCTGGTGGTAGGGCTGTCTGGGTAGGTACCACCGAAATATCTGTTTCTCCTGCCAAACAGCACTGTATATATACTGTTGTGTTCCGGTTTAAAGGACATTGTAGCCAGAGTAACTACTGGATATATTGAGACTTAAAAACTTATGTGTCAGGTACACTCAGGTATGTAATTTATTATTAGTGGTATTATTACCAAGTATTGCTTTTTTATTTAAGGTGTTGCTTGATTCTGCTATTGCATGCAGACCAAGGGGGCATGCTCGTCTCGCTATCCATTGCAATAAAAGAAAATAAAGCAAACAAAAATCTCACAAGTTTGTAGGTCTTTGGATTATCTGTGTCCAAAAATGAATAATTCAACATACAATACGGATCACAAGAAATATCAATGTAGCTACGTCTTATTGCCAAACATCCTAATTTCCATCATAATTCGAAGATCTGTGACAGTCCTGTCAAGGCTCAACGCAATTTAGTCGACATTTATCGTTTTATCCGTAGTATATGTTGCATAGTCGAATAAAATTTTATTTTTATTTTATTTATTTCGAGGACATCCAACGGCAATTACAATGTTTTTTAAATCTAATACATAATTGATTCGGTATCATGCTTAAAGCATTGCCTGCAGGTGTCACAACATGCATAATATAATTTAGGAGTATTAGACAGACTTAACATTAAAATTAAGGTGAAATTAACAAGGTTATTTAGAACACAATAAAAAACAGAAACGTAAAAACTCTGTGAATAACAATCATACTAAACATAATATAAAATAAAATATATACCGGGTATGTCGAGACTGCTACCGAAAACGAAGCCGGGTGGTAGTTTTAGTGACTACAAACACAAAGCAACTAAAAATTTCGCAGAGAAACGCGACATTAATTTTTAATTATTTTTGAAATATCGTCATTTTTGGGTGGTAAATCCATAGTTTTTGCTAAAATAATTATTTGAAATGTTTTATACCTTAGAGTATTTATAAATAAAAGGGTATACACTGTTATTTTAGGAAAAAAAAATTACCACCCAAATATGGCAATAGGGAAAAAATTCAAAAAAAATTGTCGCTTTTTTTTTGCAAAACTTTCTATTGCATTGTGACTGAAGTCGCTTCAACAACCACCCGGCTTCGTTTTCGGTAGCAGTCTTGATGTACCCTGTATAAAAATAAAATATATAATAAAGTAATAAAAGAAGTCAAGAGGCGACCAAGCGTCGGATAACGAGGTGGCCTGACCCTTATTAGGCACACAAATGACCTTTCAAATGTCAAGGTTACATAAAGGCGCCAAAAGTGCTCAAATTGTTACCTTCCGTGGTTTTAGGAAATGCCAACTGTTGTCAAATAACCTGGACTTTATAAGGGAAATATAATGGTATTATTTTTGTTTATTTATTAACCAACCCGCATCAGACCGGCGTGGTATATGACCTAACCACTCTCATCGTACTATCCATTGTAGAGTAGGCCCGTGCCCTGCAGTGGGACATATATGGGCTGATACATATTTTTGCTTTTTATCTCTTAGATATTAATAATTAAGTATGAATAGCTTTTGTCCATGACTTTTCAGGATAAATCTTGAACTGGCACAATTCCTGAAACAATTTCTCTCCTATAGATATCCTGCTATACGTAGTGTAATATGCAGTTAATTACAAATATAAGTATTTGTTGTATACATATTAATATATAAATATACGTATACATTAGATATAACATTCCTCCCTGTGTCTCCTCCTATAGATATCCAATTTCTTGTGCCTACTTAAAATAAATTACTCTAAACCAGTTCTGTAAGCATTGTATCCAATTGCAAGTACTAGTCTCTAGTTTTTTTTCTATTTATTTAACATAGGAGTTTAAATCGAATTAAGAACCTCTACCTTCTTTGAAGTCGTTTAAAAACAACGCCAATATCTCCACTACATAGACATCGGCCAATCACATTTTCATTTTATGTGGAAACTGGTGGTGGGTCTCTCATATGTGAGAGGCGGCCTGGGTGGGTGGTACCACCGCAATGTCTATTTCTCCCGTCAAATAGCAGTTTAAATGCACGGTTGTGTTTCGGATTGAAGAACATTGTAGCCAGAGTAACTACTGGACATATTGAGACTTAACATCTTATGTCTCAGGATGGCGAGCGCAGTGGAATGCCGAGCATTGCTTCGTAATTCAAGATGTTGTTTGGTTTTGCTACTGTTCATAAGCGGTCGCATCGCTTACCATCAGGCGAACGGCATGTTCGTCTCGCCATTCACTGCAATAAAAAAATATATAATCCTAGGTTTACAAAAGCTTCTGTTAATTTGCTATTCCAATGAGTCATAAAATTTTGTTATGTGTCAATTTTATAACTTTTTACGGCAACGCTTAATTTTATTGCGAGATTTATTTAAATGGAGCCAATTGTTCAGTTCAGAATTTTAGTGTCAGAATCGATTTTGAGTAGTTTGGTTCCTAAAAAATATAGCTTATATAAAACATGAATTTCAAAACAGCTTTTACTCCTACCGACATCTTTTATGTATTTGTAACTTTCTTATTACTGTACAGATTTTGAAAATTGGTTGTGATTATGATTATGCTATACGTTATTCGATATAAACCATATTAAAAATTGATGACACTAGCCCATTATCGTCTACAATTGCAATAAGTGAAACTGTTAATGTTGTGTCGTTAAGGTCATTAAAATAAACTAATTCACGAACAACTATTAAGTAATCATATAACAAATTATCAGGTAAATTTGTTCACAAAAGGCGTTGACTAGCGGAAAAGGAAAAAGAAAGTTGCCAATACAACAAATATTAAATAGAAAATTATTGCCAACATGTCAAATATTGTTTGCGTTCTCAATTAGCGTTAAGAGAAACAAACAACAATAATTTTAATTGTATCCTACGGCTTGCCAAATTCCCCCCTTTTCCAAAATTCGCGCTCCAAAGCAATAAGGTATAATAAAATACAGCATTTTAATTACTTAGTGTTACGTTCGTTGAATTTACCAGAGCGTGCTTCGTTTAAACTTGTCTTCGCATTGACTCGACGAATGTCATTTCATTAACTGAAAACGTTGAGTATACAGTACTGAGTTTTGACGACTGTTGCAGATACTTTGAAATATTGTCTAATTACTTTGTATCCTTAGGTTGCGATACATAATAATGGTAATTTATTTCGTCCGAGTTTAATTACAAAGATTAGACTTTAGCCTGTAAGATCTGGGCGGTTAATCTGTGATCCGAAACGAAACTCGATTTTTTGGAGTTCGATCCGCAGTAAGTTATAAGTTTCCACTTCCAAAAATTAAAACTATTCTCTAGGTTACTTATCATTCACTCCTGAGTTAGCCTATGGTTAAGACGTAAGAAAGAGAATTTAAAAAAAATGTGAAATATTTAGGCACATTCGCACAGCATACAACATTCAAACATTCCAGTTTCGTTTCGGATCGTAGAGTAATCTGTATTTATTACACGTGTTATCTACAGCCCTTGACCAATCTCTCTTAGCAATTAAGAAGACTGGAATTATTATTTGTCAACAATCAGCATTTATCGGACGTAAAATTGCGTTTCGTCAAGCAAACATAAAAAATATTATAATTAGCTAAAATACTTCACTATACTTCAAGATAGGTAGTTATTATGGCTGTGCCATTACTGTTTACACCATAGTATGAAATTTATTTAATATATTATGTTTCTATCGTCCCGGTAATGGTTATACTTCATCACAGGCTCTCGGCAATTAATTTGTGCCATCCCACAACCTATCGATGCTCTAAAGAGTAAAGGTTCAGTTTATTGGAAATCAAATTTTCTGATGCATAGCTTTTATGTTAAAGTAATTTGCTAAAAAAAGGAAAGTCAATGTGGAAAAACTTCCTATATTTAATATTTTATTTCAATAGTGAAAGGTGATCTGTTTGGTCTTATCATAAGCTTAGATTGTCATCTAATCAATAAGACATCTTGTGAAATTATTTTGACTGTAAAAGATTTAAGACACAATTTTGGCACCGAGCACTTTTGCTATTCCATTCGTAGACAAAAATTTGCTTTCGTCATATATCACCAGTCCAGGCTCCAGTTCTTTAAGAGCTAAGATTTATTGGGTTTTGTTAAGTACGTGGTGGCCTGTTGGTAAAAAGACCAGACGCGACTGCCAATGTGCTCATTGTGGTTGCTGGTTCGAATCCCGCGGCACAGCTCCGACTTCTCGGTTTCGTATGTGTATTGCCACGCGCTATAACGGTGCAGGAAAACACTCGATTGTAGAGGAGGCCCGCGCCCTGTAAAGGGACGTATATCGGCTGATACAGTAACAGGGCGTTCCTAGTAATTTTGTCCATTTTTCAATAGAAAATAAAAAATAAAACAGAAGGACAGTTTCCTTGAGCTCTCCTAAAGAAAACCTTATTATTAAGGCTTCAGAAATATGTATGGTAAAAGAAAATATGGTACCTCACCTCATTCTCTATGAGACAATAATGGGGAATATGCACGTGACTTAAATATGGACAAAATATATTTACTGAAAACACACTATATAATAATTTTTAAAATTTATTTTAATTTAATAGTGAAATTTAATCATCAAAAAGTGGCTGTCCGCGCAAATTTCCGAAACGCAACACTATAGGTGGATGAAAACGTGATGTCAGTTTTACACATTGGGCGGCATTGGCACTTTCCATCAGGTGCAATGCAGCCACTATGCCAGGCTATTGTAAAAAAATAAAATAAAAAAAAACACGAGAGGTCAGCTGTCAACAAGCTATTTGTATGGTTTCTTTTCTGAGGAATAATTTTTAATGTATTGTGTCGCTGTTTTTTTATATTAAGTTAATAGTTTTATGTGTTCACAGTATTAAATGCCATTATTTTGAATTTAATATATTTTTTGTATCCTTTTCAATCTAAAACCCAGAAATATTATGAAAACTAGTCTCGAACTTGCCTCTTACTCTAATAATTTAGATGTTTTTATTCACCAGTGATACTTATACATAAGAATAAATTTAGAATATCGAATAAGATTTCTTATTAATATCTTTACAACTTTTCGTACAATAGGTTATGTTTTTGTAGAGGTTTGTAAACAAAACAAGTAGGTAGGTAAACGTAAGAATGATTTGTATATGTATTTTACTTAATTTTAATATCCTTACTTACATCGAAATGGTCTTCACAACCACATTCACAACAATATAAACAGCTCAAACACGATACTTTGTCTCTTCTCATCGCTTTACACCACTTTATCCCTAAATTTTCACCTTTCGGCATAAGGAAATATACTTTGTCAGGTGCGCGTTTATGTTATTTGGGCACATTGGAACGACACAATATTTGTGATATGGTTTATTGTGCTTTTCTTTATGCACTTTCTTTATATTTTGGTAATTTTTTGAACCAAACACTGCTGTTGACAACGAACTTGTGTAATCGTGACGTCACGTACAAGCGCGCCAGAATGGCCGCGTTTAAGTCGCTCAAAATTGATAGCGATTTTAATATTGAATTTTTTGCATAATAGTTTATATTTTGGACATGATATTTGTATTTTTAGTAATGACTAGTAGAATCGAATAAAAAAAAACATGCATATTCTCCATTTCAATGGACCCAGATCATTCATACTATTACATTTCATACATATTCATAGCCTTATCCATTTACATACTCCAGTGTCGTAATTTCTAGATTTAATTGAAAACCCTAATACCTACATTCTAGTGCGCTCATTTCTAGATTAAACCAAAAACCGATAATTAAATCAACACATTTCCAAGCGTCCACAAACAGTTGCGAACTAACCACCATTCCAGTTTTAACCGAGGCCTGATAGCGACAACAATGTAGCGGTTTCGTTCTATTTCTGTTTATCGTACCGTACTCTACTTTATTGGGCACAGGGTAACAGAGGTTTATGAGAACTGGCTTCGTGACCTGGTTTCGAATTGGTCAGTTGACGAAAGCATGCAAACGGTTACGATATTTTACCAGAAAAGATAGGCAGAGATGCAACATGGCATCCACGTTTTGCCTTGTGTGTTCCGTCCCATGATATGATAACGGGTGATCTTCGTGAATATCTTCGTGAAACGCTCACGCTTATATCATCGAAAAGGTAGGCAGGTTTGACTAGTGTCAACCACAAATTGTTGAAATGATTTCTGCCCTCCACGGCATTAGGCGAAGACAATCCAGAATCCAGAATAAAGTGCGTTGGTAAACGGACTAGACGCGACTGCCAACATGTTCACGGTGGTCGCGGGTTCGAATCCCAGGGCACACCTCTGACTTTACGGAGTCATGTGTGTATTGATCGTCAATCACCACGCACTAAAACGGTGAAGGAAAACATCGTGAGGAAACCTGCATACCATAGCGATTTATAAAAAAATCTATGGTATGTAAGTCCGCCAACCCGCACTAGGCCAGCGTGGTGGACTATATGGCCTAACCACTCTCAATCGTACTCTCGATTGTAGAGGAGGCCCGTGCCCTGCAGTGGGACGTATATGGGCTGATACAGAATCCAGAATCCAGCTAGTTTTCAAATAAACACAATCGTCTATTTGTAACAAACATGGGCAGTGGGATTTAATATCTACATAAATCCTAAGGAGAAAATTTAAATACTGTCTGGATTTTAATTCACTAGTCAAAGTTATATCTGATAATCAAAATTAATTTAATAACCCAAAAAGGAGTGCAATTACTCTACCAATTCGAAATAAAATCCCTACAATTCTTCACGCAAAAGACACCAATTTACAAAGACATACGTCGGTGACTTTACTAAGAACTTTGCGGACACAGTTCATCGGATCAGCCGAAAAGGGCCGGCAATTGAAGAACCAATAACACCGGATAAATTGGAGATAAGAACGTTAAGGGGACGTATCGAAAGTGTTCTAGACAAATGGTACGATCTAGGAAAGTCTGGACTCAAGGGCGGATCCAGCTTTTACGTCAGCGAGGGTCATATTATAGTTCATGTCAGATTTTACGCCAGGGGGTGGTCATATAGTTCATGTCAGAACACTGGGTCCGATTTCAATACTCCAATTCGTAATAATGACTTTTTAAAGTTTGTTACAGGTGATTTGTGAACATATGTACATACTTTTTTACTTTATTTATCGACATACAAAGAATTAAATGTGTTTATAAATTTTATCAACAAGATAATTAATAAATTTTGTCAATCTGGGGCCAGCCCATGACCCCCACGACCTCCCCCCTGGATCCACCCTTGAGTCTGGTGATAACTTACTTAAAAATCTGGACAATATTTTATTGCTGGTAAAAAGAGCTAAGGGTTGGTCGCATTTTTGTACAAGCATAGTAATGGTAATGGTAAGTGTAATTTACTTTAGAGACTAACAATCAGTCGGACTTGAGAAAAACTATACTATAAACTCCATCGGTTTAGGTACTTAACTAAATGTAAACAAACCAGAACACGTGACGCATGGTTGTTCAACATTTTATTGCAATGTCCAATTTACGAATATTTTCTTAGTCAACCTAGTAACAAGTATTAACAACAATTAACAGCAGCTTATAACAAATAATAACTAAAACAGTAAAGAACAACGATGAACACTTCCAAACACTTCACCACTTCACCGAAACAGTAAGTACATTATCGCAATGAGTAATAATTGGCTGCCACACATAACATACGATGATGCTTAGTTATCCGACTTAACGCATTATTTTTCATTTAAATAGTCGCATTACGATAAAGTTGTACTTCTCGATTTTGTAGCATAATATTTGTGACGGTTGCAATACGCCAACTTAGATATAGCTTTTAAAGCGGTTGCAATACGCCAACTTATATTTAGCTTTTAAAATAACACGCTTATTATTTGTAATTTGAACATTATTTAAACACGCATTTCATTTTAAAATATGACTGCAGATGTTTAACCATAAAACATCTGCGAGTCGTTTTATTTAAGTAAGAATTTTTGTGTACCTTATTGTATAATATTAGTTAAAAGATGCTGTTCTAAATTATTGTTTCCTAATTGTAATGACCCGTTCATGCCAGGGCAATAAAACTGTATTATTATAGTTAAGTTCTTTAGTGGCGGTAATCCTTTGCAACAAATTTATGTTTTTTAGACAATAGTACACATGTTTGGGTAAACCTTTCTGTTTGGACAATAGCCCAGATGTTTGGGCCGACCTTAATTTTTAGTTGAAAGGATAGACCCTATTAGATAATATATTTTCGGCTTAAATATATTTTCTGGAAGATTTATCCCCACCGATCCTCATTCGGGTAGTCCTATAAAAGGGTCGGTTTATTTGGATGAAAGAAGACAGTCTGCCATCTCTCGTCACGAGCACATCTCGCTCCGAGTCGCATAATTATAATTTTACTCTGTCTGTGAATGTATTAAGTATTAATTTACAAAATATACAATAGTTAGTTCCTGGAAGTGAGTGCTTATTCTAATACCTACACTTATAACCACAAAAATATTTCTTGTAACTTTTATGAAAATGTTTTGGATGCCTGAGTGTTTGGGTCTTTTTTGATAGACAGACTGCATTATGTAAAATTAGATAATTTAATTTAGGTAATTTAATTATGATCTCACATAATTTAATTGTTTCCAAGCTTACACATTCATAATTATAATCGTTATAATAAAATTGAACATGTCTTGTAGTTTTACATTTACGTAAACATTTTTTATGTCTGCAATTAATTTTGAAATGAGAAATGGCAATCTTAAATAACCTTTTTTATGGTTTGTTTACATTTAGTTAAGTACCTAAACCGATGGAGTATAGTGTATTTTTTTTTTATTGATCACTTATTAAAGCCGTTTGTGCACACACACACCACTAGAACCACCAATTCTCCGAGCTATATTTCCTTGCTACCACTTCAACTTGCTAATCAACTGCTATACTTCACATGCTTTTAAAATTATTGGGTGCACTCTAAAGTTCCCTCACGATGTCAATGTGCCATATCATAACATCAAGTATAAGTACCCAATCGCATTTTGTATAACAGAAGGCGCGTTCGGGGCAAATTAATGGCTTAATTCAATTAATTCTGTAGAGGTTCCTCCGTCGATGTGCCGGGAATAGATACAAAACAATTTGGATTCCTAATTTACGCGCCTATTTGCATTCTAATGATGTGAATAGTACACTTATTAAGCAATTATATGGTTGAGCGGAGTTTACTGAGTGCACTGAACTGAACGAGTGAATACAATTAAATATTTTAATCGACGAAATCAATGAGTTTGTTTTTAAATGTAAAATACTTTTGGAATAATAAAATGTCGTTTACTAGTGCCAAAAGTCTATGTTACAGACCTTTTCTACTTCACGATTTCCAGGATTTCAGTTAATTCTAGCAAATTGTAAGTGCTTGTAAAAACAAGGCTTTTTGGAAGCTCATTACCACTTCTACAATGCAATACGGTACCAATAAGTTGGCTCAATCTGTTTTTTGCTGTTAATGGGGAGACAAGCATGACATTCAGCTGATGAATAGCTACGACCACTCATGTACAGTAACAAAACATGAATTACAAAGCAATGCTTGGCATTCCACTGTTCTCGCAGTCCCTAAATTAATTATGATTTAAGTCTCAATATTATGCCCAGTAGTTCCTCTGGCTACAATACTCTTCAAAGGGAAAACTAGCTATGCATTTTTCTGCTATGCTCACTACGGAAGTATCTACTCAGGCGTTCTCTCACATATAAGAGACCACCAGTAAACAGGTTGCAACCCTGTGTTAAAGAAAATCATGGGTGCGACATCCTATTTTATCCTCTACACACGATAGTTTCATAATACCCAACAGAGGTGTGTCATATGCTAGTCAATATACCATGAGAGTATACAGAAGGGTTTGGTGCATACGGTTTAGTGACTTCATGTAATATGTACATACATATAAAATTCTTGTAAATATACTACCTGTAATAATACCTAACAATAAACTCACGACTTTTTCCCAGTAGAGGTAGATGATAGTATACAGTAGGTCAGAGAGATGATTCTAGGACAACTTCGTTTCGTCTTGGGTGTTTCATTTCATGCTGTAATAGTCTTTTAAATATCCTCGGATAAATCCCTTCGGGCTTTCCATCACCAACAAATTAACTCGACACAAACCCAAAAGTGTGCGTGGGTGTCAGTTGCTAAAGGAACCAGACACGGCTGCCAATATATTTACGGTGGTCGCGGGTTCAAGTCCTAGGACACACCACTGACTTTGCGAAGTTATATGTGGGTTGATACTCAATCTCCGCGAACGGTAATAGAAAACATCGCGAGGAAACCGGCATACCAAAGCGATTAAAGTACGAATTTCTATGGTATGTAAACTCCACCAACTTACACCAGGCCAGCGTGGTAGACTATATGGCCTAACCACACTCAATCGTATTCTCGATTGCAGAGGAGGCCGGTGCCCTGTAGTAGGAAGTATGGCTGATACAGAAACCCAAAACCTGGAAGTAGAACCAAAACTTATACGAGCCGAAAACAAAACTCATCTCAGTTTTGATTCCCTGCAAATCACCATATCATGTCATGTGGAGAGTTTGTCACATAGTAAGCCTCCGCGCCGACAAAGCTTGTATTAACTAGGCGTGTCGCGCAAATGAGCACGTCTCGAATTAGGTCACTCGTTTGTATCTTGACTTCCCCCGCTGGTAATTTACACGTTTTTGGAAGCCTCTGTCTTTTGTGATGTGCATTTTAATGGATCGTTAGTTACTTTGGTTCTTGATGTGTCTTCTGTAAGTCAAGGGAGTTCTATTCTACAAAAGTGTTGCACTTTTAAAAATCAATTCTATTCTCAATGAAACTTACCATTCCTAAATTAGTCTAAGGCTACGACGTTCTATAGAAGATTCGAACATTTTGCAAAGTATTTGGGCATATTCGTACAGTTTTACTTATGACCTTCGAATATTCGTCATCGTGTCGGACTATAGAGTAAGCCCCCAATACAAAATGAGTCAATTACCAAATAATCGTATCTGCTTGGGTAACTACAATGTACATACTTTTTGAGAACACCACCATGGCGATCGACCTAAAAGCTTTGGATTTCTAATTCACCCTGATCTTGATCCTTATTCAATCAGGCCAAAGTAATCGCATCGATTCGCAAGACCAAAAATTTTATGTCTATCTGGACTATACGCAGTCCCCATCAAATGCAGTGCTGTCAAATATTCATGCCACTAAAGAACATTACTACTTATTATTATAGACTAACGGCCCGGCCCGGCGTCGCCCAGGTGCAAATAGATTTTTAAACTAATATGTATATGTGTGTTCCTCTTGAATCGCTCTATCTATCAATAAAACCGCATCAAAATCCGTTGCGAAGTTTTAAAGATCTAAGCATACATACATACATAGCAGAGACAGACATACGGGAGCGACTTTGTTTTATACTATGTAGTGAAGTTTCGCACTGCAATTTGACTTTTGTATTTCATGTGATCATCAAATACAGTATTGTCAAATTTTTGTGTGAAAAACGGAAACGATTACTCAGTTCCGAACTACAATTTGACTCTTGCATTTCGTTAGATCAGTAAAATTCACAGAAGATTAGGGCTTTGTCCAATCCTCCTTAATATGCCAACAGCCACACACACACAGTCACACACATGCGTTTGAATACGTTATACGGATTGCATGCGTCTCGATCACAAATATTGTCTCGGTGTGAGGATTAAGCACATATCCTCTCTTTACCCAGTGTTATCCAACATTGATTAGTGGTAGGTGTCTCATATGTGAGAGGCCCGCCTGGTACCAATGCAATGTCTAGTTCTCCAAACACACAGCATTGTAAATTTACTTCTGTGTTCCGGTTTGAAGGACATTGCAGCCCAAATAACTAGTCAACATATTGAGACTTAACATCTTATGTGTCAGGAAGGCGAGCACAGTAGACTGACAAGCATTGCTTTGTAATTCCTGGTGTTATTTGATTTGACTAATGTCCCTAAACGTCGTATCGCTTACCATCAGGCGAATTGCAATCGTATCACCATTCATTGTGATAAAAATAAAAACTTCGCCACAAAAGTTGCCAATATCACCAACGATTTTTCAAGTATTTCATTAATCAAGAGCGCTGTTCATTTACTGCAAAATAGAATAAAACTCGATAACCAGACGACGGCAAGTGCCCTACTTGCCAAGAAGGCTCTTTATAAACAAAAATAAATTTATGTTAATCTCGCACATTTAATCCGTTTTAAAATTTACATCTGGGTCGGGTGCAGTATGTTTTCCCTTTAATATAAGGGTTTTCTTGCCGCAAATGACAATATATGAGTCCGCGTAAGAGCCGAGGCATGTTAATCTCATGTAATCTGAGGTTAATTAAGGTGGCATGCAAATCATGTTGTTTAAGGGCTTTGTGTGTACCTTGGCTTCTTTAAATTGGCAATTGACTTGATATGTGGCAAATGGAGAAACAAAATATGCTTTAGTTATTTAAACTGTTTTTTAGCCCAGCAATGAATATAGGGATCCAATACGACATTTAATTAAAGCGGAACCCAAAAGACCAACTGCCAGACCTCAAGACACTGTGAGCTCCTTCTGCGTAGATCGGATCGCAAATACAGATTAACTATTTAAATTAACTTTTTTAATTTAATAATTGTAAAATAAGGGTAGTTGAATTGTAACAGTCACAGAGCGGACGACCAATACCTCAGTCCGCCCCGTGACCACAAAAGCTGTAAAGTGATCGAAACGTCGGGAAGTCAAAAATGTAAAAATTAAACTAAATTCGCGATAAAATCCGTAAATAATAGTTTTATTTCAATTCATTTCGGATTTTCGGAGTAGCGCCCCATATAGTTCCCACTTCAGGGCACGGGCAAGCTCTACAATCGAGGGTACGATTGAGAGTGGTTATACCATATAGTCCACCACGTTAGCCTAGTTTGGGATCGCGGACTTTACATGGATATATTTTTTTATAAATCACTATGGCATGCAGGTTTCCTCACGAAATATTTATTGCACTTCATTTATCTCTTGATATTTACGCCGATATATTTACCTGCCGCTTCGAGGTAACGACGATGGATCTGAATCCGTCAGAATCGTCTGAATCGTCCTCGTATCTGATATTATGAAGGAAATCCGTGGGCAGATAAATGGTTCCACTGCTTGATAATCTTAGTCATCGTTCCGAAAAATTTAACTTTCGCTATTTCTTCTCCCGAAATAAGTGTTCAGGTCTAGACTATTTCTTAAAGGTTTTTAAAATGTATCTATAACATTTTACATTCACATTCATTATTTGTTTTCTTATATTATTATTTTATAATAAATATTAATCATCTCTTCTAGCTTCTTGACACTTTTTCATTGCTAACACATTCTCATACAAAAAATATATTCCGCTACTATATTATCAAGTGTTTGCGAAAAGAAGATAAGTTACCATTAATCGATATGCTTAAAACGTCGCGAAATGTACGCACAAAAATATTTTTTTATTTAGAAATTATATATATAGTCCCAGAGATAATAACATAAAAAACAACAGTAGAAATAGCTTATTCATAAAGAATTTCATCAAAGAACAAACATCAATTCGATTCAATGCTTTCCAAAAGCATATCTTTGGTGTCGATGACAACTTGGCACATACATACGCAATATTTTCACCAAACCAAGCTAGGATACGGTAAATTGGGTTTTATAGATATTTCCATTATTATTCTGAATATATAACAAGATAATAAAACTGTCATGTGTGATCTATTTCTTTGAAGAAATTTTACTGGAATCTCTGTGTTTTTATTAGAATAATAAAAATCATTGTGCATTATTGCGTCGACTAGTCGTATATATTTGCTATTGAAAACCTGAGTGAAAAATTGTTATGGGGTATAAGCAACTTAGTAACTTAAAGTCATCCATTTTTTGTATTCAAACTGTTGTTTTTCTAATAAATAAAAAAGCTAATGGTAAAATGGTCTATGGGATGGTAATTTCGCCAACCCGCACTAAGCCTGCGTGTGTTGGATTACATGGCCTAACCGCTCCCAATCGTACTCTAGATTGTAGAGGAGGCATGTGCCCTGCAGATGGACTCATATGGGCTGAAACAGATACAGAAATAAATAAACTTTTTCCCTCTTCTACGACCTGTTCTCTCTCCTAATCCAATTAAAAAATATTTTCATTCCTCTATTTTTCTTTTATTAATTTTAGGTGCAATTTCTACTATGCTTGTAATTGGTATGCAAAACGTCATCATTTATCCAACGCCTCATTACGAACTACGTGTGTTATTTACAACACGAAGTACAATTGTTTCCGAAATAGCCGCGTTTCCGTGAAACAATTTCAGTGGACGTGGCCGTTGCAAACAGCGCTTTGCGGAAATCCTTTTGAATTCAGCCCAGCCGTTGATTTTATTAACACTATGAAGTATTGAAACGTTCCACGGTTTGCCATTTGTGCTTACAGTGCTTTCAGCACCGTGGGCTTCTTTCAAAGCGGAGTGCACTCTCAATGAAAATTCCTGAAAAGTTTTAGTAACAGTGACTTGCCGTTCCGATATTGTTGCTTTTTGATAGATTGTCGGCGGGAGTTGGATTGCAATGTTGAGATCTTGGATTCTTGCTTCGTTTATTGTGTTTACGGAACTTTGCTTTTACATTTTGCTGTACTGTTAATAATATGAAAATTACAGATTTTTTTACAAGTATTTCTTCATCTTTATTAAGTTTTTTAAAGAGTGTTTTTCTAACATTACGTCTTCTCAGTAAGCTTCTCGATTTCTTAAGGTATTTTTGGAGTCAATTACATCTCATATAATTAAAACGAAGTAAAAATCGATCCACGCCCAGCATTAGAATGTGTATCTATAGATATTGATAGAAAGCTCAATATATCCTTTAAAACAACAGCGCTGAAGATGCACCAGCAGCCATCAATTTAGTCTGCGATTAATTGGATTTGAAGCTTATTACTGAGTGTAAAGAGCCTCGTAACTAAATTACAGAGCAAAGCAGACATTAAATAACCGTTTCTCGTTTCGTGTACTAGCATCTGGCATCGTAGACATTTGATGACAATCTTAAATAGGTTTGTGAAAAACGCTCTGAATATTATTTAGTGGAAGACTTAATAGTCTCGTATAATACAGCTTTTTAGGAACATAATTATGGTAAAATGAGAGGCTGCAGGCTCAGTTGCTCTGAGACTATTTAATATTAACAAAGTATAACAAAATCTTGTATTTATATTTTATATGTATGGTCGAGACTATGGTAAAATGTGTAGGTATAGTGTTATTTTCAACGTACAAATTTCAGGTAGATTTCCTCGTTATGATTTTTCTAACAGTTGCTTGTGGTGTTCGGTAAACGTGGCTGTAATAATTAAAGTCATAACATTTGTTTGTTGTGGTTTTTATATTTGTTGCTCGACTTCCTGTTGGTATAATCTACTATGTTTGAATTTTGTTTTGTTTTGATAGCCTCCGTGGCGCAGTTGGTTAGACGCCGCCTGTGAAACGAGTGCCCGCGGGTTCGATCCCCGCACCGAGAGAAATGTTTGTGCGGCCCACAAATATTTCTTCCGGGTCTGGGTGTTTGTGAGACCGAAAAGTCTCTCGTAGTTCCTGATACCCACGACACAAGACTCGTATGTATGTGACTGTTGGGTGTTATTTATTTATTATTCGAAATAAAATAAATAAATATATTGTCATCATCATTAATAAAAAGATAGTAACAAGATATTTTACTCTAAAAGCTGCCAAAAAACTTCTCCCCTTCGTGGAATAAAAGATAAAATTTGAAAAAATCTCTAACTTCCTTCAACTTTCATTTCACAATTCAAAACTTAAGTGCACATCAATTCTTGGTTAAAATACGATATTAAAATTAATTGTGTGTGAAGAGCAGCTTGTTGTTTGTAGCTTACTAACAATAGACTAACAACCTACATCTTGCAAATTTAATTAAAACGTAAACGGACACTGGCCTTACCTTTTTACAGGATAACCTCGGGCTAAAAGCTCGACAGACCGACGTAATTTTGTCGTAACAATCTGCGAGTATAAAAACGACATTTTCATCATTAAGTGGATATTCATTGAGTAGGATCTTCTCTTTTTTACGGGTAAGAATTTAAGAATAATTTTCATTTTTAGTACTTACCAACTCATTTAATTAACAGTCATTGTACCCCATTTCTTCATGAGGCATTTTTAATTCATTAGCTATTCTCAGTCATCAATAGTTCAGTCTTTCAGTTTAAAAAAGTTTATTTGTTAATATCTCATTTATAATACTGGGTATCTCAAGACTGCTACCGTAAACGAAGCCGGGTGGTAGTTTTAGTGACTACAAACACAACAAATAAAAATTTTGCATAGAAGCGCGACAATTATTTTTTATGAATTTTTAAATATCGTCATTTTTGGGTGGTAAATCCATAGTTTTTGCAAAATAATAATTTAAACTCTTTTATAACTTAGAGTATTTATAAATAAAAGGGCATACACTATTATTTTAGGAAAAAAATGTATTTACCAACCAAATACGGCCATTGGAAAAAAAAAAACAAAAAAAAATTGTCTCTTTTTTTTGCAACTTTTTCTATTGCATTGTGTTTGAAGTCACTAAAACTACCACCCGGCTTCGTTTTCGGTAGCAGTCTTGATATACCCTGTATAGTCTGATTAAGCCTATCAAATAGACTAAATAAGGCTTGCTAGTGCCACAGTTACTTGATACGGTGAAAATACGTTGGTTTGTATCCTCTCGACTAAAAGTCGACGTAACAATACACTATCGTGGTTTCCGCAATTACATTTCACCTTCAAACATTACCTTGTGAACAAATGTGGTTGCAATTACTTTCCAAGGATTAAACGCTTTATGTATGCTGCTATTCACGCATGAAGGCCTGAATAAAAATATCTGGCCTTTGAATTTGTGATAAAGAAAGAAGCATAAATATGAAGTGGAAAAGGCAAGTGAATACGTTCCGAGTTTCTTTTATAAATAATATTTATTCTGATAGACTTAATACTTACTAACGTAGTAAATATAAGTAAAATAATTATGGTCAAATTGTTTTTTTTTATTATTTATTTTTATTTGGAACCTTGAAACAAGTTTATACCGGTTCCATTGTAATCTATAGTCGAAGTGTAGAGATAGACAAGGTTAACTTAAAAAAAATCTATATTTTTTAGGAATTGTTTTAATTTTTAATTTTTTTTAACTTTCCGACATTTTGATTATTTCACAATATTTGTGGTCACGACGTCAACACGTCTGTCGGCCCCAACAAATCCGCGTTAAAATCCGTAAATAATAGTTTTATTTAACTGTGTAACATTCGCGTAAATCTAAGAAACCATTAGAGATAAGGTATATTCAATATACTTTTTTGAGTCGGTATAAATCAAATCTGTTTAGTTATTGCAGATTTTTCATATACAGGGTATATCAAGACTGCTACCGAAACGAAGCCGGGCGGTAGTTTTAGCGACTTCATGTACAATGCAACAGAAAAAGTTGCAAAAAAAAGTGAAATTTTTTTGTTGTTATTTTTTTCCTATGGACATATTTGGGTGGTAAATACATTTTTTCGTAAAATAATGGTGTATACCCTTTTATTTATAAATACTCTAAGGTATAAAAGAGTTTAAATTATTATTTAGCAAAAACTATGGATTTACCACCCAAAAATGACTATATTTAATGAATCATAAAAAATAATTGTCGCGTTTCTTTGCGAAAATTTTAGTTGCATTGTGTTTGTAGCCACTAAAACAAAAACCCGGCTTCGTTTTTGGTAGCAGTCTTGAGATACCCAGTATTTAAACCTTATTATATTATAAAAACAAGATGAAAAGAGGGCACAGGTTCATTATAACCCATTTCAATAACAAGTCTCTACTCGAGTTGTAATTTCGTTGATTTATTCAAAGTGTCGATGCGAAATTGTTGCCGTTGTGGGCAATTTCAATGGGTATAATCCGCGTATCATTCAATTTCAGGAGGCGAATGTTCGCGGGTTTAAACCCATATATCTTGCACCATAACCCGGTTGTATAAGCGTACCTCTATACCATAATAACAAATATTACGATGTTTCACAGTGGCAAATATATTGGGTTCTTCTTAGAAATGAATACCAAATAAGTTCGGCACTATGGTTTCTTAGATTTACGCGAATGTTACACATTGAAATAAAACTATTATTTACGGATTTTATCGCGGATTTGGTTTAATTTTACATTTTTTGAGTTCCCGACGTTTCGATTACTTTACAGCTTTCGTGGTCACGGGGCGGACTAAAATCCGTAAATAATAGTTTTATTTCAAGTTCGGCACTGATAGTTAATGCAGCCATATGCCATCCATATTTCATTTTACATTTTTTTTATTGCAATGAATGGCGAGACGAACATGCCGTTCGCTTGATGGTAAGCGATGCGACCGCTCATGAACAGTAGTAAAATCAAACAACACCTTGAATTACAAAGCAGTGCTTGGCATTCCACTGTGCTCGCCATCCTGAGACATAAGATGCAAAGTCTCAATATGTCCAGTAGTTACTCTGGCTACAATTTCCTTCAATCCGAAACACAACAGTGCATTTTAACTGCTGTTTGGCGGGAGAAATAAACATTGCGGTGGTACCCACCCAGGCGGCTTCTCACATATGAGACACCTATCACCAGTACATACCAAAGATTTTTTTATAAATCGCTATGGTATGCAGGTTTCCTTTATTTTTAAATTACTTTTTGTTGGCCGACTTCAAAAGAGGAGGTAATCAATTCGACAGAATTTTTTTTTTGTATGTTTGTTACGCGATTACACCGGCAATTGTGAACCGATTTCGAAAATTTCTTTTTTGTCGGAAAGCATGATACAGGGTTGGTCCCATATAAAATTGGTGAAGACCTGATGAACATCTTAGGATCTGCCGACCAGAACTCCTCAAAATTAAACGGTCCAGCATTAATTCTTTTTGCATTAGATTAAGTATAAGTATATTATTAAAAAGGGTGGGTGAAAATGGGAAAAGGGTGGGGGTGGGGGGTGAGGGGGTGGAAAATAGCTACAATTGTTAATACTCAATATCTCCGGCAGTTCTTAACCGACTTAAAAATAACTTTTTTGTCAAAGAGTATTATATGATAGGTAAGACCAAAAAAAATATTGTGAAGACCTGATGAATATCTTTGGACCTGAAGGGCAGAACTCCTCAAAATTGAACAGGACAGCAATAATTCTTTTTACATTAGGTTCAGTATAAGTTTATTACTACAAGGGAGGGGGGGGGGGTGGAAAGGGGAAAGTAGATAGGGGCGTGGGAAGGGGGGGGGGATATATACAAATATAAATACTAAATATCTGCGACAGTAAATAAATGATTTTAATAACTTTTCTTCGGAACGAATTATACATAATGTTGGTCATATAAATATGGTGACAATCTGATGAATAGGTAATATCTAGAGAGCAGACCTCCACAAAATTTTGCAGAAACGCAATGATTTTTCGTCCATTAGGTTAAGTATATGTATGTGTTTTATTAAAAAATAGGAAGTGAAGAAGGTGTAGAGGTGAGGGGGTAACGAATGAATACCACGCATAAGTGTACTCAATATCTCTAGCAGGTTGAGCCAATTTTAGTATTTTCTTCATCATAAAAACGAAATGACAGTGTAGCTTCCTTAAAAATCATAAAATATTAATTTCGTTTTTTGAAATTATAAAGGATTACAATGGTTCATTTTTTATATACATTGATTCCAGTTTTCATTATATGATTACCTTTGGCATCATTACAATGCTTATGAAAACTAAAAAGTAATAAATAAAATAATTTTATTAAAAATTAGAAGACCGACTTCAATGTGCACTACAAAGTAATAAATAATATATATTTCATTGTGCTAGTAGTAGTAGTACACATTGATTAATTTTCTTATTGACTAGACTAGCCAACAAATCTTAAATACGTAATATTTTGAAGGCGGGTCGCCAAGTGACGAACACGACGACCTACACAAAAAATTAATTTGTGTAAAACATCCTAGCGTAAAACACGCAATTTCACACGCAATATTAATTTGTCTTAATCTATATAAACTTACGCCATTTTCCCAGAAGGGGTATGCAGAGATTCTCCTGGTATAAACCAGGACACCCACGTTACGCCTTGCGTGTTTTGTCCCTCGGTGTGATTGGGGGCGAGAGTCTATAGTGATATCGGGTGCAAATTCCAGTCCCTGTCCTGATAACTAATAGAAAAATCGCCCGTTCTTAATATATCAGCTCTTAATCAACATTGTTGAGTATCGGACTTATATACAATCGAGTGAAACATACAAACTTAACAACCCTTCCCTTTCTTATACTTTCCTCACTATGATTCCTATCACTATTAAAGTAATTGTATATAAATATGCAAATTACTCCAATAAGTCAATGGTGTACCCTGGAGTTGAAACCCTTGACCACTGTATCTTTGATCGTATGCAATACATTAAAATTAGACTACACATATGACACATATTAATTCTATTAAAATTTCAACAAATGTACACGTAGGATCAATATGTTAAATTAATTTGTTTCTAGCTTACATATGGACCTAACTGAGCGCCAACGATACATCTACAAGTAGGTAATATTCAACTGTGTTACATTACTTAAATTTGTTCTCGTTCGTCACTTGGCGACCCGCCTTCAAAATATTACGTATTTAAGATTTGTTGGCTAGTCTAGTCAATAAGAAAATTAATCAATGTGTGCTAGCACAATGAAATATATTATTTATTACTTTGTAGTGCACATTGAAGTCGGTCTTTTAATTTTTAATTAAATTATTTAATTAGTTTATATTAAAACTGCTCCTCATATTTTGACATCAAAACACCGTAGATGATCTATACATGAATTTTTCTTCAGGCTGTACGTTCGTTCAAGATAGTGTAACTTATCTTTTACACGTGCATCCAATTCATAACAATACGCCTAATACAGTAATTTCCTTCTTCCAAATTCTAATTTTATAACCAATTTTCCAAAACAAAGCGTCTTGCAAAGGATTACCCAAACTAATTTATATCCTTCGATGCAAATGGAATAAGCCTTCAAAAGGCCCATCAAGTATTCCTGGTAAAAATTGCGAATTGAGATACTCCTGTTTGTGTACGAGTGACGTCACAGAAATATCATCAGGCAATTTGAACCTTATTTCGTCTTCACTACATAGTATAAAACAAAGTCGCTTTCTCTGTCCCTATGTCCCTTTGTATGCTTAAATCTTTAAAACTACGCAACGGATTTTGATGCGGTTTTTTTAATAGATAGAGTGATACACGAGGAAGGTTAATATGTATAAAACGTGCATATTATTGTAGAGAAATCGTAAATAGTAACATGTAATAGTATATGCTAACGTATTTGTCCTAGTATATATTTTTCAGAAACTAAAAGTAAACTATCTGTACCAGCTTTTGGGACTTTTCAGCCCATGTGTATACGTCCCATTGCACGACACGAGCCTTATATGCTATCGAGAATACGATTGAGAGTGGTTAAGCCCATACAGTCCACCATGCTGGTCTAGTGCCGGTTGGCGGACTTTACATACCATAATAATTCTTACAAAATCGCAATAATATGCAGGAGTCCTCGCAATATTTTCCTTTGTCCTCATAGAATGTAAAAGTACCCTTAAAACCTTCCTCAATAAATGAACTCTAACCAAAATATTTTGTCAATTTGAACCTGCCCCCTTAGCTAAGTTACAATTTATTCTCTTTCTACAATCGTTAACGCCTTAAAGTAAGCGATGACGTACGTTGTACAACGCTATTGGCCAACAAATGCTATCCATGATGCAATTTCATTAGCGCAAACGAAACGTTAGCAGTTCCTGAAATGAGCAAGTTCAAATATAAAAAAGTCTTCAGCTTTTGTATTAGTATGTATATTAGGATAAACAAACGATAGGGATTTGTTATTGGATAAGCTGCTGGGTTGAAGATATGCTGAGTTTTAATGGCCGTTTTTATAGACGTTCATTGATGTTCATTTTATGAATAAAAGTAACATGTATGAAATTTTATGGGTGATAGGTATTCAAGAGAACTGAAATAAATATTTATATGAGTAAATACGGAATCTAACAAAGTCCTGATTCAATAAAATATATTATAAATTACGATGGGGCTGTAGGAACCACAATCACCACAAATAGAAAAACTAAACAAAAATAACTAATTATACATTTCCAACAGGTCTAAAAAGCGGTCCATGTGGGAGGCTTAAGTTCGTCAGTGGACCTCGTTAAGCTGAAGAGAGAAAGAAACAGAGGGAAAAAGGTAAGATGCTACAATTTAATCCGGACACTTACTTTATTTCTAGATTATTGCACAGTACAATTAGCCAGATATGCTATTAACATTCCAGCCATAGTTTGAACCAATAGTACCGTTTACGGTTTAGTAACGTATATATGTATTAACACATTACACAGTACGTTTAAACTTTAATTATATTCTAAGAGTAAAATCCAACAGTCACACACCTATTCTCGACCCCACACAAAGTCGAGTCTTGTGTTTTGAGTATCAGACACTTCAAGAGTCATTTCGGTCTCACAAACATCCAGACCGGAAACAAATACCTGTGCATCACAAAAATATTTATTTCGGCGCGGGTATCAAACCCCCGGCCACACGTCTCACAGGCGTCTAACCGGCTATCAGTTGACAATAATATTATGTTTCCAGTTATTAGATTATACTTCAAATACGTTACTAATTTAATTTAAATTAAATGCGTTGTAATTACGATAGCTAAGCAACATAAGCACTTCGGACCAAATAGCTGTTGATAAAATTCCAGTATTTTGAAACTCTACTAAAGAATTTTTACGCGAGCGTTTTTTCACACGATGCATTCTTTCACTGTCAAACAATTTCCATATACATAACTTTGAAAATTCTTACACAGACCCATCGCTTAGTTTCCAAAATAAAACATTGAAACGGCTGTGTCTCAGTCTTAATACAAAAAATCTTTTCATTGTACACTTTCATCTTCGTAAGGATCTTGGCAATTGTTTTGAAAGAGTCGTTTGAAATTAATTGAAGAGATCTTTGAGAAGCTGCGGTTGTCTCGACAAGGCTTCTATTGTAATAGCTTATACATAGACGTTGACAAAAAGGAAATATTTTTTGCACAGACTTTTCAGGATTTGTTTCGCAATGATTTGGGTAAACCGTGGGGTTTCTTCATCTTTGTATTACGGAAAGAAATTGTAAATTGTAAATGCGAATTAATTATCATGATGGCTTTGTAACAAAGAAACTGCCGAAATCACAGATTCAAATTAAAGACAAACATTAATGACTCTTCCAAGCTATTGTTAAAGCAAAAGTCATCAGTCACTTTGAGGATGACTTGAATATCATAATATAAATTTGAATAGATAGAATTTACCAGGATCAACAAACGAGCACACAGATCAATTGATGGTAAATGATTACTACCGCGCAGGAGAGGGCCTCCTCTACAATCGAGACTACAATTGAGTGGGATTAGGCCAAATATGCAAAAAAAGTCAATAGGTACAAATACAAAAAATATATAACCGGTAGACCAACCTGTGAAAGAGCCGGTTATTCACGACAGTTTAATGGAGTAACTTTTAAACGCAGTTTGACGTCTTAACTGCGGATCGAGTTTACCGCGCTAACGACGTCGGTTAACAGCCTTACTAGAATATTAAGATATAGTTGTTTTATAGGTAAATAGATTAGTCTGATAGACTGACTAATTAACGGCTGAATCTGCCGAGTTATGGGGTCTCAGATTTGATTCTTTATCTCTTATAGCTTGGACATAGTTTAGTTCAGTTGTTGTTTATCACATGGCCTTAACCATATCTATAAAACTTTTAGTTGTAGAAGAGACGCGTACTAAGCTGTGGGCTATTGCGAACAAAAGGGATTCGAAAGGTAGGGTAGAACATAATATAGCAATTCTCACTTCTGTAAATTAAATGTGGATGTATAAAAATCGTATGGAATCTTGCTTTTAAGAGATCTCTGCAAGCATTCCTAGACGAATTTAAATTTACCATTGGTTTATATTGCAGCATGTTAAACAATACTTATACACAAATAGCTATTAAAATAACCTATAAAATCCAATTTTTTTACACCTTACTATTATTCCTCTAAGATTGGCACAACTTATTTACACTTTGGATGTTTGTAAATTATATACGACACAAACTCCCAAAATGTTGCCAACATTACCCGGTGTCTGGCACTATATTAAAACAGGAAAGTGTAATGTCCAATAAGGAGCAAAGTGACGGAGGTCAGACAGCACCCGAAGTTCAAGTCATGAACACAAACATTTTTCACAAAGACGCGACAGGTAAATTTGGTTTTATAGACCCGAATGTAAATAGATTCGTAGGGAAGTGTATTCTTAAGTATTAGTAAATATTTGCTGGATATTTTTATTTGCCCCGAGAGCTGTAACGACACTCGACGGTGGACATATATTATTGATCCAAGTAAGATGCCGCGTTTGGGTAAAATTGTGTGCATACATCATCACATATTGTTTTTGGATGTTAGCGCTAGATTTCACTTCAACTACCATCATATGTTTGGTAGTCTTGCAGATACTAATATACTGATACCACTTTATTTCAAAATTTTATCCAATATTTACTGGTATGCAATAATCAATGTATACGGATACTAATCGAAATTCCTTGTAGCTCAGATTTAGCTGAATTCAGCAACAATTAATTTGTTGAATGGACTGCCTCTTGGATGAATATCAATTGGGTTTTAGCAAATCTATCAAAGGGCAATGATCGAGCGGCTTCATATTCCGAGAGATTATCGAAACTTCTGTAACAATTTCGATCTTCATTATCCTCTTGACGGTTCTTGGAATTCACTTCATAGTTTGTGCATCGATTAGCAATATAAAGATATGTATACCCTCTACCACCGTATGTAGGTGTATAATCAACATAATTAAGCAAAGCTTGTCTATAAACAAAAGCGTCCTCTCTCCGATTTTCGAAGCGTCATAAATTATAATACCATACTTGCTTCAAGAAAAATCGTACTTAAAAGTTTAATTTTTGCCATCGTGACGCACGCAAATGTTTAAGGATCAATCAACTGATAATTATAAATCAGGTTGAAGAGGGCCACCAAAATAGTAGTATTTTATCACTTGTTAGATGCTTCTCCATCAGTTCTATATATACCTCAACTTTTTTCCTCGTAAATTTTTTTCACTTATAGTGGTAGGTCCACGCTGTTGTCAGTAATGACTCAACATGAATGTACAGGCTCGTTCAGGGCGGTACCACTGTCTCACAGAATATCTACGTGAACCAACAGCTGTACTGACTCATTTCGTTCGGCGAATGAGACTCCTGATAATACCCTTTCCTCCTTTTTCTTTCCAGCCTTTGTCCTTCCTGCTCCGCTTCCGATTTGACGGTATGGTAATGCGTCTTAATCCAAGCATTGTAGTTGTTCACGGGCGGCAGTGATCACTTACTATAATGTTACCTGGAACATGTGTGCCGTGATATCGAAGACTCGTGATTTATAATAAATTCATTATAGGCTTTGTATTGCATTATGGAGACAGAAAGTATCTAGTGACAAATAATTTTTCACATATTTTTTTGTTAACACATTGGTACCCAACACAAATAACTATTGTTATCAATAAAATATATCAGTGCGAGATTCTAATCCTCAAGTCTGGCACAGTAAGCAAACATACAGCGAAAAACATTCATCAATTAAATTTAAAAAAAAATAACACCCAACAGTCACATACATAGTCCTGACCCCACACTAAAATCGAGTCTTGTGTCGTGGGAACAGGAACTACGAGAGACTTTTCGGTCTCACAAATACCCAGACCCGGAAGAAATATTTGTGGGCACAAACATTTCTCTCGGTGCGGGGATGGAACCCGCAGCTTCTAGTTTCACAGGCGGCGTCTAACCAACTGCGCTGCGTAGGCTGTGCAGCAATTAAATCGTTACGATTCTAATTGCTGCACATTAAATAACCATTGTGCAGAATCCCGATACAGCTTAAATCTCCTTTTGCTAATTTGCCGGACCTGATACAACAAAAATCAATATAATGATCAGTCAGACACTTACCTGCCACTTTATTTTATCTATATACCTAAGCATTTACCAGCACTAAAATCCAAAACCAACTAAAACCCTCAGCACTTCTGCATGCTGATAAAAGTACCAACAGCAAACACGAACACCTACGGGGATAAATCTCAAGCGTATTTCGAGGCATAAATCCATGCTCGCAACCTAATCCGGGTAAGCGAGATTCAATATCGGTCGTGGTGGTTCCGGCGCAACACCGACGCCTCTGTAACTTGCACTCGACCTGTGAAAAAATGTGTAGGGGTAGCAGAAAAATTGTTTTTTTTTTAAATATTCATTAAGGGGTTAATGATACGAGACTTGTGAGAAAATGTGTAGGGTTAGCAGAAAAATACGTTTTTTTTAATGTTTATAAAGGGGTTAATGAGACATGGATATGAAAGGTTATGGGAAACTGAAAAAAATGGAATCGAATATTATTATATTGATTTGGGATTAAAATGATTTTTAATTTTGCACGAGAATAACTGATGTTTAGTCATGATTTTTTGGACATTTTTCGGTAATAGAAACAAAAATACCCAATTTTTTTACCGACTTCAAATAAAGGAGAAGTTTCTTAATTCGTCAGAATCTTTTTTATTATTTATTTTATAATGTTACTTGGATTTATTAGAGCCCTCATAAAATATGAGACATTGATTATACCCACCCCCATTGTCTAATATGTCCAAGTTTGTCTTCGTGTTTCGTTGTTATAAAATATCTAGTATTATTCTTTTATTAATATAAAAAAATAAAAATATCATACGTTGAAACTAACCAAGTATTGAAATAAAAAATGAAATAAAACCACATCAACATGAACATTTTCGTGTTTCCACGAATACGCCAATTAAATTCCAAAACAATGTGACAGACTAAACAATGAAAGTCCCAATTACAGACCAAAATATTTTTGAGATTTTCGTACTATCTGACTATTTATTGCGAAAGTTTGTTAATTTTGCCAAATTTTAAGAAGGTTAGAACAATTTTGTGGTTTCATATATATATTATAGTACGTGGCAGGTCGAGATAGTAAGCAAAAAATTATGCTGATCGTACAATACGCTACTGGGCCCACGTATAAAAAACTCATTAGCGTTTGCTTTATTAGAGAAGATAATGTTTCAAATAAATGTGTTGGAGAAAATCGCAGCAACAAGTGGAAAATCCTCTTAGAAAAGTAAAGAGGTTCAATTTTGCCGGCGCGACAAATTTATATTTAATTTTTAGTTTTGTATTTTATGAATACTTCAGAATGTCTGATCTAGTGACAAAATATTTTTCTATATTAAATAGCTAATACTTTTAATAATCTATGTTTATAAAATATATTTTTGGTTACCGTTAGCACGGTAATAATTATTACCGTGCCATTAGTGTGCCATATTTGTAAAAAACCATTTTCAATGGTACTCTCGATTGTAAAAAAAGGGCCAGGCCCTGCAGTTGGACATATGTGACATATGTGCTGCTTCAGATATTTGTAAAAATATAACTCGCAACATATTTTGTACATTATTTACAGCATCAGAAGATATATAGTACCTTCTTGATACTTTACATCCGACATAATCTTTGACCCAAATAACAACACAACTCGTCCTCGAACTATTTGTAAAAAGACAACAAATAAATCGTCTCTGCCGCGGTTTAATTAAATGCTTCAGTGGTTGTCTTTAAGCAATTGTGCTCAATTAAGTTGATGCCGACAGGGCAGTATTTAAATAGGTTTAAATTCGAGATGTAGTTTAAAAGTCTTGAGCTATTTTTGTTGTAGGCTTGAGGAATTTGTATATTAATTAGTTTATTATTATTATTTTCTTTTCTTTTTTTTCGTTTTGAGCTTTTATTCTTTATTCTTACACTGCCCTCTCAATCTCCTTCTCTTATATCCATCCAAAGGTTGTCTGGCAGAGATCGCTCAGAGCGATAAGACCGCCTTTTGTACTTTTGTATTTTAGAGTATCCCTTATGTATTTATAATAAATCAGTGTACAATAAAGATTAAATAAATAAAATTAAAAGTCTTAAGTCATTGTTTGTGACTTGAGTAAATAATTAACATAGGCTATATGAAAAACATACTTATAAAATATATCACAAACTGAACTTGAAAAGCATATTTTTGCCCCAGAATGTGAAATTCTACGAGCCAATAGTTATATTGAGTAGATACAAATTTTAATTATTTTTAACCTGGTTACCTAACGCAGTATTCGAACCTTGGGCCACAAAGTCCCTCGTCATGCTGCCTCTAACATCATAACGCGTAAAAAATTAATAAGATGAGGAGTTTTTTTATTTCACTGTAAAACAGTAAAAGAAAACATTGAAACCTATTCAAATATCCTACACTTCAGTCCGCCCCTGCCCTCCTTAGTGACCCACCATAAAAGTTTTCGTTTACAGCCCGTCACGAGGGGGCTGTACCCCCGACAATATAATTGAATTGCCCTTAATTGTCCTGTTTCCTTGTTTTCATAAGTCCTATTGTACTTGCTCGTCAAATCGTTTGAGCCGATGTAAAAGCTTTTATACCATTATTGGAGCGCTCTTGCAAAGTTGTTGAAAGGAAAGTTGGCGTGTGGAGCGAATGTGGAAAATTTGCAATTATTTAGCCTTTGAAAGTATGATGGATGGGTTTTATATAATTTATATTGGCGCCTTGTGATTTTACTTAATTGTTAAATGGAACTTGGTCATAGAACATTCATGACACCTATGTGTATAACTATATTTTCTTTCTTCTTTCGAACTTTATTACGATTCTTTTAAAATAACAATATATAATTTTTACAAATGTAAAATAACAGTCAATAAAATTACGTATATAATAAGATCCGTAAGAGAACAAAGGTTACCGAACATAGCCCAAACGATTAGCAAATGGAAGTGGCAGTGGGCTGGGAACATAGCGCGGGGAACTGATGGCCGTTGGGGCTGAAAGGTTCTAGAGTGGAGGCCACGTACAGGCAAAAAAGGCACGAAATGTCCGACGCCCGCCTACAAGGTGGACGGACGATCTGGCTGAGGTTGCAGGAAGTCGCTGGATGCAGGCCGCTTCCAACATGTCGATGTGAAGATCCTTGGGGGCGGCCTGTGTTCAGCAGTGAACTTGATAACTGTTTAAGAAAGTTTTTCATTCATAAAAAGACCTTCTTAAAAACCAAATGTACTATAACACATGATAGCTATTGTATACCTACAAATATTTGTAAATTAAAAAGGAAATTTCTCAAATACCTTTATTAGAATGATAAGTGAAAACTCATTGAAATAAATCTATTATGTACGGATTTTATCGCGGATTTCATTTAATTTAAAAAAAAAAAAAGTCCGCCCCGTGACCACGAAAGCTATAAAGTAATCGAAACGTCGGGAACTCAAAAAATGTAAAAGTTAAATCAAATCCGTGATAAAATCCGTAAATAATAGTTTTATTTCAATGTGTAACATTCGCGTAAATCTAAGAAACCATTAAGTGAAAACTCATTGCATACAAATATTATTTTTGAGTAGCCGTAGTTAGAACCACAACAAAAGTTACAAAAAATACAATTCTTGCATTCTATTCACATGCGCGCAATATGCGATTAAGAATTGTTAGTACAATGCAAACTGCTTAAGTTTATAGTTACGTATGCAGTCTCTGTTGCCTCAGTCACACACAGTCTTATCATAAATATGCTCCAAGTACGCTTTTCAACTCTGTGTCAGCCCATATACGTCCCACTGCAGGGCACGGGCCTCCTCTACAATCGACAGTACGATTGAGAGTGGTTAGGCCATATAGTCCACCACGCTGGCCTAGTGCGGGTTGGCGGACTTACACACCATAGATTTTTTTATAAATCGCTATGGTATGCAGGTTTCCTCACGATGTTTTCCTTCACCGTTTTAGTGCGTGGTGATTGACTATCAATACACACATGACTCCGAAAAGTCAAAGGTGTGTCCTGGGGTTCGAACCCGCAACCACCGTGACCATGTTGCCAGTCGCGTCTAGTCCGTTTACCAACAGGCCACCACGTACACCAACAGCTTTTCAACTCGCTATAGATATAATATAATGTGTGATTTTTGCGACGTTGTTATTTCATTCAATAGGACATCATCCATAAGGCTTAAATAATATACGAATTACTGACCCATAAAAGCGGGAAGACTAAGACTGGCGGTCTCTCATATGTGAGAGGCAACAGTGTAACAGTTTGTGAGACGCACACGACACAAGACTCGATGGAGTCAGGTATGTACGTAACAGTTGGTTGTATTTACCCATCTGTAATAACACTTAGGCACCTTCAAAGTCAGTATCATGCCTTAAGCTCAAACCTACAACTCCTATCTTATCCACTCTACTCTGAAATAGGCTACCAATAACTTTAACGTTCAATAAAGTTTTATTTTACATTATTTATCAGTTGCCAGGTGACAAATTAGTCTGGTAAACTGTCAGCACACACTCTGACGGTTCGCTGGCCAATTGCCAGTCGAACATTAATATATCGAATTGTCAGAGCTATTCCGACAAATTGTTCTGAAATTCTATCTGAAATATTTGTTTTTTGTTTACCATGCCTAACAGTTTTTATGATGGTAATATTTCACTAGCCAGTTATGTAAGTGGTAAACATCACACATGAAAATAATTAGGAAATCATATTTTAAAGTAACTGATTATGTTATGACCACAAGAGGGAGGGGGGTTGCTGGGTAAAGTCATGATCACGTAATTTTCTATCGGTTTCTGTCATATTATTTTATTACCTTTATGAAGCCCAAATATAGTTCTTTTACCCAAAATTGACTGTAACGCTTTTAAATTGCACGTAAATTTGTTCGGGGCAATTCTCATACAACTTTTTCCTGACTATCTATTCTTGTTACAAGAAATATTTCAGAAATAAAATTATATTACTCCTAATACAATTGAATAGTTTCGCATTTCGTTCGGCGCCAAAGATCTATCAGCAGCGCTCGGCTGTATGCGCGGAGAATTCATAATTTCACAAACGCGGACGATAAAGAATGTAGAATAGGAAGTTACTTAGTACTAATTGTTATGTGAAATGATAGTGTAGTTAAGTAAACGTGTTGTTATTATATAGTAACCTTTTTATGGGAATTAGTTTGGTAAGGAACTCCACAGATATTTGCCATAGACACAGCGCTTTTTCACTAAGTAGCAAAAATCTTCAGGCGCGGCTGCCAAAATGTGGTCGCAGGTTCGAATATAGGGCACATCTCTGACTTATCGGAGTCATGTGTTTGTGGATGGTGATTGACCACAGGCACTATAACGATGACGGAATACATTGTGAGGAAACCTGCATTCCATAGCGATTTGTAAGAATTTCTATGGGCTATAAAGTATACCAACACGCACTAAGCCAGCGTGGTGGACTATACGGCCTAACCAACCTCAATAATCATCTCCCTTGTAGAGGAGACCCGTATCCTACAGGGGGACGTATATATATGGGCTGGTACCGTACAATAATTCTCCACAACGAACCACAAACTGTCTCTGTACAATTCAACGTTTCAAACCTAGTTCGTCATTATTGTAGGGCACAAAAACTGAGTATAGATACATAGATACGTAACAGGTTATGATTAATCTAATATCCAACCGTATACCAATCCATTCAGGTGCATAGTCACTATAAAAAGAATTGAATCCTTCATTAAATTTTATTCACACTGGACTCGAGTGAAACAAAAGAGCTCGCGACATTAACGTTCCGCTGGAGTGGTAAATTGAGTTTACAACAACGACATACCACCACACAGTACGACACACCACGACAGAACACGACACGCTGCAACACGAAAGCGAATGTAATAACATTTTTACCAAGACGACAGTTTTGTCACGAGGTTCGCGCGTGTATCTTACTATCGTGGAATACCAATTAACTGGCTATATTTCAGTTGTGAAATTGATGTCAGAGTAGGGGTTGCCAGTTCAAACACAAGACTAGGCATAAATTTCCAGGTAAACTAACATAGTTTACCTACCAGTTTAATATAAATATATATACATACATTGTATATATATTTATATTGAACTGGAGCCTCCTGTATTTATAAATGAGAGCGGCCCAACTCGGATCCAGTAGAAACACTTTTTAGAAAATATTCTATCAGCTATCATCAGGATTCTATGGTGAAAGAATTTTTCTATTCTATTATAATGGTTTCAGAGTCTGTTCAATGCAAACAAACAAATCTTTCATTATAATATTAGTCTAGATAAATAAACGCTCAATAGTCGCATACACACTTCTGACCCAATTAACATTCGTCATCAGATGCTGGAAAGATTTTTCGGTCTCAAAAACATTTAAACATGAAACAAATAATTTTGGATCACACAAATGCTGACACGGGGATCGAACCCGCTATATTTCGTTTCACAGTACCAAACCTTACAAAACTTGTTTATAAGCATTTGAAAGATACAACGGCCTTATACATTGTCAGTTTATAAATCTACGAGCAGCCCAACCCGACTTCGCCCGGGTGCAGGCACTTTTTGAGTCCAATTTAAATCCGATACATCTATTATTTCATATTTATTTGAATTCCTAGCGCATCCCATGGGACCACTATTCTTTCGGAAAATAGTAGCCTATGTATGTCCAAGGTGTCAGATATCTTCACACCAAATTTCATCAAAATTGGTCCAGCGGTTTGAAAGTAAAGAAGTAACAAACAAACTTTCGCCTTTATAATAGTAGGATTTTCGGTATCGAATGTTTTGTCTTTTTCTCTTAAACTGAATTCAAAGGCCGTTGGAAAGGGACAAAAAAATTAATAACTAAAGTAGGTTTATAAATTGTTTATGCATACGGCCGTATATCTTTAAAAATAAATAGACACATAATTATAAAGGTTCTGTAGACGCTCTTTTAAAATGGAACCCTAATGAGATTGTACGGATTTAACGTGGGCGTCCGTAAAATGATCCCTTAAAAAGGCACTTTGGCTTTAAACCTTTTAGCGGACCCGGTTGATGCTTTTGTCTACATATTGTGTATATTTTAAATTCTATAGTATTTATATTACACCTGACGAATAGAAAAGATTTTGAGTCAAGGTTTTTGTATACGAAAAATGTTGGGATCATAATATTTTGTTGAATCCGTAAGGTTTACTAACTCATCTTTTAAAAAAAAAAATGTAATTGATCTAAACACAAGTGACGCATAATTTCCAATAATAATTTAATGAGACATTACTATCACATATTTCTTTACACTGATTATTGTAGGTACACTGTAGGTACACTGATTATTAAGATTTAAAAAAATCGACTTAACGGTTTAAAATACTTTATAATAATGTTTATTTGGATAAGAAATATTAAAGTAAACTCTTATACATTACTTTAACTTACCGTTTATGCAGGAGCATCTGCACGTATACTTTATTATTATATTTTCAAATTCAATTTCTAAATGGTGTAAATAAAAATATTGCTGCTGTGCACTGAAGCCGTAAAATATATTTTAAACTATTCTATACTGTTTTAAAAAGTTATTTGAAAATTGAAATCATTGTGATTTTAAAACCTTTTTGTAATAAGAATTTAGTAACTAGTTAATGCATTTTTATTTGCCCCGGGGAGCTAACCTAAAGTTATATACACTCGAAGGACAATATAATCAATAATGTACCCCTGATAAGTATTTACCTAAATGAGAAAGAAATATCTTTATATACAACACATGCCTTTTTCCCAGAATGGGCAGGCAGAATTGTTACTAGGACACCCTCGTTTCGCCTTGTGTGTTCCGTCCCACGTATTGATTGGGAGCGAGCCTATAGCATATCGACCACAAATTCCTGACTCCGGGCTGATAATAGAAAAATCCAATATTACTTTGCCCGACCCGGAATTCGAACTCGAGACCTCAGCTTTGTAATCGTAAACAACTACGCTACTGAGGCAGTTAAAGAAAGATCTCAGTTATAAAAATCCATTTACGTCACCGTTCTATTGTCTCGTTCGCTGGCTCCGCTCTAAAAATATGGACCCTCTAATTGTATTGCGACTCAACATCCATTGCCAAGTGCCTTTGAAGATTAAGACGGATTATATCCCTGAGCATTATTCCCATTATTCATAAGGACTTGACGCAATTTTCAAATGCCGTTAATATGAGCTGCCTCATTTTCGAGGCAAAGTTATATAGACGTCAAAAATCACTAATCAAATATTTAACAGCTCAATATCTTTAAAATGGCTCTAAAACACTTGAAAAATGCATATTTAAATAATAAATAAATACACCCAACAGTCACATACATACTTCTGATCCCACAATAAAATCAATTAAGTCTGGTGTCGTCGGGATGCGGAACTAAAAGAGATTTTTCGGTCTCACAGAAACCCATCATTTGCACACATTTGCCTCCGTGCTGTGATCGAACCAGGAGCCTTTCGTTTCATAGCCAGCTTCCCACTTCGCCACGAAGGCTGTCAACAACAAAATACAAAATTCTCTCAACGACCTTTTGTGTGGTAATAGTTTGCTCCATTTTTGGCGAAACGTTTGTTCAGTAATTCCATTACTTCGTCTCCGGAGTTTGGATACGTCATGCGCAAATGTTTGTTGTTTCAACCGGCGTCAGTGCCCGTGCTTTGTTGCAAATCTGTTGCTGTTGGCATCTAAACTTGTGTGTTTTGACTAATTTCTGTAAAGTTTTGACTGATATATGGAATTTGGGATTATTTTTATAAAATTTAGAATAGATATCTAAGGTACCGTAGGATATTCAACTATTTAAATACGCATACATTTTTTTTATTCGGAATACTTGGAACTATTAATTGGGAACGAATTTATACCCATATTGTACACTTCCCTTGCGTTTTAATACCTATTCGTCTAATGCATATTTTTAATTATCTTTTATTACTAATTGGAACATCAGACTTCTGTACTGTTCATCAGCTTACTGTAAAACGGTAAGCCGTAATTTCGAACTCCTTACAGGATTTAATGTTTAACAAATGTTTCTTTTGGGTTTTGGTGACTGGAAGTTACTCTAAGTTTCTCGCAACTACGATACAACACGATCTTATTTCGGGCATCGAACTGCGTGTTTATATCAAATTTCAATCTCATTAATATCTCCAATCAGAAAATTGTAATTTTAAGGCGATTTTTTTATTTTACTAAATTCATTTATTGCTTCAAGTGTCAAATTTGATTCCATGTTTTAATAAATGTATTAAAAGTTGCCTGGAACAAAAATATGTGCCGAACATAAATTCAGTTACTGACATACTTTATTAGCGGTTTTTTTAATTGCTATGAATGCCGAGACGAACATGCCCTTGGTCTAATGATTCTGATGATGATTTTCGCCATTCTTTGCAGTAAACAAAAAACAACTTGAAATATAAAGCAATGCTTGGCATTCCACTGCGCTCGCCATCCAAAGTCATAAGATGTTAAGTCTGAATATGTCCAGTGGCTGGCTACAATGTTCTTTAATCCGAGACACAACAATGTTTGTGAGACCGAAGTTTCTCGTAGTTCCCGATACCCACGATACAAAATTCGATTTTAATGTAGCATTAGGACTATGTATGTGACTGTTGAATGTATTTATTGATTAAGGTACGTGTAATTTGATGCATAATGTCTACTACTCGGCACAACCCTCTCCAAAACTGACCAAAATTGTGGTGAACTAATCCATAATCTAGACTTTCAGGATTAATCCTAATTCCGCGTAACCGCAGCTCGACAACAGCTCTTTTCAACTATTATAGCTTTGTCCAAGATGTACAATGGTAGAATTTAAAACGATTATCTTATGAATCGCGATCGAGTTTAGGTGTCTGCCGATGACAATATCTGCATCAGCTTTTAAAAGGCTCTGTTGTTTGACTTTGAGTATGATAGCGCGTTTTACTTTGATGGATATGTTCAGAAAAGATGACTGATAAAGCGGATGTTGTTGGTTCAAACCCAGACCTAAATACTGTAGAATTTTAAGTTATATATTAGTTTATTCATGATTTAATAGTGAAAAAATCATACGAAACCTACATACTTTAAACTTGTTCCAAAAGAGATAAATATTTGACAAATATATAGATTTTACCAACCGTATTAGGCCGCCAGCACGGAAAACGTTTACTCCCAAAAGGGTTGATTGGCAAGCAACAGGTTGAATAATTACATCTAATGACCATCCAAAAGGCTACTACCATATTCGAGGCTAGAAACTCCCAATTTACAGCCATTTCAGAGCCAGAGAAAGAGCCAGTAAATCTATGAAGCAGAAAAACAGAACCGCTAAAGCAGAAAAAGCAATCTACTGGGTGGAATCGCTTATCGTCACGAAAAAAATTGTGCATGGCAAGTACATGATTTAGAACCCTTTGGCATACTTTTTTTTTTATTTATGTGGTGTAAAATTAATTTACCGCTACTAGTTACTAATTTAGAATAAGTTATTCATAAAAAATCGTTGCTTAGAGAAAGATGATATAAATGAAAAAAATCTTCATAAATACACATCATTGTTACCCTACTTTATACAATATGAATTCGAGTAGAAACTTCTAAATCTAGGTAATAAAATCCTTTGATGAAGCCGCCCTCACCGCCGCGCCGCCGCAAACGCAAGTACAAAGCGTGCCGCCCCGCGCCGCGCCGCCAGCTCCTGCGCCGCCGACGCCTTCCAGCACAGATCACTCCCAATCATAGATGTAGTATAGAACATAGATCGGCAATGTGTCATTTTGAGCGCGACCAAAACTGATTTACGATTGTGTGCGTGAAGTTTACATGTGTGCTTGACATATAGTGGTGTACCATGCACTTTCGATACTATCATATCGATATCGATATAGCTGTCGGCCTGTAGTTGTGAAATAAAATGTTATGGATATATGCGACATTTTATTATATATTAACAGAAACTTATTGATGTGTTTATTTCAATACAGATTGATAAACACACAAATAAATAAAGATAAATTGTCATATTATTTGAAAACATTTTGTTTGAGATGTTTTGTATGGCTCTTTATGTTCACCTGAACAAATTTTTTTTAATTGTGATGTATACATAGTACATATACTAATTAAATTGCGAACAAAAAAACACTTTTATAAAATAAAAATATAATTTACAAAGTTTTAGCGTTTTCGGTTTATTTTTTTTTTCATTTTTAATTTCCCGTCGCGAAGTTTCGATTACTTTACAGCTTTCGTAGTTACAGGGTGGACTCAGTCTGCAACAAAATCCGTGATTATTAGTTTTTTTTTTCAATGAGTAACATTCGCGTAAGTCTTAGAAACACATTTTTACTATATGTATACTAGAGTTAAAAAAAATATGCTTTTTTAAGTCAATTAATTGACTTGTAACACATTGGAAAGTGTTGGACGCCTGCTAGACCGCGTTAGAGGTGTACGGAGGAGCTTGTAGGAAGTCGTTGGATGCAGGCAGCTTACAACAAACTGATGTAGACATTCTTGTGGAAGGCCTATGTTCATTAGTCGCATTCCTGTGGCTGAAGAAAGAGACAGTTTAATAAACTATGAAGCTTTTCTCGATCACTTCACCTAAACTAATGTTTTTCCTATGAGAATTATAAATTTTAAACCTATACCAAATGTTATGATAAATGAATAATGTTGCTTCAAGGTTTGGACGATCATACTGTGCATAGAAGTATCGCATATTTTATAATAATATCGAATATGTTCTTGTTATTATAAATTGACAGCCTCTTGGCAGAGATTGAAACAGGTTCTTAATTCATTAATCACATACATGAAGTGTTATAATAATTATTCCACAAATATAAAAAAATGAGAAAAAGTAAAGTAATAAGTAATATTGTAGAATGAATACTATAATAATGGCCGGGGAAATATGGCCGGGATAACGCCAGGTAGAAGAAGAAGAAGAATGCACACTATCACAACATACTATAGCTCCATAAAAATGTAGGGAAACATGTGTTGTCATCGACTATTTTATCGACAACCTTTTATTGATCGAACCTGTCAGTCAATCCCTAGCAACTTTTGGTTGAAATTTTTGTAAATTCACGTATTTGATATTATTTTTTATACGCAAAGGATGCTTTCAGCGTATTTATATAATGAAATACTATATTATTCTCTACCGATATGTATACACGGATTTCCATTTAATTCTATAATATCGTCACAAAATAGTATTGTGCAAAAGTGGCCGGTACCTGTGAAAACTTTAATTATTTCGAATTTTTACGCCTGCATGAACCACAGCTTGGCACTGCACAATGCACTATAATAAACTACGTTTAATAAATATGACCAAGTACTGTAAAATTAAATAAATTATGAAAATAAGCGAATTTTGTTGCTCGCTTAGTTTGACATATTTCGACTCTGGGTCACTGCAGGCTACTTCTGTGTAAACGTATGGTCGCATCATGCATCTCGCTTTAACATATGAGTTAAATCATTCTATCTCTTTCACACTGCCGATCTATGTTTTATACTAAATCTATGCTTCCAATAGATACCTAATGCAAGGCAGCGGTTGCGCCCAACACATATAAGCTATCAGATAGATATAAACCGATGCCAATGTCGCGACATCAGTGTCGTCCAAGTAGTGGACCCGCACATGTCGTCGCACGTTAGGCGAAAATTACATCTTGGGAACATAATATTACAGTTAATAATGATTTGTTCAATAAAATGGTGTGCAAAAAACTCAAAAAAATAAAGTATCTAAAAAAAACGCAATAAGTTTTCATCGATAACTAATATTCTTTAAATTAATTTGGTCCCGAGCGAGCTCAATTTATACTGGTTAATGTATCAATGTCAAACAGTCGAGTTCGGATGGAGAATCAGCCGTCTCTTTTTCGCATAGCAATAACCGTAATAAGCCATCTTTTTTTGGCGAAATTACGCGTTCTCCTAGTGTTTGACGCATGTTTATAATATAATTCCCAGAAATATCGATATTGTAAAACAATAATGTAAATTAATTTCATTAAATGAGAATGTCACAAAATATACCGGGTATCTCAAGACTGCTACCGAAAACGAAGCCGGGTGGTAGTTTTAGTGGCTACAAACACAATGCAACAAAAATTTTCGCATAGAAACGCGACAATTATTTTTTATGATTTTTTAAATATCGTCATTTTTGGGTGGTAAATCCATAGTTTTTGCTAAAATAATAATTTAAACTCTCTTATATCTTAGAGTATTTATAAAGTAAAGGGTATACACTATTATTTTAGGAAAAAAATTATTTACCACCAAAATATGGCAATAGGAAAAAAATTTCAAAAAAAATATTGTCGCTTATTTTTGCAACTTTTTCTGTTGCATTGTGTCTGAAGTCGCTTAAACTACCACCCGGCTTCGTTTTCGGTAGCAGTCTTGATATACCCTGTATATTGGTTTAAATAAAAATTGCAAATTACCATAATTACGTTATTTTATGTAATTTGAAATAGTTAAATTTGTTAACAAGGTACTTTTACAATATTTTTTTATTTATTTTTATCTTTGGCGTAATTAAATTTCCTTTTTTCCCTCTAGTTGTATACGTTTCAAATATAATGGGAGGGTATTTATCATAAGTTTTAGTATACTAAGTTTATTGAGAATCAGTAGCACAAGCTATTGCACTAATTTTAACATACGTTGTATATATCGTCTCAAAAACATTCATAGTTCGTCAAGTGGGTTTCATCGTCACTTGTCGATATTACATTTACTACAGCCGCCGTCAGAATTCAAAAAACGGAATAAGTTATTGTAACCCTTTAGGGCGTGAGGTTTTGTTATTTACTATTTCATATTTTTATCTGATCTTTTATAGCAACACTTAATTTGGGTTTTTCGCCATTATGGTATACAAAAATACACGGTGAATAATAGAAATAAAACCGTTACATACTAAAGTATAAATCTTAATCCTATTTTATTTGTAGTTAGCAGTTGCCGGTTGCCGGTTAAGTGCGTGGTGGCCTGTTGGTAAACGGACTAGACGCGGCTGTTCACGGTGGTCGCGGGTTCGAATCCCAGGGCACACCTCTGACTTTTCGGAGTCATGTGTGTATTGATAGTCAATCACCACGCACTAAAACGGTGAAGGAAAACATCGTGAGGAAACCTGCATACCATAGCGATTTATATAGATTTCTATGGTATGTAAGTCTGCCAACCCGCACTAGGCCAGCGTGGTGGACTATATGGCCTAACCACTCTCAATCGTACTTACGATTGTAGAGTAGGCCCGTGCCCTGCAGTGGGACGTATATGGGCTGATATAGAATAGATAGATAGAATAGTTGCCGGTTGGTATAATTTATCAGATCAGGCCCGTGAAAAAATATTATCAAACATTTAACAAGTTGGTAATTAAGTTATAGAAGCGATCATAACACATGAACTTACTGGCAAATCGAACTATCGATACATTTTTTTATTTATCGACTTATGCCTCATCTCTCCAGTGAAGTCCACGTGACCGCGCTGCAACCCGCCCACCCCCCGCGCAGTTCCCTTCGTTGGCGTTTTCGGTTCAAAACAAAACTATCGTAATGCGGTATCTATTGGAGGTGATCTGTGCCTTCCAGTGACGTTGTTACTTTCTCAGTCGCGCGAAATGCGGTACCGAGTGACGTTGTACGAAATTATTTTGTTTATTGGTTAGTTTCTTGCGGTCAAAATGAGTGATTACACGAACAGTGAGTATGTGGCAATGATGACATGCTATATCCGATCCAATGAAAATTGGGTCATGCAAGAAGGATGTATGCAGATCCAGAACATCTGCAGTCTTTGCGTAGGAATGGTATCATGAATGATGAATCCACGAGTTCCAAGCACAAGAACTATTTTAAAGACTTATCCGAGGCTACTCGATCATGGTAAGTTCAGACTTCCTAATCATGCAAGAATCCATGACCTTCCACAGCGAAGTCGTCTATTCTCAACTTTAATAATAGGTTTAAATAAAAACATATGTAGCTTTTTCTAAGATAGTAGGTACGTTATGTAAATAATATGTTCAATTAAAATGTAAATCTTAACAAATTACCAACATCTACATTTACTTAAATGATCCTAACACACTAACAGTCTAAATAAATCAAAATGTTATATGGTAATATTTAGAGTAATAATACCGATAAATAGGCGCAAAGTAAGTTTAAGGTCGCAGCTCGATAGTCAGCTGTGGCGTGGCGTGACTCATACAAGCGCGCATCTGTGTATTAACATATCGTTGCACTTTTAAGTGTAGGGTGATTTAGATAATATGTGTTTTGGGGATATCTTATACTGATATTGTTTATGGGATAGTTTGTAGTTTTTAATGATCAATATTGTATATAACGTTAATTTCACATACACAATACACTATGAAATTTTCCGGACGATAAGCGATTCCACCCAGTATAACCTAATAGAAATAAAATCACCCGCACTTAAAACTTTGAAGTCACTCCTCGAATAGATTACATTTAATGCTTGAGTGCGGAGGTCTTCAGGAATCAAAGACGTTTTATCGTCGTTGAAGTCCCATAAAATGTTATTAACCGTCTATTGATCGGGCCGGCGCCCGGTTGGGCAGTAAACACGGGCCACTTGTAAAAGGCCGATTTAAAACGGCGCGAATCGGGTGGAAAAATATGTTTGTGTAGCTAGAGATCTGTGTTTACGATTATTGCTAAGTTCTTGGTTGAACGGATGCTGTTAGGAATATATTTTGGTTATTTCAGCAGAAGTCCAACCAATTCATTGTTGAAGAGAGTTGAAGTAGATTTGTATGTTGTGAAGTTTTTCTACATAGCCGTGGTTATTGGCTTTCTAAACCTATAAAAAGGTTCGTCTATTAGGAATTTAAATTCAACATTGAATGAAATTATTGATAAAATCTTCATTTGAAAAATGAAATTTTTTAGATAATAAATGCATTCTTTCTTTATTCTATGTGAATAAGAGAGGACAAAAGTGATTAAATAGACCAAGATAATCAGTTTAATTGGAACATCAAATAACTTTAGATATTTCGGTTTCAGTAGTTATTCATGAAAATTATACTTAGTCTCTCAACTACCGTTTCTCTATTTTGAGAGCTTACAAAAATAAAACTTTAATTTATCCTCGAGAAACAAAAAGAAAATCGTTTAGCCGTTCTTTTTACAATTTCACATGTTCCCAATTGATGTATCCCATTATGGGATTACAGATTACAGATTCTGTAATGGAAGCTTATAAGATCTCATAAACTTCAAATTTATTAATATTTTTCAATTCCATTTTCGACACTTTCTTGACCAATTATATGCACCGGGTACCATCATTCTCCCAGCATCTTTATAACCCCGTTTCAATTTGTTAATTCACCAGGCTGGCCGTCACAAGCAAGTTTCACATTCATCCGGAGTTGCGTAACTCTAAATATTACGAATTTTAAAGCTAAAGCTGGAACAATTCTTTTTTTACACTCACTCCCGTTTTTAAGCTGCAATCCCGTTACTGCTTATTACAAGAATTGTTGAGAAAAATGTATTTTAAAGCAATTTTAACTTCGCATTTGCATTAAATTTCGCCATTGTAACTCAAAGTCTAGATTTTAATGAAGTTCAGTATTATCAAAGGGATTGTGTCGAGCAGATTTTGCATGGTGTTATTAAGCTCTTCATATTTTAACGAAAGAGTTATTTAATCTTAAAACAGTAATTTAATAATTCCGTAACTGTTAGACTATGAGCTGACTACGAATAGTCTCATTCACCCCTTCATAGTATAACCCACGTATCTAGTTCAGTCTCATACATAAGGCACCAATTAGACCAGTATAGGAATGTCGGTCGTCCAGAGATAGCTATATCTTACCTCACTGGACTCACCATAAGGTGTTGATGTCACTTTTTGTAACCTTATGAAAAAAACTGACTTACCTTAACCTTCAAGCAAAACCTATACCAAAGCCAATTGAAATACTCCAAAATCACAACTACAAAGGAGTCACTGTAGCTGCAACGATCAAACATGGCGACGTAAAGCAAATTGTCAAAGCGAATAATATTGGAATACTAAGCATCGCTTTGTCTAATCCCGATAAGCGTTGACTTTGAGAATTCTAGTGAAGATTTGCTCAACGTCGTGTTATAACTCGCAGACGATCTTAGTAATGTAAACATTGAGGAGATGCCAGGTAATTTGTAGATAGTGTTTGCTTTAGAAATTAGAGTTAATCTTTGTGGAATATGTGCTCCATTTGCAGATGTTTTAGACTTTCTTTTGTTTTAAATCTGACGACAATGGAAGAATTGGGTATACTTGCTTTTACTTCTTTTTATAGTTCATAGCTGATGGTGTCATTTGAAATATCGTCGAAATAATATAATTTTATTTCAGCAATAATTTCTCCGGTTTAAGTCTGACCTTTAGAATTTTTCATATCTAGGCAATACATCAACAACATCCCATCATACCATATAATAATGAAAACTAAATGTGGATTTGCATCTAACTTTTCAAAGATTCACGTTCTTTCTATTTTGTTCTATTGTTGTAGTGATTTGTTCTGACATATATAATAATATAATAAATACTATCAATTTGCTACATCACCATCAAACACATTTCTTTTTATTATAAATTTACCTAGAATACGTACAAATCTTCGGATTCCACTGGTTTAAACATAATCCTTGGGATAATGATTTGCGTGAGATGCAACAGGTCTTGTGTGCATTCAGATGATCCTTTGCGTAATCTACAAACGTTGAAATCTTCGCATTTAGATACAACTTCAGTGTCTGACGGTTACTAAGTACGATGAGCGGCTGCGGATTATGAGTAGTTTAGATAGTAACTTAGATACTTTTGTTAATTTATCTTTTGCGCCTAAAATTAAGGTTATAGTTAACATGATAAGTCGTTCGTCAAATATAGTTTAAAATTATAAGTTATTGGAAATTCATAAGATTATAAGGAATGCGTGATTAATAATACATGTATACAATGTGTATTATGCTTTTCGACAGTCAATATTGTTTTCTTATCCGTCAACTTGTATTAAGCCTATTCTTAAAACAGTAATTCTGGTATTTAACTGCTTGTTAATGTATTACATATTATGACACTGGGCTGCCTGCCTGATATCAACCCTCTTAGAAAATTATCAAGCATCAGATATATTATCATGTATTTTTTTGATAAAATGTATACAAGATTCAATTTAAATTCTCTTATTATACATTTGATTCATTGCCACTAGTCAAATGAATTCGGATGTAAACATGTATCAGATTCTGTAAACACAGCTTTTAAAAGAACTTAAATCGTCATCAATTACTTTTATTAGTTCTTTTAAATGTGCATTAGAAATTAGCAGTAGTGACTTTCTCCTAACTGCTTTTAAAAGCAAGCAGTCACTATGTTTCTCTAATTGCTTTTCTTGAACAGTAGTTAGAAACTTTTTACAAAGGCGACGTCCTGACTTAAGACTATACCTTCCATTTCTTGTTTCTTACAGGAATCCATTTTACTAATTACCCGGTTTCTTTTACAATAAATTAGACTATATTACATTTAACATTGTGATGCAATTGTCTGGTGTTTTTAGATTTCATGCAAAATACTACGGGATGGCCATTCTCGGCAAAATATGTCAATAGTGAACTTGTTGTTGTTGAAAATAATAGGGACTTTTATTTTATTATTTTCGGCTAGTTTCGCCACAACAACACAACAACACTACTGAGGCATTCCAAACTCATAACAGAAATAAGCATATAATTAATTATAATTAAATTCATTTATTTGGAGAATACAAGTTACATACGTGACATACATACGTTATAAGGCCTAAGCTCTTGTCCTTGTCTCAATATTCTTGATGAAAAAGAGATCCGTGCCCTGCAGTGAGACGTATATGGCTGGTACAGATACAAAAATAAATTTTAAGAAGTAAAAATAACTTTTCATTCCACCATTAACGGCTTAATATGGCGGGTCGACTATCTCTTACAGCGAAGGTAAAATCCGAATACATTATGGATCTAAAAACAACTATCTACAAAATAAAACAAAAGCACTTCATCTCTTAACTGATGTGAACTTTGTAAATCCTCCAGACTCGATGGTGTGGGACGCAACAGGTCGCATCGGGATAGACACATTTTATTTTCTTCTGTCGTCTTATTTGCCCCAGTAACATTAATACAGAGTATATCCAGACTGCAACCGAAAACGAGAGCCAAGTGGTAGTTTTAAAGACGGATATAATGCAACTAAACATTTTGCATTTTTTTTTTGTGGTTTTTCCTGTCGCCCTATTTGGGTGGTAAATACATTGATTTTCCTAATATGATAATGTACTATTATTTTTAAAGACGCTATGGTACGTAAGGGCTTACAATATAATTTTAGCAAAAACTAAACACGATGATATTTAAAACATCAGAAAAAAAATTGTCATGATATTTTGCGAAAAGGCAGACTATGCTTCCCCTTTTCAACCGAACTGTCGGTTGTTGAGGAGTCCCCTGCCCACCAGTGGCTGATTATTTTATTATTATTTATTTATTTATGTAGTCTATATAACACGAAAATAAGACATAATATACAAAAATATATGTACATTTGGCGTCTAGGAATGGTCTTAACGACCATGGGATGGATTTATGGGAAGGAAAAAGAGGGCAGTGTAGAAAATAAAGAATACAGTCTATAAAAAAAAACATAATTACACGTAATATAATACAAAGAAATAATATGCATACTAACTATACATTATATTAATAGAAATACGTGTTAATGCAGTATTAATAGAAAACCTATATTTCACAAAAGTTTATATACGAATTATTGAAAGCCAGAGCATCCAGAGTCACAAATCCATAAATAGGTCGAACAAAGCCTAGTTTGTAAAGCGGAAATTTAAACTTCGACAGTTCTAATCTCAACGAAACAAATGCAAGATTTATGTCCCAGCTGCGTCGGTTTATTTGCAACTGGTACAGTCCGCCAAGTGATCTAACTTTTATTCCCATTTTTAGGATTCCGTAGCCAATAACGGAACCCATGGATGGATTCGTCATGTCTGTTCGTCCGTATGTCACAACCACGTTTTTCCGAAACTATAATAACTATAATGGTGAAACTTGGTACGTTGATGTGTTCTGTGAACCGCATTAAGATTTTCACATAAAATAGAAAAAAATATTTTAGGGGTTCCCCATACTTAGAACTGAAACTCACATTTTTTTTATTGCAATGAAAGACGATACGAGCAAGCGTTCGCCTGCTGGTAAGCGATACGACCGCTCATAAACAGTAGCAACATTCCACTGCGCTCGCCATCCTGAGACATAAGATGTTAAGTCTCAATATGTCCAGTAGTTACTCTGGCTACAATGTCCTTCAATCCGAAACACAACAGTGCATTTACGCAGTGTTGTTTCACGGGAGAAATAGACATTGCGGTGGTACCTACCCAGATGGCCTCTCACATATGAGAGACCTACCACCAGTTTTATTCAACTAAAAAAATATATGACGTACATTACCATGCAAACTTCTACCGAAAATTAGTTTGAACGACATCTAGTAAGTAGTTTTAATAAGTCATAAATCGTAAATCGCAATTTACCTTTTATTCAATCAACTCGAATCTACGGAATCCTTCATGGACGAGTCCGACTCGCACTTGGCCGCTTTTTAATGGACGTAGCATTGGTGTTTACGTTTAATATTTCATGTTTTTCTGCTGTTCTGTGAGAAGTGGGTCGAGTGTTGATTGTAAAATGTGTGAACTGGGTTCAAAGCCTGTAAAGTGAAATGTATTTTTAATCGACTTCAAAAAAAGGAGATTATCAATTCGATGTCGTATATAATATCGTCAGGTTTGCAGTTTTTTTATATGTTAGTCTATACTAGCTTCTGAACACTTTTTACGTTAGGTATAGTCCAAATTAAGACCCGTGTAAGTTTCATAAAAATCGGTTCAGTTTTTGACATAGCTCTATCTCAACCCTTGCTCAGGGGTGTTACAACCTTTTACAGTAGGCGACGCACATATGTATATGTTGACTTTTTTGTCTCGACGTTCTAACCTATGTAGCTGGTCGAAATAGATGAGTGTGAGAATAGTAGAAGTAGTATAGTAGACAGGCAAAACATTCAAATTCATTTATAGCAAAATAAATTAAAATATCAGAAGTTACGAAAGACTTTTCACAGCCAGCGTTTAACCAACTGCGCCACGGAGGCTGTCAGATATCTGTAGTGGAAATAATGTATTCACCGATACAACACAATTAAACAGATGCTCGAAGCCGGCTTTACACATGCCGAACCTGAAAAGGGACACACTTGAGTGATTCACTATGAGGAGGTTTCCACCCGTGTATTGTGAACGATAGCTAAACGATTATGTTGCTACCAAGAGCTCATCACATTCTTCAAGTCTTCAATTTTATCAGGCCATACGCGTCGTGTGTCAAATCCCAGGGCACACATGGGACTTTTCAGAGTGTATTGTAATAAAGCCTCGAGCAACACTTAGGCTGAGTTGCACGAACTAACTTTGCCAATACTTTTGCCTTTAAAAATGTCACCGCCATTCGTTTGAGACGTATTTGACCTTGTGAATATATGGAATTGACAGTTTCAAGGTCACAGGTATTGGCAAAGTTAGTTTGTGCAACAAAGCCTTAATATTTCAAACCAGAAAAACTGTATATCGAATTTCCTATTTAATTGACAGCCTCCGTGGCGCAGTTAGTTAGACGCCGTCTGTGAAACGAGAGGCCGCGGGTTCGATCCCCGCACCGAGAGAAATGTTTTTGCGGCCCACAAATATTTTTTTTGGACTGGGTGTTTGTGAGACCGAAAAGTCTCTCGTAGTTCCTGATACCCACGACACAAGACTCGATCTTAGTGTGTGGTCAGAACTATGCATGTGACTGTTGGTTGTTATTTTTATTATTAATTAAACTTCGTACCTCATCCTTCAAATATTAGGGCAGGCACACCTATGACTTTTTGGAATCAAGTGTGTATTGATAGTCAATCACGCACCATAACAGTGAAGAAAAACATCGAGAGGAAACCTGCATACCACAGCGATTTGTAAGAATTTCTATAGTATGTAAAGTCACTAACCCGCACTAGGCTAGCGTGATGGATAAATAGCCTAACCCCTCTCAATCGTATTCTCGATTATAGTAGAGGCAATGCCATGCAGTGGAACGCATAAGAGTTGAAACAGATACTAATCTACGCGTTCGCGTATCACTAACCATTAGCAAATATCCCTTTTGTGTAAGAATTAAGAAGGCAACTTATTACACATTCCTTTTGGAAAACTTCATCGAAATCTGTCCTTTCCGTAAACTTCTAAACACAATAAAGTAAATCCATGTTAAACCAATACAAACGCTACTAGGGTTGCACCTACATCCGACCTTATTTTCCTTGTCACTCAAACAGGATAAACAAACAGACAGTGAGCTCACCTTCATATATTATTTATAAGAAAAACGGGACCTGTCTAAAAGTAAGTGACACGTTTCTCTTCAACAAAAATATAATACTTTTGCATGTTGAAAAGACTGAATAAATAAGCTTGAAATATTTATTTTTTAAAGAGATTTATAAGTAATTATTATATGGAGAAACATTTTCTTTTATCTGAAAGCGATAAATTGTGTAAGTTTACATATACGTACCTTTTTTTTATTGCAATGAATGGTGAGACCGGCATGCCGTTCACCTGATGGTAAGCAATATAACCACTCATGGATAATAGCGAAACCAAATTATCGTGGTCGCGGGTTCGAATCCCAGGGCACACCTCTGACTTTTCGGAGTCATGTGTGTATTGATAGTCAATCACCACGTACTAAAACGGTGAAGGAAAACATCGTGAGGAAGCCTAGCGATTTATAAAAAAATCTATGATATGTAAGTCCGCCAACCCGCACTAGGCCAGCGTGGTGGACTATATGGCCTAACCACTCTCAATCGTACTGTCGATTGAAGAGGAGGCCCGTGCGCTGCAGTGGGACATATATGGGCTGATACAGATACATACATATACAAATTATCTTGAATTACAAAGCAATGTTTGGCATTCCACTGCGCTCATCATCCTGAGATATAAGATTTTAATTCTCAATATGTCCATTAGTTACTCTGGCTACATTGTTCTTCGAACCGAAATACAAAATTGTCTTACTGCTGTTTGGCGGTAGAAATATACATATGTACATTGCGGTGGTCACATATAAGGGACCTACCACCAGTGCACCAGTGAGAACCTTCTTAAATTCAAAGTTACGTGATTATACATCTGTACTTTTCCATTTGTTGTTAATCGTTTAATGCTGCCTAGTATGCAACATACAGGGTATATCAAGACTGCTACCGAAAACGAAGCCGGGTGGTTGTTTAAGCGACTTCAGACACAATGCAGTAGAAAATTTTGCAAAAAAAAGCGATATATTTTTTTTATTTTTTTTCTATGGCCATATTTGGGTGGTAAATACATTTTTTCAAAAATAATAGTGTGTACCCTTTTATTTATAAATATTCTAAGGTATAAAAGAGTTTAAATTATTATTTTGGCAAAAACTATGGATTTACCACCCAAAAATAACGATATTTAAAAAAATCATAAAAAATAATTGTCGCGTTTCTTTGCGAAATTTTTGATTGCATTTGTAGTCACTAAAACTACCACCCGGCTTCGTTTTCGGTAGCAGTCTTGAGATACCCAGTATATCCAATTTTTTACATGCCTCAGGAGTGGTAAATTATTATCCTATCTTTAACATGTTCGGAATCATTTTTAAGCATCTCAAAAATCCAAACTGTGTTACCATACGTCACCGTGTAGTAAGATGGATGTAAGAGTGGAAATTGACATCTCGTGATATGTGTAATGTATGTACAGAAGAAAGGCTTAAAAATACACATTCGCCAGGTTTTACGATCAACCACCCTCTCTAGAGAAATAATCCTAGACAAAATCGTAATGAGATACGAAACACCGACTTATAAATCAAATTCAGGTAAATATTTTATGCCACCAAAGTAATGGCATAATATTGCATAAAAGTCCTTATTTCAGCATGCCTTTTATGATCATCGTGATCAAACGAATGACATCCATTTTTAACATATTGTTTTCATAAATTTTCTCAAGGACTTGATGGATACCCCGTCTGCTTCTAATGATTTCCTCCTACATTAATTAAGACATCTCTTCACCATTTTGGTGGACTACCGATGCTATGTTGTACGATGCTTGTTAGTACGGGTCCTCCATTCTAGAACTTAATTAACTGACTATATTTTCGCAATAGGCCATGAAATGCCATGAAAACGGTTTGCTGCTTGTTAGTATTAATTAATTCTACAAATAATTTCATAAATAGAAAAACAATAAACCAGTAAATAAAAAACACGTTAAACCAGATTAATATTGAGGTTAATTAATAAATCAGATAAACACACATAAAAATTTCACGAGGAAACAATATGAACCGCGATGGAATATCAGCGAAACGCGAACAATAAACCTTATTATCGAAAATGATTGTGGAATGGCGATGAAATAATTTAATGCTGAAAGTATTTTATAATTAAATATTTTCTCTCACTTCATTTCATTCATCATAATTTAAGTATGAGTCACTATGTGTACTTTTTCCTGTAAAGCTTTAAAGAACAAATAAATAACGACAAGCAATCTGTATCAGCCAACATACGTCCAGGCAGGGCACGGACCTCCTCTACAATCGAGAGTACGATTGAGAGTACCATTGGTGATAGGTTTCCCATATGTGAGAGGCCATCTGGGTATAAAAAAAAAGAGTTGTCAGGCCTTGGCCAAATCCGCCAACCCACGCTAGGCAAACGTGGACTACATGGCCTAACCACTCTCTATCGTACGTAAAGTAATAGGTTCCAATAAGATTGCCACAGTGAGTCTACCATCATCCTAACCAAGATTTAATAATTTTCTTCGCTCACCTATACAAACATTTGTCATGTCACGGTGAGATAATTATTTCCTATTACAACCGCTTGTTTACGCGATGAAAATATTTCAACTTTCATATCATGCTTTCCTTTCTAACAATATTATGGTCAAGTAACGGATTCCTGTACAATACTACTCCCTTGTCGTGAAATAACAAATTCGCGAATTCAATTATCTATTTATCTATCTTTTGATGATCACTATTAAACCTATTACCAGATTTTAAAAGTTGTAGAGCCAGTTGCCGTTAGTAATCATGAATGGGCAGGCTCGTCCGGGACGATGCCATTGTCATTGTCCCACAGGAGATCGACTTGAAGCAACAAATTTTCAGTCGCGTTTCGTTTGGTGAGTGACATTGCCGGATGCCCAATACCTTATCTGCCCATCCTTTTACAATCCCGCTCTTCTAATTTAATGGGTCAGCAACACATCCATGATCCAAACGTTTTGGTTGTTCATGGACGGCAGTGATCACTGACAATCAGGTGACCTGTTTGCTCGTTTGCCGGTCCTTTGTAAGAAAAATCAATTGAACTAGTAAAAGTAAATAGTGAGAGATAATCATCCACTACACATCAGATAGAATATAATTATTAGTTATCCACATATGATATATTTGTATAAAAAATATGCACGCAATCACTAATTAGGCATATAATACTCAAGCCACAGAACATCTACGTTTATACTAATTAATTTACTAATTAATTGCATGTGTTATGTACATTGTACATATTATATCAGTTGGTTATTGTACTTTAATCTAACAATTGAATAATTTCTAGATAGATTAGATTCCTAGAAGAATCTAAACGCAAAGGTAACACTAGACTTTCTTTGACAGCCTCCGTGGCGCAGTTGGTAAGACGCTGGCTGTAAAACGAGAGGCCACGGAGTTGATCCCCACACCTACTGGAATATTTGTGAGAACACTATCTTTCGAGTGTTTGAGAGACCGAAAAGTGATATGAGACTTTTGGGTGTATTTATTTATTTTTAAATGTCTCACATAGATATCTAAAATAAATAATCTATTTGCAAGAAGACATTTGTATGCTTTATTAAACTATAGACGTGTATTATATTTTTTTTAATTTTCATTTTGGTTTGTATTATTTTTGGGGGTTGGGTAGGATTGGCAATTCCCAACTAAAAAGAAGAATTTTTAGCGCTATTATGACCACGTAGAGCCATGTAGAAAATAAAAATAAATAATTTCACATATTCCAAAACCAGTGCAAAGTTGTTCTGACCAGTCTATTTAGTATAACGGGTGACTACAATCTAAATCGGGGACATATTTCAACCCTTTTTGCGGGCTGTCGTCGATCCAAACAAATGGTTCGCAATCCGAACCTTTTTAAATTACATATTTCAACGAGCAAATGCCATGCGTTCTTGCGGTAAAGAGATTTGTGGTTCCGTAGCCTTTTTACTTTATTCACGAAGCTGTAAAATGTTTTAAATTAGACCTTTTCCCTTTTAACCTTTTGATGATTTTCCACCCAGTACTGTTTTTTCTTCTATTTAAAATGAAACTTTGAGCTCAAATCTTTTGATATATTAACTTTTTTTTTTTAGTATATTCAATGGTTGTTATTTTAGTCTCAAATAACTTAGCATTATCAGTTACATTTATCCGTGATGTTTTGCTGTAAAGCCATTTCAATCCATCCGATAAAAAAGATAAAAAACAAACATTTCTGAAACCAATGGAAATAAAAGTTTACGATCAATCTCCCTGGCTGTATTTTAGGTAATAGAAAAGATTTCCAGATGCCTTTCTCCTATAACTGATGCCCGTTTCTTATTAATAATAAACCTTTCTTTTACATACACAATAAAGTCTGAATTATTCATTAATTAAAATTAGATTTAGTTACTTTGAACTGTACCTATTGCAAACTTAATATATAATTGTTTTTTTTTTTCAAATAAAAATATATATAAACTCACGCCTTTTCCCAGAAATGGTAGGCAGAGGAGCTACCAGGACAACCAGTTAACGTAGGCGAGGTTCCCCTTCCGCCCAGTGGTCAAGGGGCGTCAGAATTCCACCACGGTATCCCCTGCCTGTCGTAAGAGGCGACTAATAGGGGTCATCGGGGTCGCTAAGCACACAGCGGGGGCTGTGCGCTCATGTCAGGAGTGGCTCCGAGATGGGCGGCAGAACGTGTGGCCTCGTATCTGTCGCGGATGCTCATCTCACCATGGGCGTCCGAAGTAGGGAAAGTGGGGGCATCTGCGCCCCCCCAAGCTGGGAGGAGCCATATTTGGCAGTGCGCCGGGTGGCACGGCGAGATAAATGGGCGCCATTCGCCTGTCCACATCGCCTGTCATCCATTAAGCGCGTGATGGCCACCGAGAGGTTTTAGTCGGTATGCCGGCAAAAGATCTTCTTAGATCTCGGTAGGGACCCAGCCTGGATACAACATCTGCGCAGTGCGGACTACTGTCCCCGCGTCCTAGGTTGGAAGGCCGGAGACCCCGACATGCCCCTTCCGGTCCACCCCCGAGTATCGGAAGGAAGGCTAAAGGAGCTTTACTCTCGTTAAAAAAAAAAAGGCGAGGTTCCCCTTGTGTTTTCCATTCCTCGATGTCATATGCGAGCCTATCGCCATATCAGTCACAAAATCAAATGGGCTAATAATTTATAAAAAACCCAATAACACTTTGTCCGAAGCGGTATTCAAACCCGAAACCTCGCCGTTGATATTCTCATTGCCGAATACATCATAAGTTCATAACTAATCCCAGATAACATCTTAAGTGGATCAATATGGCACGTTTTATGCATGAAGTACAGTCGACGGTATACAGACAAAGGCCTAAATGCATCGTTTCTAACATTTATTTCTTTTACGTTAACTTGTATTATATTTTTTTAATATTTGGTGAATGGAAAATTAACAAATTACTTGACTTTGAACTAAATCAGAACTTTGCGGGCCACAGTTCGGATTCGTAAGATTACAAAAGTAATACCCATACTAAAAAATATCGTATGTTAAATATGAATTCCCTTTATCACGCAGTCAACGGGGTAAAATTCCTTGTTAATCCGGGATATGAACTTTCCGTGTCGCTAATTCTATCCCAAATTAACTTCAGTTAGGGACGCGAGTGGCCTAACGGTTAATTGTCTTTAATGAGATTTGTATTATATGGCTACAGAAAGTGACTGAATGCAGGCCGTTGTAACAGTGTAAAACTTTTTATGTAAGCCCTATCGTCGGTAGTAGTCATCCTTTGGCTAAGATAATGTTGAAATACTGCTATTTTTTACGGATTTTATCGCGGATTTAGTAATTTTTTTAACGTCACGAAGTTTCGATTACTTTACAGTTTTCGTGGTCAATGTGACGAAAATTTAACCAAATCCGCGAAAAAGTAGTCTAAAAAAATATTCGTATTATAATAAAATGTGTTATAAAAATAATATAATAAAGGAAATCAGGCTAGTTGGTGTTGTAATCAGAATAATAAAACTAAGGATGCAGATTCTATTATAATTATTTTTATATTTAACGTTTTAAAACCACGTGCTCATTTATATATGTTACCGGAAATGTATGAAGTCTAGGATACATCTACATTATTGTCTACATTTCCTAGGAAATGTATACAATTCCGAAGCTGTTTAGGAAATGTATAAAATATTCTTTCAATAATTATTTTATACATACATATCCTGGGAAATGTATACATTTCCTAGGCATTGTATAAAATTCCAATATCGTATTAGGAAATGTATAATAATAATGGTTTCTGTAATAAAACACGTTGTTCAAATGAGAGTAATATTTTTTATCATAGGTAACAATCATAGCGTTAAATTTTATAATACTTAACTATTATAGAATTTATATTATATAAATAAATAAATAAATACTAACCTAACCTAACCTAACCTACCACTTTACTGGTAGTAGGTCTCTCATATGTGAGAGACTGACTGGGTGGGTACCATCGCAATTCGTCTATTTCCGTCAGACAGCAGTTTAAATGCACAGTTGTGTTTCGGATTGAAGGACATTGTAGCCAGAGTAACTACTGGATATATTGAGACTAAACATCTATATGTCTCAGGATGGCGAGCGCAGTGGAATGCCAAGCATTGCTTTGCAATTCAAGGTGTTGTTTGGTTTTGCTACTGTTCATGAGCGGTCGCATCGCTTACCATCAGGCGAACGGCATGCACGTCTCGTCATAACAGCAATTAAAAAAATATATATAAAGAAAGCTAACCTACACGCATGGACCTTTTACGATCGGATGATGCAATACCTCGCTCCGCTATCCCCGCTTACCCCTTGATATCTTAAATATCTTACATTTCCGATCACTGTTTAGGAAATGTATAGATTTCCTAGGAAATGTGTCAAATGTAATTTATTTAACACATTTCCGGGCGATTTTAGGAATTATATAGATTTCCTAGGAATTGTATACAATGACGGATTTCATACATTTCCGTTAACATATATATAATTTAACTTCCGCCTATCCTCAAGGGGAAAGGCAAAGGTGTAATTCATACCACATAAAATTCAAAGTAATAATTTACGTGTATATTTTTAATTAGATAACTATCGCTTATAATATTTTTAGAGTGAAAAAAAGCCGTCAATCCGAACCCTGCATGCCGAATTGCTCTTCGAAATTATATCCGAGATACGGCCTAATATGATGAAAAAATATGAATTTTCTCAATACGGACCTCTAAGAAGAGTAATTTAATTATTTATTTTATTTGTGATTCTTTTCAGAGCGTTCCGAATGATTTAATACTTCTGCTCCAATAGTTCAGGAGCGTTTTATAAGTTTTCATACCGATTCCAGAATTTATTTCTTGGACATCTACTTGACTTTATTTCTGCAAATAATTTTATGATGAATTTATCTGTGATTGGAAATTGAATTGGAAAAATATGTTTTATAATTGTGAGAATATTTGAATCTGTCCATATAGCGAACACTGTGTATAATGGTGGAAATCCAGTCATAGAAGCATGATTAGGTACTTCGTCACTGCTTCAGTCTGTGTTTATTCAAAATCTGCCGTACTGGCATATTAAGTATAGATATTTATTTCCATTGACACTACTAGCTGTATTGTAGTCAAAATGTCGTGCCATCATATAAGAAAGTCAAAAAGGATTAGGGACATAGACTGTTATCATCCAAAAAAAAAACAAAAACTTTTTAGGTCATAGCGACAGCCTCCGTGGCGCAGTTGGTTAGATACACACTGTGAAACGGAGGCCGCGGATTGGATCCCCACACAAGTGTTTGTGAGGCCCACAAGAAGGTATTTGTCTCAGCTCTGGGTGTTTATGAAACCAAAAAGGCTCTCGTAGTTTCTGATACCCTCGACACAAGACTCGATATTAGTGTGGGTTCAGGGCTATTTATGTGACTGTTGTATTTAATAAGAATATAACAAACTCAATAGAATTAACCTATTAAGCATCTATTAGTCTTGAAAAGCTACGCCAATTCTACCTTCAATACTTGAGTTATTTTCCTACCAGAACCCAAAATTCTTATAACGCAAGGTTGAAGTATCATTTAGGAAAATGTTTAAAGGTCAAGTCAATGTCCCCAGTGCCTGAAGTGCTCTTCATCTAATTGACGCTTCTTTGATCTTGGGATACAAGGGACTGACAATGTTCGATTTTTTTTACTTGCATTTAAAATTAAAGAATAGGGAAGTCTGATTAACATTAACTTTCTTTGTAGCTGGGATTGTTATAAGATAAATCAATTAGCAGTGTTTGGTAATTCATATACGTGTTGTTAGGGGGAATCTAGTTTTGAAAATGATAGCATAATTATGTTAAACGGTCAAAATGTTAAATTTGCACTCATCTTCAGTTGCATTTGTATTGTAACTTTGAGCAACATAATAAAATCTATTAGATCGGTGTGGATATTCTTCGGTGTATCCTACAACAGTGACTTTAACATCATTATTGAGATATACGTCATTTAAACCAACAATACATTGATACTCCTCCTTGATTCATTCTAAAATGTGAAAAAGGAATTACTTGAAAATTTTTAATAAAAAAAATAAAAACCGACTTCAAAACAAAAATCCACTAAAAACCAAAAATAAATAAAATAATAACTACCACTCCAAAGCAAAAACATAATATTTATTTCATGGAGCTCGTGCATGTTGATTAATTTGCTTAATGACTTGACTAGCCAACAAATCAAAATATATCCGTAACATATTGAAGGCGGGCCGCCCAGTACCAAACATATAGGACCTATGCCTTATATTAATTTAAATATCTATATGTTTGTTAAAAAAAATTGTTATTTTTATCTTTTTAGTGTTGATAGGCATTTAAATGAAAAAGATTTGGTCTCCACAAGGAATATGTTCTTTCCGATGACAATAAAATCGCTAAAATCGGCTAAAAGCTGCCAAAGATATTGGAATATTCACATGTTTATTATTTTTTCTCCCCCTATACATACATAAACTCACGCCTTTTTCCCAGAAGGGGTAGGCAGAGATACTGGTACCAACCTGGGTTCCCACGTTTCACCTTGTGTGTTCCGTCCCACAATCTGATAGAGGGCGAGCCTATCGCCCTAACAAGGTCAAATTTCTAACTCCAGGCTGATAATGAATTTTAGAATCGACTACCATTTCTCCTTACCTGGGATCGAACCCGAACATCGAGCTTTGTAATCATACCGAACTACACCACCGAGGAATTTTATCAATTATACCTACAACTCTTTAACCAAAGGTGTGTTACAATGCACGTCACTATAAACATAAGAAGCCTTACCGGGGCAGCGAACATGCTCCCTCGGGAAATACGTGCAAGCCGATGTGTTCAGATAAATTGAAAGCAACTTGACTACACGCGACGAACGGGACGTCTGAATACCGTCTATCGCCTGTCGGTTATTGGAACGAATATTTGTGTTGCTATGACAACTGACTGTACTTATTGCGACGAGGTTTAAGCAGTTTTGAGTATTTCATCTATCTATTGGCTTGTGGTGGAATTTGGAACTAAATATTAAATTTTACAAGGTGTAGGTCTATCGTATGTGACAGGCCACCTGGGTTGGTACCACCACAATAAAGAAATAAATAACACCCAATAGTCACATACATAGTCCTGACCTCACATTAAAATCGAGTCGGTCTCACAAACAACCAGACCCGACTGAAATATTTGTGGGCCGCACAAACATTTCTCTCGGTGCGGGGATGAAACCCGTTTCGCAGGCGGTGTCTAACCGACTGAGCCACGGAGGCTGTTAAAAATGTCGCTGACAAACATAAATTCGGGAACTCCGTTCAGCATTTTTCGCTATTACTCTTTGTTTCAGTTATTGGCTATCCACACTCACTTGAAAAATTCGCTGCCTATACTCTTATATATTTGAATTGCTATCTTATGAGCTGTGACATTTTCGACTCTTTTTATTCCACGTTAAAATATTTCACAATTACTAATACAATTTTTATTTGTACAGCGCTACAAAGAAAAATATCGTAGCACTCGTATCTAATAACTATAATTGTACTTCTTTAAAATTATAATAAAAATCATTCTAATTTTGAAAAGAAAAATATTTATTTAAATTTATCTTAAATCGATGGGTAACATGAGAATGGAACACAAATTATTAGTGCTGAGGATATTTTTTTTCTAGTTACATATTATGATTATTTAGTAATCATTATAAAAAAAAATACAACAAATATAATCATATATAAACAATAAATATCATCATGAATATAATCATTAAATATAATATCATAGTCACAAAGAGGTAATTGAATTTATTTTAATACTTGAATCACAATTTTCTAATAGTTTCCAATTCAACAAAAATATTGAGTAGAAACATTTTTTAGAATGCAGCTTACATTTTAATAGTATAATAGTAGTATAATTAGTATACGAATAATTATCGTAATATTTACTGGTAAATTGTGCTTTAGTGTGGAATCAGAACGGTAATTCTGCCTTTTTGGTGCCCGTCCCGATATTCCCCTTTCAGTTTTCTAGAAATAGTAGTTTTAGCTCTGTATTGATAGGTATATTCAACCAGGAAATTAGGTATAAGAAAATATTTTAATCGATAAATCTTTGTTTCCAATGTAAATCGATACTGGAATAAAGTTGGTTTTACGAACAAACTGCATTCAGTAATCTTCAGGCAGTAACTGGACCTAAGTAGCTTATACATACAGAAAATTAATGTAACAAATATTACATTGAATGTTGTATTTAGAGGAATACATGCGGCTGTAGTACCAGGAATCCATTAGTCGGCTGGAGGTCGCTTTGTGCGCGGCCCGGATGAAATATTACTGAATATTACCAATTACGTGATTGACTAAAGCTGATTATTTGCCGATAGACCTTACGTACTAACAAAAGATAATTGTGATTGGGAAGCTGTGTATTTAGTTTGGGTAATTACAGCTATTCGCTATTCTGGCGTTTAAATAATGGTGGACGTGATCAAACTTATTATAGAGATACAAAAAAGGAACTAACTTACTATGGAATTTAAATATTATTACTATGAAAAAATATCCAGGTGTAAAGTATTATATTACGAAAAAATAATTGAAAATAATGTTGCATTTATTTGATGCTATTTTTATACGTTTCTTTCAATTTTTCTGTACATAAGATAAATAAGAATTTTAAATTTTCATGCTAGTGTTTTCGAAAAAAAACATTTTCGAAAAAAAATATAGCAAAACTCACCTGCCAACGAAATACACATAATATTCCGCGACTGATCCAACGATATTTCTTACACGATTTCATCTTATGAATAAAATATACTCCAAAGTTTCCGAGACAGCTCAAGATTTTCACAGTGAATAAGTCCGGATAAGGCTTTCCATCCAAATGCGACTGCTGGCTTGAAATGCACATGCTTTGCGGTTAGCCATAGGTATAATCTACTTGAGAAATACACATACATGTAGTCTATATAAGACTTGAATAGGGACTATTTTGCTGAAGCATGTGGTGTTCCTCGTAGGCTCTCTAGTTTCGTCTTATGATTGCGACTAATCGTCATATTCAGATGTGGAAATAATTCTACTGAACCATTTAAAAAGTAATGTCGGAACAAATTGCCAACAAGAGCATTTTCGGATAAATAAGAACTTAATGATCAACAACCCATCTCTATGGTGTTGCAGATGGTAATAGGTGACATTGATAACCATAATCACTTACTACCAAATGAACGGTAAGCTTGTATGCTCTAGACATTATATTTAAAAAAATGGTTGCCTGTAAAGTCGGTTTTACGGGCGAAGATTTTACGTGACAACGTCTTTTTCTCGGTAGAATATTTATTGATATGAATATAATTAAATTGCACAATAGGAACAAGGAATTGAATGAAAATAAGAATTGCACAAATTTTAACTATAGAAATATATTTTGTTTACTAAAACATTGTACATGTAATGACGAATCTAAGCACTCCATATTTTCACTACAGACACAGCTGACGATACTTTAACCACACGTGTGAACTTGTATTGTGACGCTTTCTTGTTTTTCCAACGCCAAGAACGTTCGAGAAAGACAAAGACAGAGACACAAGCATGCGCCGATTCAATGCGCCTAATTCTCTAGTGCTGCGCGCGCACCGTTACGTTACCGGGCGTTACACTTTTTCATAAGTGACTCCCAGCCGCAACCTAATTTAAGACGTTGTCACGTCAAAAAAAGAGAAATAAACAAGATCATTGACTCTCAGAAAATCTCACAGGAATCACGTTTTTATTTAAAGCAATAAATAATCGTGAACAATTTTGGTGAATGAAGTAGCTCATACGACACTGGTTAATCATATCTAAACGAATATAAAGAGGAATGAAACTACTGATCCATTTGAATAATTATTTGACCATTAGAATTCTTCCTACATTATAACTGACGAACATAGGCAATAGAATAGTTTGAAAAAGTTTATGCACCCGGGCGGTGTCGGGTCGGCTGCTAATCTATAATATTAAGATAAGAAAAATATAAAATTCGTTGCGTTCCAAACTTAAATTTGAAAGTGCAAGCATTATTTTAAATTGCGGAGTTCTCGAACTTCGATATTAAGGATACATGCTCCTATTTTACTTTCGCAATAAATCAAGATGTTTGTTGTTCAAACGGGACTACCCAAAGTTTATGTTGCAATAATCCTCGCCTTGAACATTGTTTTCCATCTTGTTGACCTAGTTTTTTCACCTTACATTCAAGCTTCGATCTGTATTGAATGGGTAGGCAGAAGTGCCATTATCATGGAGGCCGACCTTAGATTTTATTCATACGTGCCATATCAGCTCCTAATCTCGGCTGAAAACAAGTCCTCCACAATCAAGGGTACAATGCAGAGAGTTTAACCGTGATTCTATTCTATTTATTGACGGGCTTCTTTTTACATTGTATTGATTCTTGTAAGGGTTTTTAGGTAACCTACAAATTCTCATCTCATCTCATCTCAAAAAGGTCTTTAGGTTAGGTTAGTCGTGTCACTCTAAAAGTGGACCAATACCAAAAGTTACGTGACTGACAAGCTCCTGTAAGATTTTTTAGTAATTTTTATTTTTATTTATACATCCACCATATGCGATGATATCCCGGACATCAGCCTGTTTGAGATTGAGATGGCCCTCAAACAACTTAAAAACAACAAGGCGCCGGGTGAAGGACGGAATCACTTCAGAGCTTCTGAAAGCGGGCGGAACGCCGATACTGAAAGTCCTTCAGAGGCTCTTCAATTCCGTTCTATTCGAGGGCTCAACGCCGGAGGCATGGATCAGGAGCGTGGTGGTACTGTTCTTAAAAAAAGGTGATAACACTTTGCTGAAGAACTACAGGCCCATTTCGCTCCTGAGCCATGTCTATAAGTTATTTTCGAGGGTCATCACAAATCGTCTCGAAGGCAGGTTTGATGACTTCCAGCCTCCCGAACAAGCCGGTTTCCGGAAAGGCTTTAGTACCATAGACCATATTCATACGCTACGGCAGGTTATACAAAAAACCGAGGAGTATAACTTGCCGCTTTGTTTAGCGTTTGTGGACTATGAGAAAGCCTTTGATTCGATCGAGACCTGGGCTGTGCTACAGTCTCTTCAGCGGTGCCACATAGACTATCAGTACATCGAAGTGTTGAGGTGTATATACAACAACGCCACCATGTCGGTCCGAGTACAGGATCAGAGCACGAAGGCTATTCCACTACAGAGAGGCGTGAGACAGGGAGATGTCATATCTCCGAAACTGTTCACTGCCGCGTTGGAAAATGCCTTCAAGCTATTGCAGTGGAAAGGATTCGGCATCAACATCAACGGCGAGTATATTACTCACCTTCGATTTGCCGACCATATTGTAGTCTTGGCAGAATCGCTGGAAGACCTTAGCACTATGCTCGAAGACCTTAATCGAGTCTCCCAACAGGTGGGTCTTAAAATGAACATGGATAAAACGAAGATCATGTCGAATATCCATGTTGTGCCCACCCCCATTGGAGTTGGGGGCTCGACTCTCGAAGTTGTAGACGAATATGTCTATTTAGGACAAGTGGTCCGGTTAGGCAGGTCCAACTTCGAGAGAGAGGTCAATCGGCGAATCCAACTCAGTTGGGCAGCGTTCGGGAAACTTCGCGACGTCTTCTCGTCCAAAATACCTAACCGATGGCCGTTGGGGCCGAAAGGTTCTCGAGTGGAGGCCACGTACAGGCAAGCGAAGTGTCGGACGTCCGCCTACAAGGTGGACGGACGATCTGACTAAGGTCGCAGGAAGTCGCTGGATGCAGGCCGCTTCCAACAGGTCATTGTGGAGAGGCATCATTGGGGGAGGCCTATGTTCAGCAGTGGACTTCCTGTGGCTGATATGATGATAATGATCCAGCATATAATAGTGCTTACCCCTCACTAAGATCTGAAGAGTCTAGTGTCGTGGGTACGAGAAACTTTTCGGTCTCACAAACACCCACACCCGAAACACTTGCATGTGAAACACACAAACATTTGTCCCGGTGATCAAAGATCGAACCCGCGGCCTCTCGTTTCACTGTTCACATACCAACTGCGCCACGGAGGCTGTCTGTCTTTTAGTTTTCTTGTGTATTTTTTTTTCGAAATAGTTATTTTTCTCACGCGTAATATCCTTCCCTGTAATAAAATATAACTATTTTTTGTATCAACCCATATACGTCCCACTGCAGGGCAGGGGCCTACTCTACAATCGAAAGTACGATTAAGAGTGGTTAGGCCATATAGTCCACCACGCTGGCCTAGTGCGGGTTGGCGGACTTACATACCATAGAAATTCTTGTAAATCGCTATGGTATGCAGGTTTCCTCACGATGTTTTCCTTCGCCGTTTTAGTGTGTGGTGATTGACTGTCAATACACACATGACTCCGAAAAGTCAGAGGTGTGCCCTGGGATTTGAACCCGCGACCACCGTGAAATATAACTATACTTGTAATAAATTATCTAACCATAGTAGTTTTACTGGCGGTCGGTCTTTTATATGTGAGAGGTCGCCTGGGTGGGTACCACCGCAATGTCTATATCGCCCGCCAAACAGCAGTTTAAATGCACAATTGTATTTCGGATTGAAGAACAATGTAGGCAGTATAACTACTGGACATATTGAGACTTAACATTTTAAGTCTCGGAAAAGCGAGCGCAGTGGAATTTTGCGCTATATATATGTGTAATATTATATAGCGTATTGCTTTGTAATTTAAGGTGTTGTTAGGTTTTGCTACTGTCAATAAGCTGTTTTAACGCTTACCATCAGGTGAACTGAATATGATCTGTTCTTGCCAGTCATTGCAATGAAATAAAAAAAAACTAATCACGGTGCACACCTATTGGTTTATTTTTCTTCATCTTGCCAATATGTTGACTTATAAATGTGTTGGTTTGTCCCCTCACGCAGCGGGGAGCAATGGATCAACTTGTTTTTCGCGTATAGTTTATAAGCCGAAGGGTGAGGGAGACAATTTCTATCACGGAAAAATCACTTTCATTTTAGGATAGATAGATCTGCAGAATTTGAAACAGGTAAAGTTATGAGTAAAAGTTGATGGTGTCATAAGGAAGCTGCATATATAGTGAATAATTATAAATATAGTGAATAAATAAAATAAAAAAGCACAATATAAAGAATAAATATTTGATCGATCACTTCTTTATTAACCGACTTCATTTAGTTCCAAATTTTGAGACTGTATGTTGCTTTTTTTTAATTTTTTTTATGTTTGTTACCTCGTTTCGCTGTACTGTGTGAACCGATTTCTACCATTTTTTCTTTGACTGAAAGCTGGTGCTCGTCATTTGGTCCCATAAAAATATGGTGAAAATCTGATGAATATCTTCGGCCCTGGAGAGGGGAACTCCTTAAAATTAAGTAGGATTCAAATGGTTCTTTTTCCATTAGCTTCATTATAAAAGTTAAGTTACAGTGAGAGACAGAAAAAGGGGTGGGGGTGAAGGGGAGGTAGGTGATAAAATTAAAATACACGAAAATTCTAATATCTTCGGCAGCTTTTAACCGATTTTTGCGTGCGTGCGTGCGTGCGTGTGTGTGTGTGTGTGTGTGGTGGTGCTTAACCCCACCACCGCGTTCACTATGGAGTTCACTAACATCCGTGAACTCCATACGAACCTCAATGCCGTCCACCACCATCTCGAGACGGCCCGGCCTGCTTTGCTCTTTCTAACGGAGAGGCAGATTCGTTGTCCGACCGATAATTCTTACCTGTTGTATCCCGGTTATTCGCTTGAAGTAAACTTCAAGCCTAAAGCCGGGGTATGCTTGTATGTTTGGTCGGACATCTGCTGTCGCCGTTTGCACTGCATGGAGGACCCCTCCTTCTCCGCTCTGTGGGTGCACGTGGATCTAGGTTCCTTGAGCCGCATCTACGAGTGCCTTTACAGGTCTCACAACGGGGACGATGAGACGACTCGGCTGTTCAGGTATCTTAGCCAGGCGGCTGATGAGGCGCAGTTCCCGTCGGCTGAAATCGGTGGTCTTGGGGGATTTCAATGCTCATCACGAACTGTGGCTGGACTCCTCCAAGACTGATCATGCTGGCAGAGCTGCCCATGCATTCGCTCTGACTCATGACTTGACACAACTGGTGAACCAGCCCACCAGGATCCCGGATGTGGCGAGTCATGCCTTCTCTGCTGGACCTTCTGCTGGCGAGTCACCCAGCCGGGTATCGTGTGACCGTTAGTGTGCCTCTGGGCACTTCCGATCACTGCCTGGTTGGGTCATTAGTACCGATCGCATCACCTCCACGTCCCGTGCAGGTGAGGCGAAGGGTCTGGCATTACTCGTCGGCAGATTGGGATGGTATGCGGGAATATTTCGCATCCATCTGTTGGAGGCAGCGCTGCTTTGAGGGTAAAGATCCCTCAGCGAGTGCCAACGCTATTGCTGACGAGATCAGACTTGGAATGGAATATTACATTCCTTCCTCTGAGATCGCCAGTAAGGGCCGTGGACGCTCCTGGTTCAATCGTGCATGCGCCGATGCTGTCGGTGACAAACAGGCGGCGTATCGCGCTTGGATCAGGAGTCGCGCCATGAAGGATCCGAATATCAGTTCCCTCAAAGAAGCCTACAACCGTGCCTCCAAGGCCTGCAAGAAGGCCTACGTTAGGGCGGATGCCCAGCGTGTTAGCAGGATTAGGCGTGCGTTGGCCGATCATCCAACTAGCAGTCGTGCTTATTGGGGGTTGGCCAGGGCCGTTCAATCTAACTTCTGCCGTCCAGTGTTGCCTCCGCTGAGGTACCCAGAAGGGTCGCTGGCCCACAAGCCGCAAGAGAAGGCTGCCTTGCTGGCAAATCTCTTTGCGGCTAATTCCCGCCTCGAAGACCGTGGTTCCCAGTCGCTGCCTACGCTACCTGATTGCGGTTTCTCAATGGCAGATATTCGCATCAGGCAGTGTGATGTGCGACGTGAGTTACGGTCTCTCGATGTGCGGAAAGCCAGTGGTCCGGATGGGATACCAGCGGTGGTTTTGAGGGCTTGTGCAGCCGAGTTGTCTCCAGCACTGACTCGCCTCTACCGAGCGTCCTACCGCACAGGTGTTGTACCGGAATCTTGGAGGGAGGCCAATGTGCAACCGATCCCCAAAAAGGGTGATCGGTCGGACCCTACCAATTACCGCCCTATCGCTATCACCTCAGTGATGTGTAAGGTCATGGAGCGGATCATAAACGCTCAATTGATCCGCTACCTGGAGGATCACTCGTTGATCAGTGACCGACAATACGGTTTCCGTCATAATCGATCGACGGGTGATCTTCTAGCGTTTGTCCTGCATCGCTGGGGTGAGGCGATTGACCGGCGTGGCGAGGCTCTTGCTGTGAGCCTCGACATTGCCAAGGCGTTTGATAGGGTCTGGCACCGTGGTCTCCTGTCCAAGCTTCCGGCATACGGTCTACCCGGCAACATGTGTTCGTGGATTTCCGGCTTTCTGCATGGGCGTAGAATACGTGTAGTCGTTGACGGACACGCTTCGGCGCTCATGTCAGTAAATGCCGGAGTTCCTCAGGGCTCGGTGCTGTCGCCCACCTTGTTTATTCTGCATATCAATGACATGTTGTCGCTTGGCAACATTCATTGCTATGCAGATGACAGCACGGTTCATGGGCGATACCACTGCGGGCCTCCAGGTTGCCGTGTCAAAACTGTGAAGGGACGTGAAGATCTTGTCATTGAGCTCAACCGGACCTTGGATCTCATTTCTACATGGGGTTCCAGGAATATGGTTGAGTTCAATGCCAAGAAAACCCAGGTGTGTGCGTTCACGTGCAAAAAATCCCCGTTCTCTCCCCTCCCCATTCTTCAGGGTACTCCCCTCTCGGTTTTTCACGCCCGGTCAGCTTTGTCGCTTATATAAAGCGCAGGTCCGGCCGGGTATGGAGTACTGCTCGCACCTCTGGGATGGATCCGCCCAGTACCTACTCGATGCCTTGGATGGATTGCAGCGGCGGGCCATCCGCATTGTGAATGATGCAGACGTTACGAGCAACTTGGAGTCGCTACAACTCCGGAGAGATGTCGCCTCTCTAAGCGTGTTCTACCGCCTGTATCACGGTGAGTGCTCTGAGGAATTGTTCAACTTGCTCCCCTCCTCTCCATTCCTAACCAGAACCACGCGTGCTGGCTTGCGAAGCCATAGCTTGACGGTCTACACCATCCCGGCGCGAACCAAACGGTTCTCAAATTCGTTTTTGTGCCGCACCGTCAGGCTGTGGAACTGTTTGCCGGCGCACGTGTTCCCTCCTTCCTACAATCCTGGGTCCTTCCGCCGCGGTGTGAAGAGGCACCTTAGCAGGCCGGCATAATTGTTTCCATTGGCATGGGACTGCCGTCCGATGCCAATGGATACTCTGCCTGGGCGGCATTGGCACTTTCCATCAGGTGCAATGCCGCCACTATGCCAGGCCAGTATAAAAAAAAATTAAAAGCTTTTTTGATGTCCAGAAACACTGCCAAGCATTTCTGCCCTTTGTCAAGTTGTTCCGTTATTTCCGCACTTAGAGCTTCTACGGCATCCTGTGTTGATTTCCCTTTTCTAAAACCGAATTGTGAGGGAGACTTATTAATTTGTTTTTTTGTGGGTTTTTGTTTTGAAGTCAGTTTAATTTTTTTATTAAAAAATTTAATTATAGGTTTAAAAGTCTTCGAGTATATTTGATCGAAGTTTAAACTACACCAGATTAAAATTAATTATACAAATCACTAGCGCTTGAGATATCTGGGGGCGCGGCCGAGCCCCCTCCAAGTCGAGCTAAAAAGTGGCATGGCCGTAACATCCTTTTCTCGAAGCAATTCAGATGATTTTCAACCCCCTATAACTTCGTTGTGGCTAAAGCATGAAGCCTGAATTTTCAGTTACTAAGCAGGCATTGTGTAAACACGGTATATTTAAAATTTCATTCAATTTGAACCAGTAATTTAAGAATTATAACTTATCAAACTTTCGTAATTTTGTCACTCACTGACTGACTGACCGATCATCAAAAGTCGAAGGCACTTCTAGCAGACATAGAACCTTCAAATTTAGAATATAATTAGTGTTTAGTGTCTAAAGTAAGGGAAAATTCAAACATTTCATAATTTGTGTCTAGTTTTCTAGATAGACCAACTTTGTAATCCCATATAAATGTATAGGATTACAAAGTTACATTTGCAGTTAATGACTAATTGTACCCGTATATAATGGAATAATAGTTGTAGATAGATATCTATATATATGAGGCATAACAGGAGGGGATATAAAGAGGGAGATGGTGTATTCAGCCCATGAAACTGTACAACATTCCTCTAGAAAAACATGACGAAGAAAAACTTGCAAATAAATAGACTAAATAGCTCAAAAATATCAATTACAATGAAAGAAAGCACATTAATAATCAAATCCGCTATATTTGTGATAAATTGATACCTACAAAAATAAGAAAAAACCATAAGACAGAGGCTTTAAGAAAAATCGTTAGTGATATTCTAGAAGTAAGAAGTACCGAAAAGGAAAAAAGTAGGACTCTACAAAAAGACGTGAGATCCCATCAAAAACATCCTGTAAAAAAATCCAAGTCTCGCAGCTCAGGTTTTCTACCGCAAAAAGTTGTGAGATGCATGTAATACCAAGTCGATTAATTTATTTAGTCCTTAAGGGACCTTCTATATAAAGTTATTACGTTAGTTATTACCATATCAATATTAAAAATTCTTTACGTTTTAAATAAATAGATCGACTTGGCCAGCAGCATTATGTATAAATTGTACGATACATTATGTTTTCATGCGATGGCCAAGTCGATCCATTTATTTAAAACGTAAAGAATTTTTAATATTGATATGGTAATAACTAACGTAATAACTTTATATAGAAGGTCCCTTAAGGACTAAATAAATTAATCGACTTGGTATTACATGCATCTCACAACTTTTTGCGGTAGAAAACCTGAGCTGCGAGACTTGGATTTTTTTACAGGTCAATTTTACGTCAAGACAATCATTGGCTCTCATTGCATGCAGTGCATTCCTCTTTAATATAAATTTTAAAAAGCCCTTAAAATTTATTTGTTATGTATTGTCTTATGTTTTATTATGTTACTGTAGTATTGAAATACCCAAATCCTTTTTGGGTAAGTAGGAACCGCTCATAGGTATCATCAACGAAATAGGAACAATACCAATGGTTTGAAATGATAAATTAAGAAGCCACCGTATTTTAAAAGACCATTGACGTTGGTTTACCCCTTTACACCAACGGGGGTACAGAACGGAAGCTTAATCTTTCTTCTCGTTAAAAAAGTCTTTAAGTCCCTGGCGTCTCCTTTAACGTAAGCCGATGGGTTCACAACCCATCATTTTAGATTAATATGGTAAAGGCGGAGACATACTACTGAAACGCCACGCCAAACCACCCGACGCGACGCGTGTTAAGACAAATCAAATCATAGGATTTTGTATGACCAGAGGTTTACTCTATAAATAAAAACGATACGAACTTCTAACGTTCGGACGCCGTACGTAAAACTTCACTAACGTCCCTAGACACTCCACAAAATTTTGGATTTCCCTATCCTACGTCGCAATTATAGACCAAGTTTAAAGACAATGATAAGTATAATAGAGAATATTATTTATTTTAAGAAGTGGAAATCATGTATCGTACTCCGGACGTCGAACATCCTAACATTCGAAGTTCGTATCGTTTTTATAGAGTAGCCCCAGATACATACTACAAACACACCACGCAACGTAGCATCGCGTATTCATTTGATTTGATTCAACACATGTCACGTCGGGTCTACTCGCGTAGCGTTTCAAGAGTATGTTTCCGGCCTCCATCCACTCATTTATTTCAATATATTTTTCCTCTAAGATATTGCAAAAAAACAATCTAAAACAAGAAATGAACTGGCGGCGCCACTTATTTCAGTGACAGATCCAATCTCCGGCTAAAAACAAACATATTTTTTCCGCTAAACTTCCTGCAAGATAAAACAATCTATCACTTAAATATAGACAAGTTTGAAGATATAATTCATTGGGATTCTGTATGAAAAAAACAAGATTGATTTGTTTTTATAAAATAAGAGATTTTTATTGTCTATTTCTTTAATACGAGTATTACTACGTACAAAGAAGGTAATATTACAGTCATAAATGTTATAGTAAATTTTCAACAATTTACTTATTAAACGTATACTTATTACAAAGAAACTACGATATAATCAGCCTCTGTGGCGCAGTTGGTTAGACGCCGACGATTATTAATATGTCGTTCTTTCTCCTATTACAGAATTCTAAAAAGGAATAGAGACAGCATAAGAAACGTACAATTTGCCCCAAGATATTATTTTTACTGACTGCCTCGGTGGCGTAGTTGTACTACGGTACGGTTACAAAGCTGAGGTCTCGGGTTCAAATCCCGGGTTGGGCAAAGTGATATTGGATTTTTCTATTCAGTATCAGCCCAGAGTCAGGAATTTGTGCCCGATATGGCGATAGGCTCGCCACCTATCACATTGTGGGACGGAACATACAAGGCGAAATGTGGGTGCCCTGGCACCTCTGCCTACCCCTTCTGGGAACAAGGCGTGAGTTTATGTATGTATGTATGTATGTATATTATTTTTACAAAGTACGCGTATAGGTATGATTTCGTTTAGTGACCAGGAAAAATACCATTTTTACAACAAAAACTACAATTCATCTTCCCAATGTTGTAGAAAAAGGATGTTATTCTCACCCATCATTGAATATTCCATTTGTTTTCGAAGCTTAAGTAGATTACTTTAGTACTTTATATTGTCTAGATCGCTTTATATTCAGTGGAATAGAAAACTGAAAACAAATAGACGGCATGGTGCAAAAGAAAACGGGAATTAATTTTCTATTAACTAGATTTATTAAACAAAAACGTATTTTTCAAATTATAGGTCGAAAATATTGTCTCCTTGTTTTTCACTATACATATTACATAAATTACATTATTTTTAACGATTGTCGCGTATTGCCAACTACAAAAACAATTACATTGAAAACACGGCCTAAACAAGCAACAGGTTCAAATTATCCCGACCCGATGAAAATTCAAATTGCGCGGAGACCTGATGATGATTTCTTTGGTATGTAACGTCCGCCAACCCGCACTAGGCCAGCGTGCTCAATCGTATTCTCGATTATAGACAAGTCCCAAGGCCATATATGGGCTGATACAGATACAGAAAAAATGCACAAAGACATTGATAGACAGGAAATAAAACCGAAGTTATGTACACATGTCGTACACAGACAAAATGTGCACGACGTCATGGGAAATACGCATACGCATTCTATATAAATACATGCGTTCCCTTAGATAAACTTCGGTCCCCTCAGCAAACAAACAACTCACAAAGCGGTGGAAAAAGCATAAACAACTCCCATAATTCATAGCAAGTTGAGCCAGTCAAAATAGTTGTCAAAGATAGATTACACGGCAAAGATAAAAGGGGGCCACTTCACAAAACTTTTCCCATTATCGGTATGACTGAATTTATAAAAGTATAAATTCGAATTTCGCCGTATAAAAGTCACGGAATTGAAAATGTCAGAAGGTGTTTATGTTGACGAATGCTTCAAGTAAATAACTTTAGACGGTGTTCGTGGTGGGATAGTTATTTGGAATATATCGTATTTAAAAAAAAAATTCATCAATACTATTCTTACCTTATCATTCACTAGGTCGATGACATCCCAAGCAATTATGTGTCTGGATTGTCGATTTCATAATATTCTTCTATTGACACTCATCTCACGTAACTGTCTCGGCATAGCATGCACAATCTTTAAGCGAATTAAAAGAAATACATAATATTTTTTAGTCTTTTACAATATTTGCGATGCTAGTACATTCCAATTTTCTCAGTCCTGTAAATTCTCAGTTTTTATTTTTACACTTCATCTGATACTAAGTTTAATTTCATCCTGGATTCTAGGTAAAGCTTTGACTGACAAGATTTAATTTCTCACCAATGGGTCTGTTCAGTTCTATCCTTATTTATTTTATTGGTATCATGGAGTTAAAAATCCAAACAATTCCTTAAAATTCTTTGTACTTGATGCAGAATAAACTAAAGTCGTTTAAGGCATGTCAAACCTTCCCAATCTGCTTTGGAACCAGTGCATGGAAATCAAACCCCAATAGTTCTCATCAGTGAAATTGAGCAAACACTAGGCACCAGCGGCCGCGGGGTAAACATAATTTCCATCTGTATTGACTGCTTGTAAACAGCATCGTCTCGCAATCCAGCTGCAGCTGAATTTAGCCGAAGTTCTTTTACTATTTTCAGAGATCTAATAGCATATTTGGTTAATACATCGACTGTGAGAGGATGTAGGGCTGAATCCCACATTAAGCCAAATGTTTTTAAAATCTTTGTTTTATATCTTTCGATCGTAGCATCGCGTGTTCGTAGTGTAGTTCTGGTCATAGAAAATACTACGATTTGATATGATTCAACACGTGTCGCGTCGGATCGGGTCACGTGGCGTTTCAGTAGTACGTTTCTAACCTTATTTTCTGATACCCAAAATACACGTCACGCATTTGAGAATCAAAATGAAGTGTGTAAATCTAGGTAAAAATTGTTTTAAATACACTAACAGATTTTTAACTCGCAACGAATCAGAAAGCAAGCAAACAGGGAAGTTGAAAACCAATAATTGTACATTTCCTTCGTAGCCAAACGGGAGGCAGAATATTGAACTAAGAAATATGAGCTGCCCTAGATTTTTGCGCCTCTCAACTACATATATGTATATAAGTGGTAACCCTTGATGCCATAAAATCAATAAAATCCCGGAATTATAGTACTGCTACATACATACCTCAAATAAAATCGGGTATTAACAGACTTTCCATTACATTCTATTCAGTTTCAGTGGTTAATTAATTATAGAACCTACATAGCCAATAAAATAAGTTTTATAATTTTACGGCAGTGGCCGACAACTAAATAAATGTATTGCCGGAAATTGTAGTTGCTAGCCGAAAAAGGGCTAAATCGCTATTTTCACATTTTTCTTAGTTTTTCAATCTAATGCATTATAACAATACTACATCATCTTTGAGACCCAAAAAACAGTCAATGACCTGCGACTCATTCATCTTTGAGAAAATTCGTATCGCACTAAACCATTCACTTTCTGTAAAATTTCATTTAGTTTTCCAGTTTACACCTATTCACATATATGTGAATGCACTGATATATCTGTCGTACTCGCCAATACATCCGGGCGTCCAAACAAAGTTAGCGGGCGCACCTGTGAGGAGATTGATTTTGCCAAGAGCGGAGGTGAAAGCATGTGCAAGGACTTTGGGAAATCGTATCACACAAATTCGAAAAGCGTTGAGGTTTTTACTAGTATTTTGAGACTCGGTCAACTAGTGCTAGAAACCTAGATCAGCTATAACATACAGACATAAATGCATCCCTTGTGAAGTAGAGATCCATCAACATATGTTATCAAATTTTGACAATATGAAGAAAATTTTCATTAGATAATGCTTATAAACAAAGCGAAGCTGAGGTTCGAATCCTGGATCGGGCAAAGTGATATTGGATTTTTCTATTCATTACCAGCCTGAAGGCAGAAATTGGTACTTGATATAATAAATAAATAAATAAATGTGAGTGTCCTGGCACCTCTTCCTATCCCATGTGGGAAAAAAGGCTTGAGTCTGTATGTTTCTATTATCAAATTAAGTATGGCACATTTGTGTCTTGACTAAGATACCTATTTAATAGACACAGCCATGCAATACTAAACATTGATCTCTACGCCTACTATCAAATGCCATGCACTTTACCAAAACCAGAACAATAAAGAAACACCTATAAAAGAGTCCAAATTGGCTCGCGGACGAAAGCCGTCCCATAAAATATGAATGAAGACAGTTCTCCATTGGCTGGTGTAAACAAGCCATTATTTTCGCTTGCCGCTGCGGTTGTTGTGACTACAAAATAGTTTGTAGTTATTCTGACACAGAAAAACAAAAATTAGGTAATCAAATTACTGGCTTAGTTATAACTAGAGGTTGGAGTGGTGATTAAATTAATTGTTCAGCTGTTTAAGTGTCCGAATTTGGGTAATATAAGTGTCTTTAGTGATGGGTGTTTAATACTGCGACGAACTGTGAATACCATGGTCAGTTTTTTATGGATCTCACAAGACCCCACAACTCTTGATCCAGAAACCGAGTAAAACTTTATGTGGCCCACAATAATCTACAATAATTGTTCCAGATCTGAATTTTGTATGGTCAAAAGTCCATTTTAAATTCTGATACCCACGACACACAACCGCGACACAAGACTCTGTGTCTTATTTATTTATTAAAATATTTATGTACACAAACTTAAACTAAACCACTGTTCAGACACAACAATTTAAAAGAAAGTACAAATTATGGCGGTTTTCTCCCTCCATAGCAATGTTTTACAGACAAACATGGGATGTATTAAAAAATAGGAGAGAGAGAAGGCAGTGTAAAAAAGGAAAAACTAAAGCTTAATAATACTATTTAACATATAAATACACAAACATATAATACATCTGTATCAGCCCATATAGGTCCCACTGCAGGGCACGGGCCTACTTTACAATCGACAGTACGACTGAGAGTGGTTAGGCCATATAGTCCACCACGCTGGCCTAGTGCGGGTTGGCGGACTTACATACGATAGAATTTTTTATAAATCGCCATGGTATGCAGGTTTCCTCACGATGTTTTCCTTCACCGTTTTAGTGCGTGGTGATTGACTATCAATACACACATGACTCCGAAAAGTCAGAGGTGTGTCCTGGGATTCGAACCCGCGACCACGATAATTTGGTTTCGCTATTATCCATGAGTGGTTATATTGCTTACCATCAGGTGAACGGCATGCCGGTCTCACCATACATTTCAATAAAAAAAGGTACGTATATGTAAACTTACACAATTTATCGCTTTCAGATAAAAGAAAATGTTTCCCTATATAATAATTACTTATAAATCTCTTTAAAAAATAAATATGTTGGCAGCCGCGTCTAGTCCGTTTTACCAACAGGCCACCACGCACTATATAATACATACATAAAAATAAACATAAATACATAAATAGTCAGTGTGAATTCAGAACTATATGCGTTTATTTATTTACATACGTACATACATAATAGTCCCACACGTCTCACAGGGACAAGTAGAGAATAAATCACCATTCAACACTATACTCAATCCTATTATTTTCATTTCATCCCTCCTATTTATTCGTTTCAAATGTAAATACCCAGTCCAACTGTACCTTGAAGAAAACTTATCAGGATTTGAGTTTAAATTTTAACTGCAATATTCAGCGCGAGAGCTAGACGTATGGCCGCGATAAATCAGCCGTAGTTTCTGATGTTCCCACGTTACTCATGTTTTGGGAACTGGAACACGGGAGTTTTGGGTCGATTGGACAAAGAATTGCCTTAAAGTTTGGGTGTGGTTCTGTGATAAGAGTGCTTGTTTTTCTTCTAAGCACACACTTCGGTAACGATAATTTTGGTTACTTTTGTCTTAAACTTGAGTGTAATCGATTTGTCTGCATCACAAGTAAAAAAGCTCACTTTGGCTCATATCAAATACTAGCATAATATGTTTTTAAAGTTTATATGTTGAAGGAGACCACTTCTTATTACAGGTATTAATTAATTTTGTGTTTGTAACTGAAAACTTTACTCAAATTAACTGCATGAACTAATAATTGAAGTTAGGTATTCAAGACTTGAGGACAAGAACTTGACTTATGAAGGACACGTAGCGGAAAGCGCAGCGTAGGACGTTCACCGACAAGGTGGTGCATCCAGTGACATCCCGCGACCTTTACCAGGTTGTTTGACCGCCTTGGGGTGGACATCAATTCTCCACGCTATGTGCCCCATTCATTACCACTTCAACTTACTAATCCGCTGGGCTATGTCGTTAGTCGGTTACTTATTTTTTCTTCAGTTAGTCATCATTGATTGCTAAACTACAATAGTACACCGCTTTTACACTAGTTCCTTTCAATACTCGCTAAATATAGCAATAAACGGCCCTATGACCTTCGCCATTTGCAGACGGTATTACTCCCCAAGAATTTCCAATATTTAATTAAATATGCAATGAAACCATTAGGGGAGCCTTGTCGCATTTACATCGGCCCTGCCTCCCTCTTTATGCAGATTTCTATATCGGACTCGCCGATTCAATCATATTAATTGGCTAGTTTTATCTTTGCGGGAATTATGCGGGTTATTCCTGATAGTGGTTATTGGGGATAATATCGTTGTGAAATTATCAATATTATGTTTTAAACATCGATATCAATGTTACACTAGATAAGACGTTCTTTGTAACAAACGTGTCCCACCAAAGTGCGGTGCATGCACCGCACACGAATCAGTCTGCCGCGTGACGGCCGCGCAATAGTACGCCTCTTTGTTTATATTTATAAGTAATTTATTTTGACTTTTCCCCGTCAAACCGACAGCGAAATTTTCTTAAGTTACAATATAATTAAAGAATACAACGTAAGTTATATAATATTGCAGAATAATGCCGATAATACAGATCTTTTATTTATTAATGGATTAAATATATTTTAGAGCTCGTTAAAATACAAGGTGAGCTCCTTAATCGTGTATCTCATTTCCGCGCATAAAAATTGCCCGTCGAGTGAGAGAGACGAACTATATAAGATATAGATTATTCAAGGGACATTCATATCAGTGGACCAAATAGGCATAAACTATTCGAATACATTACAAATACAAATATGTAGGAAGGATGTAGTTGCAAATTGATTTCAGTATTTTATTTTAATCATATGTTGTTAATTATTAACTCAAAATATGTGTGTTGTATGTATATTTTGAAACAGTGGATAGTATTTAGACCCCATTTCTTAATATGAATTACTTAATGGACTATTCGAACCCATTGTTATTGAAGACTAATACCATTTAATATTGTTTATATTCTTCCGCGTCGGTTACGAAAAAAGGAGATCTCTATAATATTTGTCCACAATTATTGGAATGGATATAAGTGGCTGCCATTAGAACATACCTATATTTGAAATAAAACTATTATTTACGGATTTTATCGCGAATTTAGTTTAATTTTTTACATTTTTAACTTCCCGACTATACCTATATTTGTTCAATTTATTTTCGACATTCAGATATTCCAAATGCGGTAGTCATTTTGTATCGGCTTGTTAAAAATTCATAAATGTTATTATAATAAATGTCAGACTGATTGTACACTGATTGACTGCTTGACAGACTTGTACACTTGTAAGAGTATTTAATTTCATTTACATCATTTCCATTAATTATTCACGTAAATAAAAAAAAAAACATTGCAAATATATTATTGCTATGACGGTATTTATACTTAGGCAGTATCTTAGGCAAAGCTATTATTGACATGAACTGTCTTGTCTGTCTAATAATCTTTGATCATAATTTGTAATATTCAAGTAAACGTACTAGATGTCGCTACTGAGCTTTTGACAAATACGGGACAAATAGTTTCTATGACGCGCCTCGTCTATCGGTAGAATATAAGTCAATGGTTTTAAATTGATTGATTTGACTAAGTGACGTATTCTCTAAAGTACTAGCAGACCCGGCGAACTCCGTTTCGCCACCAGATTCCAGGCTTCGTTTTTGTAACATTTCGTTTGGGGATTAAAAGATGAAGAAAAGTTTTTTTTTCGTTTTATATTTGTGACAGTATTGAATTCATTTCGATTACAAAAATGAAGTTTAATAGGCTATTTGACTAATTTCTGAAAACCATACCACATTATGAAGCGGGGTCTATAGACCTTACAAATGAAGGTTATTTTTAATTACTATATTTATATCATTTGAAAATAAATTTACAAAATACACTGAAAAATTACACTGTCAAAACGCTCTGTCTGACAATGTGGCGTTTAGTTCGTAAACATCCGTTCCACAGATTCGTTCCCATATATCCTCAGACTAAATACTCTCTAGACGTAGCCATGCCGTGGCCGCACAAGAGACAGATATATAATTCTTCAGTGTGGCCATGTTGGGAAAAATTCCTACTTTTGGTGGGTACTAACACAGGCCAACATAAGCGTTGCCAACCGTACGATTTAAATCGTATTTATTCGTATATCATATTTATTATTAAATGATAATGAGTTTATGATTATTTTTTGAAATTACCAATTATATAGGTAATATTTTTTCAACAATAATATTTTGTTTATTATTCTGGATAAAATATAAAATAATATCATATACTTTTTAAATTATTGCGTCGTCATCAGTCCTGGATACGTATGCAAAATTTCAAGTCAATCCGACGTTTTGAAGTGCTCGAAAATCGACTTCACAGATTCTGTTACATACATATAGGCGAAGTTAATAAAACGGTGTTAAAAATAATTAATGATCAACTACTTACATGAACACATTTTATTGGGACTGCTTTTGGTTTTACTATAACATTCTTCTTTTTATAATGAAAGGAATCTATCTCGAAATGTATTGAGCAAATTTTAAAATTATTTGTTGGTTGCCAATTTTGGTGTCCATTAGCTTCCACCCATTTAATTCTAATTACTGTTAGTAGGAAACCTAAAATAAGAAGTAATTTTATTTTTTTACGTATGAATAACGCTATGTATGCAAGGAATAAAATGCAAGTATTATCTAGGGTAAACCAATTTTCATAACAAGGTAACACTAAACTTTTAAGAAATTAAGGTTATTTAATATTATTTGTAGAATTTCTAAATGTAATCGATATTTCTCTAAGTAAAACAATTTGTATTGATATTAAAATACAACATTATTTACCAATAAACGACAAAATAATTATAATGTAACATAAATGAGTAACTTACGAGTGAAATGTTATTCCACAAATTTTTCGTTCACTGCGGCTTTTGCAGCCTAAAATACTACAACCCACCATTGCATATACACTATAGTCACTAATATTTGTATAAATTGCTGCTTTACACTATCCAAAACTATTAAAATATCGGAAAACTGATTGACGTATATTTGTTTGACAAACTGCGCTTATTGACAAATAAAAAAACCGGCCACGGTGACAAGGACAAAGAAAAAACTCTCTGTCTCTTTTACGCACACTAATTTTTAACTTGCGGTCTCACTCTTATTTCTCACGTTCCAGTTATGGCTACGTCTAGAGAGTATTTAGTCTGAGCATATATCACTCATTCTTAAATCATCCATAGATCAATCAATCAGTCAATCGTCCGAATGAGTTTTTGCATTGAGGTATTACAACTGGAGCGGATTATATTATAGATCAAGTCGGCATTGCTGCAGATACGACACTTCATATATTTGTTACATTTGTTACCTAATGTTTTAGAATAAAGTAAAACGAAATATAAAAGCCCAATATAATCATGCATTTTTAATAACTTATAAAGCTACATTATTATAAAGATTTTAAAAATAACAAAACCTATTAGCCTTAACCTATAGGCTATTTGACTGTATAAAAATAATGACTTATTTGTTTCCATCCGTGTAAATAATTTAATTTTAAACATATTTCATTATCATACATTAAAATATTGTATATTTTGTCTAAAAACCACAATAATAATTTAATTTATTTTGAGTTCGCGCCACGTGATCGTAAACGATTTTGATTGGCTATGACGTCATGCATTAGTATGAACTACTCACGTACAGGAAATGAATGGGATTGATAACGGCATAGATGCAAATTAAATATTAAAAATACCTTTAAAACGCGTTATTTGTCATTTGTACCCGTGAATTAATAATATTATCATGTCCAATGTAATAAAATGTGAAGAAAGAAAAAAAAAACTATTTTTTTTGACAAAACCTCATTCGGACTATTGATTGATTGATTGATCTATGGTTGATTAGAGAATGGGTGACATGCGAACGAATCTCTGGAATGGATGTTTACGAACTGAACGCCACATTGCCAGATAGAGCGTTTTGACAATGTAATTATTCAGTGTATTTTGTAAATTTATTTTTAAATGATATAGATATAGTAATTAAAAATAACCTTTATTTGTAAGGTCTATAGACTCCATAATGTGGTATGGTTTTCAGAAAATAGTCAAATAGCGTATTGAGTTATCCTACTAAAAAATACTTTTGTGTCAAAAATATGGATAGTGAAAAAATATATTTACAATATCCAATGTATCTAATAATAAATAAATTAAATAAAATAAATAAACGAATTTTTCAATATTTACCTATTTGTCCGTAACATTAATCTTATTCTATAATTTTGTTAAAATATGACATTTGTCAAAACGGCTTTGGTACATAATCTAATTTATTAATATTTTTGCTACTTTATTCAAATTATCGTTAATTTACGTATGGAATTAAATTCTATATTTTTTTCAAGTGAACTGGAATGGTTATTACATGTCTTCAGTTGGGAGTACGGTATTTTTAAAGCAATTAGAATAAATAGCATAAATGACAACTGTAATAGCCGACTGTCAGCGTAAGGGTACATGTACCCTTGCAAATGTTCCAAATTATTTGGTCTAGATCCCCTCCAGTTGTATACCTCAATGAGTTTTTGTCAAAAAAAAATAGAATTATATTTCTTTCTTCACATTTTATTACATTGGACATGATAATATTATTAATTCACGGGTATTAATGTCAAATAACTCGTTTTGAAGGTATTTTTAATATTCAATTTGCATCTATGCCGTTATCAATCCCATTCATTTCCTGTATGTGAGTAGTTCATACAAACGCATGACGTCATAGCCAATCAAAATCGTTTACGATCACGTGGCGCGAACTCAAAATAAATTAAATTATAATTGTGTTTTTTAGCCAAAATATACAATATTTTTAATGTATGATAATGAAATATGTTTTAAAATTAAATTATGTACACGGATGGAAACAAATAAGTCAATATTTTTTATACAGTCAAATAGCCTATTTAGTTGAACTTCTCTAAGTAAAAAACGAAAGTGAATCCAAAGTGTATACTTAATCGAAGCCTTAATTATTATTATATAATCCGTAAATTATCCGTTTCATTGAAGCGCTCTTTGGTAAACCACATTTTTTGTTTTTTGGTCTGACGTTAACACAAACAAAGCGGATGGTTTCCCAACTCGTGAACACGCAACATATAGCTGTCCATGTGAAAAACAATGATTTTCTAAATTTATCCCGCAAACACTAAGTGATTGGCCTTGTGACTTGTTAATTGTCATTGCGAACGCAAGGCGAACCAGAAATTGCAATCGTTTGAAGTCAAACGGAAGATCAGTCGGAAACATTGGTATTCGAGGAATACATACATTTTCACCTGCGTACTTTCCGTTAATAATGGTTGCCTCAATCAAATTCGGCATAAGTCTTTTCACCGCAAGTCGAGTACCGTTGCAAAGTCGCGGTGGATTCAAATTGCGCAATATCATGATAACTGAACCAACTTTGAGTTGCAAGTTATGTGGTGGAAATCCTGGTAACTCCAGAGAGTTCAAAAACTCCGTTGGATAATTTACTACATCATCCGGATTTGTTATGGAATCAACGGATTTGTATGTCACCAAATCGCCAGCGATTTTTGATTGAATGGTGAAATTCAGCACGTGTATATCATTATTCTTTGCGGCGAGAATTGCTCGTTGACTTAACCAAGCATAATTCTGATAATTCTCACTGTGTGTTGTGTTTGGGAAAACATTTTCAATAAGGGCTAATTGAGAGTCTACAAATCGGCAAAAGTCGTTGGTAAGAGTAATTAATCCAGTTGTCGCATCAACTGGGACTTTTCCATTTCCAACAGCTAACAATTGTTTGGAAAATTGTGCAGCACTTTGATCATTTTGAAGTTGAACTCTCATATTAGTGGTTAGCGATAATGTTCTTACGTTATTCCACAAAGGTGATGCCTTCAGGCAAGCTTTCAATTCATCTGCAGGCGTTCCACGGGGAATTACTGGCAACGTTTGCCTGAAATCGCCTGCCAACAATATCATCAAGCCGCCAAAGATGTTATTATTTCGCCGAAGATCCTTCAGTGTGAAGTTTAGTGCTTCAAGTGACTTCTTATGAGCCATTGTGCACTCATCCCAAACAATGAGCTTGCATTGCATCAACAATTTTCCCATTGCACTGGATCGGGAAATATTGCATGTTGGAGTATCAATTGTGGTTAAATTGAGTGGCAACTTAAGCGCAGAATGTGCAGTACGACCGCCATCTAGAAGAGTCGCCGCAATTCCAGATGATGCTAACGCCAAGGCTATGTCACATCTTGATCGAATAGTGGCCAAAATCAATGAAATTACAAATGTTTTCCCTGTTCCTCCAGGTGCGTCCAGAAAGAATATACCACCAGTATTATTGTCCACCGCTTGCACTAATGTTTCGTATACGTTTTTTTGCTGTTCATTCAGCAACGGCACATTATTTCGAACGAATTCCTGCAATGTATCAACATTGTATTGCAGTTCTCGATTTAATACTTGGTTGAATACATCGTGCATTGATCGATTTGGCGCAATCATTCCTACTTCAATCAGTAGCTTGTTTGCAATAGTCAAGCATTGATCCTCAATCAGAATCAATCCTTCATTGTAGATTTCATCGGTTATTTGCATGTCGGGATTATTCGTTTGAATGCGCAAGCGATGCAAGATATCTTCACATATGTCGTTTTTGTATTTGTTCCATAACTCAATTGGTTGTGAAGGGAAACATGTGGTGATGATAATTGCGAAAAGCGTTCGTATTTGGTACGCATTTGATGAAACAACTGAATCCGCAAGTGTTAAATCCCAATGAGAATCGTTCTCCAGCAAACCCAATAGTTGACATGCTTCTCGATATGTTTGGCATTGGTGGCCATTCACAGTTTTCAAATGCGCAAATGATTTTGGTCCACGTACATTTACCAACAGCATTCGCAAATAAAAACATTCATCATTTCTAGGATGAACAGTATACATGCGACCTAGCGCATCAGTGGAAAACACCTGTGGCCAATTTGGAACTGGGGTTCCTTGTTTGCGACGTTGTAATTTCTTTGTTGATTGATTCCAAGTGTAATACTTGGGCATTTCAACGTACATCAGCGTCGCTGCGAATGGATCTGCTTCACACATTGCGAAGAAGCTAGTCAATGTTGTCGATGGTGGTCTCTCGGCTCGTTGTGCCGCATTAGCCTCAGTGAAGTAAGTAGTCTTTGTCCATTTTCCAAATGCACTGCTAAATGTAAAACTGTGGGATATCTTTCATGAATCTGAAATGACAATAATCGCCACAGTGCTTCATTAGTATTGACGTATCTGCCCATTTGGAAGTTGCTGATTTCGTCATTCGCATTTTCCGACGCAATACCAAACACAGCCATGTCGCTGCCTTTTGTAACGTACTTGCACAAATATTTGACTGATTTGACCGAATGACAACTCTCAACGTTAGCATGTGTTTTGAAAATTCGTGATAGCAGCGGGCAATATGGTACAATGAATTCATTTCCGATCTCAATCTCTTGATTTTGAACTTTAACTTTGATAGTTCGGCCATTATCTTCTTTTGAACGCCGACGATAAATTGGATATCCATCGTTCCCTGTGACTGTTTCAGCAACTAACGGTCGCGGATATCGTTTTGTGCACTTTCCATCAGCCATGCAAGGCGACAATGGATTTAATACACCGCACGGTCCATGCACCATCTGTGTCGTCACAATGTCGTGTAGATGGGGATCAGTGACTGGATCAGGAATTTCAGCTGATATGATGGCATCCACTTCGTTTGAATGTAATTTGTTCAGCAACCAAATTAGGATATGAGCATGCGGTAGTCCACGCTTCTGCCATTCCACCGAGTACATATAACAACGTGTGTCACCAAAAACTCGATACTTAGTAAGCACATCCATCATAACCTTGAGTTTTTGCTGAAATACTCTGGCGATTATGTCATGGCGATCTTGCGGTTTTTGACCCGGGGCCAACTCACGTTCAATTTCCGTCCACTTCGGATTGCATGTGAACGTAATAAATAAATCCGGAGTTCCATAATTTCTCACGTACGTCATAGCGTCTTGAGCGTATTCGTGCATGTGGCGTGGGCTTCCGATATAAGATGATGGGAGAATCGTCATGCGTCCAATATTCTGAACATTACCATCTGAATGAATAGCATCACGCAAGTGTATATAGTCCTCAGATCGTAGCTTTGCCTGATTGAATCGGATGAACGCTAAACGTTCGGTCTCGACTTTGACATATATGTCGACAGCGAATTGCTGGAATAGCCGACGGCACTTCAGAATGGCATTCTCCTCATCTGTACGAATCATCATACGATACGCATAGTAATTCATTGCGCTTAGATTTTTGTTCGTTGATACGCCTGAAAATGCAAAATTAAATGGATTGTTAATGGAAATCAATAATAGCAATAATTATAAGTATATTGTACCTGTAATTGGATCGACCATCTTCAACGTGATGTCGTATCCGTCTTGCCCTTGCCAATAAATGATTGGATATTGTAACGCATCGTACAAACGATGTGTCTCGTTTACACGATACATGATATTGCTTCTTCGCTGAAGGACAATGTCTCGTGATCTAGTTTGATCGCCAACAATAATTGCAGCAACATCATCAACGGTGGGTGCATTGAATCTTCGCACATGTTCACCTGTTGGGGTACGATCCGCTCTTATTAAAAATTTGTGCGTATCCGATGGCATTCGTTCCAATGCTGTTTTGAACATATTAACCACAGCGTTATTAGAGTGAAAAAATGCTTGCAACTGTTCAATAATTCGTCTCTTTAACTGTTGTGTTCCCTGTATATTGCACCGCACATTCAGCTGATCCACCATCGACGAAATGAAATATATTTGCAGAAATTGATGCGGTTCATCTGGTGTTGGCACCATTGAACCATGCAAATGATATATTTGTCCTTGTATCTGTAATTGCAAACAATCATTTGTTGAAGAATACGGTGTGAATTCTGAACGTGTGATGGTGTAGTGTGTGGTGTATGTGTAGTTGTTATGTGTTGCAATTGATTGTGTTGGTGTGATTGATTGGTGTGAGTGATTGGTTGTGTGTGTTGTATCTTTTACCTTGCAAGTCGGCATGAAGCCGCCTTCTCGAATGATATTAGCTCCAAAGGAAGTCATGCGAAAGCAGTTATTGTATTCAAGTATGCGTTGAAGAAAATGGTTGGAATCGGGATCACTTCCATCGAACAATGGTTTCAGTGGCTGTGTTGGTGTAAGTAATGGATCCAGTTTGACTTTTCCACTTGCGCAGCACAATCCAGCCGTTTCTCTTTTGAACTTTAACGCATTGCAATATCGGCATAAAGCCGTCATTGATCCAATATCTAAATTGTCATCATCACTATAGTTCGCAGTGGGATCATATTGGAATGCCAAGCGATTGTATGATGCCAATGATCTTCGTGTGCTCACGCGTTGTCTCAATCGGGTATTTTCTCTTATTATATTTTGTCTTTCTTCGCTTAAGTTCTGTGAATACACTTGTTGCTGGCTTGCATGTCTTGTGCGGCGGCCGATGTTTGCACGTCGTACTCTAGGCATTTTGAACTATGGACAGACTGGTGAATTTAACCTCAAATGCACGATCCACATAATTTACACAGTTCAACTTACCACCTTAAGGACAAACGCCTGCTGTTGAAATTGAATAAAAATTTACACAATACGCGTGATTGATTTGATGGTTTCCAATTGAACCGTTAGGAAACGAAAACTTTAAGCTCAATTTCACAATTTCACAGTAAACAGAATACAGGTTTTAAGTTAGCGTTTGAAAGAACGTGCGCATAATAAATGTCACATGAAATTAACTGAGCAGAGTACAATGAGCAAAGAGAATTTAAATCACTGCGTTACAATTATTGTACAATGATTAGCTGTCAAACAATTTATCACGCACCTTCATACTGCCTTACCAGGTGACATAAGTAATAGAACAAATATTTAAAAATATAAAACTCCATTTCGTTTCATTATAATGTCTAGATACGGCATCAAAGTAACATTTTTTTTTTAATTCTTAAATCTGAAAACAATACTAATGCGGAATTTAAATTTGTCCCCGAGCGCATCTAAAAGTATCAATTCAAAAAACAATGTCCTTTATGAAAACGAAAAATTATAATTAGATATATTTTGGTGTACTCTGGCAAAACGCTCCGACAGAGGATACCTTGTTTAAAACTATTGCAATAATTAAAAAAAACAATGGGTTATTTTGGTAGATATAGACTTCGTTTTATTTACATTTAACAAATTACGCGCAAGACGCCGTATCTAGATAATATTATATACACGATGTACAATTTTTTTGAATTTTGTTCTATTTCGTCAGCCGTCAATGAAAGACAATGGAAAGATAGATCATTTTACGTTGGATGGTAGTCGAAGCTTGACTGTCTTTTACGTCTCCCGTCAAATAAACAAAGATCATCCTATATTGGCTGGACACATCACGCTTGAACGATACCCAAAAAAAGGGTTTTTGGTATCTTCCTTAGAAATTTTCTAATTTTTCTCACTCCTTAAACCTTCCCAGGACTTCCACAAATATTTCAAGACCAAAATCAGCCAATTCGGTTCGTGCGTTCTGGAGTTATAGCGTCAGGAAGGAAAACCCGACTTATTTTTATATAATAAAAAAAAAAAAAAAAGAAATATTGTAATAACAGTCACATACACAAGTCCTGACTTCACGCTAAGATCGAGTCTTGTGTCATGGGTATTGTAATAGTCACTATTTACGGTTAATATGTGTAACACTGTAGTAGAATACAATTATTAATATTTATCGGCTCGTTTGCTATACACCACGTCTTCACACCCCGTTCCGTCCTCCACGTCTATGATCTATCTCCCTCTATATCTATCTCACTCACCCTTGGTTCGCGTAGTGTATAGTTCGAGACGACAGATGCTAAGAGTATGAATTTATCAATACACTACAGGTATCTGGAATTACCAGAGACTTTTCAGTCTCACATACATACACATACTCAGATCCAACACAAATCCTAGGAATCAAACGAATATTTGTCTCAATACGGGCATCGAACCCGCAGCCACGCGTTTCATACCCGGTGTCCAACCAACTGCGCCGTGGAGGCTGTTATGATCAATCCAAGTACGTCTCGCTGCAGGGCACGGACCTCCTCTACAACCGAGAGTATGATTGAGGGGAGTTTAGCCCTACAGTCCACCACGCTGGCCTAGTGCTGATTTGCGGATTCAGCATATCATAAAAAGTCTTACAAATCACTATGGTTGTTACCTATGCGGGTTTCCTCACGATGTTTAAAGTATACAATTTTATTTACATACTGTTTCGTGCACGACGACATTATATATATTAAAAATATCTGTCGAAATAAAACTATTATTTTCGGATTTTATCACAGATTGGTTTCATTTTTTAACTTCCCGACACGTTTTGATTACTTCATATATTTCGTGGTCCCGGGCGGGCTGTATGTTAGCTCTCTTATTCATAGATTATTGATAAATGGATCCAAGATATTGACATTATCTATGACAGGTTGGGTGAACTCTATGTAACTGCTTTATTGTTTTGTCGCAATTTGATTGTAAGTAATATTCATGTGGAGTTTTTTAAGTTTGTTTCTCTTTTGACTATTACATTTTATAAGAGTATTCATTTGTTTTGTTTTACTTTGCTTACTACCTCAAAAATAATTCGTCAGCTATATATGTTTTAACCACAAAAAATCATTGGTGAAATTATAAGTTTCTAATAAAAATAATAAATAAACCTATTTTAGGTATCAATAATGTTTTGTCTTCGTCGCTCAAACTGGATTCAAATTTTTCCGAAAACGACAAAATATTCGGTAGTTAAATTTGGTTTATAAATTATGTTTCAATAAGGTCGTTTAATGACACTCAATCTGTATTGCATAGCACTCACCGTCTGGCGCATTGTAGCTACTATGTCCGTATAATAATAAAAACTTATATTACAAAGTTATTTTATACCTTTTCACAATACCAAGAACTTCTGCTTCAAATTTAAATGAAGAAAGCATCATTGTAACAAAATTTAAATATACAACATTGTATGAATATGTAACAATGTTCTGAAAGAAAGAATTTAAGTAAAATCCTTTTACCGAAATCAAAGTTTTTATACCCATCATCATCATCATCATATCAGCCACAGGAAGTCCACTGCTGAACATAGGTCTCCACAATGACCTGTTGGAAGTGGCCTGCATCCAGCGACCTTATACACCTAACTTGGAATGAAATAGCACACGGCTGGATTATAAATAACCACACCCAAGTATTACGCCAGCTTCCGTGGCGCAGTTGGTAAGACGCTGACTGTGAATAAGATCGTGGGGTCGATTTCTGCATCGAGATGAATGTTCGTGAGATGAACAAGTATTTGTTAAGTTCTAGTGTAGGCGAGTACGATGGATCTTAACTTTTGATTCCAGCATTCTTTGGCTCCATACATTCTCATCATATCATATGCTAAACAAACAAACTTTTCCCGTGAATGTATACTCTGTTAAGAATTCCATAGCAGTTTCCAAGGGTTGTAAGTATCAGAAGAGATGTAAATTCAAGTAAGAGGATTATCGACAAGACTATTAAGTCCATATGAACATTTGGGTCGGTAATCGAATGTTGGACTGCCGGTTTCGTCCGTAATTTTGTTACGACCCTTACGCATCTGAATGTGAATGTTCGTATGGTAATTCAAAAGTTTGTTTTGATTGTTTTCAGTTAGTTATATGGTTTTATCCCGGAAGTTTTTCAAAGACAGGCGTTATATTTCCGCATCGTATGTGGCAGACGATTCGCGTCAAACGGATGGTAGTATTATTTATATGGGAATTGATACAATACAAGTGCGTTCCCTGATTCGCATCGCAGGATCGTTCAAAAACATTTATGTCAAAACGGTATTAGTAGTAAATGAAAAAGTGGGAGTGTAGTGAGAACATCTTACCGTCTCTTTCACACCCGCACTCTGTAAGACTAGTGACATCACTAGTTTTGTTTTGCATCTCTATTCTTTTAATCCCATTACATGATTTAAAACGTCTCCAATTTGTTTAATTGTGAATGGATTTACAAAATTCTTCGTTAGATTTTGGATATTGTATAATTAGATACAGTTTGAAATAAATGTAATAAAAATGACTCAAATACACTATTCATGTAGGCCGGTATAATTGTCTCTATTATTTTAATTCAACTAAAACATTTTGTTTAAGTGAAATGCAATCTAAATAATACTATTTGGATACCACCACGCATTGCATGACAAGTACCAAAAATATATATCTTCTCTCTTAAATAATATTATCTCTCAGCACAATCTAAAATAAAGTGTTTGGTGAACACCGTATTATTTCAAATATCTAAAGTGAAAGGCGCAAAAATACTCCATATTATTCTTGAAACGTAATCCTTGAACATTTTGTGCGAAAACATGGCTATCGTACATTAAGATAGTATTTTGGAGTTAAGTATCTGCTAGTAGGTAAGCAAGATTAAGTGGCGAAGTTGAGAGGCGATAAATAAGTCAAGAACATGCGAAAAATAACTATTTTTGTATGATACTTGTGTTGGTAAGAATAAGGGTCTGTGCCCACTACAACGTTAAATATTATGTTTTACGAGTACACATTGCATTGTAAAAGCTATTGGTCTGACAAATAAATAAATAAACGTAGCGTAATATGTCCGTCATATAAATGTATCAGACAGAAAGTATTTTTGTATGCATTACAATGAAAGGTACTATTTATTCCATTTATACTAGTCCGTTTCGTCATCGGCAGCTCATATTCCATACCAAGTAACACAAAGATTTCTCTTTTGCCTGATACAATCATATCACGGTCATACTATGTAACGTTGCATAAGAGTGGACCCTCATTAGATTAGCGCAGTAGGATTAAAATTAGTTAGGAAAAACGTCTGGAAGGCAACCATTCTTAAAAAATCAAGTGGTAAAAATTTAGTTTCGATCAAGTGATCAGGAAAATCCCAGGGCAGACCACTGACTTATCGGAGTCATGTGTGAGTTATAGTCATTCACCACGCACTATAACGCTGAAGGAAAACATCATGATGAAACCTGCATGCCATAGCGATTTGTAAGAATTTCTATGGTATGTAAAGTTCCCCAATACGCACTAGGTCAGAGTGGTGGACTATATGGCCTTACCCCTCTTAATCGTACTCTCGATGGTAGAGTACGCCCGTGCCCTTCAGTGGGACGCACAATATAAAAACAGGATTTTAGACTCCCGAAAAATTCCTTCGAAGATATGACTAAAAGAAACTATTATTTAATTGTTTTAACTAAAAATTCACGACTTCTATCTACGGATATCTTATGAAAGAAAGATAGCTGCGCGTAAATTACATACTCATGATTTTTTTCAAAATATAATTTATTTGAAGGTTGTAGAGAAGCTTATGTCATATATATTTAAATGATTGTTTTTCTTCGGTCCTCGACAAATCTAAAAAGTTTGAAAGAAATCTGAACGCTTCAATTGGGTCAAAATCGTGCCCAAATGATTCGGTTACAAACATACAAGTGAAACTAATATAAAGCGCGTAAAAATATGTTTCAGGTGAGACTACGCAGCCTTACTACCGTTTAAAATCGACCTAACTGCGAGGCAACATTTTGTTCATTTCCTAAGGCCCGTTGGATAAAAGTTATGTTCGTAACATCTGCAGTTAATACAAAGGGACGAACTTTTAACTGAATGAACTTTCAACTCGAATTGTATCTTAGGGAGATATTTTTGAATATTTTTCATGAATAAAGACTGTTTTGTAAAGTTTTTAAAATTGTTTATTTAAGATTATAATTTAAATAATGTAAAATTATATATTTAACAAGATTTTTGTATACATACGTATAAATTCTTACATTCCCAGACAGTAGTCACAACATGCAGTAAGGCGGACCAGTAGACAAGTCAAAATCAAGAACGATCACAACATTGATTCTTGTCTCCTGTGTATCAGAAACTACGGTCCATGAGAGACATTTCGGTCTCACAAAATTTGTTTTGATGCGAAGATTGAAGCCGTGACCTTTCGTTTCACAACCGGCGTGCAACCAACTACGCTAGCCACAGGCTTTCAATCTAACATAAGTTCTACGGGACCTAATTTTTTTAATAGCTATAGTGTCTTTCTCAATCACAATCTGTACTGCGATAAAAATAACCTCGGCAAACTATACCTGACATTGATTTCACCTCTTCCCACCCTCTAGACACAGCCGTGAACATCCTATTAACGAACAAAAAGACAAAACAATTCCATTACAATACAGATCACTGTGACCTAATACGGTTCGACAATTCACTTCCAAAGTGGGGCGTCGCGTGAACAACGTGTTGAACTTCAAAATACCATTTCAGGGGGCTACTCAAAACTCTGAAACGAATTTCGAATGTTCGGACGATGAACGTCAATCTATAAAAGTTTTCCACTTCTAAAAATCAATACTATTATAGTATCTATGAAACATATCATTTACTCTGAATGTAGTGTAAGGTTACGACTAATTAATGGAAATTATTGCATTTTCCAATTATCATCACCACCTTTTTATTTTTGAACCCTTAGCATGCTTTATATTTCTGCTATTGCTAAGTGCCCCTACATAATTTGTAAACAAACAAAATATTATAAACATTTTGCCAATCCAAATTTACACACACAATATTGACTGTTCCGTTTCTTCTGTAAATGGGTTCGTGAAAAACTCACTCTTTCATAGGTTACACAAGATCGTATAAATATGTATATTATCGGCTTTTTTAATCACAATCGCAGATCACAAAATATAAATTGTCAAATGTTATTATCGACTTCACTTACTATTCGTGATTGGTATTGCTATCCATTCTAACACTACTTCAATAGAAGATCCGGACATTTTTTGTAAACTTTTTAAGCATTTTCGTGCAGTTTTATGTTCGATGTTCGATCATTCGTCGTCGAGTATGGAGTAACCCCCTAGGTGAAACGAGAGCCCATACAAACTCAGCAACTTACAACAATAAAACAAATACTTTTGACTGCGAATTTCAATAATTAAAATAGTTTACGAAGTCCGTAGGCGAGAATGCTTGATTTAAATTCATACTGTCTGGACACGAAATAGCTATTTAAAAGACAAAGGAAAATAAAATATTATGTCTATTATGACTGCCTCGGTGGTGTAGTTGTAAACGCACCACAAAGCTGATGTCAAGAGTTCGAATCTCGGGTCAGGCTTATATTGGATTTTTCTATTCATTATCAAGCTTTGTGCCCGATATGGCGATAGGCTTGCCCCCTATTACATCGTGGGACGGATACATACACGGCAAAATGTGGATGTCCTGGCACTTCTGCCTATCGCTTCGGCCTTCTGAAAAAAAAACCGCTTGAGTTATATATGTACTCGTATGTGTATTACAAACTTATAATAAGAAAGTTCATTACGGAGAGAGTGCACAATATTTTTTTCCAAATCCTCATATTAATTTAACTTTGTGGTTGATTTCGTAACGGGTTAAGACAAGTTATACATTTCCGGAGACTCGCCGAGCTTCAATGCTCGATGTGATTACAAACTGTTGATCCTGGCTTACAGGAGTTGCAGTGGTGGGTGAGAGTGCGGGGCAGTCTCCCAGCAACTATGTCTGTTGTTGTTTGTATCTTATGTTTTATAAAAAAAATAAAGCTATTGCATAGCATTTTTTATCAACTAATGTAATTATAATTATTTATTTATTTTATTTATGCAGTATTTTTGTCCTTTGTTTTTCTTTGATATTAATTGTACAGATATTCACTGTTGTACGTGCGAGCTTCGTAGAGTCGTACCATGAAGTAAATACAAACAGGAGGTGCCCTAACGCCGAAACTCTAAGCAGGCATGAGTCACCAGATTGCGGGGCGAAGAGGGGGATTACGCATGCGCAGTAACGCCGATACAACCAATGCCACCTAGAGGCGAGTTGCTGAACTAAAGAGACAAGCGTGATATTTCAAAAAGTCATTAATAGTTCTGCTATTCATCGATAGATGGCAAAACTAAATATCCAAAGAGGTTAGATTACAATTAATCACGCAATAGCTTTGCCATTCGCATTTAAAAGTACTGGCACATATTTGAATCAAAATAAAAATATTAAATTTAAATTTTGGTCGGTTATTTTCGTTACGGAATTTCTGGATTCGGTCTCCACTCTCAAGGCCCGCGATAGAAGCTATGCAATAGCTTAAAAAATATACAACTAAACATGGCTGAATGAAAACACAATATTTATTTTTACTGCGTTGAATGGCTAGACGAACCAGCCATTTGCCTGATAGTAAGCTCATTGTCATGAACACAAGCAAAACCAGAGAACACCATGAATAAATATAGTTGTAAACTATATTATTAGCGTAATTAAAACTAAATCTGATCCTCAATAGGATTTAGTACAAAACAATGGAAAAATATCGTTAAATAAAGTTGAACCTGCAAATAAAAAAAACGATCATTTTGTCCATTCTTGGAGAGATAAAATCTCATAAAGTCTAACAAGCGAACAAATTGGTCCAAAGGCATAACAATATAAAATAGTAGTTTAAACTTCAAATTGGAATTATTAAAATAGTTTCCAGAGTCAGTTGAATTCTTTACCAATGTATTAAAATTCCACATTCAAAATTTGTTGCAATTGTTTAGAAAATTTGTTTTAAGACTAAAATTACTTTGATATCAAATTCTCTCATTATTATTAATTGTTTTAAGATTTTAAAGTTATATTTTATTTGAACTCTGCGGTTTGATTTCAAGGTTGTTTGGTAATTAACATCTCACCTTACTCCAGACATGCCGACAAAATGTCAATGTGATCAATCATTATTTCTGTCTGTTAATTAATTTGTTAAATTAATTTATGGAACTAACCAGAATTGATGGATCCGTGCAGTGATTATTCTCAATTATATCATGAATACGCCGGCTTGGAGATCTACTACTGTTTGACGAAACATATGTGAACCGCTTAGTTTTCCCTTTTAGTTCTCAATAACACATACTATTCCTAGGAAGACCTATGACCAGTATAACAATAACATACTGGACATGGACCCCCATGGATCTCCACATAAACCTGTAGGTAGCAGCTTGCACCCAACAGCTTCCTGAGACCTTAACTACCACACTCTACAACTCCTTTCATCCACTTACTCTAAACAACTAATTTTAAAAGTTGATCTTAAATACTATCTCGGAATCGATCTTGAAAACGGTTGGAAAAATAAGTAGAATATGGGCGTGTGTTGCGTGGTTTGTTTTCGATATAAAGACGAAAACAGCGGGCAAAATTGTCCTATTATTTAGGCCGATATAGGACAGAGAATGGAAGTAGAGTTTGGAAGGAGACGCATAGATATTGTAGTACTCTGGTTTACTGGAGACCAATAGTCTAAATAAATAAACAAATTAATTAATAAATAAATAACAATCACATACATAGTCCTTACCCCACACTAAGATCAAGTCTTGTGCCGTGGGTATCAGGAACTACGAGAGACTTTTCGGTATCACAAACATCCAGACCCGAAAGAAATATTTGTGGGGGTCGAACCCGCGGCATCTCGTTTCACAGGCGGCGTCTATCCGACTGCGCCACGGAGGCTGTCAAAACTTACATTTTAAGAATATCTCTGTAAATACCACAACCTTAAAGTAAGAGGTCATGAACCAGACAATGGCTGTCACTGTACCTAATTCTCTCACCCTACCCTTAACGTCTCGACACAGAAGTGTCTGGTTGTAAGTTAAAAAAAAAAACATTTAAAAAATTTTTTGAAGAAGAGGAAACGTAACGTCCCCGTTGATCAATGAGAGTATTTTTACCTTTTCTAAGTGCCTGGCGATATAACCGCTTCCCCTCTATCTCATTTATTCAACAACCGAGGTAGCTTATGTGCTCTGCATATGCAAGGCGGCCATGCTTTGAATAATTCTTTCTTTCGTCGGCAAGAATTGGTAATGCACTAGGGGCTCTATATAGGGGAGTATCTTACCTCACATCATACATACATAATTTCACGTTCACACACACACGTTCACACACATTCACAAACGTTTTTTTCCAAAAAGGTAGGCAGAGATGCCAGGGTACCCATATTTCACCTTGTAAGTTCCGTCCCACGATGTGATAGGGGGCGATCCTATCGCCATATCGGACACAAATTCCTGACCTCCGACTAAAATGAATAGTAAAATCCAATATTACTTGAGATTCAAACCCCAAACCTCAGCTTTGCAATCATACCATGATAAAACTGTTCCACTGGGGGTGTCAATATCACCCTGTACACCCAAGTCTTGACAACACGAAAATATATTCAAAAGTCTGAACAAAACAAGAAATCTTATAAACTTTGACAAACGAGTTGATATTCTTTTAACCCTATGGAACGATATTGCACGGTAAATATTCTTTGAAAAGACGTTTTTTTCCAGGCTTCTTTGGAGCAGACAGCTTATTAATTTAAACGTTAAAGTATAATTTTCTTCTCGGCGGGAGTTTTATGGAGTTATAAATAATTTTATCTCGATACTGAAGTGGTCAGGTGGATTTATGAGTTCTGACCGATGTTTATAGCATTAATAAAGTTATGAATATTACGTTTTCGTTTGCCCATTTCACAAATCCATATTTATTCTTAAGACTATTACATTTCTAGAATATTTACAACCATCCATTTACATGGCCTCTTACTGTAAGACAAGGTTGTGGCTGCCACTTTACTGCTTTGCTATAAAAAGTAATTACCACTTTAAAATTCCCCTCAAATAAATACACCCAACATTCAATAATCGTGTCGTGGGTATCAGGATCTACAAGAGACTGTTCGAACTCACAAACACGCACCCGCAACAAATACTTATATATTTATTCAATGCTTTATATATATATATATATATATATATATATATATATATATATATATATATATATATATATATATATATATATATATCATCATCCATCCATCCATCAGCCAAAGGAAGTCCACTGCTGAACATAGGCCTCCCCCAATGATTTCCACAGAGACCTGCTGGAGGCAGCCTGTGTCCAGCGACGTCCCGCGACCTTTACCAGGTCGTCGGACCATCTTGTGGGTGGACGTCCTACGCTGCGCTTTCCGCTACGCGGCCTCCATTCGAGCACTTTCCGACCCCATCGGTCATCAGATCTCCGCGCTATGTGCCCTGCCCATTGCCACTTCAACTTGCTAATCCGGTGGGCTATGTCGGTTACTTTAGTTCTCCTACGGATCTCCTCATTTCTGATTCGATCTCGTAGGGAAACCCCGAGCATAGCCCTCTCCATAGCTCGTTGAGTGACTTTGAGCTTCCTAATAAGGCCCATAGTGAGAGGCCACGTCTCGGTGCCGTAAGTCATCACTGGCAACACACAACTATCGAAGACTTTCGATTTAAGGCACTGAGGTATTTTGGACGAGAAGACGTCGCGTAGTTTCCCGAACGCTGCCCAACCGAGTTGGATTCGACGATTGACCTCTCTCTCGAAGTTGGACCTGCCTAACCGGACCACTTGTCCTAAATAGACATATTCGTCAACAACTTCGAGAGTCGAGCCCCCAACACCGATGGGAGTGGGCACAACATGGACATTCGACATGATCTTCGTTTTGTCCATGTTCATTTTAAGACCCACTTGTTGGGAGACTCGATTGAGGTCTTCGAGCATAGTGCTAAGGTCTTCCAGCGATTCTGCCAAGACTACAATATCGTCGGCAAACCGAAGGTGAGTGATATACTCGCCGTTGATGTTGATGCCGAATCCTTTCCATTGCAAGAGCTTGAAGGCGTTTTCCAGCGCGGCAGTGAACAGTTTCGGAGATATGACATCTCCCTGTCTCACGCCTCTCTGTAGTGGAATAGCCTTCGTACTCTGATCCTGTACTCGGACCGACATGGTGGCGTTGTTGTATATACACTTCAACGCTTCGATGTACCGATAGTCGATATGGCACCGCTGGAGAGACTGTAGCACAGCCCAAGTCTCGATCGAATCAAAGGCTTTCTCATAGTCCACAAACGCTAAACAAAGCGGCAAGTTATATTCCTCGGTTTTTTGTATAACTTGCCGAAGCGTATGGATGTGGTCTATGGTACTAAAGCCTTTTCGAAAACCGGCTTGTTCGGGAGGCTGGAAGTCATCAAACCTGCGTTCGAGACGATTTGTGATGACCCTCGAAAACAACTTATAGACATGGCTCAGGAGCGAGATGGGCCTGTAATTCTTCAGCAAAGTGTTATTACCTTTTTTGAAGAACAGTACCACCACGCTCCTGCTCCATGCCTCTGGCGTTGAGCCCTCGAGGAGAACGGAATTGAAGAGCTTCTGAAGGACTTTCAGTATCGGTGTTCCGCCCGCTTTCAGAAGCTCTGAAGTTATTCCGTCCTCGCCCGGCGCCTTGTTGTTTTTAAGTTGCTTCAGGGCCATCTCAATCTCACACAGGCTGATGTCCGGGATATCATCGCTAAAGTGTCGGATCAACTCGGCTCTCGGGTCTTCGGCCGAGCTAACAGCAGGTTTGGCAACCGAGGTGTAAAGCTGTCCGTAGAACCTCTCGATCTCCCTTAATACCTCTGCCCTCGTCGATACTACGCGGCCGTCCTCCGTCTTCAGCCTAGACAACTGGCTTTGCCCAATAGACAAGTCTCTTGCAAACACTTTGGAGCCTCCGTTCCGCTCGATTGTCTCCTTAATGCTCACAGTATTGTGAGCACGGACATCGTGTCGCAAGGACTTCCAGATCTGTCTATTGAGCCGCCGATATGCTTCGGCGTCAACGGAAGACTGCAGCGTCAAAGATCGACGTTCGGCCATGAGGTCAAGAGTGTGGATCGAGAGTTTTTGTGGTCTATCTCTACGGCGAGGTCTAAAATACTTAGATCCCACCGTATGGACAGCTTCTACCAAACCGCTGTTTAGGTCGTCCACTGCAAGGTTTTCTCCTAGACAATCAAAGCGATTTGTCAGCTCGAGTTGAAAGCTCTCGGGGTTTTGGATATGGGCGCGAGTAGGTCGGAGCGTAGATTTCATCAAGCGACGCCTTTCCGATTGGACATTGATATTCAGGGTGCCCCTAACCATTCGGTGATCACTGCCGGTTTTCACCCTGTTGATCACAGAGACATCTCTGAATATCCGTCTATTCGTCGTCAAGATGAAATCTATCTCGTTTCTCGTAGAACCGTCAGGACTCAACCAGGTCCATTTCCTGTGAGGCGGCTTCTGGAAGAAAGAGTTCATCGCAAAGAGTCCCTCTTTCTCCAGAAAGTCGGCCAGCCTCTGACCCCTGGGGTTCCGTTGCCCATGTCCAAATTGCCCCACTTTCAACTCTGCATCGCTTCCCTTGCCCAACTTTGCGTTGAAGTCTCCCATAACAACATTGAAGTAGGTTTTGGAAGTATGTATGGCCCGACTTATGTCCTCATACATTTCCTCTACTTCTTCATCTGGGTGTGTCGAGGTCGGCGCGTATACCTGTATGACCTTCAACGAATATCTTTTAGATATTCTGAGTATAAGGTATACTACCCTGCTCGACACACTTTCGATGGATACGATGTTGTTGATGAGAGACTTGTGGACGAGAAATCCGACACCTCCTCGGGACTGTTGGTCGTCCCCCCGGTAGAAGAGCAGGTTACCAGACTTCAGGGTTATCGTATCCTCCCCGATTCTTCGGACTTCCGATAACCCCAGAATGTCCCAGTGTAACCTGCTCAATTCTTCTTCCAGTTCGACAATCTTCTCGTCTGTCCTCAATGTGCGTACGTTGTGTGTTACCAGGGCCAGTCGTCGTCGGGGGGGGTGGTAGCCGGGGCCAACCCGGGGATTCTTAGCACCCCCTGCCCCACCGTAACCATGACCGCTACCATAGCCAGGAATAGTGGGGCTGCCGGGGACTGGGGGCCTGGTCTCTATTTGTGTCGCCATTGTGGGGGTATTTGCCGTTACTCGCCACGCTTGGCAGGCGGGTTGGCGAGCGCAGTAGGGGACTGACGTTAATGACGCTGCTGCCCGCCATTAACCGGGGAAAGGAAATAGGATTTGTGCGTAGAGGATGTTATAGGAAAGGAGAGTATGGCCTGAGGGAGTGGATACTGCAGTCACGGACGGGAAGTTAAGGTCACTGCAGTAGCTCGGGGGCCGAGGTCGCGTACTCGTAGCACCTATACTAGGACAGGCCATGACCACTAGATAGGAGCATCCCTGACCAATATATATATATATACCTATATATTACTTATATGTTTCATATGTTTTGTACTCTTGTTGTCAAACCCTATTTATCAATCCAACAATTCCTGATCATCCAAAGGTTGCCAGGATGAAATCGCTCAATGCAATATGATCACCCATTGTACTACTTAAATGTTTACTTGATATATTTATTCACTATGTAACTTGGTACGTAAACAAAGAATATAAATAAATTGTATAAAGGCGGGCTTAATGCCTGCATTATCTGCTAGCCAACCTTTGGGCGTTGCAGAGAGAAAGCATGGTACGCGCATAAAAAGAGTATTATAACTTTAATTAATAAATATCACTATATACATACACACATACATATAAACATATAATGGAGTACTTTCTTATGGAGCACATAATGCACATGACATAACCACTAGAATGAAAGTGACCTAGTCCAAAAAAATGAGTTTGGGTTTTAATCATATAATGGCTCAAAATGACCATCTTCATCGACCCGTTATTAAAGAATGACCTATTGACGCGTGAACGATGTATACTTCGGTCTTCTCGATATATTTTACTTACGTACAAAATTTCTTATGTTACAAATCTTTAATGAACGTTTCCCAAAAAATAAAACGTTTTAGTTACTGGTGGTAGGTCTCTCATATGTGAGAGGCTGCCTGGGTACCACCGCAATGTCTATTTCTCCCGTCAAGCAGCAGTTTAAATGCACTGTTGTGTTTCGGATTGAAGGACATTGTAGCCAGAGTAACTACTGGACATATTGAGACTTAACATCTTATGTCTCAGGATGGCGAGCGCGGTGGAATGCTAACCATTAAATACTTTGTAGTTCAAGGTATTGTTTGGTTTGACTACTGTCCATGAGATTTGTATCGCTTACCATCAGATGAACGGAATGCTCGTCTCGTCATTTATTGCAATATATATAATATATAAAAAAATAAACCAATGTTCAAATGTTAACAGTTTTTAATTAATCAAGCTTTGAGTTCAATCGTGTAAAATTTGTATTCAACAATGCACACAACGTTTCCATTAAAAAAGTATTTGATCGTTTACTTTATTGGCTCGCAAATATGTTTTCGAACGCAAATTGATTGTAATCTTTTGAAACTCTTAAATTTCATTTTGTATTGTAAAATCCACCCGTCCAACATTATTATGTACGAAAATTAAAATCTACTATGTAGATAAAATCTTAATGAAAACATCTAAAATGGCCCTGTTATTTTATTTTACAGATTGCCGTAATGGTTGTTTGCACATTGTGCGTTCATATCGAATATATTTGCTTAATTATGTCCGAAACATTGCGTAATTGCGTTGTGAGCTGTGAACGCTTTAAACGCTCGTATGAAAAGGTCGCCATGAAAAGGCATATAAACTTTTAATTTTCGTACTGGAATTGAGTAATAGTCTAGTTGGCTTTGGACTGGGGCATGCAATTATCGGAAAGTTCCGATAATCGATTTAACGGTAATTACCGGCTTTTCAAAAATTTCATTAAATAAAACATGGTACCAGCAGCCTGGATGGTTTGGACTATAACCACGGTCTCTCATATGTGTGAGGGCACCTGAATAGGTATCACCGTAATGTCTATTTCTCCCGCTAAACAGCACTGTAAATGCACTGTTGTGTTTCGGTTTGATGGATATTGTAACCAGAGTATCTACTGGACATATTGAGACCTAACATCTCACGTCTCAGGATGGCCAGCACAGTGGAGTGCCAGGCATTGCTTTCGAATTTTAATTCACGAGTTCAAGAGCGGTCGTGTCGCTTACCATCAGGCGAACGTCACGTTCGTCTCGTCATTCATTGCAATAAAAAAAAATAGTAGCAAGAAAAAACGAAATATGAAAGCAACATTCAGTAATAATAAGTTAAAACGGCATGCATTTTAAATTCCAATGCGCTTTGTTTTTATTTGCAATGCTACAGGCCACCGTGTCTGACGCATTCAGTACAATAGGGAACTTTTCAAAGGCACCGTTTGTTTTTGTAAATATTTTCATAATAGGAAAGTTGGGTTGAGTGATGAATGTAGTAGGTTTGTCATACAACATAGTTTGTTTTCTCGTTGCAATGAATGACAAGACGAGCATGCCGTTTGCCTGATTGTAAGCGATATGACGCTCAAAGATAGTAGCAAAAATAAATAACACCTTGAATGAGAGACCAATGCTTGACATTGCAATGCGCACGGCATCCGGAGACATAAGACGTTAAGTCTCAATATGTCCAGTAGTTCATCTGGCTACAATGTCCTTCAAACCGAAACACAACAATGTATTTACACTTCTGTTAATGAGAGAAATGGACATTGCGGTGGTACCTACCCAGGCGGCCTCTCACATATGAAAGAAATAGTACTAGTAATAGATTTATAACTCATGTTTTAAAAACTGAAGAATTAAAAATTTATATGGTGTGTAAGTCCGCCAACCAACATTAAGCCAGCGTGGTGGACAGTATAACCCCGTGGTTCCTAACCTTTTTAGGTCCGTTACCCCTATGAACTAACTATTATTATGCTTTTGAAATTTCTGTTTTTGAACCTTATAAAATTTTATATTTTTTAATGCGAAAGTTGGTGGTACTCTTTCGCATTTATAAGTTATTAACAACAACCAGCTCTTCTGATCAAACCCTCTAAATTAAATAAAAAGAAAAAAAAACTACCAGCTCATTGTTACCCCCGCAAACAAGTTTTACCCCCGCGGGGGTTATTACCCCCAGATTAGGAACCACGGGTATAACCTAACTCCTCTCAATCGTACTCTCGATTGTAGAGGAGGCCCGTGCCCTGCAATGGGACGTATATGGGCTGATATAATACAGCACAGTACTGTACAAAGAATAGAGATAGTATTTCACTGAGGCTCAAATTCTTAATCTAGTCTAGTCAAGTCACATGCCCAGAACTTAATGAATAAAAACAACAAATATTCATGTCCGATATATTACATTTTTAGCGGATTATAATATGCAGACTATCCCGCCCTCGCATATTGCAACACCTATAAACTAGGGTCCTGAGTGACTCCAATTCATGACAATAACACTGCAGGCTAAAAAGCAGCATATGATACCTTTTAGCTAGAAAAGAAGGAATTATTGCGAATATGAACAATCCGCGCATCATATACTTTGGGAGTGTAGTCTTTGGCAGAATGAGCGTAAAACCATGCTGGATAGTATGCAAATATCATCTGGAGTTGTATACTACACGGACCTTGTAGAGACGAGGACGAATTTCCGTGCTTTCCGGCGTTTTTGCCATACCTATTACTGGAATCAAGTGTAACAGCTCACATAATAGGTCCCATTTAAATGTAATAAGGATTTGATCCGTGGTGCTTTACAGCTGGCTTCTCCGGCTGTAAAAGTCTTTTTGCGAGGTTATTTACCTCTTTATTTCATTGTTTTGTCACCCGCTTTGCACGGAGGGAAGTGGACAATAATTTATTTCCAACTCCTCCTATTAATTTAACTTTCTGATTGATTTCGTTGCGGGTTAAAGACAAGTTAGACATTCCCGGAGACTCGCCGAGCTTCAATGCTCGGTGTCATTACATTGCGTGCCACTGTTGATCCTGGCTTACAGGAGTTGCAGTGGTGGGTGTGAGGGCGGGACAGTCTCCAGTAGAAAAGAAGGAATATTCTTGATGAATAAGGTATAATATATACCAAAAACAAGGTGAAATTACAATTCAACTCTAGCCATATTATGACAATCCCAATATATTATTGCAAATGAAATAAATATAAATCGTAGTAACAAAATCTCACAGTCATTCTTGACCTTTAAAAATCTAATATAATACCAACGATAGACAATTGTGCCGGGAGACGTAGCAATTGCGAAGTACAGACGCGACAAAAAGACAAACAAGGAGTAATTTAATTTAATCCTAGCGTACCAAGCGCGGATTAATCTAGGTAATGCTTTTAAGATTCTCTCGTTATGTTAATATTTAACAAGGCTAGGTAGAAACTAGAATACCTTTACTTGCCAGTGTGCTAGAGTAAAAAAGTTTTAAATCTAAAATGGAGAATAAATTATTATTTATAGTATTTTGTTTACGCGAATCTTACACGATGAAATAAAACACTTTTGTTGCGGTTTTTAAATGTTTTGGTTCACATAAAAAAATAATTTTGGATAACATATTGGGACAGCGAAGGATAGGCAGAGAAGCACATTGAAATTATGTTTATTTTGTGGTGGTGTTTTGTACGGTGAAAAATTTGATTACAAACAGTTAAGAATGAGTGGAAAAGCAAAACAAGTAACAATTATATCCATACATAAACTCACGCCTTTTTCCCAGAAGGGGTAGGAAGAGGTACCTACTACCAAAACACTGACGTTTCGCCGTTTGTATTCCATCCCATGATGTGATAGGGAGCACGCCTATCGCCATATAGGGGACAAATTTCTGACTCCGAGCTGATAATTTACAGAAAAATCAAAAATTACTTTGCCGGGCTTCGAACCCGAGACATCAGCTTTGCAATCAAAAACGTAGTACAATCGTGGTACCGAGGCAGAAAAATAACAATTGACACATCATAAACCTCTTCAATCTTGGGTTTCAAAACTTTTTAATTCGAATATAGAGGTCTTAGAAATTGTAAATCACTGAGCCATGCATGAGTCGCCTAGTACAGGTGTTTAACATTATATTTTAATTACAGCTGCTTATTAGATCCCCTTTTATCGCGTAATTAATGAACTTAATAAATCGTTATTATAAAGTACTTTATAATATTGTATGTGTTTATTACCTTAGTATTAAATTGTATTATCTTTTTATGTATTACCCTTTTATATAAAGAAGGTGGACGGACGATCTGACTAAGGTCGCAGGAAGTCGCTGGATGCAGGCCGCTTTCAACAGGTCATTGTGGAGATCATTGGGGGAGGCCTATGTTCAGCAGTGGACTTCCTGTGGTTGATATGATGATGATGATGATGATAATTATACTTAAGAAAGTAATTTGGGTAATTGTTTTTCAAACATCTTGCAATATTCACTTCATCTTGTATTCCCTTCAAATAATCATTGGTGTTGTAAAAAAGGGTAGAATGCAATTTCGTTATCCGATATTTACAAATATTGTACCCAGTAGCGGGATCGGGGTCTATCGTCCTTCACAATTCAACCTGGACAGCAGTGTATTTAACTATTTACCATGAGGTGATTTTGCTTCCCTCCTCAGGTAATAGCGTAATGATATATAGCCAATAGCATTTCTCGATAAATGAGCTGCCTAACACAAAAATATTTTTTCAATTCAACCAGTAGTAACTCTAATCTCAGTATTAGAGTAACAAACAAACTTTTCAGCTTTATGTATTAGTATAGATTTGCGATTAATACAATGCCTGCAAATAAATGTAACACATTTGTCACCGACTGTACAAATACCTACACCTCCATTAAGAATAATGTCGACTAACTCAATTTGGTTGACTATACTGACCATTGTATATACTAGTAGTATACAGGTATACGCTCGCAGCTGACGTAGTATATAATATACTAGTATACGTCCGTGTTTATTTTAGTTTGTGCAAAGTGCTTGTGGCGTTATAAAATGGTTTTCGGCAGAATAGAAAATATCGAGTGTTTTCGGCGGTCATTTGTGTGAGTGCTGTCGGTCGTTGTTACGAGTGATGATGTAACTAGTTACATGTTGTTTGACAACAAAATATGGTTTCATAGACTTCGCATATAAAGGATATGAGAATTTCATTTAATGTTTGTCTGCGCTGTGGTGAGGCATATTTTTAAGTGATCGTTTTTAAACTCGCATTTGTTGGCTCAGAATTATATGAATGACTGTTGGATAGTTTTTATATGATGTCATAAAAACCATTGAATGTAGCAACATGCACCAGCTTCTTTACATTCGGTAGGCATATTTTTCCAAGTTTTTTTTATAACGGCTGGCCCTAATATGGAGGGAAGCAGTGAAGTATAAGCATCATAGATATGTATTAGTATTGATATTTACAAGTAAACTTTAACTTCAGACGTCGAACGTCTGATCACTCGATTTTCTTTTCGGATCACGGAGTAGCCGCTTATGACTAAGGTTCCCAAACACACTCAAGGCGTAGTCTATTATTCGTATCTATTATCGTACCCCGGACACATTTATATCAATCGTAAAATCTTGTAAAGAGGGTTCAACAACCTGTCTACAGTCGCGGTCAGTGCCAGGCTCCTCGATTGTGCTAAATTGTCTCCATTCCGGGAGATTTTCTATTGTTAGACTTCAATCTTACGCACAGATTTTCAAGTCAATTGCTTTGCCTAAATTTCTGTCCTTTTATTACATTACAAACTAAAGAGCAACACTTGAGTTTCTTGCCCGTTCTTCTTTAGTGAAAATCGCTTTATGAAGCGTGTGGCAGATCAAAAAATAAGTGAATCAAAATGTTGTTGAAAATTTTAATGGATTCAATAAATTATTTTCATTTGTTTTCCATTTATAAAAGTACGAACTCATTAAAAATAATTCTGACAAACTCAGTATTTCGATGAGTGATGACCTACGAACTAGTGCTAGTCACAGCTACGATGTGCAAAATTCTTCGTTGTTTTGTATTTAAAATTTATTTTTATTTCTATATTTGCATAATATGTACGTCGTTTTGTGCGTAAGTGATTTTTTTTTCTTTTTTCTTTCTCATAGGTAGTAGATCTCTCATATGTGAGATGCCGCCTGGGTAGTTACCACCGCTGTGTCTATTTCTCCCGACAAACACCTTAAATGCACTTTTATCTTTCGGATTGAATGAGATTGTAGCAAGAATAATTACACATATAGAGACTTACATCTTATGTCTCAGGATGGCGAGCGTAGTGGAATGAGCCATTCTTTGTAATTCAAGGTGTTGTTTGGTTTTGCTTCTGTTCACAAAGATTCGTATCGCTTACCATCAGGCGAACGGCAAGACCACCTCGCCATTCGTTGCTATAAAAAAATATTTGCATTTCTTATATTGAAGATCAAATAGACTACTCTTCTTACAAGAAACAACCTGGCTATCTAGGACTCTTAAATGTCCGTTAGGCAGGCTGCATCTTTGTCTACCGGTTAAAGACCAATAAAGAAACTAAATTTTTACTAAAACAGATACATGTACGAAAGTATAAAATATACCTTCCAATTTGCAAAGAATCCTTTGACGGAGAGCAGGCAATTATATGTGACGTGAGGCAAATGAGATAAAATTCGAGAAGAAAATTGGAGAACATGTTTACTGCACCAAACTTTGCTTCACTTTGTGTTGTATATCAAAGTAGGAGCCAAATTATATGGCGTTAAATATACTGGAGCTTAGGTGAGAACATATTTTTAAGTTTTCGCTTAGTTTAAGGATGCAAGGAAACGTGGTAATCATAAAAACGCTGTTAACCTACGTGAACCTACGTACCGAAAGGGTACAGTTAAATTTTTTGCGAAATAAAGTAGTGTATATAGGCTTATCTTCATAGGTATGAAACTGGAAGAGGATTAAGATTGTGATGTTAAGAAGACTATTACTCTTTTGTCATCTAATGCTATGGGTAGCGATAATGTTAGTCGTAACATGATTCTTTATGTCTTAGACGAAACCCTATCCATCATTTCCCACATCTTAAACTACTCCATTTCCACTGGGATCTTTCCAACTACTTGGAAGGAAGCCCACATTATCCCTCTTCCCGAGAAATCTAATGCATCTCTGCCTTCCGAATTTCGTCCTATTTCCATACTTCCTTTCCTTTCCAAAGTCCTAGAACATTTAATCTATTCCCAACTTAATGATTTCCTCTCCAAGAACAACCTCTTAAATCCTCTCCAATCTGGGTTTCGTCCAGGGCATAGTACGACCACCACTTTGACCCATATCACAGATGATATAAGATCCGGCATGGAGGACGGCAAGCTGACAGTCTTAGCTTTGCTAGACTTCAGTAATGCCTTTAATACCGTGGACTACGACGTATTAATTTCCATGCTACGTTCTCTTAATATATCTCCAATGGCTGTTGATTGGTTTCGTAGTTACCTGTATGGACGCCGGCAACGCATCCGTGTGGAGGATAGATTTTCCTCTTGGTGCCCCGTAGCTGCTGGCGTTCCTCAGGGCGGCGTGCTATCTCCTCTTCTCTTTGCTGTTTTTATTAACTCAATAACCAACTTTTTACGCTCCTCCTACCACCTCTACACAGATGATCTCCAAATATATACTCAGGCACCCGTGGACAAGATGGTCGATGCAATTGCTTATATCAATACAGATATTCAACACATCTGTGATTGGAGTAGAGCTCATGGTTTGAAGATCAATCCCTTGAAAACACAAGTCATTGTTGTCGGTAGCCCTAGGATGATCTCGAAGCTGGATTGGAATCAACTCCCCAGTGTTTATTGTAATGGGATTACCATCCCTTACAGTGACACCGTCCGCAATTTGGGCTTACTTATTGATAAGTCATTTACTTGGGGTCCTCAGCTTCGTGAAATAAGCCGTAAGCTGTTCGTTTCAGCTAAGTCTCTGCGAAGATTACGCAACTTTCTACCCGTTACCACGAAGATTACGCTTGCGCAAACCCTCCTTCTCCCCATCCTTGATTATGCCGATGTCAGCTATCTAGATCTCACCGAAGACCAACTAAATAAACTTGAGCGTCTTCAAAATTTCTGCATAAGATTCATATTTGGTGTTCGCAAATATGACCATGTTTCTGAGTTTCGTGCTAAGCTCAAGTGGTTACCTATACGGCTTCGTCGGAATACTCACATTCTCTGTCTTCTTTACAATATTTTGTTCAATCCTCTCACCCCATCTTATCTTAAAGAACGATTTATTTTTCTTCATGACTCACATTTGAGGTCCTTGAGGTCGTCCGAGAATCTTAGGCTGAGAATGCCTGTGCACACCACGACATTTATGGACAAGTCTTTTACTGTCAAAGCAGTTCGATTGTGGAACGCGCTTCCTGTTGTGGTGAGACAGGCGCAATCGCTGTCTTCATTCAAAAGGCAAATCAAAGAACATTACCTCTCTCTCTCTAAATAAACAGATTTTAGTAGATAATATTATTTCCTACTTCTAAATAGTTTTAAATTTGTATTATTATATATTTATATATGTATATGTTAGTAGTATTATATATGTATGTATTTATGCTTTTATTATGTATGTATGTATGTTATTTTGGTGTATTTTTATGTTTAGATAGTATGAGTATTATCTAGTTTCCTCACTTTTAATTATTTATTTTACAGTGCCCTCTCTTTTTCCTTCTTTTAAATCCATCCCATGGTTGTCTGTAAGACATTGCTTTAAGCGATAAGACCGCCATTTGTACTTTTTATATTTTTTTGTTTCTGTATGTTGTATTTTTTTTACAATAACAGTATTATGTGTACAATAAAGATTTAAATAATAAATAATAATAATTAAGAAGTAATAAATCCTCCCAACAGTCACATACATAGTCGTGACCTCACACTAAGATCGAGTCTTGTGTCGTTGGTATCTGGAAATATGAGAAATTTTTCGGTGTCACAAACACCCAGGCCCGAAACAAATATCTGTGGTTCAGACAAATATTTATTTCGGTGCGAGAATCGAACTCGCGACCTCTCGTTTCAAAACCGGCGTTTAACTAACCTCGCCCCGGAGGCTCTCATAAATCAAATGAATTGGATCATTGGATGATGTCCCTTTCTGAACCCAATACATAGAACTACCCTTTACTAATGGTAGGTCTCTCATGCGAGAGGTCGCCTAGGTCCACCACCGCAATGTCCGTTTCTCTCGTCAAACAGCAATGTTAATTCACTGTTGTGTTTCGGTTTGAAGGACATTGTAGCCACAAAAACTACTGGAAATATTGATACTTAACGTCTTATGGCTCAGAATGGCAAGTACAGTGAAATGCACTACTTTGTAATTCAGGGTGTTGTTTGATTTTACAGCCATATGGCATACTGGTCTTACCATTCATTACTATAAAAAAATACAGCACTATTAATATCCTACGACTAAATTAACTTATTACCGAATTCCCTCCAACGGATACAAAACACAGTAATAATCGTATCATCAAAATAAACGACCACAGAATATTAAATATTGATATTTACTGAAGAAAAACACGCAATAACACCATATAACGATCGGAAGGCATTCTGCAGCGTTCACTTATGTATAAATCGTTTATATTCGGTTTTATTGTTATTATTTAATTTTGGTTCAAATTAGCTACATTACATACAGATTAAGTGTTCGGCATCCAGATAGTGTTACTTTGCATAATAAATAATAGGAAAAATCGTTTTTATTCGACATACTTACGCCTACCTGTAAGATTTGACAGTTCCTTCATACTACGGCAAAAGGACCAAGGATTAAATGACTTTGATTGAAACTCAGTTCCACATTAAAAAAGGTCTTCACTTTTCCACGAAAGGCTAAATCTCTTATTGAAAAGAGAAGAGAAAAAAGCGTGTGTACTATACAAAAAAACACGATACAAATGAAAACAATAATTTACAAAGACGTAAACATTTCCCAGGAAAATTCAATCATATATAGATACCAATTCCTTGTGTTTATTCGAGCTACTCGCTTCGTGATCTGATTTATTGAAGCATGGGACGGCTGGAGGCAGTGACTCCATAACCATAATTTAAAAGTCTCAGTAGATTTCTTGAAATTTAATTAAGTTTGTCAGTACAACGACTTGCAAGTTAATACTCGTAAATGAGGGACGAACGGTCAAGGGCTTCTACTCATATTATTTAACCTATGTTAAAGATAAGAAAATAGTTGTTAAATTTGTCTTAATACTATAACAATTTGTTTACCAAAATTACAAGACTTAAACGGTGTATTAAAAGTGATACAGCCACGTTATATCTTTATTTTATTTTTAATTATTTATTTATTAAAATACAAAGTTAAAACAAAATAAATATTATTTCCACGAAACCGGGCTTCTATCTATGATCTAGTTGTGGTTAGAACATAAAGGTATTTCATGATGACTTATTTCTATCAAGCCAGGCGCTTGTTTGTTTTCTACTTCAAAATAATCACTTAGTAAGACTAATAAATACACCCAAAACTTCTGTTACTTTTAGCCCAACGCACATGCAAAACAACTTTTCAACTTTGCCTTAACTTTAATAAACTAACGCCATTACTCACGACCAGTGAATCCATCCCCGTCTGTACAGTTGTTAACCCACATTAAAACCATTATGAGCCTTGAGGTAGACCCACAGATCCACCGGCTAATGCGGCCCTGTTTATGGCCGTTTTATTTCGTTGTTGACAATAGGCATTGCGGTGTGTTGGAGTGTAAAATTTTATAGACCTGGATTTTTATGTGTCGTTGTTTGTATCTCGTGATTTTGCTATTCTTTCATATATATTTTTAAATTAAAATGAAAATATTTTATTGAATTCATTAAGATGTTCTACACAATTTATATTCAGTAATTTTTTTATCTACCACCCGGTTCGGAAAGCAGTTTTCATTAGAGGAAAATGGACAATAAACTGTAGTGTTGCTCTTTTCAAAACCAGTTTAAGTTATTTGTTTGTATCTTTCAAGGGATGGCAGATCGAATCGGAAATCTTCCACAAAATCCATTGCCAGCTTAAGGAACGAACCAAGGACTTTACCACTTAAAGCCTATGTGAAGGTAGATACTACGATACATACTTTACTAGATACTAGGTAAATATGTTAACACAATTATTTTTATTAAGTTTAAAATCTCAACTTACGTCATGATTCAAACTCATCCCATAAAATCCGTCTTTCATTTATTTTTTAAATCTATACATATTCTTTTAAAAGTATTTTACAAGATCTTAAGTAATGTTATTTAATACTATCCATTCGGACTTCCTTTCTGTAAAATAAATTGCGCAAGAAAACCACAGCATAATTGTGTAAATCATCTGGGGGCGCGGCCGAGCCCCCTCCAAGTCGAGCTAAAAAGTGGCATGGCCGTAACATCCTTTTCTCGAAGCAATTCAGACCATTTTCAACCCCCTATAACTTCGTTTTGGCTAAAGCATGAATTTTCAGTTACTAAGCAGGCATTGTGTAAACACGGTATATTTAAAATTTCATTCAATTTGAACCAGTAGTTTAAGAATTATAACTTATGAAACTTTCGTAATTTTGTCACTCACTGACTGACTGACCGATCATCAAAAGTCGAAGGCACTTCTAGCAGACATAGAAGAATAATAGTTGTAGATAGATATCTATATATATGAGGCATAACAGGAGGGGATATAGAGAGGGAAATGGTGTATTCAGCCCATGAAACTGTACAACATTCCTCTAGAAAAACATGACGAAGAAAAACTTGCAAAAAAATAGACTAAATAGCTCGAAAATATCAATTACAATGAAAGAAAGAACATTAATAATCAAATCCGCTATATTTGTGATAAATTGATACCTCCAAAAATAAGAAAATTCCATAAGAAAGAGGCTTTAAGAAAAATCGTTAGTGATATTCTAGAAGTAAGAAGTACCGAAAAGGAAAAAAGTAGGACTCTACAAAAAGACGTGAGATCCCATCAAAAACATCCTGTAAAAAAAATCCAAGTCTCGCAGCTCAGGTTTTCTACCGCAAAAAGTTGTGAGATGCATGTAATACCAAGTCGATTAATTTATTTAGTCCTTAAGGGACCTTCTATATAAAGTTATTACGTTAGTTATTACCATATCAATATTAAAAATTCTTTACGTTTGAAATAAATACTTGGATTTTTTTTACAGGATGTTTTTGATGGGATTGTATTTACTTAAACTGCAACTGTGTGATAAGGGGTCCGGAATAGTTTTAATTTCCACACCAAACCAGTTTGTTGCTGCATAATGAAAAAGATTTGCTGGATTTTGGATTTCGTTACTTAAGTACATGGTTGGGTGTTGGTAATTAACTGATGTTCTGATCTGAAGTAAAGATTGTCGTATATTCGAGTGGCATGGCAGTCATCTGATGTTTCAGGATCATTTTTGTAATTATAGTTAATTTTTTTTTTTTTTTTTTTTATTGCATTGAATGGCCAGACGAGCAAGCCGTTCGCCTGATGGTAAGCGATACGACCGCTCATAAACAGTAGCAATATTCCACTGCGCTCGCCATCCTGAGACATAAGATGTTAAGTCTCAATATGTCCAGTAGTTGCTCTGGCTACAATGTCCTTCAATCCGAAACACAACAGTGCATTTAAGCAGTGTTGTTTCACGGGAGAAATAGACATTGCGGTGGTACCTGCCCAGATGGCTTCTCACATATGAGAGACCTACCACCAGTAAAACCAGTAAGTTACTTGCTGAAAATTACAATATAGCAAGTGTAGATACCTACAGATATGTCTGTCTGTTACCCGTATTCAATATTCACATAATGAAATCTCGACCATTACAGAGACGCGTATGGCGGTTGAATTTGTGTACGGCTAACTTATGAAGTTATGAACTTACTAGGTTTCCACTGAAGCGTAAATGAATGGTGGAATACGAAAAGTGTAGAACTTTCCTAATACTATAGATTCAACATATCAATAAAAAATCCTTTAAAATAAAGGGAGAAAAGAAACACATGAATGATGATATAAATGTCTAATGTTATTGGTCAATAAGATTGGTAGAAACGCAGCCTAGCAATATTTTCCGCCAGACATTCAAATCATATAAATCGGTATAATAATTATTATAACGATAGACGGAAAATAATTTACGCATGACATTCAACACTAGCGTTATAACAAGCCAAAATCTCAACCATGAAACATTATTTATCAAACAGTATCGTGTATCATATTGTTTGTACATACATTAAGCGTATCCCGCGGCGTCTCTCGTATCGTTACGATAGTTTGACGAGTGCTTTTATGTTCCCGGTGAATTTTATGCGGGTTGATTATTGTAGGTATAAGTTGTTTTTTGTTTTGCGTATGAGAAATATCTGGTATTGAAGATTATGTGGTGGGATAAGACAAATAGTATGTGCCGGTAATTCTCGTAGACAACCTCAATGCCGCAGTTAGTTGATAGCCGGCTGTGTATCTAGGAGTCACAGATTCGATCTCCGCACGGGATAAATAATATTATTCGATTCAGTTCTGTTTTCTGTAAAAACAAATTTATACTACATAATATATCAATTATATAATGTTTCAACGCGTCCTAGCGTACATTCAGTAACCACATTTCATTCGTAATTTAAATAATTACAATAACAATAAATTAACAACACAAACAAATTATCCGATGGAACTACAATAAAAAGTAATTATTATTTAATTTCTCTTTTAAAAAAGCAATTACAGCCTTAGGATTAATTATTCGTACATTATTTACTAAGCTTTATGTTTCGAGCATTTTATTTAGAAATGACCCAGATGGTGCCACTCAAATTCTTGTATTCCCGCCTTTAGGGTCTCAGCCGGCTTAATAAGTATTTACAATATTGTGGCTAAAAATATTAGTTATATTCTTTTATTAGACTAATTTATTAAAACAAGGGCATAATTATACCCAGCTTAGACTAAAATATGGATTATGTAGCGAAATAATAGTACCTACAGCTGTATTTTTCTGTTCAATCTATGAATTTATCGGAGTCGTAATAATTGACTTACCAAGAATAACGTTTATTTTTCCTTCTCTGTAAATTTTTAAATCCGTTGCAGCCCTTAATAGTTGTTCATAGAAAACAGTTAATATTTATCAAGAAATTTTGCAATTGTTAACTTGCAGTTATTGTATACAAAAGCTATAATAGAGTTCATAGAAAGTATTGATCCTTTATCAAGATTTATTTGGAATCTTAAGTAGAACTATATTTTTATATTCTATACAAACTCAGTTCTTGAATTGTTAAATAAAATTCGTAAACTGTATCCTACAAATAATATCTAATTTTATAATAACAGAGACGGTGTTAACTAAGATTATTTTTTCATTTTCTGTTAAAAATAATAGCATCATAAAACTAAGCCTAACCCATAACATTTTCTTTGTTTCAGGATTGAAAAATGAAGCCCCGACCACACCATAGACTATAATGGACCGAGTCAAGATGGACATACAGAAGAACAACACCTGTTCCGACCAATGCGAGAGCGCGACCAAAATAGCATTCAGACTTCGACCTCCAGACCCTGATATCCTGACCAGATTCGACGAAAATTCAGTGAACACCACAGACCTCATAAACGAAACGCATTTTAAAACCAATTCTAATGCGTACTTCGAAGACTTTGATCTCTTCTTCGCTAACTGTAGTTCCAACAGCACTTGCAGTGAAACTGAGTACAATTTGTGGGCATTGTCCTTGTTGGTGTTTCCTTTGTTAACTCTTTTCGGTAATGTGTTAGTGATACTCAGTGTTGCGCGGGAAAGGAGCCTTCAGACCGCTACGAACTATTTTATAGTCAGTTTGGCTGTCGCCGATCTGTTAGTTGCTGTCGTCGTGATGCCGTTTGGTGTTTATTATTTGGTGAGTCTTTCTTTTATTAATTCTAGTTTTGGAAAAGAGTTCTGATCTATATCTGATACATTATGGACTACCTCGGTGGCGTAGTTGCCATGGTTTCGAATCCGGGGTTGGGCAAAGTGATATTGGATTTTCTATTCATTGTCAGCCCAGAGTCAGGAATTTATGCGCGATATGCTCTATAGGAAAATGAAAATGAAATAATTTATTGAATCCATTAAAATGTTCAACATCATTTAGAGTCAGTCACTTTTTTTTATCTACCACCCGGTTCGGAAAGCGGCTTTCACTAGAGAAGAACGGTCAAGAAACTCTAGTGTTGCTCTTTTCAAAACCAGTTTACAATGTAGTGAATTATTACAAAATTTACAAGTTGGTTTAAATCAGAGCAGTTTAATAATAATATGTTGTAAATTTACAATAAATATTTTTGATATGAATATTATTATATCTATTCCCAAGCCTTGTTATCGTCTAAATATTCCAAAATTTTATAATATGCCTTATTGCATAATTTTTGCTTGATAGTAGCTTTGAATTTTGTAATAGATAAGGCTTTAATATGACTGGGAACTTTGTTATAAAAGTGTATACAGTAACCCTTAAAAGATTTGCTGATCTTGTGGAGTCTGGTCTTAAGAGTAGCTAGATTATTCTTATTCCTAGTATTTTTGTTGTGAATATCGCTAATCTTAAGAAAACTTTCTTTATTTCTATGGACATAAATTAAATTTTAAAATTGTACTGTGATGCTACTGTCATTATATTTATCTCTTTAAACTTTTCTCTAAGAGAATATCTGGACCCAAGCGAATAAATTGACCTTATAGCTCGCTTTTGGAGAACAAAGATTGTATTAATGTCAGCAGCACCACCCCACAGTAAAATTCCATAACTCATCAGACTATGAAAGTAGGCAAAATATACCAATCGAGCTGTATCAACATCAGTCAATTGGCGAATCTTACCCACGCAAAGACTGCGGCGCTCAGCTTTTTAGCTAGAGCGACTATGTGAGAACCCCATTGAAGTTTGGGATCTAATGTAATTCCTAAAAACTTTGTTGTATCCACAAGGCTCAACTCATCCCCATTCAAATTAATGTTAGCATTAACTTTTTGACATTAGGTGTCACAAACCTTATACATTTCGTTTTTTGGCTATTTAATAACAAATTGTTAATGCTAAACCAATGTACTATTTTTGAGAGGGTGTGGTTTACGTCGTCAATATCAGGATTACGTCGATTTACTTTAAATATTAATGATGTATCGTCAGCAAACAACACTACTTCACAGTTGTCCCTTATAAAAAAAAAGGCTCGCCCCCTATCAAGTCGTGGGACGGAACATACAAGGCGAAATGAGGAAGTCCTAGTGAGAACTTTGTCTACCTCTTCTGGGAAAAATGCGTTAGTTTATGCATGTATGTCATCAATTAACAAAAGATAATCTCCTCTCACCCAACGCACATTATACCTTGTTTAATTTCTTGTCTACGAAAAAATATACAGGGAGTGGAAATAAATCGACATTAATATCTGTAGGGATGGCCGAGGGGACTCCAGTATCAGTAGGTTCCATCTCAGGCAGGCGTGGGTATTCGGGCAAGGAGAATAATACGAGATTTAGAGTTAATTAAATAGCTATTGAACTGAGCACACAAAAGCAATTTACACTCCACTTAGTGCGTTAGTCCGATGTGATCTGATTGCCGTTCTTGCTGATAATCACGGTTCTTGCCGCATTAACACCGGGTGTCGCGTCAGAGTAAAAAACGACGGTGACCGCTCCCGAAGTTTATCCATCTTGTCAAATGTCATATTTAATTTTAACAGTATAAAGAAAGAGTGTTTCTATAGCTTTTAGTACACCAAACTGATTAATTTTTACTCTTAACTAAGGATATTTTATTGATATTCTGTATCAGCCCATATACGTCCCACTGTAGGGCACGGGCCCCCTCTACAATCGACAGTGCGATTGAGCGTGGTTAGGCCATATAGTCCACGACGCTGGCCTAGTGCGGGTTGGTTATTGATATTAGTTTGAAAGAATTGATATTTCAATAACTAATTTAATAGTTCCGAAATACGAGTACTGTATAGCTTATAATTTGTATACAGTGTATAGCAGATCGCTAATCTAGGCACCAACCACTCCGTACTCCTAATTACTCCAGCACAATGGACTTCACATCCCTCTCGAGTCTCGGTACAATGTCAGTCCTGCGATATTGTGGGCCGTATCGCACACGTGCGGTAGGCCGGCACAATAGACATGACCGTCTAGACTTGCCTATGATAACTTTATTGGGTTACTGCATACATAAATACACACATACGTACATAACATTACACAACATTCTATTGAACACCATGTAATAAAGTAAAACAAATGTAACAGAGAGACCTTATGAGTAAGAGAACAATTAGCGATCTTATCTTTTGAGCGATCTCATGCAGACAACCATATAAACTTGTAAGAGAAACAATCAAAGTGGATGTAAGTATAACATAAACTTTTTAAATTAAAAAGAAAACTACAAAAAGTGTGTTTTTTGAAAAGACATTGCTACTCTATGACGAATAAGAAAAGAAAATAGTTATAAGAGGAATAACAAACAAATATGTACTTTATAATAATATAACAATATAGTACACGTTAAATAAAATCTAACTATACCTACTCGAAAATGGAATCCGAGATCAAAAATGTAAACAAAAGTGTTACCACTGCAATAAAATAATTTGTCATGGTAGTTTGTTCAAAACCGTTAAAAAAGTAGATTGGAATTATTCTTATTCGTTAAATAAGTATAAAACATACATTACATAAACTACAATTTCAACTTCTTTTTTAAGTATGTGACGAAAATGGTACGAAAATATTTTATGCTACAGGTAGTATGCAGAAATTTGTAACCTTAGGCCACTGAAATAAAACTTTTTTAAATTCAGTCTCCTTAACTACAAATACGTCGCTTTGACGCCCGCGACACCTCCCTTTAGTTCATTTAGTTGCTTAACTTGATGATTGTGCATCATGGGATAAAGTTACGTCGTCGTGGTTTTGGTTTCACGTTTTCTGTTAAGTTTTTGTTCTATTTTGTTCCTAAGATTTCTGGCGCTCGTGTTCGTAGACGAACGCACTATGGTTTTTGAAATTCACTGCGAGTTAAACCCATTAGAATTAATTTGGGCCCAAGTCAAGGGTCACGTCGATGGGCATAATAAAACATACAAAATGTTCAAAATTCAAAAATAAATATAAATAAATAAAACATAGTACTCGCAACATTTGAATCTATTCACTAATCAAATTATACCCAATTTGTTTATGAGAAAATGTTTCATAACCCTGAAATGTCACTTTTACAATAACATTTGTTTGTTTACATTTTTGATCTCGGATTCGATTTCAGAGTATAAATGTGTTATCTACACAGACTCAACATTTTTAATATTGATTTGGATGTCACGTCTTTTTGCCAGAAAGGACAGGCAGAAGTGCCAGGACACCCACATTCCGCCATGTTTGTTCAGTCCCACGATGCAATAGGGGGCGAGCCTATCGCCATATCGGGGACAAACTCCTGACACCGGGCTGATAATTAATAGAAAAATGCAATATCACTGCCCGACCTGGGATACGAACCCGAGATCTCAGCTTTGTAACCGTACCGTAGTACAACTACGTCACTGGTGCATTTAGGTTGTTCTTGGAATATATTAATATTGGCTTGCTTGTTGGTGATATTGATTTCATTTTCTTAAATGTATCTTAAAATGTTAAATAAATAAATAAAATATTTTATGATCAGCGAATGCTTGTATTGTCTGGCTGTTAAAAGGAAAACAAATCTCTCGTAGTTTCTCGCTAAAAAAAGTAATACTATACCGTAAACTAGGTACGTATAAGTTTTTTGGGAAAAAATTGTCATACCAGCTTATACATATGTATATGCTGTATCTCCACAGTAGCAGTGCCATTTAATTTCTAATTCCCAAATAAATATTGCAAATATAAAACAATATTGTAAATTAAATCAAAGCCAACAGGATTAACATGATAGCCTGAAAGCATCCACATTTATAAAATTCTATTCTCGTGTTCCCTCCTTCCTACAATCCTGGGTCCTTCCGCCGTAGTGTGAAGAGGCACCTTAGCAGGCCGGCATAATTGTTTCCATTGACATGGGACTGCCGTCCGATGCCAATGGATACTCTGCCTGGGCGGCATTTGCGCTTACCATCAGGTGCAATGCCGCCACTAAGCCCGGCCAGAGTAAAAAAAAACCATGTATTTATTTTGATATAATCAAACAATTTTGAAAATCAAAACAGTTACGAGTTCCGACTCATCAGATGTATAAACAAATGGTACTTTATGTTCGTTAATTTTCCATCCCGTCGACTTGCTGTGTTGACTTACTCGGCTACGAATGCTGACCGGTTTCAGAACGGTTTTGTTTTCGCCGTTCAGTATTTCTACGTATTCATGGGTTATTAGAAATCGATGTTACTGTTGTCGTATATTTGTTTTGAATTCTAAGAACCAGTTGCTTAAACTAACTTCGACGATAGCTTTAAAGACAATGTAATCGCCATACATTTGGAAAGTATTTGACATTACTAATGTATGGGATTGACATTTTTGAAGTATAAGTTATAGGCAAAGTTGGTTTGTTTAATTGAGCCTAAAGCTTATACGTGATAGAAATTACTTCATTGTGCGTCTGTCCTTATCGCATGTTTATTTAAGATTACCGTAACGCCGTGGTGCCTAACCTTTTACGTCCATTACCCCTATGTTCTATGGATGACAGATTTTACCCCTCTCTCCCCTCTAGGTTGACCGATTTACCCCTCCTGCCAATGATGATCTCAAACAACACGTGTTCCTACCTTAGACGTAGACTTTATTAAACTTAAAACAATTGCACATAACTAATAATTATGCTTTTGAAATTTCTATTAGTTTAAATTTTTTATACCACCACAGTACCACGAGGTACTGCTTAGCTGTTTCAAGTTTGGTAATATTAGGTTTTGTTTCACTCAAGACGATAACCAGCTCATTGTGACCCCCGCAAAATACAGGTTTTACCCCCGCGGGGGTAATTACCCCCAGGTTAGGAACCACGGCCGTAACGTAACATTTCAGAGGTGTTGCAAAATATGTTTTTTTACAATTGTCGCATGTCTCATGTGGACACTTACGCGAATGCCTTGTTGTAATTCTTATTAACATGAAAAAAATGGAGCCACCGAGAAAACAGATCATCTGAGGCTGATATTAAGCGGTCACTGTTCTATACCGGGTATCTCAAGACCGCTACCGAAAACGAAGCCGGGTGGTAGTTTTAGTGACTACAAACACTATGCAACTAAAAATTTCGCATAGAAACGCGACAATAAATTTTTATGATTTTTTAAATATTGTCATTTTTGGGTGGTAAATCCATAGTTTTTGCTAAAATAATGATTTAAACACTCTTATACCTTAGATTATTTATAAATAAAAGGGTATACACTATTATTTTAGGAAAAAATGTATTTACCACCCAAATATGGTCATAAGAAAAAAATAACAAAAAAAAATTGACGCTTTTTTTTGCAACTTTTTTTGTTGCATTGTGTCTGAAGTCGCTTATACTACCACCCGGCTTCGTTTTCGGTAGCAGTCTTGAGATACCCGGTATACATCCAAAACGCCAGCATAATCATAAGTATTTTTTATAGCAACGAATAGCAAGACAACTATGCCATTCATTGGATGGTAATCGATACGACCGCTCATGGACAGTAGCAAAAACAAAAAACGACTTACTAACAATGATTTACAAAGCAAGCTTGTCATTCCATTGCACCCACCATCCTGAGATAAGATTTTAAGTCTCAATATGTCCAGTAGTTACTCTGGCTGCAATGTCCTTCAAATCGGATCACAGCAGTCCATTAACACTGCTGTTTGGCGGGTGAAATATATTGCGGTGGTACCTTCCAAGGCAGCCTGCCACATATGAGAGACCTACCACCAGTAGTATACCCATCCATACATCCAAAACACCACCAGAATCATCAGTTATCTTAATTATGATAAAGATAATTTACATTACTGTAAATGTACTGCAACTTCACCAAACCCCACAATATACAACGTAATCTATAATCAGAAAGGAAATTCACAATTCAGGTCAAAAGTCACTAATGACCTGCCGATTGAAAACAGCTAAGATTCCGCCCTGAAGATTTCCGATAAAGGGATCCACAATTTAAGCCTATAACTTCGCGAGTAGTTAATAAACATGCTACAACTGACGAGGATATCGGTCCAGTTTGGGTCTAATGTTTGCAAGTTTCAGTATACAGTATCAGGTTTTAAGCGTCGTACAAGGCATTCGATAGGTTTGATGAAGTAAAGTTAAGCCAATAAAACAAGTATATGGGACCTATGAATATTTTGAATATTTGAGTATCTTTTAACAGTTTAAATTTATTACAATAAAACTTTTGTTTTCGGATTAGGTTATTCATATACTGTCTGTTCTGAAATCGGTCAGCATTCGTAGGTCAGCGGTCGCAGGCTGTCATCAGCCTCCGTGGCGCAATCGGTTAGACACCGCCTGTGAAACGAGAGCCCCCCTGTTCGATTCCCGCACCGAGAGAAATATTTGGGCGGCCAACAAATATTTCTTTCGTATAATATTTCTACTCGCGACACAAGACTCGATTTTAGTATGAGGTCAAGACTATGTATGTAATTATTGGGTCTTATTACATCGCAGATTTGGTTGACTTTTTCATTTTTAAACTTCCCAACGTTTAAATTACTACAGCTTCCGTGGTCACATGGCGGACTGGCACTCAATCAGACTCAATCCGCCCCGCCAATCCCCCAAATGAGGGATCAAATCCGTAAATAATAGTTTTATTTCAATGTATAACCTTCGCGTGAATCTAAAAAAACATTCGTTTTTATTTACTGTGTTCATCGCTTGTATTTAGAGAAGTCATGTCCAACAGAAAAGTGAGTTTACTTGACACTCAGGTGAGGCCGATATAAAAAAAATAGCCTAGTAATTTTTTTACACTTTCTGTTAAGCAAGCTATTATGTCCGCGTATACACAACTTAAAAGTATTAAACTCAATAGATATCGATTTGATTTGATATTTCACCGATATTACAAGCTATAGTTTTTTACGCCAACCCGCACAAAGCCAGCCAGCGCAGTGGACTCTATGTTCGAACCATAAGTTATCAGTCTGTTACTCCCACAATTATCAGTTTATTTACTAATTAGACTAAAGTCTATCACTCGTAAAGATATCGGACATTCAGGCTATCCGAATTAGGGCACATTTTATCTGGAAAAGAAACAAGTTTCCGTGGAATGACCTCAATTAATTTGGGTTGAAGGCCGACCACTCGTGCGGGCCTAATCGTCTAGGTCATCAAGCTAATGATATGATGTGTGACATGAGTACAACATGACCCTCTATAAAATGTATTTGAATAATCCATTGATTGAACGACGGACCATGTGGCCAGCTGACATAGAATTTCCATTCGAAACCTGCATACTCGTACCATACAGATTTTAACAACATTATCTATGAATGTGAAGTGGGGTGCTATAGCCTAACCCTTTCAAATGAGCTCTTAAACTTTCTGCTGTAAAACAGGCTCAGCAGTTAGCAATTTGGGCTACCAAGGCTTTTTACATTTTTAACCGATTAATGATATAATGTTTGAACTATTCTTCTTTCTAAGTGTTTTAACCCTTCTTCCCAAAGCATAAAGGTACAGATTTCGAGAAATCCCATCGCCTTAAATCCCAACACTTACGGCTATAAGGCTCACCCCCATCAATTTGGAAAGGTCGTGTTATTGAATACAACACGCGGCGCCCGTCGTCGCCCGGTAAGGGTCCCGAACGTAAGCAGTTTATCAAGTAAACCGTACGATTTATCAAACGGCCTATCACTTCGCGAATTAGGAGTGGTGTTTACAATGTCGGAGGAATTGTGGTAGACCGTATAGAAGATGTATTTGTTTTTGAATGTATTGTTTTAGTAGACAATTAAGTTTTAATTCGTACTGTTACTGGTGGTAGGGCTCTCATATATGAGAGGCCTTCTGGGTAGGTACCGCAATATGCATTTGTCCCGCCAAACACCAGTGTTAATGTAATGTTGTGTTTCGGATTGAAGGATATTGTTGCCAGAGTTACTACTGGACATATTGAGACTTTACATCTTATGTGTTTGGAATCAGGAATTTCGTTCTTACAATTTACTATGTTATGCAGGTTTTTTCTCAAGATGGTTTTCCTTGACCGACACACATGACTCAATCATGGTATTTGAACCCGCGACCACCGTGAATATGTGGGTGGCTTTGTCTGGTCTATTACCACCACTTAATTATGGACACGCGTGGACTTTGGTCTAACCCCTTTCAATTGTTCTTGCGTTTTAGACAGGCCTGTGCCCTGCATTGGAACGTATACAATACAAGAGTAAACTATACATTTAGGACAAAATGTTAATCTTAATAAAGAGACTAAGCAACTCGTGGTTTCTCGAAAGCAGTTACAACACAAAGGACGGAAATGTCAAGGCGAATTCACAATGACTGGGTGTTCATACGTGGCGTGGCACACGTGCTGTCTAAACGGGCCCTTAGAGCTTTGTACATTGAAGAACATGACTGGTTGGAAATGCACGCTTCAGTCACAGTTGCAAATTGAATTGAAGTTTGTGAATGTAATATGTCGTTATACATGTATTTGAGTGGTGCTTTGATAGTTAAATACTTTTTGTTGTATTTAGAACATGGTCAGTAGTAGTAGCAAACGCAGCTTAGTTGGTTAAGAAACCAGCTGTGAAAAAATAAAAACCGACTTCAAAACAAAAATCCACTAAAAACCAAAAAATAATAAATACCACTCCAAAGCAAAAAAAATAATATTTATTTCATGGAACTCGTGCATGTTGATTAATTTGCTTAATGACTTGACTAGCCAACAAATCAAAATATATGCGTAACATATTGAAGGCGGGCCGCCAAGTACCAAACATGTAGGACGTATGCCTTATATTAATTTAAATAATAATAATAATAATAAATAACACCCAACAGTCACATACATAGTCCTGACCCCACACTAAGATCGAGTCTTGTGTCGTGGGTATCAGGAACTACGAGAGACTTTTCGGTCTCACAAACACCCAGACCCGGAAGAAATATTTGTGGGCCACACAAACATTTCTCTCGGTGCGGGGATCGAACCCGCGGCCTCTCGTTTCACAGGCGGCGTCTAACCAACTGCGCCACGGAGGCTGTCTAAAATCTATATGTTTGGTACTGGGCGACCCGCCTTCAATATGTTACGCATATATTTTGATTTGTTGGCTAGTCAAGTCATTAAGCAAATTAATCAACATGCACGAGTTCCATGAAATAAATATATTTTTTTTTGCTTTGGAGTGGTATTTATTATTTTTTGGTTTTTAGTGGATTTTTGTTTTGAAGTCGGTTTTATTTTTTTTATTATAAATTTTAGTTATTTTTATCTTTTTAGTGTTGATAGGCTAAGATGTTTATAAAGCATAGATGCGTTGTCCGAGCTTTATAATGGCAAGACGTTTGGAAGTTATTTGCCTCCCTTGCAATTAGTCACGTTTCAACCAGTGTCGCGGATACACGTTTCTCTGACTATTTGTATTCTCGAAACCAAATGCGGAAAAATAGATTAGAGTGATTTAAAATAATGTACAAATGATTCTGAAACTGTGAAACAAAAAAATATTTGATTTAGTGCGCAAGTACACACTAATTTAATTTTTTATTAAATAAAATTAATAAATTCGCTCTCAGAGCAACGTTTGACAGCTCTCGCCACGTCATTTCGTACTTCATGCTTGGTGCTACGTCACACGCGCTTTGGCCAATAACCGTGCGGCACTTATTGTTACGTAACTAGCGATGTCTATTCATCTTCTTCTAACATATGTTTCTTGCTTTTTTACTCTTTCTTCGAACCAATTTGAAATTACAATACGCATCGCGCCATTTTTTTGTGGCATTATGTTAGTGTATGACGTGTCTATTTGTAAAACGTCATTGTTGATAGGCATTTAAATTAAGAAGATTTGGTCCCCACAAAGAATGTGTTCTTTCCGATGAAAACGAAATCACTAAAATCGGTTGAAAGCTGCCGAAGATATTAGAATTTACGTGTATTTTAATTTTATCACCCACCCCCTCTCACCCCCACCCCTTTTTCCCTCTCTCACTGTAACTTAACTTTTCTAATGAACGTAACGCAAAAAGAACCATTGCAATTCTCCTTAATTTTAAGGAGTTCCCCTCTCCAGGTCCGAAGATATTCATCAGATCTTCACCATATTTTTATGGGACCAAACGACAAGCACCAGCTTTCAATCAAAGAAAGAATGATCGAAATCGGTTCACACAGTACAGAGAAACGAGGTAACACACATAAAAAAAAAGCAACATACAGTCGAATTGAGAACCTCCTCCTTTTTTTGAAGTCGGTTAAAAAAGGCTGTGGGATTGGTAAAATGTTTGATTCTCAATCATGATATTTTTGCTACATTTGTTATTCGGTTTGAACCCATAGCATCCCTTACTATCAGGCTTTTAACCAATAGCCCCTCAGAGCCTTTCATGTTATCCTAAAAAGATAGTGACGAGTGCCTAAAATTTTGTCCTGGACCTGAACTAACACCTGGGATTATGAGCATGATCATTTCTCAACCAACCATTGCATCGGTCATTGCATTTTTTATACTGCCCCTTTAAAGTCACCACAATTAACTTGAAGGTAAATGCATTACATCCCAGATATCTATTTACTAATAATAATTTATTTATTTAAATAACACCCAACAGTCACATACATAGTGCTGACCCCACACTAAGATCGTGTCTTGTGTCGTGGGTATCAAGAACTACGAGAGACTTTTCGGTCTCACAAACACCCAGACCCGGAAGAAATATTTGTGTGCTGCACAAACATTTCTCTCGGTGAAGGGATCGAACCCGCGGCCTCTCGTTTCACAGGCGGCGTCTAACCGACTGCGCCACGGAGGCTGTCTTGTAATTTTAAAATGATATCAATGTATGCTGTTCACAATACAGGAAATCACTTAAATCATTAAATCTAAAACACTAAGGATCAAAACGATAAGGTATAATTTTAAACCAGTCTAAATCCCTCAAGAAATATTGATAGTTGGATCACCTTAAACACAAGGATCCCGGCACGCGCATTAAATAGAACACACACGGGATTGGATGCAAAGCGATTTCCGATAGATACGATATTCGTACGTGGCTCGCGTGATCACTGTTTTAAAGTTCTCAATGCAGGTATTGAACCTGTGCTCTATTGTTTTACCATTTACAAAAACGATTACGCCATGGAAGGTGTCACAAAAGTCAATGAAATGTCTCCTGAATTTGTACCCATGATCATTAGCTTAATTATTATGATAGCTTATTCCTTTATATTAATATTAATTATGGGTTCGACCAAACTAAAATCAAATAAGTCCTCTATTTCTCTTGCCGTTTTTTTAGGCCGTTACTTATAATCTAGTGTATATTTGATGGAAGGTATTAAAGCACTATTTTAACCAATCTAAATCCACCCACGAGGAATCAATATTTGGATCACCTTATCATGCACGCGGGCACTCGCATTATACAGAACACACTCGGAATTGGATGCAAAGTGATTTCCGATAGCCGATTCGCACGTGGTTCATGTGATCACTATCTTTTAGGGGTGAAATGTTAATTAAAACTGTTTGCTGGGACCGGAGATTTTGTTTTAAATTGGGGTTTTCGATTTTTTGAGGGTTTTGAGTGGAATATGTGGATGTTATGACGACAGCCTGAACAAGCTAGTTGATTCTGTAATTGTTTCTTATAGAATGATATTCATTAATATTTTTTGCTGGAATACATTTTATATTTATTTGAATAGCGATCATTGTATAAATACAACATGCCGTACATACAGTTCAAGTTCAATAATGATTTATAGAAACTTCTGAAAAATCATTGCCACATCCTGCATGCCCGTGCAAGCTAAGTGTAGAGTTTTTTTTAGACTAAAATAAAAATTCAGACTACATTACTTAATCACTACAACCATAAAACTCCTGCGGCATTCATAAATGTCAGCATTAGCCCAATGTACACGGTACATTTCTTTCGTTCCGCATGAAACAATTGGTATTCCTTCGCGTCGCAGGTGCGCCGTATTTCGGACACGCTGACCTACTTTCCGGAATGATTATGAAGTCTATCAACCCCGCTCCCTGTTGCACCCGAGGTTTTCGTGTTTTTTGTTTTGGTACGATTTTCTTGCGTATTTTTGGTAAAGGTAGTTTCTCAGACATTTAGGAGCCATGTGGAATCAGCTTGCTTAAGTGGGGTAAACTTCCTGTTTAGCTGACCCAGTAAATCTAGTTCAATTGTAAGTTTAATTTACACTATTCTTTTGAAAAACAATGGCGGCTGACTGGTGTGGTGGCAATGTGAATAAAATGTGAACAATGACGTTATGGGTTATATTTCCGATTCAGTGAGTGGTTAGGCCATATAGTCCACCACGCTGACTTAGTGTGGGATGGCGGACTTTACTTACCGTAGAAACTCTACAAATCGTTACAGTATGCAGGTTTCCTTACGATGTTTACCTTCACCGATATAGTGACACAAGATTTAAATGATCTTAATCTGGGATCAAAACTATTTATGTGACTTTGTAGACTGTCCCGCCCCCACACCCGCCACTGCAACTCCTGTGAGCCAGGATCAACAGTGGCACGCTTCGTCATTACACCGAGAATTGAAGTTTGGCGAGTCTCCAAGAATGTCTAACTTGTCTATAACCCGCAACGAAATAAATCATATAGTTAAATTAATAGGTGTTAGAAATAAATTATTGTCCACTTTCCTCCGTAGGTGACTATTCGTTATATTCATTTAAAAACGGTACTCACTACGCGCTTTCATATTGCAGTATCCAAACCCCATTTTAATTCAAACCGAAATATCCATATGATCCCTCATCTAGATTGCAAGCTAAGCCCTACACGGCATAATGAAGAACAAACTTTGCTTAAGGAGATTAACGACGTACAAACACTCGCGTCAATGTGTTTCATGTTTTTCATTCTCCCCACAAAAATGTTTGCCATGTTTTAGTGTGATGAGAACCGAGTTTTTAAGAGTAGTGCATGTTAAAGAGATTTTGAGATGAGTGTGACGTTAATGGATACGGTAAATATCGTGTAAAAGTATAGATTGCCTACGGTCTTTTGTGTGAATGAGTGGTTGTCATGCTGTTGTCAAAATATTAGGAACAGTGCTTCTCTTTCACAGTTTGTTATATTGCACGTGTTAATACTATTAGGTTACGAAATTAAATGCTTGTTGTTGTTATAAAAAAGCATGCGTTAAATAAAGAAAAACGCTTCCTAATATTTTGATAACACCATGATAACCAAACATTCGCACGTTAAAACCGTAGACGCTCTGTAATTGTATTATATTTTGAAAGTGGACTTTTGTTTCTTATCAATTTTCGGAAATAATTTATAGCAATTAAAGACTACGCTAAGGCTAGGCTACATATGTTTATAATGTTAACCATAGCGCATAGAATATTGCATAAAAATTACATCAATTGCTTAATGAATTCCGTCACTTTAAAAACATAGCTTCATGACAGTAGCTATATTGGATTCGCTCGATAAAATAAAGCTTGGAACTAATCATAGTATTTCGATTTTATTAAATTTGGAAGCATACAAAAATACCTAAAATATATCAATGGTCAGTCCTTTAAGTCACCTCTGTCAATAATATTATCTTTTTTTACTAAGCAAGTTACAGGCCTCTAGCACAGAATACTAACAGAAGTCAAGCTTGTGTATGTACTTCACTTTTGTTGCCACACTCACACTACGCTCGGCGTTCGCACAAGGGTTGTTAACTCTGGCTTATGCGAAAACACGTATCGTGTTATTAGCACTCGTATCGTTTCATTGAATTATTAAATAAAATATATAAAACACAATAATGCAATAAATAAATTTTAATTTTATTTATGAACTCGCAGAGAATTTTGTATGACATTATTCTAAGTTTTGTTTTATTGTTTTTGTATAATATATGTTTTTCTAAATGAAATTTATATTCAATTATTACAATCTGGTGTTTTATATACAAGTGTAATAACTTTTATTCATTTGCTCCATCTTTGCACAAAACATCTCACTATTTGCGTGCCCGAAGCGGGTGACACTCGCGCTCGCAGTGGTCTCGACTGGTTTGAAATATCGTGTCGGTGAACGCTGTCAATGTGTGCGTTGATTTAGCGCGCTTTGTATGGAGCTTGACTTCTGTTAGTTTAGTATTCTGTGCCTCTAGGTTACCCTCACGTCTCAACATAATAGCTAGAATCACACAAATACATTGAGTAGACTGTATCAAAGCGTCCATATAATCCGATTCCTGTCGGCTTCTCTTTTGTACGTGTTTTAAACATATTTTCCCTTCAGTATTTTTTTTATTGCTATGAATGTAGAGAACAGTATGCTATTCGCCTGATAGTTAGCGATACGACTGCTCATAGATATTAGCAAAACCGACCTCTTACATAATATGTCATATGAGAGACCTACCACCAGTGAATTTATTTTGTAGTAATGTTTGTGAAATTAAAAGGCTTGATTGCTATAAAGGCTAATCAGATTGTAAAATACAGCCCGATATGATGTTAATCCATAAAATGAAATTGGGAAATAGCAAAATTTATTAATCTGGTCTTTAGGCCTTGTTTTAATATTTATTTCCAAATCATTAATTAACAAAAACATCGCCCGAAAGGGGTGGATATAAGCTAGTCATATACTTGGTTTTACCTTACCTGCTTAACAGCCATGCCCATTCAAAATCGTCAATACATGACAAGAAATGCTTGCTTGCTAGCATGTTTAAAATCGGCAAATTACAATAATGTCAGGGTCACAATTAAAACAATTGCAACAACTCATGGTTTTATTTTATGTGCGTGTAAGGCCCACTGTTTCTTAGGTATCCTAACGCTAATAGCGCCATCTATGTATGAACATTTTTAAGCCTTCCGCGCACAGTTTTACCGATCGCTGAGCCATCAAGAGCGCGCGTGGTGGGTGTCAATTAAATCGTGGCTGAAGCTGAAATTAAACAAGGTAATTATTAATTGTGAAGTATAATCATGATTATGGATAACGTGTTGAATTTTAAATTGAATCTACTGTTTTTATGTGGAGATTGGAGTAATAATCATGGGTAAATGAGAATTTCAGTGGCCGCAAACTCTGTTTCTCGGTGCAATCTTTTACTTTCATTTTTTCACTCATTTTGAGAGTTCGTTAATATGCCTGCGATTGAAGTATTGATATCATAGTTGGACATGATTGATATATTGAACAGATTTTATTGGAATGAGAGGACATGGGTTCAATGGCCACATCGAGACAATTATTTGTGTGCTTTACAAGTATTTGTTTCGGGTCTAGTTGTTTGTGAATTCGAAAAGCCTTACGTAGTTTCCGATACCCACGACGTTATTCTCAGGTCAGAACGATGTATTTGATTGTTGGTTTTATTTATTTTAATAATACATATTATCGGCGGTGTTACTCTCGAATATAAAGGAGGCCCGTGCCCTGCAGTGGGACGTATATGGGCGAATACAATACAAAATGATGGTAATCACTTAAACAAAACGCTTCTTACTTTTCTTATTATTTGGTCCAGTTTTTTTTTATATTTTGAGTAGAAATAAACAAACAAGTCGATACATATACATAAATTTCTTTATTTTTCCTGAAACAAAAGCTACAATTTCGCCAATGCCCTACTATGATTCCCAAGGGCTCTCTGGGTCGATTTTGTGAGCCATTTGGTTTTGTAAAGTTGTACCTCCTTTCGTCTTTGATTAAGGAACGCTAATTAATATGTCTGAAAGGAAAAGTCGAAAGCTTGCCAGTTGCTGAGATAATTTTACTAAGATTATAGCCGTCGTGGTTTTAAAAGTAATCTTTTTTTATATCGCCATCAATGGCGGGACGAACATGCCACTCATGAACAATAGGAAACCAAACAACACCTTGAAATACAAAGCAATGCGTGGCATTTCACTGCACCCACCATACTGAGACATAAATAATAAATAAATAACACCCAACAGTCATACATAGTCCTGACCCCACACTAAGATCGAGTCTTGTGTCGTGGGTATCAGGAACTACGAGAGACTTTTCGATCTCACAAACACCCAGACCCGGAAGAAATATTTGTGGGCCGCACAAACATTTCTCTCGGTGCGGGGATCGAACCCGCGGCCTCTCGTTTCACAGGCGGCGTCTAACCAATAGATAGTTATGTTATATATGTCATAAGATGTTATGTTTCAATATGTCCAGGAGTTACTCTGGCTACAATGTCCTTTAAAGCGAAACACAACAGTGCATATTTTGCGTTATCGTTTTTTTTATTATAATACTTAGCAAATAAATTCACCACAGTTACATAATTAGTCCCAACACGGAAGCAAACAGCAGTCTACGAGTAGTATGGGTTACAAATTACAAGTGTCCTAGGAACAACCAAATCCGAAACAAATACTTGTACAAACATTTGTCTTGATGCCGGGAACTAACCAACTGCGCCATGAAGGCTCTCAATATTTCCCTCTACAAAGACTAACATAAATCACGAATCAGTCATAACGATAAAATCTAATGCTTCCCGCAATAAAGTAAGCAAACATCGTGTTCCACTGTTCTCGTAAGTAACAGCAATTATTTTATGTAAATGTACCTTTGATATGGTAATGTACATCGCTATGAACGTAAACACGCGCGTTTCTCTGCATGATGACGAATGACGAAATTGCTAGTTTGTTATTGCCAGCAAATTATCTTACATCTTGCTTGAGTAGCTAAACATCTTGACTATCCATTACGTATTTGGTGAATTGAAATACGGTGACTTCTCTCAATTGAATAATAGTAAATTACCAACAGAACCAAATAATAACTTTATGTTTACCACAAGGGGAGCATTCGGTCTGATAGATCGAACGTTGATTGTAGAAAAGTAATACTCATTAAAACGCGTTTAGGGCTCATATTACAGTTTTTTATTTTGCCAGTACTAAAGACATTATTTCTTTCTTTAGGTTCAGCTATGTTGTGAGTCAGATCCATAAATTGATGCCTAAAATTCTGAAGCAAACTTTTAATTCGTCGTTCGCTTCGGTTACATCTAACTTGTGCAGATTATGTTGTTCTCACAAAGGCTTGTCGCTGTTCCGACAGCTTTGTGTATCTCCCGGGGCGAGTGTGAAGTCATCGCACCCCGTAATTAAGGGATATAACTTGTTAGGCATATCATATTACTGTTGTTCGTAATTTAGAAGTGCATTGAAAAGATTTTTGTCATATTATTAATGACTGATTTATTATAATTGGAAAGGAACTCAAATTATAGTCTCGAACGTTCAAATAAATTCAAAAGACGTCAATCGAAGTATAGCATCAATAAAATGTACGATCTATTTTTCTACTATTTACTGAAAATATTCAAACCTGATATTTTGAAAGTTAATCCTTAACTGAAAATTGTATGCAGTGATATATCACAACCAGATGACCCGTTTTCCATAAATTATTTGATGTAGAAATCACGATTTAAAAGCGTTGCGCGGAATAAATAAAAGCCAAAACGATTGGTTTATTCGTGCGTGTAACATTCAGTGTGATTAAAGTAATGGATGTGTATGGTTTTAGCAGCCTTCACAGTTCAGTCTCGTAGTATAGTTAGTTCGATGTCGTTTGCAAAACAAGAGGAAGCAGCTTCGACCTGGGCATCGACAACATCCATGGGACATATGTTCGTATCAGTAACGTCCTATGGAATTTTCTATTCTGCAGTAAATTATAATTTGATTTTTATTTAAATAACATTAGTTCAGGTGTATCTGCCTAAAATCTTGGCATCTTACTGTGAGGTCGGTGTGTGACTGTTGGGTGTATATTTATTACGTTTGTTTCAGTTCAACGGAGTGTGGGGCCTGCCAGCGGTGGTGTGCGACTGCTACATCGCCATGGACGTCACCTGCTCCACGTCTAGCATATTCAACCTCGTCGCCATCTCTGTAGACAGGTATCTACTAATATTAATGAAACTTGGCCACTTCATCAATTGTAAGACGAAACCTGAGTTTTCAATACAACATCTGTGTAGAATCAGATGTAAAAAGAAATAAAACACCCAACAGTCACATGCATAGTCCTGGTCCCAACCTAAGATCGAGTGTGTCGTGGGTGTTATGAACTACTTTTCAGTCTCACATACACCTAGACCCGAAACATATACTTGTGGTTCACATAAATATTTATCTTGGTGCGAAGATCGAACTCGCTGCCGGTCCGTCAGTCCGTCAGTATTGCCAAACCGATAGGATACAGATGTCTTGAAGAAAAAGTCCTAAAATATCTTAATATAATGAACGCACAGATTCCGTTGATGTTACAATAGTCCATTGAAGACAGTGTCGGTATATCATTCGGTGGTCGGTCGTGTATTCAATCATGATGATTCTTCACCTGTTAAACCATGTTTCAAAATGATTAATTTTTAATTTTTCTGCTGACTACCTGCTTAACTTTAATTCTTTCGAAACTAGGCATTTTAGCTACCACAGCCAATTTAATATGGTTCGTAGACTCTACATCCATTCGAAATTATTTCAAAGAGCCTTCAAAACAATTTCCACAAATAGAAACGAAATATCATCAAAAACTGTCAAATCCTTTCCGCATTCGCCCTCAATTTCCTAAATAAACTTACTGTACCAATAATAGAATTTCTCGTATCTACAGAGCACATTCCCGGCAACGTCGCTATTTTAAAATTATCCCGGAGTTATTGTCGTAGCATTCCTTCAGGACAGGTCACGTAGCGTCCCGGAATTATAAGCTTAGAGCCATTTGTCTCCGCACAATAGTTTTATTACAACGGCACTAGATGAAGGGATACAGCAATTGCTTAGTGGCAAAATGTATATCTGTTTCGTTTCTAAAGTGTTATTGCCAATGTCACACCACGCTGGCCTATTGTGCGTTACTTTATATACCATAGAAATCCTAACAAATCATTCTTCAGCCAGTAAGATAATTTTAAAAAAAATCTTTTCATATGTTCGTTGCGAGTCGGATTTCATCAGTTCTTGTAGGCATTGTCAATGAAATTTCATCAGCTTTCCACTGCAGGACGAGAACTATAGAATTAAGAGCTGTTAGGCCATAATTCACTTCTTCTGTATCGGCCCATATACGTCCCTCTACATGGCACGGGTCTCCTCTACAATATATATAATATATAGTACAAAGAGTATGAGTGGTTAGGCCATATAGTCCACCACGCTACCCTAATGCGGGTTGGTGGACATACCATAGAAATTACATATAATTCACTACGCTGCCAAAATGAGGTTCGGTGGATTTCATATATACACAGGCTTCTTCACAATATCTTCCTTCAACGTTCACAAGTATATTCAATAATTTTGAAATATCAATAAATTGCTCGGCACAGTCCCCTATAAACCTGATAGGAACAATTTCCAGTGTATTTACAATACGTATGTACACATCGGCTGCAACTGTTCGTCGCCGTAGATCGAGGAATCAAGTTTCTGCAAACACCGCAGCCAAATACGGGCTGATTGTTCGAATATAACAAGCTCCATATAACAAACTACTATATTATATACCTTATGTACTGTACAATTACAGGGTGTAGTTATAATTGGGTTGTATGTCAATAGTTTACTAACAATGTCATTCAGATATTCTACTAGTGTATTACTATTAATTAGTATTTGACAGCCTCCGTGGCGGAACGTGAGTTGCTGGGTTCGATCCCCCATCGAGGAAAAATATTTGTGTGATCCACAGGTGTTTCTTTCAAGTTTGGATGTTTGTGAGACTATATAGTCTCTCCTAGTTTCGGTCTCACGAACATCCAGACCCGAATCAAATCATGAACTTGTGGTTCATACAAATATTTGTTTCAGTGCATCGAACCTGCGGCCTCTCTTTTCACAGCCGGCGTATAACCAACTGCGCCACGGAGGCTGTTAAATTTCATTTGTAATTTGTATTTATTTATTGTGTTATATATGTCCCATGTTATCATAACATACTACATACAGCTGGAAATGGAATCCATTTTGTTTTTTTATCTAAAATATTTCAGACACTTATGATTGGAATATACAATTTTAGAGGTACCACGCGTTTCGTACTTTTGAATATATTTCGATTAAGAAATATTCAATTTCAAAGCCTGCGTTTCATAAAAGTGAATTCAGGTTCAACTTCGAGTGTAAAAAAGTATTGGAAACGTGACGTTCATTCGCCCGATGGGTTCTAAAATATAAAATCTCTGACTACATATTTTTCTTTCTGTTGGAGACTGTTTACAAGTGAAGTAAATTTATATAACCACAAATGGATTTCAAATATCTTAATTTATTTTAAATTTCTCGGGTTTTTAAATTGTGTATCGACTATGGCAAACAAAAGCCAATGGTGTGCATCTAATTTTGATAAGCCGATGTTTACAACAATCAGACCGACATGGCGATAGGCTGGCCTCCTATCGCATCGTAGTACGGAACATGCAAGGCGAAATGTAGCTCCCCTAGCACCTCTGCATACTCCTTCTGGGAAAAGCGTGAGTATATGTATGTATGTAAAATAATTTCCATGTAATCGTCAATAGTGCATGTTAACTTTGTACAAACCTTATTCTTACGATTTTATACGCATATAGTTAATATCTAATATAGTTTTACGTCCACACCATACTATTATATGGGCAAACGAAATCGGAGGCAAAAGCTAGTTATAAAATATGCAAGATATTTTCCAGCATCATAAACCCGGTCCCATTTTTAATATCATCCATGTGCAGTCTCGATAAATCTCGTGTCTTCATAATAATAGCCTTCAGCATGTCTTGTAACATATTTTCTTTTAATTTAATACAAGACATTGTAATGTCCTTTAATATCTAGAGCGACGAAATAAGATTGAGGAAATAGACTGTAATATAAAGTAATAATAAAATTGTGATATCTTTAATAAATTAATTTTTGGAATATATTTTTTAGACAGCAAATTAGAGCTGATATTCGTATTCTTCAGGACTGCGATGAGCTTCCACGATGGTAGCAAAATGTTCATAGCGTCCAACGCAAATATTTGTCATTACGTAAACAAAAAACTTGAGCAATCATGTAGCCTTTGAAATAAATAATTAATAAATACACACAGCAGTCACATACATAATCCTGACCCCACACTAAGATTAAGCGAGTACTAGAGAGAGACTAAGATTAAGAGTTTTGTGTCGTAGGTTTCAGGAACTACGAGACTTTTACAGTCTCACAAACATCTAGGCCCGAAAGAAATACCTGTGGACCACACAAATATTTGTCTCTGTGCGGGGATCGAACCCGCGGCCTCACGTTTTACAGCCGACGTCTAACAATCTGCGCATCAACTGTCAAAATAATGAAACTATCTCCATTTAAAAGAACATTGAAGTAAACTTTTCAAATGTACCGAAATTAGTTTCGGACGATGTAACCCTTGGCAGACTGTTCGGAAGGGTAACGCGAGAGGCACGAGTCATCCCTTCCGTTAGGGGTTGAAGGGTTGCAACAATTTATCTCTATTGCGGCCCTATTTCCCTTCTGTCATCAATCAATTTGATGTACGTGACGAATAGACTTGGTTATTGGACTCGTCTAGGAGACAGTTATGCTAATTATGTAGTAATCTTGTTTTATGTTAGTAAATTAGTCACATATTTTTAAGAAAGTTACGAAAACCACTTCTATATGATGTGGTTTTGCCATTGAAATCTTTGGATGTTCACAAAAGACTCCTCAAGGATTTTTTTCTTACAAGTGCCAGCGTATTAATGCGAAGTGTGGGTCATTTATTTTTTCATCCTCTGCCTACATTTTCATTGGAGTAATGAACAGTCTCTGGATGTTTATTTTGCTAAACTCCCAAAGTCTCAATACTTCGATCTGAAATAACTCCATCAGAACTAATTAATAATTACTTTCCCTCCTTGTTCCATACATTTAGTCGAAACTTACTAGATATCACAGGTTCCTTATTGCAATACAGCATAAGTTTAAGAAAGTACTTATGATAATTCTTCCACAGGTATATAGCAGTAACTCAACCAATAAAATACGCCAAGCACAAAAGCAACGCGCGAGTCTGGACCATGATCGGCGTGGCCTGGCTGGTGTCCGGGACCATCGGGTCTCCCATCGTGCTGGGGCTAAACAACACCCCCGATCGAAGCCCCAACCAGTGCCTCTTCAATAACACCGACTACGTCATCTACTCCTCGCTGGGGTCCTTCTACATCCCCTGCATCATCATGATGTTCTTGTATTATAATATATTTAAGGTTAGTAGAATTTTTGATAACAGAATCTGGTTTACTAACAATAACTTGAAAACAAAAGATGCTGCCATCAAAACATATAATATCAGCATAAAATACATTGAAATTTTATCTAACCTTATATCTAACATTGAAATATTATTTCTTTAATTGTCTTTTGCCAGGCTTTGTTTATGTATGCAACAGCCACGGTTTCGAAACAAATTCCCTTAACAGAACATAACTCCATAGCCTTAAAATACTAAACAGCGACGCTTATAATAATCACTGACTCTCGACAGTAAAAATAATAAAACATTAAAGCAGTCAATTCTATTTCCACATAAAGATGCATACCTTACCATTTTCACAAAACTTTCTATCCCATCCAGGCAATACGACAAAGAGCGAAAAAACAGCGTGTAGCCAAGAAGACAACATCAGCGCTAGGATCAGCAGTATCAAGTGGAGCTGCTGCTGTGGTCATAGAGAATGTAGCTCAGACTCAAAGACTTACAGAAGCACTGCAAGAAGACAAGCCAACTAACACTGCTTCGGGAAGTAACGAAGACGCTGATGATGATGATGATAAGTAAGTTGAAGTTAATTTATTAGCGTTGATAAATATAAAAAGATAAAGACAATGAAAGATAAAGATATTTACTTTGTAAAACATGAATGACACTATAGTACGAGATATTCGTTTTAAAAAAGCAGCTACCTACTTAATTTGTCTCTTATAGCAATATTCTCCTACACCGAGAATACGATTAAGATGCACTTTAAAGTTTAAAGCGTAGTTCAACTGTAATTTAGGGATTGTTATGTGAAGCATTAATTTAAATAAGTTACAAAGTTACATTTTTAATTTTGTGGGTTTCATCTGCAAATATGCCAGCAATCAAAACTCTTTTTATAGTTTCTATATTTTCGGTAAAATTCCATTATTTGGTCAAAACTCCCTTCAATTGTATAACACTTTACTGATTTGGGTTAGATATATAAAGAACTTTAAAAAAATAGTTTTATATTTGCAGGAAAAAAGGTAGTGAAAAGATTTTTATAAAGCGAGATATCGGTCAAGATGTCTCAGGATTAAATACTTAGCTGGCTTTTTAAACTTGCGCGGATAAGAAATTATACTATCTGGCAAGTTTGTATAAAGAGATTAATCACAGTCGAAGAATAGAAAAGATTAATTGAATTTTATTGTTTGAAACTCGGTTTTCTCTGGTAAGACCATAAAGGCACGTAATCGAATCTATGCATAAAGCATACCTAGTATGATATGTTTTTATTGGTTAAAATAAATTATAAATTATTATACAAAATGAGAATATAATTACATAAATCACACCTATTTCCCAGAAGAGGTAGGCAGAGACGTCACCAGAACAACCACGTTTCGCTTTCTACATGCTCCGTGCCATGTTGTGAGAGAAGGCTAGCCTCGCCATATCGGACAAATTCCTCACTCCAAGCTGATATTGAATAGAAAAATCCAATACCATTTTGCCCGAACTGGGATTCAAACCCGAGACCGCGTTATAATCGTAGTACAACTGCGCGGAGGCAGTCACCGTAATTCATTTGTATAATTATTTCATAATTATTTTACAGAATATCCAAAAGCGAATCCCAGGCAGTAATTATAGTATTTAATTATTGAATATCGAATGGAGCCTATTATGGTTGCTAAATTTATAATTATAGGTTTTAAATAGAATTTTATTAGACCTTAATTAAGTGGGATTCAATTTAATCTAAATTAATGTATTAATTACTAACTGCCCATCGACGATAAATCAGGATTTGGAAAACGTATTATGTCATTTCAAATCAACCTTAATAAGTTACACTCTACTCCTGGCCTTTAAAATTGACTGAAGTTTTACCTTGGTCCACCATTCTGCCCTAGTTAGAATTCGTTGACTTCGTTTCATTCATTATCATCTCAGCCACAGGAATTCCACTGCTGAATATAGGCCTCCCCCAAGGATCATTACATGTTGTACACTTTACACTTTGACCTGTTGAAAGCGGCCTGCATCAAGCAACTTCCTGCAATTCATTTGAAAAAAAAAATTGCCCTCTCAGATATGGTTTAGACGCGATAAATTCGTTCATAGTTGAAATTACTGATTATTACCTACGAACACAAGGAATTTTGAAAGTCTGAAGATTACTCTGTGATTCAGTTCGCCCAAACAACACAATCCACTCAAAAAACGTATGATGTACTTGAATATTAAATTCAGTAGCTGATATTTATTTGAAAACTTACTCTGTCCTTTTCTTTTAGCTTCGGAAAGACAGAGATGGGTGCATACGCAGAAGAGCTGGCGAACACGAGGTCAGCGCGGTTTATGTTGGCTGCAGTGGTGGAGGAGACGGGCCTGTAAGTAATAATGTTGCAATAAATAGCAATAGCAATCACATTATCCACTTGGTATAATATACAGTATAAAAAAGACTCTGTCTGATCCAAGACGCGCATTTGGATATCTCAATTGGAATATTAAAGATACTAAATAAAAAATATAATAAAGGATAACATAATGATAGTGAGTTATAATAAACATTTTAGTATCAATATTACCCTAAACTTGAGGTAAGTCCTAAATCACATCAAAAACATCCTGTAAAAAAATTCCAAGTCTCGCAGCTCAGGTTTTCTACCACAAAAAGTTGCGAGATGCATGTAGGTAATACCAAGTCGATTAATTTATTTAGTCCTCGCTTAAGGGACCTTCTGTATAAAGTTATTACGTAAGTTATTATCATATCAATATTTTTTCTAGAGGAATGTTGTACAGTCTCATGGGCTGAATACACCCTTTCCTTCTCTATACCCCCTCCTGTTAAGCCTGATATACGAGTATATAGATACCTATCTACAAATATAATTCCATTATATACGGGTACAACGATTAATTAACTGCAAATGTAACTTTGTAATCCTATACATTTATATGGGATTACAAAGTTATTCATGTAGTTGGTGTATCTAGAAAACTAGGCAGAAATTATGAAATGTTTAAATTTTCCCTTACTTAAGACACTAAACACTAATTATATTCTAAATTTGAAGGTTCTATGTCACTACTGGACAGATTGAAACTTAACATTATAACCCTTGTCAAGCATTGCTTTGTAATACCTAGTGATGTTTGATTTTGCTACTGTCCATTTGCAGACGTATCGCTTACCATCAGCCGAGTTGCACGCTCGTCTCGCCATACATTGCAAACAAGAAACATAGAAGTACAATTTATTTAAAATCTTTCAACTAGATTTTATTGATGTGTACTTAGTAATTATATTGTCAATTGCAACGAGGCAAATCACATTTTTTAAGTTAATATACTAAGTGCTTCTCCGAATTTGGTTTATGAAATTCCAAATTATTATTTACTGATTTCAATAAGTGTATTTACAAACGAAATATACTTATTAACAGTAGAAATAAGCGCGTAAGTCATAGTTAGTGCTTTAGGAGTAATTGAAATGTATAAAGCTGAGTATAATTCATGTACAGCCTAATTAAATAGCACTTCAGACTGGAAACACAAAGCACTACTCCCAGAAAATGTATATCCATTATTGAACATGAGCCTAAATCAACATTTTTACCTGGCAATTTTTTTAAAGGACTCGTTTTTTTAAAATAAATTCAAAATACTAATATATTCTTTGTAAAATCATTCCCTGTAGCCAATAAAATCTATTAGTATTGTGGACGTGAAATTATGTTTATTTTATTTATACTTATATTTGATATATCTCTCATGACTATTAAAATATACATTCAAATTTACTCAAACGTAGGAAACCTTAGGTAGTAGGTTTCCTAACCTAACCTAACCTATCTCTACAGGGCCCCCGCTACCATATGTGCGAAGTGTGCAATACACACGGGCGCCATCCTTTAGGGGCGCCAAAATCCAGGGCCCAAAAAAAAGTTTGCCAAAAAAAAAATTTTGCACCAATTGCTTTATCAGTATAAAAGTACTATCATTTATGTGGTAGAATACAATATTCATTTATTGCGCTATCGTACACAAACATGACAATTTATATTACATTAAAAAATTTAACACTTTAAAACTATTACAATTATTTTACATTAAAAAGTTTATCTCTCCGAAAAATCAACTTTCATCCATAATTTCAACGACTTTTTCACCATCATCATTACCAGAAACTATCATCGCCAATCTCTAAAACTGATACGATAGGTTTATGGTAGCTGAAGTAAGAAACGAACAGTTTTGATTCGAACCTATTTAAATGTCTAATAAAGACCGCATCAATAGTAGTTTTGTATTTCGTTGTGCTAAGATTGCGATCATTCGACATAGTTAAACCAAATTCATTATTTAAAAATTCAATTAATAGTTGATTTTTATCGTCTGCGAAGTTTATGTTGAAATCTCCACTCAAAATCATTGGCAATTCATCAAAGCTTTATAAACTGACAGCTAACTGACAGCTGTCTACTCTCCATCCGTCTTACGCTTTTCGTCTTACGATCAGGTCACGTGTCCTGACGCGAGTTTAAGATTTTATACCCATTACAGAAAAAGTGCTCAACGCCGCTAAAGAAGTTTTCACTTCAAAAAAACTAAAGTCATACATCCATCCATCAGCCAAAGGAAGTCCACTGCTGAACATAGGCCTCCCCAATGATTTACACAGAAACCTGTTGAAGGCAGCCTGCATCCAGCGACGTCCCGCGACCTTTACCAGGTCGTCTGACCACCGTGTGGGTGGATGTCCTACACTGCGTTTTCCGCTACGTGGCCTCCATTCGAGCACTTTTCGACCCCATCGGTCATCAGTTCTCCGCGCTATGTGCCCATTGCCACTTCAACTTGCTCATTCCGCTGGGCTATGTCGGTTATTTAGTTCTCCTATGGATATCCTCATTTCTGATTCAATATCGTAGGGAAACCCGAGCATAGCCCATAGCTCGTTGAGTGACTTTGAGCTTCCTAATAATGCCCATAGTGGGAGGCCACGTCTCCGTGCCGTAAGTCATCACTGGCAACACACAACTATCGAAGACTTTCGATTTAAGGCACTGAGATATTTTGGACGAGAAGACGTCGCGTATTTTCCCGAACGCTGCCCAACCGAATTGGATTCGACGATTGACCTCTCTCTCGAAGTTGGACCTGCCTAACCGGACCACTTGTCCTAAATAGACATATTCGTCAACAACTTCAAGAGTCGAGCTCCCAACACCGATTCAGGTGGGCACAACATGGACATTCGACATGATCTTCGTTTTGTCTATGTTCATTTTAACACCCACCCGTTGGGAGACTCGATTGAGGTCTTCAAGCATAGTGCTAAGGTCTTCCAGCGATTCTGCCAAGACTACAATATCGTCGGCAAACCGAAGGTGAGTGATATACTCTCCGTTGATGTTGATGCCGAATCCTTTCCACTGCAAGAGCTTGAAGGCATTTTCCAGCGTGGCAGTGAACAGTTTCAGAGATATGACATCTCCCTGTCTCACGTCTCTCTGTAGTGGAATAGCTTTCGTACTCTGATCCTGTACTCGGACCGACATGGTGGCGCTGTTGTATATACACTTCAACACTTCGATGTACCGATAGTCGATATGGCACCGCTGGAGAGACTGTAGCACAGCCCAAGTCTCGATCGAATCAAAGGCTTTCTCAAAGTCCACAAACGGTAAACAAAGCGGCAAGTTATATTCCTCGGTTTTTGTATAACTTGCCGAAGCGTATGGATATGGTCTATGGTACTAAAGCCGTTCGGAAATCGGCTTGTTCGGGAGGCTGAAAGTCATCAAACCTGCGTTCGAGACGATTTGTGATGACCCTCGAAAACAACTTATAGACATGGCTCAGGAGCGAGATGGGCCTGTAGTTCATCAGCAAAGTGTTATCACCTTTTTTGAAAAACAAGACCACCACGCTCCTGCTCCATGCCTCCGGCGTTGAGCTCTCGAGAAGAACAGAATTGAAGAGCCTCTGAAGGACTTTCAGTATTGGCGTGCCGCCCGCTTTCAGAAGCTCTGAAGTGTTTCCGTCTTCGCCCGGCGCCTTGTTGTTTTTAAGTCGCTTCAGGGCCATCTCAATCTCACACAAGCTGATGTCCGGGATATCATCGCTAAAGTGTCAGATCAACTCGACTCTCAGTTCTTCGGCTGAGCTAACAGCAGATTGGGCAACCGAGGTGTAAAGCTGTCCGTAGAACCTCTCGATCTCCCTTAATACCTCTGCCCTCGTCGATACCACGCGGCCGTCGTCCATCTTCAGCCTAGACAACTGGCTTTGCCCAATAGACAAGTCTCTTGCAAACACTTGGAACCTCCGTTCTCTATTTCTTATGAGGCGGCTTCTGGTAAAAAGAGAGTCCTTACTGGTGGTAGGTCTCTGATAGGTGAGAGGCCATCTGGGTAGGTACCACCGCAATGTCTATTTCTCCCGTGAAACAACACTGCGTAAATGCACTGTTGTGTTTCGGATTGAAGGACATTGTGCCAGAGTAACTATTGGACATATTGAGACTTAACATCATATGTCTCAGGATGGCGAGCGCAGTGGAATGTTACTACTGTTTATGAGCGGTCGTATCGTTTACCATCAGGCGAACGGCTTGCTCGTCTCGCCATTCACTGCAATAAAAAAAAAGTTCATCGAAAAGAATCCCTCTTTCTCATCATCATGTCCAAATTGCCCCACTTTCAACGCTGCATCGCTGCTCTTGCCCAACTTTGCGTTGAAGTACCTCATAACAACATTGAAGTAGGTTTTGGAAGTATGTATGGCCCGACTTATATCCTCATATATCTCCTCTACTTCATCTGGGTGTGTCGAGGTCGGCGCGTATACCTGTATGACCTTCAACGAATATCTTTTTGATATTCTGAGTATAAGGTATACTACCCTGCTCGACACACTTTCGATGGATACGATGTTGTTGATGACACGAAACCTGTGGACAAGAAATCCGACACCTCCTCGGGACTGTTGGTCGTCCCCCCGGTAGAAGAGCAGGTAACCAGACTTCAGAGTTATCGTATCCTCCCCGATTCTTCGGACAACAAAAAAAAAACAAAAATAATCAATTCATATAATAAAATAGTAACCGGTCGATGTCGATGTCGGTGTATAGAAGATATATGAGAATAACCTTTAGAGTTTTTTCATTACCTGATGATACTCACCCTGACCCTTTTAGTATTTTACAATATATATTTGAAAACAATTTAACATCCACCCTTTCAAATGTATGCATTTCACTAAGAATTCTTCTGACATTTCCTGTATCTGTAGCTTCTGGCGACCGATATTTGCAAAGTTAAAAATTATTTAAGGTCAACATCGCTTCAAGAAAGATTGTCTGGTCTAGCAATATTAGCCATTGAACAAGAAATTTTTGATGGAATAAATTTCAGCGATGTAATTAACGAATTTGTAACAGCATAGTCTCGGAAAATTGCGCTACAGTAGCAAGAGTATTGTAGTAGTGACTCTACTACAACAGTTATTTTTTTATTTTTCTATTGTACCTAGATATCTTTTTTATTTTATAACAAAGTTATCTAGGTATTTGTTATTAAAGTATCTGCATATTGTAGTATAATTAGGAAGTGATACTTATTTACGTGTTAATGAAAAAGCGCAAAACCTGACACGCCAACTTATTTTGATTATAAAAGAATTACGAATATTATTTTGATTCAAATTTGACCCCTATTTTATTAGTGGAATCGACTGTACTCACGATTATGAACAAACTAATTTTAGGTACTGCGCTTTCTCATTAACACGTATACATGAGTAACATGTAGACATGAGGCAATATTTCTGTTATTTGTTCCTAAAAAAATGTGATTTTTAGTTTTGGGTTATTTTCTTGTAATTATGAACAACGTGTCTGTGCCCCATTGTAAATGCTTTAAAATGAGTGTCAACAAGAATTCATTATTATTACTTCATTTTGATATTATAATCTACAAATACATATGACTTTAAAAGTTCAGTTCTTTGCTTTATTTCAAGCACCTACCTACCATAAAAAAAAAATAATTCAAAATGCCTTAAGGGGCGCCAAAAATTTTTTTCGCACACAGGCGCCAGTAGCCCTTACGGGGGCCCTGTATCTCTACCTAATTCAAAGACCGCCAACATGAACAATCCGTACGGTTTCTATCAAAACTTGACATGTTTTGGAAGCAACAGGTAATATAAACTTAGGAAATATTATATAATTCCCAATTTAGGTGTTGCTAACAGCCCAGACGTATCTAGTACTGTATGATAATTATTTTGTACCAATCTACAAAATTAATTATGTACTAGGCTTACGCGTATAATTTAGATATAGGATACTTTACCATATATATTATATGAAGTTTAATTAATGTTTCAACGCGCATACATACGCGTTGAAACATTAACATGTGTACAATTAATATAGCACATACTATTAATAAAAGCAATTAGGTCAGTAATATTTTCCATCAGCTATATGACACGTATTGTCAAGCGCAGTGTTGAATGAAACAAAAAACAAGAACTTACTACATGTAAAAAGTTCCTGAACGCAAGCCAATTCTAACTAGAATGTGTAAAAATCATAAAACCATTTTAAGCAATAGCATTTCTCTGAAAGAAGTTGGCGGTGAAATCTCTGAAATCTGAGCATCAGTTTCGTTCTTTATAATATTTTAAGGCGTTTAATTAAACAGGGAACTTAACTGTAAAACGTATTCTTTAGAATTTTGTTAAATAAATAGGTTAAATATAATTATTACAACCTAAGTAAATGCAATAAAATCAAAATGTATAATATATAATGTGAAAGTGTTATCAAATTAAGTTAATCAGACAAAAAACGCAATTGACTTGTTAGTTAATGAAGCTCACAACTAATATTAACTTCCCTGATGACGGCACGAACTTAATCCCGTATATCCACAACAGTATTTCATTCGCGCGATACAATTGAGATCGCCTGGTGTCAGTACGTCACGCTAATGACGTAATACAGTAATTACGTAATCTACTATTCGCCTTTGACAATAACAACAGTAATGTAACGTGCGGCCCACAAATATTTCTTCCGGGTCTGGATGTTTGTGAGACCGGAAAGTCTCTCGTAGTTCCTGATACCCACGACACAAGACTCGATCTTAGTGTGGGGTCAGGACTATGTATATGACTGTTGGGCGTTATTATTAATTATATTTATACTCAATTATTCGGTCTTCTATTATATTTTCTTTCAACTGCCCCGGTGACGCAGTTGTACTACGGATTGGAATCCCGAGTCGGGCAAAGGGATATCGGATTTTTCTATTCATTTTCAACCTGGAGTCAGGAATTTGTACCCTATTTGACTAGAAGCTCGCCCCCTATTATTAATTACTAATGTACATTTTAGTTATCGAGTATTTGTCCCTTAAGAACTACTTTTTGAATTCAATTTAGGCGAGAAGAAAAAAAATGGATTACTAAAATAGAGTTTAAAAATCGATTTAATATAATCTATGAATTTATTTTTAACATCTACAAAGGCAATCTGAATAAGCCTGTTAATATTTTGTATTTTCAAGAAAACAATAGGTTTCATTTGACAGTCTCCGTGACGCAGTTGGTTAAAGGCTGGCTGTGAAACGTGGAGCCACAAGTTCGATCCCCGCACCGAGAGAAATATTTGTGAGATCCACAGGTAGTTGTTTGGGGTCTGAGAGTTTGTGAGATCAAAAAGTCTCTCGTAGTTCCTGATACCTACGACACAAGACTCAATCTTAGTGGGGGGTCAGAAATATGTTTGTGACTGTTGGGTTTTGTATACATTTATTGATTTCCCTTTCTATTGCAAGGTTGTAGTTTGTTACGTGATTCCATTATCTGACAATCAACCGAGCAGCTTATCTGGCATCGCATCCTATAAATACTTCCGAAACTTGGTGGTACGTGATAATAGCCGCCCATAAACATACGAACACTTGAGCTCGCAATTGCAGTATCGAGCTTTGAACATGAATTAGATAAGAGAGGAGATAAGTTTAGATCAAGATTTCCGGTAATTTTGCAAATTATGTCGAATATATTTCTAGCAATAATTTAGTTTATTTTTGTTTCTTATTGCTATGAATGGCGAGACGAGCATGCCCTTCGCCTGATGGTAAGCGACACGACCGCTCATGGACAGTAAGCAATACTTAGCATTCCACTGCACTCACCATCCTGAGACGTAAGATGTTACGTCTCAATATAAAAAAAATATATAAAATAACACCCAACAGTCACATACATAGTCCTGACCCCACACTAAGATCGAGTCTTGTGTCGTGGGTATCAGGAACTACGAGAGACTTTTCGGTCTCACAAACACCCAGACCCGGAAGAAATATTTGTGGGCCGCACAAACATTTCTCTCGGTGCGGGGATCGAACCCGCGGCCGCTCGTTTCACAGGCGGCGTCTAACCAACTGCGCCACGGAGGCTGTCAATATATCCAGTAGTTTCTTTAGCTATAATGTCCTTCATACCGGAACACAACAGTAAGTTTTCATTGCTGTTTGACGAAAGAAATAGACATCGCGTATGAGACACATCAGTAGATTATCTAACAGCGACGTCATATGAAATCAAAACAGGTAATCAGGCCTCCACGCAATAGCAAGCTTAGTATTAATTTATCGAATCCTCTCGTTAGCTAAACAAACAACCAAACTGAAAACTAACGATCCAAATTCTCGTGATCGCGTACGGGTTGCTAGGTTACCAGTTGTTTAAAGAGAAAGACAGGCGTATACCCGTCTCTTTCACGTCTAATAGTTTTTACGTTATAAAGTTGAGGATAATGAGTTGGCATCGTGCAGGAATGTTCGTGTGAACTGCTAGAACATAGCTCGAAATATTGGTTTTCAGGTATGTTGGCAGTTCATTTCAGAAAAGGAAGTTGAAAACTAACTTCAGGTGTATTTAATAATCCGATGTTTTCAAAACTAGTGAAACTTCGGTATGATTTTGAAATTCCCGGAGTTAATAGTTGGAATACAAAAGCTCTCACATCGCTAGCACCGTCTGCGAGAAGTAAAACAAAGAACATGATTGTATGTTCATACAATTTCCTAGGAGGTTTTAAAGTGGACGTGTTTATGCTATGCATATTAGGCAGTCACTAGGCTAGAAATTTATGGCTTTAATTAATACGAAATGCACGTAGAATACAAAAAAGAAGCCACTATATCAGTTTTTATTTTCTTTCGTGACTTCTATGATATATTCGACTTTTTTAACACGCTTTTATTAGCTTCAGACGTATGTATGTTAGTATGTAACGGAATCTTTGAACATGATGTTGACCCCCTTCAAAACGTCGGATTAACTCGAAATTTGGCATACTTATTAAGGACCGATGACAATTTAATATTTTAAACATTTTGACCCGTTAGCCTTACTAGCATAATCAGAATTAGCGATTTTTGTTTTCCTGAGACCCGGAGTGTCTGCGTCAAGACCAATAAAGGAATCTACCGTACACTTTTTAATAATAGTTTAAAAAAAACTAAAAATTACGCTTTTATAGAAAATTCGTTTTATAGAAAATTCAAGTGCGTGGTGGCCTGTTCGTAAACGGACTAGACGCGGCTGCCAACATGTTCACGGTGGTCGCGGGTTCGAATCCCAGGGCACACCTCTGACTTTTCGGAGTCATGTGTGTATTGATAGTCAATCACCACGCACTAAAACGGTGAAGGAAAAACATCGTCAAATCAAATCAAATCAAATCAAATCAAAATATTCTTTATTCAAATAGTCTTTCACAAGATCTTTTGAATCGTCCTTTTCTGCTACCACCGCTTCGGAACGTGTCTTAGCTGTGAAGAAGAAGCGGCGCAAGAAACTCCCTCAGCAACACGAACTCTTCTTTTTTTTTCTTTTTTTTTATATCGCCATTTACAAATAAAATGATTCATGCCACAATTTACAATACTGTCAATTTGATGCAAAACATGATAAATTTATTCCCAAGCAGTTTTATCTTCCACATAATCTGAAATTCTATAATATGCCTTTTTACACAGCTTAGCTTTTATTACTTTTTTAAACTTATTAATTGGAAGTTCCCTTAAACTGTTGGGAAGCTTGTTAAAGAAGCGTACACTTTGACCCATAAAAGAATTATTTATCTTGTGGAGACGAGTAACGTGTGAGGCAAGATTATGTTTGTTCCTAGTGTTCTTACTATGCATGTCACAATTACGCTTAAATTGAGTTATATTTTTACGAACATATAATAAATTTTAATAAATATATTGAGATGCAACAGTAAGAATATCTACTTCTTTAAACTTTTCTCTCAATGAAACTCTTGGACCAAGTTGATAAATGGCCCTAACAGCTCTTTTTTGTAAAATAAAAATACTATTAATATCCGCAGCATTTCCCCAGAGAAGAATTCCATAAGACATTATACTATGAAAATAGCTGAAGTAGACAATTCTTGCCGCTACCTCATCCGTTAAACGCCTAATGGTGTCGTCTAAAATCGTGAGGAAACCTGCATACCAGGGGCGTGCACTCCTTGTAGGCAGAAATGCAGTGCTTTACTTGCCATTCACAGATATTTTATTATAACGTTCGTACGTTTTAGATGACTAATTTATAGTAAATAATATATGTTTATGCATAAACAAAATATAATAACTTAAAAACGCCTAATATTTTATAAATAGCACCTATTTGCAATCACGCAAACATTATGGTTGCCACGCGAAAAGCAAGAGGCGCTGCAAAGCAAATTAATGTACCTAATCAACCAAGTCATGCCGCCGCGTCCCGCATGACATTTGTTTGCATGTGTGTAGTAATTTTGGTGTCCGTGCACAGTCGCAAACGCACACACCCATGAATATTGAAAGCCGCGACTCCTGCGGCAGGCCTCGGGAGTTCGGCAGTTGTCGGGAGTAATCGTAAATGTTCGTTGCCTATAATCCGAGCAAAATTAATAGGCTGGAATCTAATAAATAACCTATGCACATTATGCATTTTTGGTTAGTAAGGTTTTATTTGTTTAAATAGAAATGTTTTGTGTTTCGTGGGGGCCATTTTGCTTTTTTATGAGTTTTTGCATTGTTTACTATTTTATACTAGTATGTTTGTAAAAAAAAATAGATTTCTTAACGGATTTTTCATTTTAACATTTGAAAGTGTGTACATTTAACAGTTTATTACTAAGTTTCGATATTAATTGTAGTCATTTGCTAGTGTGTTTGTTTATTTTTTTAAATGTTATTTGATTGCGAGGTTTGTTTTAAAATGTATGTTTATCAAATGAATGAATGAGGTGGCCGAAATCTTGCATTTATTTACATCGGGATAGGTATAGTAATCTCAACTAACCGGAACCTTGAATATGTGAAAATTGAAAGCTGACTAGGTGAGTTTTTTTTTATTTTACTTATTAGAATTTCTTCCGCCGCGACGATCGATCGCTGTTTTGTCTGCGTTGCCGTAGAAGATGGACATGAATAGTAGTACATCTAAGACTTGTTATGTTGGCATGGTTTCCGACTTAGAGATCCGCCGCGTGGCTGTGGCTATGCTAAAAAACTATAAAAGAAAAAGTTTTTGTGACCGAGTACTCCGCCGCATACCCAGTGTCATAATCCTGTGCACGCCGCTGCTGCATACCATAGCGATTTATAAGAATTCCTATGGTATGTAAGTCTGCCAACCCGCACTAGGCCAGCGTGGTGGACTATATGGCCTAACCACTCTCAATCGTTCTCTCGATTGTAGAATAGGCCCGTGCCCTGCAGTGGGACGTATATGGGCTGATACAGATACAGATTTATAGAAAATTCGACTAAAAATGAAAAATAAATAATAGTTTAAAAAAACTAAACAACTACAGTTTTATAGAAAATCCAACTAAAAAATAGAAAATAAATTTTAATAAATTAGAATTAAAAATAGTGTAAGAAAAAATGATTTTATTCTAAAAAAAGCGTGGCGTGCTTTTCAGGATATTATCAAAATAACCCTTCTAGTCATATATGTTCATAAAATATTTAGAACTATTGATATCATGCAACTATTATTTATTTTATATTTTATACATGTATTTATATCAAAAGGAACATACTTAGGTATAATAATATATTGGTGTGTATCAATTTATTATAATATCTCTTTTTCTAAAAGATAGCTACGAAGATGAAACTCCCTTTTATCTAATATCTACATATCCCAAACTTCGACTGTTCGAAAATGCCGACGCCATTAAGTTACAGCTTTATTGTGTAAAGCTTAATAATAAATATTGTTAAATTAATGTGTCTTTCTAATACATTTCAAAACACTAGCACAAAAAATCGTCGAAATGATCCAAATTGACGCCATAAAATGTCTGGCAACATCAAACGAATCTACATGTGTCCTCTGCGTATCGTTTAATACCCGACGGCTCTATCGAATGCTAAATGTACCGTAAACGGTCTCAGATGTTAACATACGCTTTGTTCGTGAAAATATTTAAGTATAATATAAAAGAATTTTGTATTTTGCGCCACTGTTAGCGAGGGTGATATGGCATAAAGACATTTATTATATAAAGTTATGAAAATGGATGGTGTCATGTTGTTTTTTTTAGTATAAAAACTAACTAGACCTAGAGTAGGTTTAAGCCCAGCAACTGAACCTATACGGACTAGTGCAAATATAATCATAATGTCCATTAAATTAAATTACCATGTGATTATTCATCATCATGTAGGTTTTACATCTTGTAGTTATAATTAGCTACATGGCTAGTAGGTTCTTATGGCTCTTTGATGTGTTCACCTTTAGAAGTTACATCTACGATAATAGCTTATTTACCAAAACACCAGAAGTAATTAACAAAATCTTCCACAGGATTATGGCGAACCTCGCATCACCAATACCAATGATGGACCCGAACACCAATAACGACTCAGGGTACGCGCCTTCCAATCTGGACGGGGAGACGAAGGAACACTCCCCGCCTCCCTCCCCCACGCAAAAGGAGGAGAAGAAAACTCAGAGCCAAGAGGAGAAGACTGAACCGCCCAAGAAGCCTGAGTTGAAGTAAGACTGTTTGTTACAGAAGGTTCATAAGTCTTCAGATCCTTGATAAGAAATTATTGAAATGGTTTGAGATCAACTAACAATAAGGAGCCAGGTTTAATGTAAGACATTCGTCTCTTACATTAAACCTGGCTACTGACTATCATACTACTACTGTCTTAATTCGTTAAGACAGTAGTAGTATGATCTGATCTGTGTGTGTAGTAGGCTGAGACTGAGACTAGTGAGTGAAAGAAAGGTAATTAAGTACTTTTAAATCTACAAACAAAAGCAACATTCTTTACTTGTTCCAGCTTTAGTAACTAACCTTTCCTTTTAACTTGTCATCCTCAGCTTATTGTTATCAGATGTTTTGAATAGAAAAATCTTACTCTATTATTTTATAGAGTTTTAAAATTTGTTACACTTGAACATGAGTCAAAAGAAAGAGTCACTTTGGGAATTTATGGACCAAAAATTCAAAATGATATCAACAAGATTTCCGTTGATTTCCTGACTCGATTCCTGTTGATTCAATCTGTATTACAAACTAACTTTATCTTGGCCCCACCGCTTAGAGATAAATTGTAAAATTGGATTAATTTAACACGGCAGCTTAGATGTTCCTTGTAAATACAAATTCACCGTGGCTCATTGTTATGCAAACGTCAATTTATATCAAATATAAATGCAAATTGGGCCCTCGGAATTTAATTCGGCCAGAGCTATGAATACAGACCAGTAATTATATGGCACTTTATAGGTTTCCAAACTATTTCTGGATGGTTTTAAACTATCGCTGGTAAATAAAAACCCCGAAGCTACGAGGAATTTTCGTTCCAAATAAGAACTGGAACAAATAATATAATAAAATAATCCTCCTTCCTACAATCCTGGGTCCTTCCGCCGTAGCGTGAAGAGGCACCTTAGCAGGCCGGCATAATTGTTCCCATTGCCATCAGGTGCAATGGCGCCACTATGCCGGGCCAGTTTAAAAAAAAATAAAAAATAATAATTATTATTTTATATTTCACAATTATTATCTAGGTTTATTCAAACGTAGATGCAACATATACTGTCCGCAAATTAATCTCGACGATGAATATACACAGTCAGGTCATAAGTATTGTCACACAGTAAAAACTTTTCTTTTAGAATGCTGGCCACAAAAAAATTATTGAATTCAAATTTTGAATTGTTCATGAAAATAAAAATGTATACTTTTTAGAATTTTACTCATTTTTAAATAAGGAGTGGACGCTTAAAGAAGACTGTGTTGCAGTTATTGCGTTGCATCGTTGCGGTTACGCGCCAATTCAAATTTTTGACATACTGAATCATCCGGCATGAAGACTGGCCCTCCTCCAGTCCAGATTTGAATCCGTTAGATTACAAGATATGGCAATACTTGGAGGAAAAGGCGTGCTCAAAGCCTCATCCCAATTTGGAGTCACTTAAGACATCCTTGATTAAGGCAGCCGCCGATATTGACATGGACCTCGTTCGTGCTGCGATAGACAACTGGCCGCGCAGATTGAAGGCCTGTATTCAAAATCGCGTAGGTCATTTTAAATAAACTTTAGTGTCATAAGAATCTATGTTTTGTTAAGTTCATTTTGGTATATAAATGGTTACATAATGAATAAACTTGTTTCAATTATTTTATATTAAACATGTGACAGAATTTATGACCTGACTAGGTACATTAACCATAATTTTGAAGCACATGCAGTAAATTACACATGAAGTAAAAGTTCATCATTTTATGGGGCCTTTCTCTATCGGGTTGATGGCAGCATTACACAGTTGTTAAATTACTTTTTCCTGCTCATTAATAAAAACCGTTCTTAAGTTTCCATTTCAATGATCTTGCAGGAAAAAACTAAGCCGTTTAAGCAGCAGCTCTATCATCACGACTCCTAGAAGACGGTTCAGGAGCGCAGCATCAGCAGCCAGGTTTACCATCTTCAGAGCCAACCGGGCTGGAAAATTGAGAGCCAAGTCCTTTGCCAAGAAGGAGAAGAAAGCCACGCAAACGCTCGCCATTGTATTAGGTTAAATAATTTTTTTTTGTAACATGGGTCCGACAAATAAGAATGCAAGAAGAGATTGATATTATTCTTGATGATGAAAGTAGTATGTCAGAATTGACCAAAGTGCAGATCCATTATGTATTTTGATTTCATTCTTGAAGCTTCTATTCCCGTGAGGTTTTAGTCGCCCTACTATTTAATTTAATCCGCTAGGTCTTAGGATGTCTGCCTACTGCTATGAGATGCAGCGAGAAGTTTTTATTTGCATGTATGTCCACCAAAAGTAATGTGCCTTGGAATTCGAACCCGCGATGACCGTTGTTGCATCAAATACTTAAATTATATAACTTAAATTATATAATATACTACTAAGTTAAATATAAAGCACAAATTTGCTGCTTCCGGTAGGTATTTAAGTAGTTAATTAGTATTTTGGGTTCACTCTTGAACCTTCTATTCCCTTGAGGTTTTAGTCGCTTTACTATTTAATTTAATCCGCTAGGTCTTAGGATGTCGTGGCAATTATTATTTCCATATGGGGTAGCGCCAGCAAAACCATTTTCTTGGAAATAGAAAGAGCACAAAGAGCAGTTATGAAAGTGATCCTAAAAAAACCTATCCTCTTCCCAACTGACGTCCTCTATAAAGAGTTTCCCGTCCTCCGAGTAAGACATCTATTTATACTAAAAGCTGTCCTTAACGAACATAAAAATATAAAGTTCAGACCCGACTATCACTCTTTACTTTCAAAACGTTTGTTCTCAATTCCCCTTCCTCGCACCAACTCGCAGATGGCCAGACATAGCTCAAATTATTCACATCTTCATATCTACAACGTTGTCAGCAAATACTGTAATATAAAGTGTGCCTCAAAATACTCTTGCCAAAAATTAGTTAAAAAATGGCTCAACACTATTAATTACGAGGAGACCGAAAACCTTTTCTTTACCTAAACCCCACGCAATGTACTTAACATTCTACACACACACACACACCCACACACACACAAACACACACACACACGCATACACACACACACATACATACAAACACACAAACGCTACATCACAATAACTGCAAAACAATTGTAGATCTTATGTAATAAACGCTAGTCCAACTCAGGCACCCAAAATACAAGCATTGTGCTTAGTTTGGGGCCACAGACTGTTAAATAGTGCTATAGTGCTAAGTTACATTAATTTGTAAATTGTTCTGATTAGCTATTAAGGCAAAATTTTGTAACGCAGTTTAAATAAACTTATTATTATTATTATTATTATTATAATTAGCCTCAGTAACACTTAGGCAATTGGCATTCATGAATACTATCCCTTGTATTACCGTAATATATATTTGCATTAATCAGTGAGAGACTGATGACTTAATTGTTGATGCCACCACAGTAGTTACATATATAAGTTCTAAGTATAACTGTAGCAAACATTTTATAAGCAAAAGAAATTTATGTTTTAAATTCTGTGGTTGGTTGTTTCTGTAAATATTAACAAAATAAACACAATTCTACGTCTGCGATACTAAAAACCTTTGTTGACTACAGGAAATGGTTTTACAAAGAGTACATCTAGTATTTGATGTTTATCTTATAAATGGATTCTTTCATTATATTGCCTGGTAAAAATGTAGATTTAGGCTCATGTTCAATTATGAATATATAGGTATATCTTCTGGGAGCAGGGCTTTGTGTTTCCAGTCTGAAGTGTAATTTAATTAGGTTGTATGTTAACTATGCTTTATACATTTTAATTACTCCTAAACCACAAACTATGAACGCCGTTACATCTACTTTTAAGAAGTATTTTTCGTTTGTAAATGACTTATCCTAATAATAACCTCGTATTTCATAAGCCAAGTTCGGAGAAGCACTTAAGTAGATTAACATAAAGAATATTATTCGTCTCTATTCAATTCATATTTTACGAGTATCTGAGCGTACAGAATACCTTTTAATTTGTATAATTAAGTAACTATCCTTGCCATTAGGTACTGTGTAGTCAGTGAGCCATAATTATGTAATAAAAATATTATCAAGCAAGCTTGTAACAAAAATAATAATACCATTAGCGTGATTCTTCTTCACACCCATAACACTTGGCACTTTCCGAAAAAAAGGTATTATTTAAAATTTTCAAATATAATGAGACTTGTTTGATTTTCTGAGTTATTTTATTAAAATGCAAAGCACAAGTAACTACCAATCCCGAGGGAACTACTGAAATTACACGAAAATTGTGACTGCGTACGAGTGACAAAGAGAGAATCAGCTGTAGCGGATTTTAATTGTTTTTCCTCTTTAGCAAAATATCTATTTTCTTTTTTTTTTTTTTTTTTATTGCATTGAATGGCGAGACGAGCATGCCGTTCGCCTGATGGTAAGCGATACGACCGCTCATGAACATTAATCTAGACTTCGGCATAACAACTTAGGAAGTTAGGAGAGGTTGAAAATCAGCACTACGGGATAACTTTGTGCCGGTCAGCACGAGCTGAGCCACTTTCTTTTGCCTACTCAATTTAAGAACATGAATTTATTTAGTGATGATTTAAGAAAGCCAATAATGTCTTATTATATTATTTTGATTAAATAATCCCTTCTTCCAGGTGTGTTCCTCTTCTGCTGGGCGCCGTTCTTCACCTGCTCGGTTCTGGATGCTCTCTGCTCCAAGCTCAACCTGCCCTACTCCCCAGGCGTGACGGTGTTCATCCTCACCACCTGGCTGGGCTACATCAACTCCTTCCTCAACCCCGTCATCTACACCATCTTCAACCCTGAGTTCAGGAAGGCCTTCAGGAAAATACTCCATTGCGGTACCTAGCCCGGGGACTTTTACGTAGTTTACGAGTGAACTAAGACTGGAGACATTTAGTGAAAAAGTGCTGTGGATTTTGGTAACTTTAATATTAACAAGCTGGCTTTGACTATCTAGGTGGTAGGATAACAAGGGACTGATATTCCAAAATATAATACTCCAAAGTGAAGACTCGTTGGTAAAGTCAGTGTATATGTAAGAGAAATGTGTAACAATTCTTCGGAAGTAGTATTTTAGCATATTAAAATGTAAAGTGAACATAATTTTAAAATGAAGGACGATAATCAACTAAAGTGAGATGGAACCATAAAACACAAAAAAGATAAGTCATTGTGAATATAATAAAAGACATCAAGATCCTCTATGTAATTAGTTCTGTATTATATATTTAGTAATAAAATACTCATACATTATTTATGAATTATTAATAATAATGTGGTGTAAATTAGATCCAATAGGTAATTTACACATTTTATTTTTAATCATTACTGCCATATTTTGAGTAAAACTTCTCTGAGCCCAGTTTTAGAAATATTTTTTGATCATTCTCCATTATTTGCACTAAATGTCAAATGATTTAAAAATCATAGGAATCAAATTTTAAAACTCAATGGATTTGTAATTAAGATTTTTAAATAATTTGTTTATAACTCATAATTATGTATCCTTTAAATAAATAATCACGTTTTTACTTGATTCAATTAATAAAGACTGTCTATTGTTTGTGATTCATTTTCACTATTTAAGGTTATTTACGAGTATGTTAAGATATAGCTGTATTAAATGCTTAACAATATAGGAATTTATTTATAATAATATAATTGTAAAATACTGACTTCAACACTTTTGTAACTGACTCTTCCCTCCAATTTAATAAGGGTTCTATTTATTACGATTTTCCCACCGAAAAAATACTAAAAATGTGTGATCAATATAACATTATGTATTATTATATTTTCATAAAATATTATAATATATAATATTATATTGATTGTTCATTATAATATTTTCATAAAATGATGTAATGAACAAGAGATAATTAAATAAATAATGCATTTCTAACTGTAAACTAATTCATTAAATATTTTAATTTATTTAAGAATTATTTTGAGTACAAATATTGAAATATACTTTTAAGTAATTTTTCCGACTGAAAATTTAAAGCTAAATCAAATCTAAATATATTTTAGTAATTTTTTCGATTGTGTAAAAGTCCATTTGTGTAAAATAATGTCTGTATATTGGCTACATATAATTATTTTTTCAAGATCCGTCACTTAACCAAGAATTTTAAAAGTTATAGAATTCATAATAGCAATGTTGTTATTATTAATTTAAAACGCATTTTTGAAAAATCGCATCTTAATGTTATATCATTTTAATTAATGAAATAAATTAAAAATTAGTCTAACACTTGTAACGAACGTTTAGTTCAATCGTGACATGCATTAGTATTGCCACGAAATTAAATTAAAATTTTATAATAAAAATATAGTGTTTAATTATTATCGTTCTAATATTGTCAAGCGCAACAATTTGTTAAGTTTAGAATTCAATGTCCAACGATATAAATTTATTGTAATTTGGCTATGAACTTTCCCTGTGGTTGTGAGCTATCTCTTGCTAATTTATAGTAATTAAAAAACATGAACGATCTTTAGATATTTAGAGGGAGAGCTATAAATAACCAAAATTAACATTTCATCTCAACTTTAATTAAATCATTTAGCAAAAATTCAAAGCAATAAAGATGGAGGTTTAATGCCATGTTGGAAGGATTTTCATACAACACTGACCAAACTATGCGAAGTTATTATAATTATTCGTTGTATACAATTTTAACAAATGTAATGTATAAAAAATATTAATATTACCATTATTACATTTGTCATAAAATAAGACAGCAATAAACACTTATTAACTTAGTTTTTATAATGTAATTTATATTTTACTTAGCTAAAATTATTTGAAAATCCTATCAAAAACATTAAAAATCTACAATTTAAATTAAAAACTGTCCACTATTGTGAATATCTGTTGTACCTATATTTGTCCTGTATTAATGCCAAATATAACTTTAATTGTACATAATATTATGTAAATAGACGTGTAAATGTTAGAAAAGTTAACGAAACTCGATGTTGAATAAAAGATTCATTTATGTGATACTTTTAGTTTATCTTTATCCCCTGTGCAACAACAACGTAAACAATTATTATATACCCCTTATTCATAAAAAAAAACTTACGAATCAACTAAATTAACGTGAATTCGTTAAATCATGTTAAGAGGAGATAAAACGTTAATTAAGTTTTGCTATTCATAAGTTTTTTTCTACATATTTTAACTAATATAGCAATTTCACAGATAATGTGTTTTTATTCAAAGAACATTCTAGCAAAAACTCTCAAATTTCAAGTTTCCGATACCTGGCAACCCCGAGCTCCGTAAACGAAGTCTACAATAGTTAGTGGCAGATGTATGTATATGTCTCAGAATAATTCCCGACTTGGCGCAGGCAGCGCGCCGAACTTATTCAATCAATCTGTATCAGCGGACGTGGGTTCCTCAATGTTTATTAGGTCGTACTGGCATGTGCCGTATTAATTTTGGATATTAATTTTAGTGTTTATTCAGTGTAGTTTACTGAATTGTTTGGTTTAGTTGTAATGACAGCCTGCGAATTGTGGACTACTTTAGTCGGTCTTTAGTGCGGACATATATTTTTGAAATATTTAAATATGATCGTGATGGTTGATGGCAAGTACCTGATGGTAATTGCTATCGACGCTCATGGCGTTTGCGGTGCCAGGGGTCCAGTACAACAAAATTACTGCCTACCATAAGAATAGTACTCTATTTGAGCCTTGTTTGAAGAACAGGTCATATTGCTCAGGAAACACCGGAGTTAATTCCAGAGCTTGCACGTTAGTGGTAGAAAAGAGCGCTGGAAACGTACCGTTTAGGAACGAGTTGGTGGGACCATCTAAAAAAATTCCTTGGAACACGCTCCGTGGAACAGACTTGGTATTTTTCTATGTCACAACTTTTGACTATAACCTTAGAATATTTTAAAGTTGTTCTATTAAAATATTAATTTTGAAGGCAGAATTTTAAACAAGTTTTATTTTTGTCGATTTTATATGTGTGGTGAGGACACGACATTAGTAAAAACCATATTCAAAGTAACTCGTCTACTATTCGTACAATTTCTAAAGTTTTTCGCTTATTCAAAACGACCAAATTACAGTTTAAAAGTTGTATGAAAACACGAAGATCAAAGAGAAATTAAAATAACGTAATAAACGAACATCAGCGGATATTAAATACTCATCAAATTCGCGTAAAACGAATAAACGAACAAAACCCATAAACAACTCCAAATCCGTAACACCAAAATGCATTTCGAATTTTCGTTTGCAAAACGAAAAAATCCGTCTAAAATTACAAACCTTACAGACCAGTCAACGTAGAGCTCTGTGTCAGAAACAAAGTTGACTGGGGAACAAAAAACGTGGGGTCTTTTAGATTGGATGGTGTTAATTTTTATTGGACCCGCGGAGGAGAGCGTGTGCTGATTGGACCAATTTGTTCGTGTGTATTGTGTAACTGCACCCAGGATGGCTACTGTACAGGCCCAAACTAAAGAGAAAAAGGGGCTTTTTTAGGACCTTTTACTGATGGTAGGTCTCTTATATGCGTGAGGCGGCCTGGTAGAGGAAATCTCCTCTTTAATTTGATTAATAAAAAAGAGATCCCGACGAATTTAGAACGTCCTCCTTTTTTAAGTCGGTTAAAAAAACGTCGCCATAATAATAAAAGAGTCGAGATAAATCCGGTGCCTCATAGCCCAAACAAAGATATTCATACAAACAAATAGATCAAAGTTGGATGTTTATTCCATGTATTATTTGCGTAACTGCCAAAGTTTCCACGTTATTGTAAATATCAGTACACAATGTGATGTTTTCATCCAGTATACCGTGTAGGTCTAAACAAGACTCTTCGGAGCCTTCATACGATATACGTAATATTGTATTGTTTATGGGAAAGAGGTATTAAATAGTCTACATATACATCTATCTATATTATTCCTAAATACAAATACTAACAGATAATATGAATTGTTTTTCTTTAATTATTATACAGGGTATATCAAGACTGCTACCGAAAACGAATCCGGGTGGTAGTTTAAGCGACTTCAGACACAATGCAACAGAAAAAGTTGCAAAAAAAAAGCGACAATATTTTTTTTGTTATTTTTTTCCTATGGCCATATTTGGGTGGTAAATAATTTTTTCCTAAAATAATAGTGTATACCCTTTTATTTATAAATACTCCAAGGTATAAAAGAGTTTAAATTATTATTTTAGCAAAAACTATGGATTTACCACCCAAAAATGACGATATTTAAAAAATCATAAAAAATAATTGTCGCGTTTCTATGCGAAATTTTTAATTGCATTGAGTTTGTAGCCACTACAACTACCACCCGGCTTCGTTTTCGGTAGCAGTCTTGAGATACCCGGTATAAATTAGTATTATCTTCAGTCAGTAAGAAGTCAACTACTGACACATAAGTATGTCGATTTCCTGTAACTAATATGTATTAGAGATTATATCATCAACTGCCGAGCTCAGCCTGTAGGAAAAATTCACATCGTTATGTTTATACTGTCTGTTATTATTAGTTAAAAATAAGGTTATAAAAAAGTTGTACCGTCGCTTAAGGATATTTCTTTTCTATTATAATATTTCTACCCGCATGTAACTTGAATAGTTAAGTGCAATCATAGCGGCATTTGAATATTCAGTTGTTAATCATAACCTTTGATCATAACTTAAATCACAGTTTCTTTTTTCATTTTGTGATCAAACAATACCAATGCTAGTGATCGAGATTAACGGATTATCTATTCGCAAGGTAAGGCTTGTTTAGCGTTTGTGGACTATGAGAAAGCCTTTGATTCGATCGAGACTTGGGCTGTGCTACAGTCTCTCCAGCATGCCATATCGACTATCGGTACATCGAAGTGTTGAAGTGTATATACAACAACGCCACCATGTCGGTCCGAGTACAAGATCAGAGTACGAAGGCTATACCACTACAGAGAAGCGTGAGAAAGGGAGATGTCATATCTCCGAAACTGTTCACTGCCGCGCTGGAAAATGCCTTCAAGCTCTTGCAGTGGAAAGGATTTCGGCATCAACATCAACGGCGAGTATATCACTCACCTTCGGTTTGCCGACGATATTGTAGTCTTGGCAGAATCGCTGGAAGACCTTAGCACTATGCTCGAAGACCTCAATCGATTCTCCCAACAGGTGGGTCTTAAAATGAACATGGACAAAACGAAGATCATGTCGAATGTCCATGTTGTGCCCACCCCTATCGGTGTTGGGGGCTCGACTCTTGAAGTTGTTGACGAATATGTCTATTTAGGACAAGTGGTCCGGTTAGGCTGGTCCAACTTCGAGAGAGAGGTCAATCGTCGAATCCAACTCGGTTGGGCAGCGTTCGGGAAACTTCGCGACGTCTTCTCGTTCAAAATACCTCAGTGCCTTAAATCGAAAGTCTTCGATAGTTGTGTGTTGCCAGTGATGACTTACGGCACCGAGACGTGGCCTCTCACTATGGGCCTTATTAGGAAGCTCAAAGTCACTCAACGAGCTATGGAGAGGGCTATGCTCGGGGTTTCCCTACGAGATCGAATCAGAAATGAGAAGATCCGTAGGAGAACTAAAATAACCGACATAGCCCACCGGATTAGCAAGTTGAAGTGGCAATGGGCAGGGCACATAGCGCGGAGATCTGATGACCGATGGGGTCGGAAAGTGCTCGAATGGAGGCCACGTAGCGGAAAGCGCAGCGTAGGACGTCCACCCACAAGATGGTCCGACGACCTGGTAAAGGTCGCGGGACATCGCTGGATGCAGGCTGCCTCCAACAGGTCTCTGTGGAAATCATTGGGGGAGGCCTATGTTCAGCAGTGGACTTCCTTTGGCTGATGGATGGATGGATGGAAGGCAAGGCATTAAATGATATATTTTAGAATAATTCCAGAGTATCCTTTCTAACTCCGTCTCAGTGTTCACGCATCAAACCACGATACAATGAAGTTCCACAAGTCGAATCCTTTGACCAGCTTGAAATCTGATCAAACGATTTGAAACAGTCTGGAATGAATTGCTTTGTATAATTTCCAAGTGTTTAATAGACAAAATGAACTTGGAACTGACGGGTATAATCTAGATTTCAGTATTCAACAAGTGAAATAGTGACATGTATACTCCATCGGTTTAGGTACTTAACTAAATGTAAACAATCCATAAAAAGGATATTTAACATTGCCATTTCTCATTTCTAAATTAATTGAAGACAAAAAATTGTTTACGTAAATATAAAACTACATTGCATGTTCAAATTTATTATAACGATTATTATTATGAATGTGTGAGCTTGGAAACAATTAAATTATGTAAGATCATTTTGTAAATTATCTAATTTTACATAATGCAATCTGTCTCTAAAAAAGACCCAAACAGTCAGGCATCCAAAACATTTTCATAAAAGTTACAAGAAATATGCTACAAAATCTAGAAGTTCGACTTTGCCGTAATGCAACCATTTAAATGAAAGATAATGTTTTAGGTCGGATAACTAAGCATCATTATCTATGGCAGCCAATTATTATTCATTGCGTTAATGTACTTACTGTTTTCGTGAAGTGGTGAAGTGTTTGGAAGTGTTTATCCTTGTTCTTTACTCTGTTTTAGTTAAAAATCCCCGTTCTCTCCCCTCCCCATTGTTCAGGGTGCTCCCCTCTCAATGCGGAATGACCTAAGTATCCTTGGTGTGGATATCCGCTGTGATCTCAATCCAAGGAATCACATCGAGGGCGTAATAATTGTCACATCACGCAGGGTTGGAGTCCTGAACAGGGTGCGTCGGTTTTTCACGCCCGGTCAGCTTTGTCGTTTATACCGGGTATCTCAAGACTGCTACCGAAAATGAAGCCGGGTGGTACTTTTAGTGGCTACAAACACAATGCAATTAAAAATTTCGCCTAGAAACGCGACATTTTTTTTTATGTTTTTTTTTATCGTCATTTTTGGGTGGTAAATCCATAGTTTTTGCTAAAATAATAATTCAAACTCTTTTATACCTTAGAGTATTTATAAATAAAAGGGTATATACTATTATTTTAGGAAAAAATGTATTTACCACCCAAATATGGCCATAGGAAAAAAATAAAAAAAAAATTGTCGCTTTTTTTTGCAACTTTTTCTGTTGCATTGTGTCTGAAGTCGCTTAAACTACCACCCGGCTTCGTTTTCGGTAGCAGTCTTGATATACCCTGTATAAAGCGCAGGTCCGGCCGGGTATGGAGTACTGCTCGCACCTTTGGGATGGATCCGCCCAGTACCTGCTCGATGCCTTGGATGGATTGCAGCGGTGGGCCATCCGCATTGTGAATGATGCAGACGTTACGAGCAACATAGAGTCGCTACAAATCCGGAGAGATGTCGCCTCTCTAAGCGTGTTCTACCGCCTGTATCACGGTGAGTGCTCTGAAGAATTGTTCAACTTCATCCCCTCCTCTCCATTCCTAACCAGAACCACGCGTGCTGGCTTGTGAAGCCATAGCTTGACGGTCCACACCATCCCGGCGCGAACCAAACGGTTCTCGAATTCGTTTTTGTGCCGCACCGTCAGACTGTGTAATTGTTTGCCGTCTCACGTGTTCCATCCTTCCTACAATCCTTGGTCCTTCCGGCGTGGTGTGAAGAGGCACCTTAGCAGGCCGGCATAATAGTGTTCTGGTTTGTTTACATTTAGTTAAGTACCTAAACCGATGGAGTATAGAAGTAAATTCATTATATTTAAGGGAATTGTGAGTTTACCTATCCTTCACTTCAATTATGAAGTAAAATGTAGAGATCTATTCCTGTCGATAGAAATTATTATTATTATGATAATAACTCATCCACACTCATTTTTGAATGCGAAGGTTCAGTATTAACATGGAGCAAATTAATTTCATATCTAGCTACTGTATTTTAATCGACCTGCTAGGTACTATGCTTTATGGTACTCGCAATATATTGTCAAATAGGGTATCAATTGGGGAGACATGATTAAGTGGCTTATGTTTAAAGAGCTCTTCACAGAAAAAAATACTAGCTTACAGAACAGTAACATAAATAAATCAGTTGGAAATGTATGTGTTATCCTTTAAAAATAAATTTTAACTTATCCGTCATTTTGAGGGCCTTTGCCACCCTTTTAAATTTCTCATTCCGTCCCTGTGGATATGTATCAGACAAGTGCATCGTAGCCGCAAGTTCAAACCTGTATTCATGTGCCAACATCAGTCGGCCAAGGAACTTCTCGAACGTATCAGTAAATCTAGATTAAATGCTCGCGATCATAGACATTTCGAATGATGGTTTACAAAATAAAAGAGACCTAAAAGTTGTTATTTTTTACTTGGGAGTACAAGTATTTTTACTGGTAGTAGTAGGTCTCTCATATGTGAGAGGTCAAGTACCACCGCAATGTCTATTTCTTCCGCCAAACAGCAGTGTAAATGCACTGTTGTGTTTCAGTTAGAAGAAAAGAGAGAAGAGACTTAACATTTTACGTCTCATGATTGCGAGCGCAGTGGCAACTGGCATGCCACGTATTGCTTTGTAATTCATGGTGTTGTTTGTACATATTTGCTACTGCACATAAGCTGCACATAAGCTGTCGTATCACTGACCGTCAGGCGAATGGCATGTACGTCTCGCCATTCATTGAAATAAAAATAAAATAAACGTTTCTTCTAAAATGTACTTACGTTTGTAGTTCTCGTGTCAGTAGTTCCTTTCACAGTTCCTTCATGAAGCTATTGAGACTACATTTTTTTTCCTTCCTACTTCGCTAAAGGAGTTTGTAGTAGTAGCACTAGTGCCATCGACAATTCAAATATAGTAGCTTCAATATAATGAATTGCCAACCCGCACTAGGCCAGCGTGGTGGACTATATGGCCTAACCACTCTCAATCGTATTCTCGATTGTAGAGTAGGCCCGTGCCCTGCAGTGGGACGTATATGGGCTGATACAGAAGAATATAATGAATAGCTATTGCGAGATTTTCATACTGTGTTCGCGCGTATAGATTCGAATCCCCGTTCACCATCCTGTACAGCAACACTTTATTGAGTAGGTACCACAAATTACAGAAAAATGAGACATAGAAACCCTCACAAATAAGAGAAAAATTGGCGGTCTTCTCGCTATTAGCAATCTCTTCCAGACAACCAAATATAATACAATGGATGGTAAGAGACGAAAATAAAAGTGGGCATTTTTGTGAAATAGTGAAAATAAAGGTAAAATAAATAAGTGTATGCGTAACTTCTAACGGCAATATTATATAACCGTAGTACTAAAAAATAAGATAAATACAATTGTACCATTTCTATACTAATATTTTAAAGAGAAAAGATTTGACAGTTTGTTTGTAATGAATAGACGATGAAACTACTGGGTTGATTTGAAACATTCGTTCATTATTGGAATCCTACATAAACCCTGATGAACATAGGCATAATAATTATGTATCAGTATCCGAGGGAGTCAGGTCGCGCCTCTAGCCTCTAATATACATAGTAGAAGTGAATATGCTCTTTTAATATTAACCCGTCTATGATATAGAATCGTTAAAACAGTACCTACTAATTGCAGTAGGTACCTATGAAAATTTTAATGAAAAAATATTAGGGAATACCTATTTGTATAATTCCTTAACGTAGGTATGAATCAAGATAATGCAATCAGGATAATGTAAGTTACCAATCAATGGAACTTTATCATTCATTGTTTACTGCAAAATATTATATTAATTTATATTCATATTTATAAACTATGAACTGCTTGGTACTGTTTTTAGATATCGACGGGAATCCCCGAATTACTTAAACAGATAAAATATACACAACGGCTGATCCCACAAATTAATATCCTCTACGTCTCACACTCTAATGTCTGTCAATATTTAAAAGTTGTTACTGCGTGGAAGAATGCAAGTGTAAACTAGAGATTGTAGAGATTGTTGGTGCTGGACGGAACAAATATCTTCCCGAAGGCTGGCTGGATAGTGGATATACACAAGAGGCGCTGAGAACTATGCTCAATAGTGGTCAAAAATGACAGTATTATTCCTAGCATTAAATATTGTTTATTTATTTTTTATTACATTAGTCCGGCAAACGAGCAAATATATTGACAGTAACTGATCACTGCCACTCTTAACATCCCCAACGCTTGGACCATAGATGTGTTGCCCACTCATGAAATGTGGAGAGGAGCGGTAGAAGGGTGAGAAGAAGAAAAGGGTATTGGGCATCCGACAGTATCACTCACTGAACGAAATGCGACAGCTAAGCTGTCGCTTCACGTCGGTCGCCTGTGACATAGTCATTTATTTATTTTATTTATTTTATTTATTTTATTTATTTTATTTGTTTTATTTGTTTTATTTATTTTATTTATTTTATTTATTTTATTTATTTTATATATTTTATTTATTTTATTTATTTTATTTTTGGAAGGCTTGCAGACTAATAACAACTACAAAATAAAGACACTAATATACACTTTTTGCTAATTACAAACCACTCCACTTATTAATAACCATATTGGTACAACCACATGTTGTATTTTATTTTATTTATATATATGCATTTTAGTTATTGTTTGCACTATAACATTACCAATACTTAGTCTTCTATGAATTTACTGTATGATAACCTTAAATATATGCTACTTTACGATAATATTAAATATTGAATTAGTGTGAGCTATGATGAGTGTGTCTCAAAGTATTCTCTTGCCAGGATACGTTTGACTTTATCTATTTTAGTCCAGAATAAATCAATGTTCAAGTTCCAGTGCAACCCATTGAATAATCAGAGGCACGAATAAAGTAAAGAAAATAAAATAAAAACAATTCTTAATGAAGAAGGGATAAGTAGTGATCTTTGACTAGTGATTTAAAAATTATATGAGATTTAGCAAGTCTAATATGTAAAGGTAATGCATTCCATAAACGAGCTGCTTGAACAGTGAAAGATTTGTCAAAATATGCTGTAGTATGGATTGGTATATGCAACTTCAGATTTTCTGATGACCTCAGGGATCTCGTATGTCTTTCACTGAGGAATTGGAACCTTTCTTTAAGATACAATGGAGAAGAAGGGCTGAATAATACATTATAAAGTAAAGAAAGTATGTGAGCATTCCGACGAAAGCGAATTGGTAACCACTTGAGCTTAGCGCGAAATGTTGAAACGTGATCATATTTACGAAGTCCAAATATAAATCTTATACAGAAGTTTTGAAGCCGCTCAATAATGAAAGCATTCTTCCTATAATTTCCTCATAGCCTGTGAAATAGTCATGCTGAGTCATGACTGTCAACAGCATGGCTCTATCACTTTGGAAACCAATATTGCGCTCAAATAAGTGAAGATGACAAATTAAAAGTAAAATTCAAATGTTTTATTGAAATCTTTAATAAAAAGAAACGGGCATTTTTCTTTAAAATATGCAGAACAATTTATGAAAGTTCTTCCAGATTCGAAAATATGTTCACAATTGTGCGCATTGTCCCAATGAATTAGTTGTCTGTCAATTGCATGGACTGTACGTACGTGGTACAAATAATTTTCTTCGTTGTAATTTGAAGGTACAAAGCTTTCTTGCAAAAAATAGCCTATGTTTTTAATGCAAATAATACTTAGTTTATTGAAAAATTTTCTTTTTACACACTGTGATATAAGTATAAAGGCATAAGTATCGGAAACGGGAAACTATAAGTGTCTTTTCATACTCATAAATATCCAAACTTGAAATAATAGATATGGTTTACATACCTTTACCAAAAGTCTCTTCAAGAAATCAAACCCGTGACCACTAGATTCGCAGCCAAGGTTTAAACAACAACGCCACAAAGGCCGTATTTTTTTATTGCTTTGAATGGCGAGACGAGCGTGCCGTTCGCCTGGTAAGCGATACGACCGCTCATAAACAGTAGCAAAACCAAACAACACCTTGAATTACAAAGCCATGCTTGGCATTCCACTGCGCTCGCCATCCTGAGACATAAGATGTTAAGTCTCTATATGTCCAATAGTTACTGTGGCTACAATGTTCTTCAATCCGAAACAGAACAGTGCATTTACACTGCTGTTTGGCAGAAGAAATATACGTTGCGGTGGTACCACCAGGCGGCCTCTCAGACATGAGAGACCATGAGTAAATCATCATGAGTAAATCAGTAATCTTTATAAAAATTAGATTAATGAAAATAACGGCTTTAAAAATCAATGATAATAATATTATGTGACTTTTTGTCCCTTTTGCGTGCCTGCTAAAGACCATAGGTCAACTTTTTATTACGTTTACAAGAATTCAAGTTAAATTCTCTATAATTCCCATCAAGTCTAAAATGAAGTTTGGGCTCTAATTTGGTATCAATTCTATTGCGAAGCGGAATTAAACTGCTGTTTAAATATTTTGTCACAAATTATTTTGTTGCAACTGGTTGCAACCATTGAGGTATTATACGTTGCAACCAACTAGCGGTCTGCGGTGTAAAGTTTTGTAACAGATGGGTATTTGATATTTATTGCACAACTTCATTATCATATTATGTTTTAGTGCAGGGTTTCCTAACCTGGGGTCCGTGGACCCCTGGGGGTCCGCGGACCGTTTTCAGGGGGTCCGCAGACAATACCGGGTATCTCAAGACTGCTACCGAAAACGAAGCCGGGTGGTAGCTTTAGTGACTACAAACACAATGCAATTAAAAATTTCGCCTAGAAACGCGACAATTTTTTTTTATGATTTTTTAAATATCGTCATTTTTGGGTGGTAAATCCATAGTTTTTGCTAAAATAATAATTTAAACTCTTTTATACCTTAGAGTATTTATAAATAAAAGGGTATATACTATTATTTTAGGAAAAAATGTATTTACCACCCAAAAATGGCCATAGGAAAAAAATTACAAAAAAAATTGACGCTTTTTTTTGCAACTTTTTCTGTTGCATTGTGTCTGAAGTCGCTTAAACTACCACCCGGCTTCGTTTTCGGTAGCAGTCTTGATATACCCTGTATAAAAATTACGAGAACAAAAAAAACTTTTAATAAAAAAATTGATTTATGAACAAATCGCTCTTCTCAAGGTAATTTTGATCATTTTCCTACTCTCTCGTCATTTTTGCTATCAACTGGCAGGGCTATGTTGCAAAAGGAGACTCAGGAAGTAATGAGCACCTTCGAACTTTGAAGTCTTCATTTCGAAATTATTTTCCACATTCAGACCGCGGTGACAATTGGTTTATGGACCCATTCCGTGTCAATGTTACAGACGTCATAGGCCTTACAACGGTTCAGAAAAATCAATTAATTGAAATAAGTTGCGATTCGACACTAAAGAGAACATTCAAAGAATATGCTTTAACAATTTTTTGGCAAAATTTTAAATATTATTAAGTAGAAGCAGTTGTCGCCTTTCCCCACAACAAATTTAAGCGAAAAGGGTTTTTAAAATACAGAAATAGACTACACCTAGAAGCAGATTTAAGGCTCCAACTGAGCAACAATGACCCAAATATTACAACTTTGGCCGCAAAACGGCAACATCAACCATCGCATATTTACAATAATTTACATACATACATAAACTCACGCCTTTTTCCTAGAAAGGGTAGGCAGAGGTGCCAGGACACCCACGTTTCACCTTGTATGTTCTGTCCCACGATGTGATAGATGGCGACCCTATCACCATATCGGGCACAACACTCTGGGCTGATAATGAATAGAAAAATCCAATATCACTTTGCCCAACCCGGGATTTTAACCCGACACCTCAGCTTTGTAACCGTACCCTAGTACAACTACGCCATCGAGGCAGTCAAAGAAAAAAAAAAAGTAAAATAATTTATGTAAGTAATATATCCATAGATTTTTTTTTGCAAATAAAAGTATGTGAGCGATTTTTTTTTCGTATTATTTATAGGGGTCCGCTAATCATAATAAAGTGGCGCTAGGGGTCCGCACTAGAAAAAGGTTGGGAAACCCTGTTTTAGTGAAACATACTGTTACTGATTTTTTAATGCTTTAACAGCTTATTGTATTTTTTTAACCTTATGCATAATTAAATTACTAAAATAAACATTGAAAGAATCATAATTGGGTATAATACGCAGCGCATAGCATAGTGCAAAAGTGCTGCCATCTATATAATGCCATATGTACCACAATGGTAAACACCTCGATGAATACAAAACTCTCACACTCAATATTTCCACATAGAGTTGTGTATGAAAGCCAATTATTACAGCATATTAATTAAGTATCCAAGAACACGATTCGCAAAAGGAAGAAATGATGGTTAAAAATGATGGTAAAGATGGTTGTGATTTTGCAAGAATGACCTTGAGTGGGATCATTACCAAAAAACTACACTACTCGTTCAAAGATGGAGCCACACGCTCCAAAAATAACAAGATGTGTCACACCCAAATATAGCTTATTGATGAGCGATTACGTGTTATTGTGAAATAGAAACATCTCATCGCCCACAAACAGTAACTTTTCAATTCATCACTACAAATAAATATATTTATTTGTGACTTTTCCTTCGCAATAATAATGCAACAAGAAAATGACGTTTGTTGTGTTTCAAGTTCTCTTCAATTGCGAGAGACGCCTATGCTGTCTCGTTCTCGTGTCACCAATTATGGTGCATTAGAACGAGACAGAGAGATAGTCGCTTTCGCTTGAATTACAGCAGTATTCGTATCAGCTGACAACCAAAGCAAAACAGTCGGTGCGCGACCATCTTGTCAAAACTCTGAGTCGGTGACAACAAATAAATATTGTAAAATGTCCTAAATCGTTGTTAATGACATAACATTCATATTGTATTTAATAAACTATCGTGTATTTTACATGTCGGTGTTGTTAACAGTTCGTTTATTATACATTTTGCTCAATATTTCGGGCTTGTGTTGCGTCAAGTGACGTCATGTGTATGAAACACGTATCGCGGCTGACGAGTTTGTAAGTATTTTCTTTTATTTCTGTGTTAATTTAACATTATTAAGGCTCATAATGGGTAATTTTCTATGTGCCATCGGCGTATGTTTCATTCATGATTTGATTGGCAAGTTTGTGTCGCGTTAACGAACGCCATACGCGAGCGCTTGCGAATGCCCTTGAAAATATTATGCAGCAAAAATCTCTGTGTCGAGTTCGCGTATGGTGTTCTGTTATTGATGCAACAGCCGGACTTTCTGTTCCATTGATGATGACGGCCACGGAGGCAAGCGCCGGCATCCGCCACTCGCATGGCAACAGACGCTAGGTACGCGCAATTCACTAAAAATGGAACACTCGAGTGTAGAAAGTATTCTTTTGATCATCGAAAGTGTCTCTATATGAACACATCGAACACGGATGGAACTATACGATGCATACGATAAACAATACGGATTTATCATAATCTGTGTTCGCCAGCGCATATAGCAAAGTGCAGTGAACAGTGCACATGTTCTCAATAAATATGTAGGTAGCTAGCTGAATGTAATTAGCTTGTCGAGATGCTTGTTTTTATGTATCGTTTTCGTGATGAATGTTGAATGATACGTCACGCCACATACCTACAAATATTTTTATATATAAGTAGTGTGCTTTATATGTGTTTGTTTACTTGTTACCAACAGCCAATTATCTTTCGCACTCGGGGACATACATGAACGGTGGTGTAGCGTATTGCTAATTTATGTAAAATTGGCATTTTTTATCACGACACATCTAGTTTTTCCTGCTGGCAACATTGAGTAACAATAAAGTGGATTGATTCTTTGTGAATTGTGTTAATATTTACATGGAAAATTAATGCAAAATAGTTGTTTTGTATTCATTACAAGGCGTCTTTCAGACTACAACGTAGCATCCATTCAATAGCTGAATTGTCTACAGTTTTCAGTCAGAATTCCGACAGTCTTTTCGCGACCTTGGTTTTCTCTTTTTATTCTCGTTTTCATTGGACCTCGAATAACATATTGAGTAATTGGAAATTATTTTTGTTTTTAAATTTCAATTGGCAACACCGACGCTTCATGTTTATAATAAAGGTAGTTATTGATAAAACGATGTTCACTACCAAACATATGGATATACTTACATTACAATACACCTAGCTATGCATAGTTATATTTACTTGTGAGATGTGTTTATCAAATATTTACATAATTCCACAGTCAATACGTCCATTATTGTTAAATGTTTTTTCTTCTCGTCTATCGCGTCCATCATATACCTGTTTGCTTGTGTTTATCCTAGCAAATAGTTGAAATTAAAACTTTTATCATTTATAATATCGGTTTCAATGCACGTCACATAGATTTTAATGTGGCAAACGTAATAATGGTACAAACAATACCAAATCATCATCATTATTTTTAACGACTTCGATAACCGTCTGTTACTTGTACATTTGTTTAGTTCGAGCCTACTCTCTGAGAGTTTGTATTTCGTATTATAAAGGAAAATAATGCGAGGAAACGTACGTCACATGAATAATTTCTGAACAAACATTAATTACATCTCTAAAGGCCAACGGGCGTTGCTATTTGCTGTATTTCTGTTATTAGAATGGTTTGAAAGTAGGAAGGATTTTTATTATTAGTTACTTTATGTAGGCGGTTGTGCGGAGAGGTGAAACATGATAAAGTAATGTTTGTTGCCAATCAAATCTTCTGAACGGCATTGTATTATCATCAGTCGCTTTGCCGAACTTATGTAAAAAATATCTCAGGAATTCCGCGATGTAAAGTCTGATAAAGGTCAACAAAGATAAATAACAAAAGCGGATCGCGTGGTGTTCAATATGTAAAGCCTATTATATTCATTAAAAGTTCTGTCTCCTTGACTCATACTGAATTCAAAACTATATTAGATACCTAAAATAGGTTTTGAAACTAGATAAGGCCGATAGTGCCTTTGCAGTGGATACTGCTAAGCACGGGGCTCCACAATCAAATCTTAGATTCAGAGGGCTAATGCCATCTTCTACCACCCAGGTATGCTTCGTTTGGTGTACTTAATATATCATCTGTATCAGCCCATAAACGTCCCAATGCAGAAGAGGGGCCTCCACAATCGAGAGTACGATTGAGAGTGGTTAGGCCATATAGTCCACCACGCTGGCCTAGTGCGGGTTGGCGGACTTACATACCATAGAAATATATCACATAAATTATATTAAAAATGAACAACATTTTTTTTATTTCATCGTACAAAAACAATGTGAAACTGTAGTTTTGCTTCGGCCGCGTCCTTGACTCTACGGTACAAGGCCACGCACTGAATCATATAGCTGACCCAGTAATGGTATTAGGAAACGGTTTAATATAACCTGTAATGGGTCTAGAATCTAGTTTACAATACCTGGCATATAGTGAGTGGGATTGGAAGGCGGGACGAAGGGGGATTCAAAATTTTAATTGTTTGGGAAAAATCGCGTGGGTTTTTACTCTTCACGGATGATATAGAGACTAAATAAATTAAAAAAAAAATTGTTGCAGATATTATGAATTCTTTAGCCAATGAAGTTGTGTATAATTTAGTTGTGCATTGTTTAACAAAACGTGTGTTTCTTTGTGCTAGAGATTTGAAGTATGTTTATGTCTGAACTCTCTGAAGTAGGTTTTTTTCATTTACCGTTAAAAAATAACATCCAACAGTCACATGCACAGTTCTGGCCTCACACTAATATAAGATCGAGTCTTGTGTCATGGGTATCAGAAAAGACGAGAGGCGTTTCGGTCTCACAAACAACCAGACCCGAAAGATTTTTTTGTGAGCCGTACAAGCCGTTCTCTGCCCTCCCCATTCTTCAGGGTACTCCCCTCTCAGTGCGGATTGACCTGAGTATCCTTGGTGTGGATATCCGCTGTGATCTCAATCCAAGGAATCACATCGAGGGCGTAATATCTGCCACATCACGCAGGGTTGGAGTCCTGAACAGGGTGCGTCGGTTTTTCACGCCCGGTCAGCTTTGTCGCTTATATAAAGCGCAGGTCCGGCCGGGTATGGAGTACTGCTCGCACCTCTGGGATGGATCCGCCCAGTACCTGCTCGATGCCTTGGATGGATTGCAGCGGCGGGCCATCCGCATTGTGAATAATGCAGACGTTACGAGCAACTTAGAGTTGCTACAACTCCGGAGAGATGTCGCCTCTCTAAGCGTGTTCTACCGCCTGTATCACGGTGAGTGCTCTGAAGATATTTTTTTTTTTTAGTTTATTGGAATAACAAACAATTATACAACTAAATAAGATGAATACACATAGAACATAAGAACAATAATATATGTATAATCATAAACGCTATTCACAGATTACAAGAAAGAATAGGGTGGTACTGCCTTAATTAAAAAAAGGTATATAAGTGACAAAATAGCAGAAGAGGTCCTAAGGTCTTACACAAATTATCAATGTGAAAAGTATTACAAATATTGAAGAATGAGGAAAAAAAAAACAAACAGTAATGTGTACACATCAAAAGTTAATGATTACCCATATTAGAAATATTTATTAAAATATACTTTATAAATTGAGATTGATTTAACTTGAAAATGTCTATATCATCAAAGTATGCATTATAGTTTTGAACCAACTGCCGAAGCGGAAGAATTGTTCAACTTGCTCCCCTCCTCTCCATTCCTAACCAAAACCACGCGTGCTGGCTTGCGAAGCCATAGCTTGACGGTCCACACTATCCCGGCGCGAACCAAACGGTTCTCAAATTCGTTTCTGTGCCGCACCGTTAGGCTGTGGAATTGTTTGCCGGCGCACGTGTTCCCTCCTTCCTACAATCCTGGGTCCTTCCGCCGCGGTGTGAATAATTGTTTCCATTGGCATGCCAATGGATACCCTGCCTGGGCGGCATTGGCACTTTCCATCAGGTGCAATGCCGCCACTATGCCAGGACAGTGAATAAAAAAAAATAAAAAAAAGAAAACATTTCTCTCGGTGCGGGGATCGAACCTGCAGCCTCTCGTTTCACAGTCTAACCGACTGCACCACTGACACTTTCAAACATAAAAAAACATAAAAAGAGAGTACTTTCCATTAAAAAAATAGGCCAATAATTTCATAGTTAATTAATAAACTTGTTTTAGTTGCCGAATTTTATGCCCCTTTCGGACGAGTTTTGAATTAAATTTGACATTTCATAAAATACACATGTAATTAGTTATGAAAGTTTTTACTGGTGGTAGGTCTCTCATATGTGAGAAGCCATCTGGGTAGGTACCACCGCAATGTCTATTTCTCCCGTGAAACAACACTGCTTAAATGCACTGTTGTGTTTCGGATTGAAGGACATTGTAGCCAGAGCAACTACTGGACATATTGAGACTTAACATCTTATGTCTCAGGATGGCGAGCGCAGTGGAATATTGCTACTGTTTATGAGCGGTCGTATCGCTTACCATCAGGCGAACGGCTTGCTCGTCTCGCCATTCAATGCAATAAAAAAAAAAAAAAAAAAGAGGAGGAGAAAATCTCTAAAACACACATCATACAACTTTTTCCTCAAAATTGTGTAATAACAATTTGATGCGCCAAAAACATGACATTTATCAGTTGACTTGTTACGTAGGATGAGAAACGACTGATTTGATACGATAAGCTACCCGAGTCTAAAGCGTGAATCACAGCCATTTGTTTATTTATTATGATGCTTGGAATTACCCTCTCTGCCGACTGCCATTACAATGTAAAGACCAATTTAAATCCTATGAAACAAATCAATCAAATCGATTTTTGTAGAATTTTAAAAGTCAAATGTAGAGAACTTAATCTTATTGTACCATCTTGTAAAAACATCTACATTTAAGAACACATTATTTTCGAGATCGATCGAGATCGAAAGACGTAGTAGTTGTTTCTTTGATTTGAAACAACTACTACGTCCTTCGATCAAATATAGACTAGATACAACATGAGTGTTGAGAAAATGGCACTAAAAAAGAGTGCTTTAAGCACTCTTTTGCCTTCAGTCACGCAGCGACCGTTGCTTCTAAAACTTTGCAGAACTTTAGACAATATTATGTGAAAAGCTACTTTAAGCTCCAGGAATAAGGTGGAATTTGTGTTAATAAATTTGGAATATGTGATCTTTTTGTTTACTTTTTTTCATATCATGCATCGGTGCCACTTTTTAACAGAACTTTTACAGGGAACTGTGTATCTAGTGTATATTTGATCGAAGACTACGTCATGCAACGTTGATATCATAAATTATGATTGTCAGAAAACTCTTTCCTGCCCTTGTGTTTTCTCCTCTTCCAATACTGTTAACGGCCCTATAGTTCATCTGTTTCAAAAGGCCGCGGAAATCACTTACCAAAAATAGTATGCAGCTCTAAAAGTAAAGTATGTTAAGTGCAACTTAACATCTTATGTCTCAGGATAGCGGGCGTAGAGGAATACCTAGCATTGCTTTGGAATTCTAAGTGTTGTTTGGTTTCTTTTGCTCCATCCATGGGCAATGGCACGCTCATCTTGCCATTTATTGCAAAAAAAAACACTTAGATCTGTAACGAATACCTGTAAATGGTGTAAATATTTGCCTAGGGCCAGGCTGTATTACTTTGCCCCGAAAATTAGTCATAGATTATTTAAATAAAAATAAAATCACTAGGTAAAATAAACAAAATTGCGAATCCAATAATTTTGTCGCCGTTTACCTGGCAACAGTGCAATGTAAATAGTTGAATCTTTGTTATTGTAAACATAACAATCATGACGTGATTTAACACAATCAGATTGGTTGATCTGTGGCAAGGTCATTATTAGGTATTGTGTGAATTGGGCTATATTTTATATTCCATTATTTCTATGTCGTCATTAGTCTTGCGCTCTTATGCATAGACAGTTATTGATAAATAAATTTTAGCTTATGTGTTTAATGTATAATAAATGTGTAATGTTGTCTTCTTCGCTCAAATTGAATTCAAAAGTCGGTTGAAAGAGACAAAACCATTCTAAGGTTAAAATAAGTTTATAAACACTATGAATAATCCCGTTAGACTCTAGTGAAAATATACCTATGATACATGAGCCCTGAGGTCTTGGATTGGATTACCAAGTGGGAAATCCTGGTAATATTGTCATCCTTAATGATGGTACGTCTCTCATATGTGAGAAGCCGCCTGGGTGTGTACCAACGCCATGTCTATTTCTCCCGCCAAACAGCAGTGAAATAGCCAAAGTAACTACTAGATATATTGAGACTTAACATCTTACGTCTCAGGATAGCGAGCACAGTGTGCCAACCGTTGCTTCATAATTCAAGATGTTGTTTCAATTTTGCATAGATCATTGGCAGTCGTATCGGTTAACATCAGCCGAACGGCATGCTCGTCTTCCCATTTATTGCTATTAAAAAAACAGTTTGTTTGAGTTGTACCTTTTGAAAATACTGTCTGGGGCATATACTTCACGTTTCAACGCATGGTTCTAGTTATTTTTAATCTTTATTGTACACATACAAAAGAACATAACAATATAAAGAAGTAACATCTATAAAAAGTACAAAAGGCGGTCTTATCGCTAATAAGCGATCTCTACCAGACAACCTTTGGATGGATATAAAAGAAGGAAAAAGAAAGGGCAGTGTAAAACAAAGATAAGATAAGCTCCAATAGATATAAATTATAAAATAGATAATCATAAAAAATACATACATACATACATACATATAAATGAGATAATAAATACACATACGTCATATAATATACCGGGTATCTCAAGACTGCTACCGAAAACGAAGCCGGGTGGTAGTTTTAGTGGCTACAAACACAATGCAATTAAAAATTTCGCCTAGAAACGCGACAATTTTTTTTATGATTTTTTAAATATCGTCATTTTTGGGTGGTATATCCATAGTTTTTGCTAAAATAATAATTTAAACTCTTTTATACCTTAGAGTATTTATAAATAAAAGGGTATATACTATTATTTTAGGAAAAAATGTATTTACCACCCAAATATGACCATAGGAAAAAAATAACAAAAAAAAATTGTCGCTTTTTTTTGCAACTTTTTCTGTTGCATTGTGTCTGAAGTCGCTTAAACTACCACCCGGCTTCGTTTTCGGTAGCAGTCTTGATATACCCTGTATACATATACCGGGTATCTCAAGACTGCTACCGAAAACGAAGACGGGTGGTAGTTTTAGTGACTACAAACACATTGCAACTAAAATTTCGCAAAGAAACGCGACAATTATTTTTTATGATTTTTTAAATATCGTCTTTTTTGGGTGGTAAATTCATAGTTTTTGCTAAAATAATAATTTAAACACTTTTATACCTTAGATTGTTTATAAATAAAAGGGTATACACTATTATTTTAGGAAAAAATGTATTTACCACCCAAATATGGTCATAGGAAAAAAATAACAAAAAAATAATTGTCGCTTTTTTTTGCAATTTTTTCTGTTGCATTGTGTCTGAAGTTGCTTAAACTACCACCCGGCTTCGTTTTCGGTAGCAGTCTTGATATACCCTGTATACATACATACAGTTTTAAATAATTACATAAACATCTATAATAATTTATAATTATACTACAAATTAAAAATATATCCGAAAAGAGGAAATAATACCGTGCTTTATCTGTTTAGTGAGAAAGGTAGTGTGCTTTCACCAGCTTTTTGAAAGATGACAAGGTTTGTGCCCGTCGAACCACAACAGGAAGCGCGTTCCATAATCGGACAGCTTCAACAGCAAACGATTTATCAGTAAATGTCGTTGTGTGTACGGGCATTCTCAGCTTAAGGTTCTCTGACGACCTCAGGGACCTCGAATGTGAGTCATGGAGAAAAGTGAAACGTTCTTTAAGATAAGATGGGGTGAGAGGATTAAACAAAATATTATAAAGGAGTGAGAGAACGTGAGTATTCCGACGAAGGCGTATAGGTAACCACTTGAGCTTAGCACGAAACTCAGAGACATGATCATATTTGCGTAGTCCAAATATGAATCTAATACAGAAATTTTGAGGTCGCTCAAGTTTATTAAGTTGGTCTTCGGTGAGATCAAGATAGCTGACATCCGCATAATCAAGGATGGGAAGAAGGAGAGTTTGCGCAAGTGAAATTTTCGTGGCAATGGGTAAAACATTGTGTAACCGTCGCAAGGACCTTGCCGATGCAAACAGCTTGCGACTTAACTCTCGAAGCTGAGGACCCTAGGTGAACGACTGATCGAAGTGTATACCAAGATTTCTTACAGTGTTACTGTATGGAACAGTTATTCCATCGCAAGAAACACTTGGTAATTGGGTGTGATCTAGTCTCGAAATCATCCTGGGGCTGCCGACAACAATGACCTGAGTCTTTTTAGGATTGACTTTCAAGCCATATGTCTTGCTCCACTCACAAATTTCATGGATGTCGAGATTTATAGTTGCAATTGCACTTACAATCTTATCTAAAGGTGCTCGAGCGTAAATTTGAAGATCATCTGCGTAGAGGTGATAGGAGGAGCGAAGATTATATGTAATGGAATTTATAAAAATTGCGAAGAGTAGAGGAGATAGCACGCCGCCCTGTGGTACGCCAGCAGTTACACTGCACCACGAGGATAAGTTATCCTCGACACTGATGCGCTGCCGGCGCCCGTACAGGTAACTACGAAACCAAGCAACAGCCGTTGGAGATATGTTAAGAGAACACAGTACGCTTAGTAGGATATCGAAGTCAACAGTATTGAAGGCATTGCTGAAGTCTAGCAGCGTTAAGACTGTCAGCATGCCCCCTTCCTATACCAGACCTGATGCCATCCGCAATATGGGTCAGAGTGGTAGTTGTGCTATGTCCTGGACGAAACCCTGATTGGAAAGGATTTAAAAGGTTATGTTTGGTAAGGAAGTCATTTAATTGGGTATGGATTAGACGATCAAGGACTTTGGATAGGAATGGAAGAATGGAAATGGGACGGAATTCGGAAAATATAGAAGCGTTGGGCTTTTTGGGAATGGGAATGATATTAGCTTCTTTCCAAGCACTGGGAAAGGTCTGTGTGGATATGGAAAAATTAAGGATATGGGAAATTATGGGAAGAATTTCGTCCAGGATGGGTAGAATCATATTGCAGGCTGACATGGTCACTCCCCACTGCATTGGAGGAGATAAGCGTAATGGTCTTCCTAACATCACAACTAGCAAATTCTTTGAAAACAAAGGCAGAACAATTAGGAGTTTGAAGGGTAGAAAGATAATTTATGGTTTTGTGTTTAGTCGTTTTATCCAGATTCGACGAGGAAGAAAAATGTTGGTTCAAGGAGTTTAAATCTAAAGTTTTGGGAATAGAATCTTGTCGAGACTTACCCACTCCTAGTGTCTTAAGAAATTTCCAGACTTTAGCTGGGTCCCCGTTTTCAACTGAGTTATGAATGTGTCGGCGTTGTGCATCTACTTACAAGAAATCAGAAATTTCAGATATGAAATAAGAGTACAGAACAAATCTCTATATGAACAAATTACCTACCTACGCGCAAACGAACCAATCATAGCCAATGTCATCCTTCGTAAAGTGTTTACGTAAAATTGTCATAAATTCAAAGTAATGTCGAGAAATGATACCTACACGACAAAATGCTTTAATAATAATACAAAATGCGGTAGTTATAAATAACCAATATTGGTCTTATCTTTATTGGCTATGCGTGTTGAAAATTTAACACATATCCTTTGTAAACAATGATCATTGTAGTTTATAAGTATACAAATATTTTTTTAAATATTGTAAGGGCTAAGTTATTTACAATTGCCAACTATTTCTGCAACTTATGTGTATATCGATTCTGATATCGGTGTTCCCGTTACGTTTATTTTTAAACATTGTATTAAAAGGAACCTGTTTCTAAGAATACGCTGAGAGGAAGGAGAATACTACCCCTTTATTACAAGGGAAGCCGTATAGATTTGTTCCGGTGGGTCGTGCGTGATGGAGCGCTTGCGAGCTCAAAGAAAAGGTTTTTTTTTCTTTTATAATATCTTGGAAAAGTAACTAAAATTCACTAGACAATTTCACGGCATTTAGTGGCCATCTCCCGCCGCTATTATTTCGTTTTCTTTAAAAGTTGCGGACCCCCTGTTGCTTTATACTTCGACACGCAACGAATGTTTAAACGTCGCGTCGTATGTAAAACTGTAGGAATAATCCCAAATACTTTACAAAATGTTGGAATCCATTATTGTACCTCGTAACTATAGAATAAGTTCGGAGTTTCATAGAAAATAGTATTGATTTTTAGAGCTAGTAAACTTTCTTCTTTTATGTGACCGTTGAACGTCCGAACATTCGAAGTTCGTATTGGAGTAAAGAGTACTCCTATAGACCCTCCTGTTGTTCGAAGGGATATGAAAATTCTTGCACCAGCTTTTGGGTCAATGCGATTTTGGAATGTGGTGCAAGCATGTATTTTAAACCACACAGTGTCATCAACTCCTACTAAAAAGTACTAAAGCATAGGCAACGACTTGGTCAAGATCAATTTTATCAGAATACTTAATGTTGTGATAAATCCCATCAAAAACATCCTGTAAAAAAATTCCAAGTCTCGCAGCTCAGTTTATCTACCGCAAAAAGTTGTGAGATCCATGTAATACCAAGTCGATTAATTTATTTAGTCCTTGATTAAGGGACGTTCTGTATAAAGTTATTACGTAAGTTATTATCATATCAATATTAAAAATTCTTTACGTTGTAAATAAATAGATCGACTTGGCCATCGCATGAAAACATAATGTATCGTACAATTTATGCATAATGCTGCTGGCCTTACTAAACTGGCCTACTAAAATTCAGGCTTCTTGCTTTAACCACAACGAAGTTATGGGGGGTTGAAAATGGTCTAAATTGCTTCGAGAAAAGGATAGTACGGCTGTGCCGCTTTTTAGCTCGACTTGGAGGGGGCACTGCCGTGCCCCCAGATTATTTTCACATTTAATTTTTTTTTAGGTGTGACAATCACGCCCTAATACTGGAACACAACTTAAATAATAAGTTGCACATAACTACGTAAATCCCGCTTAAATGTACTGGCTAAGTGGGCCGTGCGCTGTTAAGAGCAACTTATTATTTAACCCGGCGTCATTGTGGTAGGAAACAGTTACACGGACGTTGAGGTGGGTCAATATTACCCATTTATTTAATATAAGGTATTTCCATAGATTTTAAGTAAATTCGTAAACTATGTTGTTATTTCAGTATTAGGGTATTTAGGACTTGATAATAAAAAAGAAAAGTAATAATTAAGCAACGTTTTATTAGGTTTAATCAACTTTTACATAAACTCAAAAAAAAGTAACAAAATTGAGATCTCTTACAATTTCATGAAATTCCTACGCTAATATCCAGTCTTTTCGGTTACTTATGGCATTTTCATAAACTTAAGTGTAATATCTTAGGGAAAAAGTATAAAAAAGCTAATCAGAATCTTTGGTGTAAATACAATCACTACAGAAAGATATAATATGTTCAGGACAAATAAATTTGAGACAAGCTTGACATGTGTGCTTTGTTTTGCGATCTTTTTTTGCAGGACACACTTGACATCTTTTTCGGGCATTGGGTAGCTTTGCAGGTGGTTCCTCTTATGGTTCACCAACGTATTCCCGAATTCTTTTTCGCATCTCTCGTGGCAAGCGATTCACATACTGGCGGACTGTCAAATGCTCACCGACCAGGGCAAGACCCAAGTTTTTCAAAAACACTACACTAACATGATCTTCTTCTTCGACTTCTTCTCCATAATCAAGCAAATCTTTATCCGAATCAGACTCCTCTAAAATCGCTAAAATACGTTGATTTTCTCTTTCCATTGTATTTTATAATAAGTACCTTTTGACAAACAAAATAAACAACAAAATAATTAAACAATCAAAAGAAAATCCAAAAACAAAATAACGTAAACTAAATCAACAAAACTTGAAGCAAATCGCAAAAAAGAATTGAAATAAACACAAAGAACTCATAAAAAATAGTAATAAATGATTAGTTAAAAATGGCGCATAATTATTACGTGAGTTGTGAGGATGGGTCATAATTACCTTTTTAGAAATCACACACGTCCAGCTCCCTGCGCAGTTGCCGCCGAACTGATTTCACATCGAAAACGTTTAGAATACGCTATTGGCTCCAGCTACTGCAAAGGACGGCAACGTCGCGCGCATACTTTCAAAAATATTAGAAATTATAAACTGGCCGGGTAATTTTGACCCAACCTCAATGACGCCGGGTTAAATGACGTTCCAGTAGTCGGGCGTTAGTTTATAAATTTAAAGTTTTTGAGTAGCATATACCTATCGTATTGATACTTGTGATTGATATCATCTTGTCATATCACAATTCTGTTTATAACACATGCAGACCTTACATCAGCTTACGGGATACTCATCGCGAAGTACGAAGTTCTCATACCTGTGACGTAATTTGATCACAGTCCAATAAGTGAATCATTTGGATTGTAGATTAATTACGAAATTAATGACCGCGATAATTTTCTACTGGCCCATATTAATGAGATCGATTCCACAAAGGTATGCCCAATAATATAGTAAGTAATTATCTTTAGTTTCTATGCTAGATATTAGCTTTCCTGACTAATTTAGATAAAATGCTTGAATCATGATCTACCTAATCATTTGGACGAACATTAGTTGTAATCCTAATTTTAAGTTATGTTTTATTTGGCATCCCGCATGCAGGCAGACTTGTAAATCCGTACTTCCCTAAAGCTGGTGACGTGAAAATAGTCTCGCATCAGCAGTCTTATCCTCAAGGCTTCAACTCGGCTAGATATGTCGGAAAATCCGTGTGTTTATTACTAGCTAAACATAGACCGTTTTTTTTTATCTCGGGAAATGCCTGGCGATAGTTTTAAAAACAGAAAGAGACATAAGGCTTAGTTATTTATTGAATCTCTACTCATGAGTAGCAAAGAATTTAAACAAGTCGATGCCCAACAGCGTGCCTTTAATTCAAACAAAATCATAAAAAAAAGAATAGGAAAATAATACGAATTTACAATGGAAATCTTTAACTTAATTGACTATAAAATTCGGGACATCGCCTTCCCTTCTTCACTCACTCGATATCATTCTACTCATTGTACCAAATTTCTATTTAGATGGTTGTATGACAAGTTTGTATCGATGTAAGTTTATTGGATATGCGAATTAAATAATAGAATTGATGTGTGCAAGATAAGTTACATTGTAACGCCAGGAAACCGTTTAGGAAACCTTAGGAAAGTTTGTTTAAATAAAATAAGACGTGCAGCTCATAGCTTAGCTATAGAATGCACTATTATAGCCTGGGGTAGGAATAAGTTCGAACTAGGATCGGGCGCGACCAAGTTTCGTATCTAAATATTGAGTGTGACTGTTAAGACCAAAGCTGTTTCAATTAAAGAGATAAACTCTGATTCAGAAACCTCTGGTCTTCTACTTGACAGCCTCCGTGGTGCAGTTGGTTTGACACAGGCTATGAAACGAGAGACTACGGGTTTGATTCCCGCACCGAGACAAATGTTTGTACCACAAGCGTTTATTTCGGGTCTGGGTGCAGCCTGCAGGAGACCGAAAAGTCTGTTGTAGTATCTGATGTCCACAACACAAAACTCGATCTTAGGGTGGGGTCGGGGCTATGTATGTGACTGTTGGGTGTATTTATTTACTTGCTCCTTCAATCATCTAACTCTAAGCTTTTAGCTGATCTTAAGACATTCGTATGCAACCAGATTATTGCGGTTAGTGACCACGGAAACACGGACCTGGGGTGACCGAAAATCCCATCGTACCGACGCGACTTATGGAAGTGTGTCGCTTTTCGGGTTTGACTTATATAACCGGGTTAGACCTTTGGATTGCCCTGCATTTACCACCAGGTATACTGTGGTCTTTTCTGTGACAGTGTTAAATAGGTCCATTATTGAGAGACAATGCACCAAACAATTTCTTAAGATTCGAAGCATTCATGAGCGGCTATGGGCAATCTCCATCCATTGCACTACTTGATCTTTTCTCCCGTTTATTGTATCAACACATATTCTTAACAGCTTTGTTTACATTACAAAGTGCAGTATATTGTACTACGAGGACAGCTCCTATCAAGGCGTGAAGGAGTGTTTTTCGTGTGTTTACATAGTCAGGTTGGAGCCAGTGGAAAGTTGCCAACCTCGCCGCAAACCTGAATCTCATGCAATGCCGGAACACATCAATATATCGAGCGATGTTGTTTGTATGCGGAAAGTGAGAGGGATTTGGGGTATATATAGCATTATAATAAATAATTTTGCCGCCAATTGTTGACGCGATTCATATTAAAATAAATGTGTATCTATGTCATTGCCTGTAAAGCCATCTCTTATTTATTTTTGTATTCAGTTTAGACTTTTATTTCGGATTCCAAGCATTTATGTCTTAATTGGAATGCTGTAAAGCTCCCTTTTTAGGTGTTCCGGAGAAGGCCGAAAGTTATATGTCAGTGTCACTGTCCTGCCAGCCCGACACGCTGCGGATATCGCAGTCAAGCCGAGCCCCTACCAAAAAACTATGCCTTCATATCGACTAAAACTTCTTGTTTACCGTCGCGAGTATTTCGGTTAGCACTGGATATCTCAGAGCAAGAAGCGCCTTGTGATTGCCCGGCGCAGATCCAGAGCGCAGGCTGGTCTCTCATTAGGGAACAAAGTTGCTCCCCACTCACGTCTAGATGTAGGCGCCTCTTAAGGTCTTATGAGCGTCCTCGACAGATTGGAAGCAACGCGCTCCGACGGCTCTCGGAATCGCAGGTATCAGACAGACTTGTTTTGCTCCTCTTTTAAATCGAACACAGAAACATAAAATCTTATAACTATAGTTTACAGCACCAGTAAATCGAAATATATCAGCTTCTGTGACAACAAATATAGAGTGCAGTTGTTTTATTGTGGGACAAAGGAAGTTGCAAGAAATGTAATTCACAAAGGAACTTAGTAAACCATTGTTCAGTTCTTTCTAAATTAAACAAGCGGATATATTTTCTGCGGACAGTTGGGATGCACAATAATGTCTTATGTACAGTTAACCCCGATGATATATTTGATCTTACAATTTTTATATATTTTTCTTGGATTACAAGTTCCTCTATTCAAAAAATGAGTTAGTGCGCTTGTAAAATTTAATTGTATGAAGTTTAATAAATAAATACTTACTAACATATTAAGTATGTACATAAATAATATACATCAAACTGAATTCTAAACTGAAGCATTCCCCGAACATTCTCTGATCGGGGAATCCGTGCAATTTCTCGGTAACGCCAATAAATCAATAAGGCCAGGTTATCTAAGAAGACCCAGTTATTAATTTTGAGCATACAATTGCGTTGATATTGTTGTTTACTTTTAATTGGGACTTTGTGCTGAGCGGATCGATGTGCCAATTAGGCTAATGAAGGATTTCCCAGAAAGCAACGTGCCTGTGGGATAAATCTGGATAGGATGGCACGTGTACGACGTCCTAGTCGGATAGGATTTACGTGTATATGGAGATAACTGAACGTTATTTAACAGAATGATTGTAATGGCGTAATTTATGACCCACCACGTTTCAGGTCTTGTGAGACCAAAAGTCTCTCGTGTCATATAAGACTATTGACGTTAATATGGAGTCAAGACTGCATTTTTACTGATGTTGTTTTTAATCTTGGCCTATAATAATCTTTGATAAATAAATTTGATATGACATAGTGGCGGCATTGCACCTGATGGTAAGCGCAAATGCCGCCCAGGCAGAGTATCCATTGGCATCGGACGGCAGTCCCATGCCAATGGAAACAATTATGCCGGCCTGCTAAGGTGCCTCTTCACATTACGGTGGAAGGACCCAGGAAGGAGAGAACACGTGAGACAGCAAACAATTCCACAGCCTGACGGTGCGACACAAAAAATAATTAGAGAACCGTTTGGTTTGCACCGGGATGGTGTGGACCGACAAACTATGGCTTCGCAAGCCAGCACGCGTGGTTCTGGTAAGGAATGGAGAGGAGGGGATCAAGTTGAACAATTCAATATGTACGCTCAGCATTTGATTTCAGATCAGCTAGTTTGATGATTCAGGCATTGGTCCTTTTGATGTCTACCGTAATAATTCTAACATCGTTAATGATAATTTTCAGTGATAACCTTCATCCATAACTCAAGTATATATTTTTGAGTATTTTCATAACCTTTATCACTGACCTATTGGATACGTCTTCCTACCATCCAATCGGATCTCCACTTTGTAGTAGGTATGTGCAACGCTATTATCAAATGGTAGCGACAAAGTTTTTGTTAAAAAAAACTTAGTTAAGTCAGCATTGTCCATAATTTATTCTTTTACCCACCCAAGACATTCAATGACCGCAAAATCGAGCTCAGAACAGTTACAAGGAAAGCTATTAAGATATTGAGTAATAATGAATGAGATGCACCGGATGGACTTATTGATGGCAATACTGCGAAGGAGGGATTGGGTTGTGTGGATGTGATTTTCAATACGATGTATTACGCCATGTAATGTATAGATTTTTATCATATATGGGAATTTATTTTAAAGGTCCAAAAGCGTTTTGAGTTGAATTAATGAATAAGCTGGTGCCAATTTGAAGGTTCCACTAATGTGAGACTAAATTATTATGAAATAATGCTGATGGTACGGTGTCCTTCTTTCTTTTTCTGTGTATAAAACCCCTAATTCTATACATCGTTTCTTTCATTTGTTGTACTTGGTCCTGTTCTCTATGAATACCTAGTATTTTTGGTAGAATGTCATTTAAAAAGAGGATAGGAGTTGCTGAAACAAAGCAAGACACTCCTGCTTTGTTTTTTCATCACTGTATACGTTCAGAATTGGTGATAACATAAGCGATTCAAAAGACAATCGAGTATATAGATTTTTAAATAGTACATAATGGGATCGTATTGCTAATATACCTACGGGTACCTATGACGTCAAATGTACCTACGCTCAATTAATTATTCCACGACCTTCCACCTTTTTTTGATCTGTACCAGAGTATAATTGTGTTTCGGGATTTCCCCGACGTACTGTTTGGTTACAATACCTATTATAGAATATATTGTACATGTCAAGTGCTGTGTTGCGATGAATTGTGAAATATATTGTAATCAGTTTTATAACATTAACTATTGCCCGAGAATTTCCATTGTTTACAAGTATATAGAACGTGTTAAATATGTTTTTGTTAAGTTTATATTGAATGGATAAATCATATTTGTTTTAGATAATGACCAAATGTCTGATAGTTATTAGTAAATGATTGATAAATTAAACCCACACTTATGTCTGATAATGATTGATAAATGACCCCCAAAGTAATGTGGAGCCAACGTATCATGATTTTAATCATCCCAGAGAATGCCTTGCAATCTTTTCTAATCAGTATTTTTGGATAAAATAACAATGTTCCAAGTGGAAGAGCCACGCTGTGTGTGTTGTGAGTCATTACTAAGCATGAATGGATGGGCTTGTTTGGGGCAGTACCACTGTTTCACAGGAACCGACGTGAGCGACAGACAGCGTGAGTTAGATTGCCGAATGACCAATACCCCTTTCCTCTTCCCATCCTTTTTCCACCTCGCTCTCCTCCCGGTTTGATAGACCGGCAACACATCCACGATCCAAGCTTTGTGGGTGTTCATGAGCGGAAGTGATTACTTATCATTAAGTGACTTTGCTCGTCTGCTTGACTTGGTAATAGAATCAGGATAAAATTTAAATTGGGTCTACCGAGTAAATATACCTGATTTTTAATAAAATTCATTATGACAATGACACAGCTTGAGCGACAGCCTGTTGGTGTACACATTATCATCTTTATTTATAAAAAAAAACGCTAATAAACCACATAAACGTAAATTAGTCAGTTAAATCATGTCAAGAGGAGATAAAACGTTCATTAAGTTTTGCTATTCATAATGATTTTTTCGACATATTTTGACTAATATTATCACTTTATAGAAAAAAAGTGATTTCATTAACTTGACAGTAATATCAAACGTCCAGCTAACAGAAATCCACCGTTTTTCTGTTTAACATTTGCATACGGAAGTTCTCGGACATTTTAAAGTTAATGCGCTGCTAAATAGATTAGTGTTTTTTGATAACTACGTCCTTACGAATAAGGAGATATGAGTACAAAAATAAATGTAGTCCGAGTGAGACGGGTGTTTGTAAATATGGACGAATCACTACAAAGATACGGCGTTTGTTATGGTGCATCACGTGCTTAGTGTACACTGATGGGATCACGGTTAGTGAATATTTCTGGTCTTATATACCCGCCTTTATATTTTTGCATGGAGTCGGTGCATCATAATTTTTTGCATATTGCAGTCGGGTGCGAGTTGTTGTATTGTGAGTAGTCAGTTGTTTCGGAAAATATACATTTTAAAAATATTGTGTATAAAATGCATGTTATATTCCAATTTATAAAGCGATTGTTTGCAGTGACAATTCATGTGAGCTTAGTGCACATTGCCAACCGGACCACGATTTTCCGGTATTTCTGTATAAATCGCAATTTTTGGATACAAAATCGACGGCAGGACAATGCGGCCTACAGCTATAAATCCTCATGATGTGTAGTCTAACTAGAGTAAATACTCTAATATTAATTCAGAAAATAAATCAAAAAGTGGATTACCCAACTTGAGTATGAAACCCCTGGGTTTCATACTCAAGTTGGGTAAACGAAGCATAACGTATTAACAGATCCCGGAAATAATTTGGCGACCTGATAATTATTACACCCGAGGCGGGTGTAATAATATTTTGTTTATTTTTAAACAAGCCCGTGACGCATCAAAATTGATATTCCAAAACAAAATAAATGAGAAAATAATGTACTAAAGTTTATCTAGGTATCTAATTAAGGAAAAATGTCGAGTACCTATATTATTATGTGGTTGTAACTTAAAATTTAAAATCATATATCCAACACGCTTTATATTCTCTAACATGGGAACAAAGACACATTTTAAACTACTGACCTAATTGAATTTGCCAATAATGTCACTATAATTTTAAATTCTAAGTAATAATTACTAAGTAAGTAGACTGTACTCATGGTATAACATGAATCATCGATCCGTTTATTCTTCACAAGTTTATGTGACAATGTACACATGACACGCTCTTTTAAAAGAGATTCTTTTGAAAGTTTCCATCCTTATTTCGTAAACGACATTCACCTGGATCTTTTAGGTAATATAATCGTATATTCTAAAAGAAATTCACCCGTATCTTTTGAAAGTAATGAAGCCTTTTGATTTTTGTTTGTTTGCTATAGATAGCTGTGCCACCCAAATAAATTAAATAAATTTCATTTTTCTGTTAATAGTTTTCTATTAATAAATACGTTTTGTTTATTTTAGTCAGCGTAAAAAAACATAGTTAATTCTTAATTCATCTATTTTCCTTATTTGACGGGGAGTCAGCGAGATACGGTTTTTAATATTACAGAAAATATTTAACTAATTTTATGACTGATCCGCTGTCTGGTTTTACCCAATTCCTGCAGATCACACCAGAAGAATTGGCCTATCTAGGAATCGAACCCATTCATTACATAAAAGTAATGTCCTTTTTTGCTACTATGGCATTAAAATATATGTTCCTATTCGGATAAAAAATTTACTGTATACTTACTTTGAATAATGTTTATAAAATAAAATAATAGACTTTTTGTTTATGAATTATACCGGGTATCTCAAGACTGCTACCGAAAACGAAGCTGGGTGGTAGTTTTAGTGACTACAAACACAATGCAACCAAAAATTTGGAAAACAAACGCGACAATTATTTTTTATGATTTTTTAAATATCGTCATTTTTGGGTGGTAAATCTATAGTTTTTACTAAAATAATAATTTAAACACTTTTATACCTTAGATTATTTATAAATAAAAGGGTATACACTATTATTTTAGGAAAAAATGAATTTGTCACCCAAATATGGTCATAGGAAAAACATAACAAAAAAATAATTGTCGTTTTTTTTCTGCAACTTTTCTGTTGCATTGTGTCTGAAGTCGCTTAAACTACCACCCGGCTTCGTTTTCGGTAGCAGTCTTGATATACCCTGTATGAGAAACGTTATTTTAAGGAGTAATCTCACGGAAATCATACAATGGTGAATCATGATAATTTGCATTTACAAAATCAAGGTTCCCAATTACTAAATATTATAACTTGCATTAGTTGCTTATATTAACTTTGTCTTTGGTCATTTTATTCATAAACATAACTGATAACTGAAGAATTTTTATGCATAATATATGTAGAAGTACTTTTTTTTATAATTTGAAGATGAGAACTGCCCAGAAATTTATTCAAGAAACAGAATTTCTTTGTATAAGTATAAGTATAATTGAGTACTCTTAAAAGTCTTACGCAGACACCTAATCAAACTCTACACGCACAAGTATACAAGGCGTGTGACTTTGGGGTTTGTCACATAAGAGTATTTCGTGATAAATTGTTTTAACCATATTCGTAGCCAGCCGTGGGATCAGAGTGGGGCAGCAGTCTAAAATCATATGTAATTAGCAATCCATACCCACGGTCTTCCCCCGGTATTTTTTTCCTTTCAAAAGGTTACACCCTATAACACCCTGTATCTGTGTTTATAATTCGAATTGTTCTCGATACTTTCATTTTGCTCACCTGCCTAGTACTTTACATAGATAATTTATTTTTTAGAGTTGGTTAGGTACCTTACAGGACAAAGCTAGGGTGGGGCATGTGCCCTTCTCTGCCCCACCGTGGCTACGCCCATGGTTTTAACCCATGGCGTCTCGCTTTACACCTGATTTCTTGGATACTAACTAAGACCATAAGGTAATTATTAGTTTAAATCAAGGAAAATAATTAGTTTATTATATTTCCATTCAACATGTTACTACAGTTATTTTTGTTAATTTTTAACTCATTAAAATTAAATTAATCACATTCCGGTATTTAGATATGCTCATTACTAAATGTCAGTGACAGCTTAGTTGGAAGCAACCCAGACGTCTGAAGTCGCAGGTTCAATTCCGAGGCCCGCATCTATAATTTCGTTAGTTCTAGGTCTGCTGCTGGTGGTATTTTTTACCGTGTGGTCTAGTGTTAGGTTCCCGTATAATTGATATTTCGAAAGGCAAGATTGCCATAGAATGCGTATTTCAATAACGAGCTAATTTCAGATTAATCGCCTTCTTATTTTTTATCTCTCTCAAAAATATTATATACTATGCCTATAAACCTTTATAGGGGTAGATAAAAGAAACGTACAAAATCCACTTAAACAGTTACTTAAGTCGAACACAAACAAAACAGTCTATTATTTATTTTATTTTATTGTATTAATTTTGAAGAAGACTTACAGACTAATAACAATGATAGATATATACAATATAAATAACAAATATTGCTACTGACAAGTTTCCATATAGTGTGTACATAGCCTTATTACAGACATAATCAACTTACAAGACGGTCCATCCACAACACAAGTAGGCAAGTGTATACCAAGCCCAAGATATAACGCGACCAAATGCAATAGACACTAGATTTCAAAACAATACAATTTGTATTGGGAACTTACACTACATTTCGCATTGTCCGAGCAATACACGTTGGTTCTACGCCAAAGCAACATAATTAATTTAAAAACGACTTATCTGCCCGAGCAATCTTAATTTAACCTTTATTCCAATGTAATAAGACTCATTAATTTTTTCAACTATCTGATGAGTTGAACAAATTAGTTCTTTATTTAATTGAAAATAAGACTTGAAGTTCGTTAGTGTAATAAAATCTGTATAGTTTATACTTTTGTCGACGTATCCGCTCGCGTGGATTGCTAATTCGCGAATAATTGGTTTTATTTCTTTAAGCGTTTATTGTATGGGCTTGTTTACTGATGTGCTAAAGTACTGAGAACTAATAGAAGGCATAAATAGATGTGATGTAAGATGATTGATTTTAAACTACGTCTGGCATTAACTTCAGCTATTGTATGCAGACAATAACTTCCGTATATAGATCACTAAATAAAAGCAACAAATACTAATCTTCCTTTGAAGAGGCACCTTAGCAGGCCGGCATAATTGTTTCCATTATACTATATATAGATACTCTGCCTGGGCGGCATTGGCACTTTCCATCAGGTGCAATGCCGCAACTATGCCAGGCCAGTATAAAAAAAAACTGGTTTTTCTCCATTCCAAGCTTGAATGCGTTTCTAACTGTATACGAAATGGCCTAAATTTCCAATGCATTGTGCAGCTAACAAATGAAATATCCACCAATTTTCTGCCAAACCATCAAGCTCATTGCCGACCCACCTGTCCCTTCCTACAATCTTGGTTAGTTCCGCCGCATAAGCATTTGTATGCTACTCAGTAGACGGCCGTAGTTAAGACGAAGACCTGAAGATCGAATTAGTAGCTAGAAGGCAACCGATACCCTTTCTGGTCGATGAGTAGCTTTGAAATTATCAAGTGAATTGCAGTCTTCATCCAGCGACTTCCTGCAACATTAACCAAATTTTCCGTCCACCTTTGGGGGTCCGCTTCTAATAAGTTGCTGTGAAGATCCTGGCTTCCCACCAGGATCTTCACAGCATCATAAGCTCAGCTGTGGTCTTCCTGTGGCTGAAGAGGGAGGAAGAGAGAGAAATAGATAGACAGTGTAACTTTGTCAATTCAAAATAAACAAAACTGAACAGGGCTATACTTGCCATCAGGTCATTGTAATTAATCTTTTGTCCAAGCCCTACAATTGTGTACATTATAAAGGCGTAAATAATTGCAATAATCACATATGAATACGAACAAGTAACGGTAACAAAATGATCGCAACTCGACCCACATATCGACGGAATAATAATTTGTGCCGTGTCGTATGTCTGTCGCGCCCTTGGATGGCGCCTACCGACCTCTTGATTGACAGGATTGAACCGTTGATGGTCTTAACAATTCCGTGGGCTTAGATGGTTCGATGCTTTTGATATACTTACCTTTATAGTCCACTGGGATTAGGTCTTTATATGTCCAAAACCACTCATAATGGTAAAGTTACCATAATCACTTTGAACATTACATTAGTTTCACATTGTTCGTTGGTTTGCTTATTCGAAGATAGAGGTATTTACTTATGTTGCTACCGTACGCCGATCTCCATCAAGCGAATTATTTTTATTTAATTGCAGTTTGATTCATTTGTTATCCTGTAACAGAATGTGATTAAAAATCATTGTTTCTTGATGCAAATTCCTTATCGAGGCGCAATCTTTACCAATTCATCAATCCATCAATGTTATCTCTTTATCTCGTGTGAAGTATTAAGAAGGATATCTTTGTAGAATAAAAATGAGTTGAAGTGCATATTCTAAAGAACTCGCTAAGAAATTGATTATACAATAAAATACCCGAAAATAAATAACCGCACCAGAATCTAAAAGAAAAACAAGTTTTTTATTATGTTAATAAAATATTAGTCCATATACAGGCCTCCTCCACAACAAAAGTTTAGGTCTCATTCACACTTGTCACATGCAACTTGGTGGACATTCAATTACAAAGCAATGCTTGGTATTCCACTGCGCTCACCATCCTGACACATAAGATGTACAGTCTCAATATGTCCAGAAGTTACTATGGCTAAAACGTCCTTCAATCCGAAACACAACAGTACTTCAAACTGCTGTTTGGCGGGAGAAATAGACATTGCAGTGATGCCCACCCAGTAGGTCTCACATATGAGACACCTACCACCAGTAAACATGCACAATTCTCGTAATGAGTTCACAGTTATGCAAGTTTAAAAGGTAAAATCTGGGATAAAAATACACTTGAAGTGTTGAATATAGTTGGAATCCGCGGCTTTCCTTCCGGCACACCACGGCACAGCAGTAGTTATCGCACAGGAAACTTGTTAAGTGCTGCAAGATATGACGATTGTTACTATAGCGCCTACTCGCATAGAGCTAAAATTAATATATGATAGACTTTAAAACTTGATTTAAATTATTATAAGTTTTGTTAGTCAAAAAGTTGGTCTAAACAAGAAGGGCTAGTCTCCCTTTGCTGAGAATTATCTTAAATCCTTTTCTGTGCATCAGGGAAAGTGTATGCAAAATTTCACCAGGATTGGTCGATTAGTCATTGTGTTAAGGGGTAATAAACAAACTCTTATTGGTCTTTATAATATTAGTAAGGATGTCGTCATCAGAAGTTAACACCTGCATCAGCCACAAGAGCAATCAACGCTATTAATAATCCGCCAAGCTTATTTCTGTGATAAAATGTCGTAAGACATCCTTTTCGCATTGGATATAAATTCTTTATAACTTGGGGTGTTTAATCCGAATAAATCTATATCCTGATTTAATCGCATCCAGCAGTATGCTGGATGCACTATTTGAATTGAAATGTAGTGTTATTGTGATACCTCAGTGGTTCTTTACCACTTTAGTCACATGGGACCCTTTGACAAAAGGAGAGTGCAGTAAAAATATCTGTTCTCAAACGATTTCATGTTTTAACCCGGGCGACAGATTTTTATAAAATAAAGTAATTATCCAACCCGCAGTAGGCCAACGTGGTGGACTATATGGCCTAACCACTCTCAATCGGTAGTAGATTGTAGAGGAGGCCCGTGCCCTGCAGTGGGACGTATATGGGCTGATACAGAAAGTAATTATCATCACATTTTACATATTGTACGCAGAGTCGAAGACAAAAACATTTTAGACTTCATGTTAATTTCTCCAAGAGCTCCTGGCCTGGGTGGCAATAATGTTTATATTTATTGAAAATATATATTATTCCTTACACAAAAAGTAGGTTTCATCGAAGCACAGAAATATTTGCTCCAATACTAAGTTTCATCGTATAATGGGCATTATCCTTTCTGTCTAGCCACTGACCACCCAGCTGGTTGAATGGTTTGGTTGTACATATGTTCATTAAGTAACGAAGTGAGATATTTCTGTCTATTTATAAATAAAACATATAAATTATTATTTTAAGGATGGCCTTAGGATGGCTTCCAGGACCAGTGGTCCATAGACCATAGGTTAAGAACAACTGTGCTAGCTTAAAACAACTTTAACCGATATAAAAAGTTAGCCAAATGATATTCCGCTCGATTATAAATAAAATGTGGGCAAATGTGCACATATTTTCATTTCATTGCGGAAACTGATCTCGGTAATAGTTTACAAGTCTGGCGCAGTGCGACAATTTTAACGCATTAATATTTTTTATTTGATCGCCCTATATTTTATCAGTGTCTCGACCAGTTTTATAAATTAAGAAAAAGTAATATTGGATCTTGGTGGAATATTGGCGATTATAATCTTGTTTTGATTCATAGGAAATCTGATAAGCTCTGCAGTATGTTTGTTACCTTTTGTGTTACTGAGCCAATCTTAACGAAATTTGGCATATCATTTGCTTGGGACGTGAAGAAGGATTTAGTTTACTTTTCTTCATTGCACTACATAGATAAACAATTACACTAATGAAATGAAAATAATAATAGTAGGTGGCTTCATCAAACTAGGCAATTTCTTCCAACCAACCTTTAGATATATTATGTCAAAATGGAAAAATGGTAGATGGTTAATGGATGGAGAATTTGGATGGATATACAGGGTATATATATCAAGAGTGCTACCGAAAACGAAGCTGGGTGGTAGTTTTAGTGACTTCAGATACAATGCATCTAAATTTTGTGCAAAAAATTGTGACGATTTTTTTTGTATTTTTTTTTCTGTCGTCATATTAGGCTAATAGGTAAATACATAGCTTTTTATTTAATAATAGTGTAGACCCTTTTATTTTTAAAGACACTTTAGTACGCAGGGCTTTAAATTATTATTTTAGCAAAAACTGGATTTACCAACCAAAATCGACAAAAAATAATAAAAAAAAATTGTCGCGTTTCTTTGCGAAATTTTTAGTTACATTGTGTTTGTAGTCACTAAAACTACCACCCGGCTTCGTTTTCGGTACCACTCTTGATATACCTAGTATAATATCAACATTTTAATGGAAAAATGGACTTGGCAAAATTTTTGTGAGGTAAAAAAATATTTTTGGATACATTTAGTATTCACATATTTAATGTATAAATTAGTTTTTAATTAGGCTCGTCAAAACCGGATTGAACCGCATCCACATAGTTAATTACATTCTGTATCTGTATCAGCCCATATACGTCCCACTGTAGGGCATGGCCTACTCTACAATCGAGAGTACGATTGAGAGTGGGTAGGCCATATAGTCCTCCACGCTGGCCTAGTGCGGGTTGGCGGACTTACATACCATAGAAATTCTTATAAATAAATCGCTATGGTATGCAGGTTTCCTCACGATGTTTTCCTTCACCGTTTTAGTGCGTGGTGATTGACTATGAATACACACATGACTCCGAAAAGTCAGATGTGTGCGCTGGGATTCGAACCCGCGACTACCGTGAACATGTAGGCAGCCGCGTCTAGTCCGTTTACCAACAGGCCACCACGCAATTTTTACATTACATTACATTTTTTAATTACATTGCACAAGTATAATTCCCTGTCGTGAGAATTGTCAAACCTCAGATTTCGTTACGAAACGAACCACAATTTGCCAGATCCGTATACACGGATTAATCCGTCCAATTGCAATAGCATGCGGTATAAAGAAATAATTCACCGGTCCAAATGTGCCAAGTTTTTGGACCGGAGCCAAGTGTATCCAATATTATTAACCGGGTCTCGAAAATAATGGGCAAAATGTCGCTAGTGCCTTTTGAATCATAAACGCTTTGGACTGCATGAGTACTCCTTGAGAATTTGGCTTTATTAGTCATATTTTTACACTCATAAAAAGTCAACCACATAAACGTAAATTAGTTAAATCGTGTTAAGAGGAGATAAAACCTTGATTAAGTTTTGCTATTCATAATGTTTTTCGAGCGACCTTATTCATAGACATTTAATAAACCTATTTTAGCCTTCGATTTTTTTGTCTCTATCAAAAGACGTTTGATAGAGACAAAAAAAATCAGTTTGAGTAAAAAGACAAAACATTCGAAAAGGTTTATAAACTATGTAGATGTCTAAGAAAAAAATCATGGTAGCTACCTGATTTGATCAGTATGCATTATAATCATAAAATTCATATGTTAATACAGATCCATGTGGGCGTGAGGATTCACCCCCTCCCACCTTTTCACCCCCGCAAACTTCAAATAGACACAGTACACAAGCTAACGATTGCTGACATATTGTCACACTCCTTATTCGGATTGGCGTGTATGAATAAAGTATATGACATTATTGTGTGGAATACCGAGATTTGTGTCGTCACATGATATTTTTTTTCATCTGGGTACTTAATATCTCACGCAGTGAAGTTTTTTGAGCCCATGTAAAAAAGTGAAAAATATATTTTTAAGCGTGTTCTCTCCTTGCGTCTTGAATGAACGAGGGATTAACTTTAGTCCAAGGGTTTAGATTTGGCTCGATTATTTTAAAAAGCGAGGTATTCACTTTATTAATAACACAAATGTACATCTGCCTAACATGACAATCCTGTTATGACAACCCAGTGATTTTAAAAGTAAAAAGGTCGATTCTTAACCCTTGGACTTGAGTTATTCCCCTGCTAATCTAAGTATATTAATAAGGAAACAAACTTTTACATTTTTAATATTACTTACTTATATGCATAATTTATTATACACGCAACGGTCCATTAGAGTGTAGACTCACTCTACAGCACACTATTCTCGCCCCGATACTCATCCTTAAGTCTTGATTAATGGGAATAAAAGATTAAAAAACTACGAAAGACAAGGAGATATCATGAATATTTGTGTTGACATAGAACCCGCATCTTTCCATTTCTCATTTGCAGTTACACTTTAAATATTTCACTAAACATGTATGTATAGTGGGTTCAAAACTAAAAATGCCATTTATTGTTGAATGATTCACTATTTATATGACACTATCATTATCACATGTTTTTGATAAAGAACCCAGTTGGCTGTTATCTTCTTTTACTCATACACAAATATAGGTTCACGCGTGTGACCTAACACGGTAGGTAGAGATTATAGAGCCAGGGTTAATCCACACTCCGACACGACGATAATGTTCGAAAATCGTAAGTAAAACTGTAAGAATATGCCTAAATACTTGGAAAATGTTAATTCTTTATCGTAGGTTGTACTATAGACTAAGTTCGGAGTGAATGATAAGTTTCATAGAGAATAGTATTGATTTTTAAAAGTACAAAACTGTTTTCTTGTGTGTGGATGTCGAAGTACGAACATTCGGGGCCTCATTAATAAACTCGGATGAGCGAAGGATTAACTTTAGGCATTGGGCTAGAGAATTCAATCTATTATTATGAATAGCTAGATAGTAATGACTATATTAATAAAAATCTATATTGTTCAGCGTAACATGATAATCCTGTTATGGCAATCCACTGATTTTAAAAGTAAATAGGACGGTCAAAATAAATTAGTCAATTTTAAAGTTTTGGGCTAAAATTTAAACCCTCGCTCATCCGAGTTTAATAATAAGGTCCTCGAAGTTCATATTGGAGTATAGAGTAACAGTGCAGTGGTTTGCATCCTTGCTAAATGCTTATGACCACCTGATTATGTCCTGGAAAGGGCAGGTCTTATCTTTTCGCCTTTTTTTGAAGTATCCACCGATGGTCGCGTCAGTCGACAGAATTATGCATGCACTGGTTGTATTCGGGGTGCTCGGAATGGACCATGAAACGCGACACACTCTACTTAGGTCACTATAGAATTATATCTTAATTATGTGTTAAATAACAAATCTATTATTTACGGATTTTAACGCTAATATGTTTTTTTTTAATTCCCGACTTTTCGATTACTTTGCAGCTTTCGTGGTCACGAGGCGGACTGAGATATTAAACATCCGCCCAGTGACTGTTGCAATTCAAGTACCCCTATTTTACAGTGATTAAATTAAAAATAATAATTAAAAAAACCATATTTCTTAAATTATAGTTTTATGTCAATATCTTAAAATTCCAAATTATGTAATATATGAAATCCTCCCGACATTTCCCAACAGCGGAGTATTAATGAATACGCCAGGGTCCGATTAAGTGATCGATACGTGGTGGGCGCGCGACCTTCTCCGCGCAAGATGGCCGCGGCCTAGACCTTCGCGAGAGCGCACTTTTTGACAAGCACCGCCTCGTGAGCCGTGTCGCGCTGTCTACATAATGACGCTAACAATGGACTCAACTATTAAAATGTTACGCCAGTTCATATTTTATGTAAATAGTTTTGTATAACCTTCGTAAAGGAACTTGTCTGTATGACGATGTTGGCATTAAAATATTACGGAATTTATAGCAATATTTTTGCATTATTTTTGGTTTGAGTGGTATTTCTCACGTCTCAGGCAGGAAATCCAAATGTACACAATGTAACAGTACATAAATAATAACTAAAAATGCGTAGTTCTTTCCCGATTCCCACGAAGATTAAAACATTCCGCTAATGGATATATCATGTCGACATAAATCAGCCAAAGACAGATCCGACGCAGCAGGCTATGTCCCAAAAGGCTAACCCAAATACCACGAGTCGGGTACGTACAAGTGCGCGAGAGCCGCGAGTCACTCGCCTGGCGGCGGCGTCGACGCGCGGTCCTGGTGCGCGCCAGTTTTCACTTTCACGGGCCGTTGCCCCCCGACAGCCTCAGCACACTTCGGCTCTGTGGGTCAAGGCCGCGCCACGGGAACACGGCAATAAATTTAATGAGACCTTTGGTCAGGGTTTGCTGATACGTATTGCGAATTTGTATAGGCGCGTACTGACAGTTGTATAGATTGTGTAATTGCAATTTTATAAAACCATTTTCATTATGTGCTTCTGCTATTTTTATCCAGAGTTCGCCAAACTTCATTTCTTTCGGAGATGTGATAGGTGGAAACTGGTCACTAAACAGGACAGGAATTTTAATCCCAAGCAGTCGATATGACATTTTTAATTGTAAATCTCGCACTAAATACATAGCCTAACAAAATAATTTATATTTTGTTAGGCCTACAAGTTGACTACTCCACTTGTGCACAAAATCCTTCTCAATAACTAAGAATGATCAGTATTTCTTCCTGGAACCTACACTACTGATTGGTAGCCTTTTCAAATCTTGGAGGATTCTATGCAGTTTTTTTTAATTAAGCACTTTAACAATTACCTTAGAGAGATACTTAAGTCTATTGCTTTGCTACCTTTGAAAAAAGCAATTTCAATAAGTACCGTCAGATCAGAGAGATCAGTCAGATAAAGTTATCAGAAACAGCAGTAAAATTAACAATTAGCAACTCTACTATAAATACAAAACAATGCCACCAACTGCTGCATTGGTATCATTACAGTATTCGTAATTGAGTTTGTCTAAAAATAACTCTTGATAAAGCTTTTACGGAATCAATTAATGCGCCATCGCCAGTCGACACGAGTTTTTAATTATGTAAGTACTTGATATGAAACAAAACTATTATTTACAGATTTTATAGCGGATTTGGTTTCATTTTTACATTTTGTAACTTCCCGACGTTTCGAGTCCTCCCCTTGACCACGAAAGCTGTAAAGTAATCGAAACTTCGGGGACTTAAAAAAATTAAAAATTAAACTATGATCGCGGCTTAGCATCCCAGGAGTCCCAAGACACACCTCTTAGTTCTCGATATTATATTTGTATTGATAGTCAATGTTTAATATAGGCTATCTTCAGCAGTGGACTTCTTATATCTGACTAGCGGCCCGTCCCAGCTTCGCCCGGGTACAAATAGATGTTTGTACAATAATATGTACGTATTATACAATTATAAACCTTCCTCTTGAATCACTCTATCTATTAAAAAAACGGCATCGAAATCCGTTGCGTAGTTTTAAAGATTTAAACATACATAGGGACATAGGGACAGAGAAAGTGACTTCGTTTTATACTATGTAGTGATACTATGTAGTGAAGAGGGAGTGGGAGCATCAGATTGAATTAAAAATTTTAACGGTGAAGGAATACCTTTAGTAAGTCGGCATATGAAAGATATTATTTCAATAATTTATATGGTGTATGAAATATCTGGACCCAGAAGCTAGCATAGTGGGGACTATGACAAAACCTTTCAAACGAAATCGATTACTGTGTGGTCCTATGTTGAATAGTGGGCGATTATAGGACGTATAATAATGGCCGACAATGATGATATCTGGGAAGCTTAGTTCTCGCTACGCTTTGTAGACGGGTTATCGAGGACAGGACCTAGCTTAAAATATAAACTAGATGCATGCCACTTCCAATATCTCATTATGAAAATCTTAAGCACAAACAAGTTAAGCAGTTGCCTGAAAAAATTATGTGATGCCGATATATTAATACCACAAGGTCCATGTCACATACCTGCATTTTTATAAACGCATATGTCAGGTAAAACCGGCTTTCGTAAACGGAATGTAACACGACCTCCCTTTTGGAATTTCAATACGGAAAGTATTTGACGTTTAAAAAACCGGTATTTGCAAGACAGTGAAATGGAACGTTATGGTACAAATGAAAGGGCGGGATCGTTTTACTAAAAATCCGGTTTTTCATATTTGAAATTCGAACAGCTGACGTTGCTGATATGTTTCATGTTTAAAACCGGTTATAGGGAAATAGTATTGAGTTGGGACTACATTTTGAATTTAGAACTAAATCCTATCGACAGTTAATAATTTTTGTTTTTTGGGATGTTGCCTTATGCCCATCCACGATGAAAAATACATAGCCGTTGAGCTCATTTGTAACAAAAAACCATTGTCAATTTCCAGAATTTGTAATTGTTTTCTTTCCTGTGATATCTTTGAAGATAGATAAATATTTTCTATTCTTATCTGAGAATTTAAATCCACCGCAGTGACTCACGGAAGTTTCTCACACGAGATAATACAACTGCATAACAATTGCCATTACTTGATGTGTAATTACTTCTGATAAAATAGAGTATCCAGACGTGCTACCAGGAGACCCACGATTCGGCTTGTGTTCTTCATCTCACGATATGATAAGAATCGGGCACAAATTCTTGACTTCAGGCTGATAATGAAAAGAAAAGTTCACACCACTGCCCGACCCGGGATTCGAATCCGAGACCACGGTGTTGTAACCGTACCGTAATACAATTGCGCCACCGAGGCAGTCAATAAAAAAAAACTAGGAACAATTATTCGACTTCCGTCGATCGAACCTAAAATAAATATTTTGTTTCTTATTTCTCGCACACTAAATAAACGTTCTGCGATGGAAATGGACATGAATACACGTCTGAGTCTAATTAACACAAATACCGCGCCCGTTATCGGTTTTTTGAAACTGTAGCTTTGTGCCGATAGGTTAACCCAGTTTTAAATACCGATTCGAAACGGTAAATTATTTTATTTTGATACTGCTTCCTGATCTTTATTTGAATTTAGTTGGAATGTTTATAGTTGCGTAGATAATCACCTATGGCACCGAATATTAAACTACCTATGGGCCAATTAGATGGAACAAATAGCACTCTCATGTATAGAAGGCGCTTGCCCTACAGGAAATCGCATATGGGCTGGATTAATAATTATTATTTCTTACTTTCTGATATACCTACATTTGAAAATATACATATAGACAGTTCTGACGTAAATGGTGCGACGCTCCAATGCATTTACAGTGGAGTTTTACTGAAAAACTTTGGTTTTATTACCGTTAAGAAAAAGTACATCTATTACCTTTTGTAATTTATTATTTACTTAAGCACGATTTTCACGAGCATCTTTTTGATACCTAAATGTATTGAGTATCCTTAATTTTATATCAATGGACTACATATACACAATACTTATCAACTGCATTCTAGCCAGCCAGCATAAAAAATAAATACATCTGTATCTGTCTGTATCAGCCCATATACGTCCCACTGCAGGGCACGGGCCTACTCTACAATCGACAGTACGATTGAGAGTGGTTAGGCCATATAGTCCAGTGTCCACCACGCTGGCCTAGTGCGGGTTGGCGGACTTACATACCATAATTTTTTTTTATAAATCGCTATGGTATGCAGGTTTCCTCACGATGTTTTCCTTCACCGTTTTAGTGCGTGGTGATTGACTATCAATACACACATGACTCCGAAAAGTCAGAGGTGTGCCCTGGGATTCGAACCCGCGACCACCGTGAACATGTTGGCAGTCGCGTCTAGTCCGTTTACCAACAGGCCACCACGCACTGTTAAAAAAGTAATTAATGTGAAGTAAATACATAAAAAAAATATCTAAATCTAAATACAACTACATAGTTTACCTTATCACATTGCGAAATGAAATGAAAATATAAATACTATTTGATTATATAAAATGTTGCTATCACTGGTCTGTTTCTTATCGTGTTCATAAACAAAGCGATAGTGTGCGGTATTTTTGGTCGTGTGAATGCTTTTAAAGAGTTTATGTGGGGTCGTTGTTATAAATACTTTGAAATGTTTAAAAAAATTGTTTTAACGCGAATGTGTCTATTGGTTTAAATATAATAACAGCAAGTGCTTGGAGTCTATGCTTTGTTGCATAAACCATTTTGTATTTTTTTTCCTGGTCATGGTCAGGGATGCTCCTATCTAGTGGTCATGGCCTGCCCTAGTATAGGTGCTACGAGTACGCGACCTCGGCCCCCGAGCTACTGCAGTCACCTTAACTTCCCGTCCGTGACTGCAGTATCCACTCCCTCAGGCCATACTCTCCTTTCCTATAACATCCTTTACCCACAAATCCTATTTCCTTTCCCCGGTTAATGGCGGGCAGCAGCGTCATTAACGCCAGTCCCCTACTGCGCTCGCCAACCCGCCTGCCAAGCGTGGCGAGTATTGGCAAATACCCCCCATAATGGCGACACTTATAGAGACCAGGCCCCCAGTCCCCGGCAGCCCCACTATTCCTGGCTATGGTAGCAGTCATGGTTACGGTGGGGCAGGGGGTGCTAAGAATCCCCGGGTTGGCCCCGGCTACCACCCCCGACGACGACTGGCCCTGGTAACACACAACATTCGCACATTGAGGACAGACGAGAAGATTGTCGAACTGGAAGAAGAATTGAGCAGGTTACACTGGGATATTCTAGGGTTATCGGAAGTCCGAAGAATCGGGGAGGATACGATAACCCTGAAGTCTGGTAACCTGCTCTTCTACCGGGGGGACGACCAACAGTCCCGAGGAGGTGTCGGATTTCTCGTCCGCAGGTCTCTCATCAACAACATCGTATCCATCGAAAGTGTGTCGAACAGGGTAGTATACCTTATACTCAGAATATCCAAAAGATATTCGTTGAAGGTCATACAGGTATACGCGCCGACCTCGACACACCCAGATGAAGAAGTAGAGGAGATGTATGAGGACATAAGTCGGGCCATACATACTTCCAAAACCTACTTCAATGTTGTTATGGGGGACTTCAACGCAAAGTTGGGCAAGAGAAGCGATGCAGAGTTGAAAGTGGGGCAATTTGGACATGGGCAACGGAACCCCAGGGGTCAGAGGCTGGCCGACTTCCTGGAGAAAGAGGGACTCTTTGCGATGAACTCTTTCTTCCAGAAGCCGCCTCACAGGAAATGGACCTGGCTGAGTCCTGACGGTTCTACGAGAAACGAGATAGATTTCATCTTGACGACGAATAGACGGATATTCAGAGATGTCTCTGTGATCAACAGGGTGAAAACCGGCAGTGATCACCGAATGGTTAGGGGCACCCTGAATATCAATGTCCAATCGGAAAGGCGTCGCTTGATGAAATCTACGCTCCGACCTACTCGCGCCCATATCCAAAACCCCGAGAGCTTTCAACTCGAGCTGACAAATCGCTTTGATTGTCTAGGAGAAAACCTTGCAGTGGACGAGCTAAACAGCGGTTTGGTAGAAGCTGTCCATACGGTGGGATCTAAGTATTTTAGACCTCGCCGTAGAGATAGACCACAAAAACTCTCGATCCACACTCTTGACCTCATGGCCGAACGTCGATCTTTAGCGCTGCAGTCTTCCGTTGACGCCGAAGCATATCGGCGGCTCAATAGACAGATCTGGAAGTCCTTGCGACACGATGTCCGTGCTCACAATACTGTGAGCATTAAGGAGACAATTGAGCGGAACGGAGGCTCCAAAGTGTTTGCAAGAGACTTGTCTATTGGGCAAAGCCAGTTGTCTAGGCTGAAGACGGAAGACGGCCGCGTAGTATCGACGAGGGCAGAGGTATTAAGGGAGATCGAGAGGTTCTACGGACAGCTTTATACCTCGGTTGCCAAACCTGCTGTTAGCTCGGCCGAAGACCCGAGAGCCGAGTTGATCCGACACTTTAGCGATGATATCCCGGACATCAGCCTGTGTGAGATTGAGATGGCCCTGAAGCAACTTAAAAACAACAAGGCGCCGGGCGAGGACGGAATAACTTCAGAGCTTCTGAAAGCGGGCGGAACGCCGATACTGAAAGTCCTTCAGAGGCTCTTCAATTCCGTTCTCCTCGAGGGCTCAACGCCAGAGGCATGGAGCAGGAGCGTGGTGGTACTGTTCTTCAAAAAAGGTGATAACACTTTGCTGAAGAATTACAGGCCCATCTCGCTCCTGAGCCATGTCTATAAGTTGTTTTCGAGGGTCATCACAAATCGTCTCGAACGCAGGTTTGATGACTTCCAGCCTCCCGAACAAGCCGGTTTCCGAAAAGGCTTTAGTACCATAGACCACATCCATACGCTTCGGCAAGTTATACAAAAAACCGAGGAATATAACTTGCCGCTTTGTTTAGCGTTTGTGGACTATGAGAAAGCCTTTGATTCGATCGAGACTTGGGCTGTGCTACAGTCTCTCCAGCGGTGCCATATCGACTATCGGTACATCGAAGTGTTGAAGTGTATATACAACAGCGCCACCATGTCGGTCCGAGTACAAGATCAGAGTACGAAGGCTATTCCACTACAGAGAGGCGTGAGACAGGGAGATGTCATATCTCCGAAACTGTTCACTGCCGCGCTGGAAAATGCCTTCAAGCTCTTGCAGTGGAAAGGATTCGGCATCAACATCAACGGCGAGTATATCACTCACCTTCGGTTTGCCGACGATATTGTAGTCTTGGCTGAATCGCTGGAAGACCTTAGCACTATGCTCGAAGACCTCAATCGAGTCTCCCAACAGGTGGGTCTTAAAATGAACATGGACAAAACGAAGATCATGTCGAATGTCCATGTTGTGCCCACCCCCATCGGTGTTGGGGGCTCGACTCTTGAAGTTGTTGACGAATATGTCTATTTAGGACAAGTGGTCCGGTTAGGCAGGTCCAACTTCGAGAGAGAGGTCAATCGTCGAATCCAACTCGGTTGGGCAGCGTTCGGGAAACTACGCGACGTCTTCTCGTCCAAAATACCTCAGTGCCTTAAATCGAAAGTCTTCGATAGTTGTGTGTTGCCAGTGATGACTTACGGCACCGAGACGTGGCCTCTCACTATGGGCCTTATTCGGAAGCTCAAAGTCACTCAACGAGCTATGGAGAGGGCTATGCTCGGGGTTTCCCTACGAGATCGAATCAGAAATGAGGAGATCCGTAGGAGAACTAAAATAACCGACATAGCCCACCGGATTAGCAAGTTGAAGTGGCAATGGGCCGGGCACATAGCGCGGAGATCTGATGACCGATGGGGTCGGAAAGTACTCGAATGGAGGCCGCGTAGCGGAAAGCGCAGCGTAGGACGTCCACCAACAAGATGGTCCGACGACCTGGTAAAGGTCGCGGGACGTCGCTGGACACAGGCTGCCTCCAACAGGTCTCTGTGGAAATCATTGGGGGAGGCCTATGTTCAGCAGTGGACTTCCTTTGGCTGATGGATGGATGGATGGATTTTTTTTCCATTTAATAAGTATGATTTTCATTTTTTCTAAATAATACTGATAATAATTATATCTTTATCAATGTGATTAACATTTAACAGGTATCCGCATAAGATATCAAATTGCAGTTTTATTAAACCGAAATCTATCTCCTAGTTTTAATGCCCACAATGTCATTTTAAAAACAGATAAAGGTTTTAGAATCTAAAAGATTTAACTATACAACAAATTTCAAGTGATCTTTCACTAAAATCTAACTAGCAGTGCCATTATCGAACCAATCGCCTCCGATCCCCCCATTACTGACTAAGCTATCATTATTCCACTCGGAGTCATCAAAATACCTCCGCCACTGGTAATTCCGGTGTTGTGCACACAAACGGTCCCACTACGCTGGGAATTGGATAATGACAAGGCATTCCATTTGTAATGGGATTGGGATTACCAGGTACAGGTTTTGTACTATATTTGAAGGTATAAAGAGTTCTTTTTCGTCTAGATTCTAGATCTTGTCTGAGTTGTAACACTCAGGATCAGTGTGTGAATTATCAATTCAAATTATTACGTTTTTTCAATTTATTTATCCTTTTAAATCTAGAATAACTTTTCTTGTCTTTCGTTTCTTATCTCTTGTGTCTACCCAAAAATTACTTGTTGTGACATGTATTGTTTTATTACTCTTAAAATTAAAACTATGAACAAATATTATCCACAGGCCATATAATTATTTATTCCTACGGTGCTTGAACTAATAATATCCAACATTCTAAGCTTAATATACTAATCTTATGCATCGATATATCGTTAAAACAGATTTTTATTGTATCTTCACAAAGTGTATTTTAATCATCAAAACTAAAGAAAATTTATATTAGAAATTCTTTTGACGTTTGTTTGTAAACACCAGGAATATTAGGGGCAAAGTTATAAAAATAAAGAGGACATTGCACCGTACAATAACAAATATTTTAGGAGCCTTGGATATCGATCGTCGACCCTTGTTATCGCGTTATCGTGAAGGAACGCTCGCTGCACTTGGCAAAGAAATCAGTTATCAACATATATACTCCACCAACCTTATATTTTTTACTGACGTTCATCTCGCGTCACTCGTAACAATTTTTTCGGCCTAATTTTATCCAGACACAGGAACCTAGAATGCGTGACATGTGGGATATGTATGTATATGTCTATATCGGCGAATATTATTATTTTACTACCAAAAAATAAGTGAGGATATACGTCCCACTGCAGGGCACGAGCTTCCTCAACAATCAAGAGTACGATTAAGAATGGTTAGGCCATGTAGTCCACCACCCTGGCCTAGTGCAGGTTGGCGGACTTTCATACCATAGAAATTCTTATAAATCGCTATGGCATGCAGGTTTCCTCACGATGTTTCCCTTCACTGTTCTAATGCGTGGGGAAATGCTAATGTATTGTTTTTATCACGTCAAAAGCCCCTTTTTGGCCTGTTAAAATACCACTGAATATCGTCAGATTTTATGATAATAACCTGGTAGACACAGAGGACGTGAATCAGTCATCTGATCACTCAGATCAGTCAGTGTCAAGACTTTATGATAAAAAAGTATCAAAAATATGGTTATTAAAAACAGTGCATATATGTATGTGTGTGAATGTATAGTTTAATATGTGTATTACACTGGAATGCAAAGTTGAGAAAACAAACGGACCACCAGCTCGATGGTCAGTTGACATTAGTTAAAATGAAATGAAATGAAAATATTTATTTATTTATAAGCTACTGAGGTTATGCAGTACCATAAAAAAGATGTAATTGTGAAGAGGGCTATGCGCAGTAGTGGGTTGATACGAGTTGATAAATAATATTATAATACTGCAATGTGTCTGCACTGCACCTGATGTGAATCGCATTGTCGTCTAGATATAGAGATATAGATTTAATATAGAGTAATCATTGGCTGGCTTATCTTTCTTATGAGGGATAGAGATAGATAATCATCTCCTGTGAGTGAGTAACCTATTCGGATTGCACTGCATTGCCATCAGATTTGATGCAGTCCGTTTGGCGTGCCAATCTATACTAATATACCGGGTATATCAAGACTGCTACCGATAACGAAGCCGGGTGGTAGTTTAAGTGACTACAAACACAATGCAATTAAAAATCCGCAAAGTTACGCGACATTTTTTATTATCATTTTTTAAATATCATCGTTTTTGTGTGGTAAATCCATAGTTTTTGCTAAAATAATAATTTAAAGCCTTGCGTACTATAGCGTGTTTAAAAATAAAAGGGTGGTCACTAATGTATTTACCACCCTAATACAACGATAGAAAAAAAATATTAAAAAAACTCGTCTCATTTTTTGGTGCAACAATCAAACCACACTATCCTATGCTTAATTATTATTCTTTTTGAGATTCTATGACAAAACAGATATGAAAATAGACATCACAGTAATATTTATCAAGATCTCTTCTTGTATCAATAACACCGACAAAGATCATATTACATTTATGAATTCAAATAATTTTCAAACTTTAGTAAAGTATACATGTGTAGAACATGTAGTTAGATAAACGAACTCGTTACTTATACTCATTTTTTAAATTCTCAATATCAAACGTATTTAACATATTTTAAATCTAAAATTCAATCACTAATATTACGTCTCTCTTTTGCTTACAGATAGTGCATTATGCAAGAGCAGGACGGCGATATCGAGCCGGCGCACCACGCGCGCCGGCCTATGAACGCGTTCCTAATATTCTGCAAGCGACACCGCAGTGTCGTGCGGGACAAGTATCCCAACCTCGAAAACAGGTGTATATATTAGTATTTTATATACTTTTGAGAATTCTGTTGAAACGAACCAATATTCTTTTCCTCTTTCCATATTATCCCCTCCCCCTTCCCTCCTGATTTGGTGGGCCTGCAACATAGCTATAATTCAGGATTCAAAAATGTTCATGGGCGACAGTGATCACTTACTGTTCGCTCTTTGCTGGATCTAAAGAAAAAAACACGCAGGCTTTTGAGCCGAGATGCAGTAGGTTTAATGCCCACGCAGAAACAAATCTTTATTTGATCCGGATATATTTGTTAGACAAGAAATTTATAATTCTGCCGTTGTTCCTGAAATTTACAATACAAGCCTGGTTTCACAATTAATACGAAGTCAAGACAATAATAAATGTTGATTTAAAAAATCCACTAGGATTCTTATAAGAAACAGCTTTTAAGAAAAACTGACATGCATAACTGATAATTTAACAACTTCCGTGTTTTTATATAAAAAAAATGTACGCATTTTTATTACATGCAAATAATTACCATAAATTAACATTTTGCTACAAAAATACTTCGATAAGGAATAACCATATTACAAAACATATAAAAACAAAGGCTCGAAGAACCAGTTTGCACTTTTTCTTCATTTTTAAGCAAAAACGATACAAAAGAATAAAATACAAAGAGTAAGGTAGTTTATTTACATTGCTAATATCATATCTTTAACATGGAATTATGAAATATCGATAAACGAATGATAAAATAATCGATATAATCTCGTGTGACTAATGGAGATAATTTTGATTTCAGATCAATAACAAAGATTCTCGGCGAGTGGTGGGCCAACTTGGACAAAGAGGAGAAAGCTTGTTACACAGGTCTTGCTAAACAGGTACCATATATTCTGTATTATTAAACACAAATATTTTTAAAATTTATTTTGCTTACATTTTCACTAATTCGCGTTAAGCCACAATGAAAGATTAATACGTGAATCGCAGGCCCGTGCCCAAAATTGGGATTTATATAAGCTGGTACGATATTATCAAGCTTTCCAATAAACGTGGTACAAAATTTTTACATATCCATAGAACTACCAACCTTTAAAACCTTTTGTGATCCTATTATTCTTCAAATTCCAATAAAGACATAAATGAAAATGTTAACCTAATTTGTTTCAATTTCCAGTACAAAGACGCATTCTTCAGTGCTAACCCTGACTTCAAATGGTACAAGTTGCCCGCGCCACCACTTCGCACCCTCTGCTCACGGCCTAGAGACGCGACTGACAAACACACAGAGTCCCCCGGCCCTGAACACCACGAAAATGAACTCGAGAAGACCAACAACAACTCCACGAAAGTTGACTTCAACAAGAAACCTAGAGATGACCTCTACGAGAGCGACTACAAACCACTGTCAATGTTTACGCCTGGCAAACTGGCAGACGAAGCCCAAATGGGAGGCCTCAGCAGCCTCCTGGCAACAAAGACTGAAACACAAACTCCAAACCCTTACTATTCACCACCCAGTTATAAGTTCAATGCGATCTCAACCCCAAACGACAAACCTCATAATTTATTAGAAATGTCCAAGAGAGGCGCCGTGAGGGAGGACTCCATACGCGAGCTCCAGAACGCACTCTCAGAGACTACCAGGGTGTTTGAGGAGGACTTCGATGGGAAACGGATATACCGACACGGGATCCAGAACGAGTTCACCAACCAAGATGTGATAGACCAAATAGTTGATAAGCGATATTCTAAAGATGACGAGTACGGTTATATGAGAAACGGATCCGACGATGAAAAGAACATGAGGTCCGGAAGGACGTGTAAGGGTAAGAGATACCAGGAGTTCATGGCCGTCGGGGGACTGATAGTGAATAAAAGGCAGAAGAGGGATTACGGGGACAGGATGCCAGACGAAGGCTACAGCGCGACCTGTAGCTGGGACCCTGGCAGTTCCCGCAGCGAAGAGTCCGTAATCACCGACGAATCGAAACATAGTAGTTCATTGAACGATATGTCAGTCGAGAGCGATGCGAAAACCGAAAACGCTGACGCAACCGAACAAGACAATAATCCAAACAAAACATTCAAAGCTGCCGACTTCGACTTAGACGCTAAAATTAGAGCCCTACCGTCGCTCAGCTTAGAGAAGTTCCAACAGAAGAAGCGCGAGAACAAGCGGAAGAAGAAAACCATAAACCTGAAGCCGAAGCTGCTCGAGTCGCCGCACATCATCAACTCGGTGCCGCGGCCGCCGCCCGACGAGCGCCGCGAGGCCGCAGAGAACTGGCGCGACACCGTCATCGGCAGCCAGAAGCGGAAGCCGCGCAAGATCAGCATCACCAGGCTCGAGATCAACAGCATGGTGTCCAGCGTGGACGTGAAGCACGTGCACAAGATCAGCCCCGAGATGAAAATCGCCACCGAGGCGCCGCGCTCCGTGCAGAGCATGGAGCCGCACGTGGACCTGCTGGCGCTGGCCACGCTGGCCGAGGTGGCCGCCAACACGAGCAAGCTGGCCGACGCGCCCGCCACGCCCACCAGCCCCACCAGCCCCACCAGCCCCACCAGCCCCACCAGCCCCGGCGACCACAACGCTTCCAAGGTATAACACACCTACTCGTTCTAGCCTTAAAACATATTCCAAATATTATTTACTTCATAATCAGATATAATATTTATACATAGATACTTTTACATGGTACGCATAAAAATTAATATTGTACACTTTTAATTGTAGTTTTTATAACGTAGTTATAGAGTTATTTATATTGGTACAGAGATGGAAACTATATATATATATATATATATACATATATATGTATACTTGTATTAGATAGTATGTCGTGTAGGCTGCTACAATCTGCTTCGTTAGATCTAGAGAGAAAATAAAGGTGATAGATAGCTTAATTTGAATCACACGAATAACATGGCATAATTTTTAGATGTTTAAAAGAGTATATTAACTATGAGTATGCTGTTGTAATGTGATTATGTGACACGGTTTGTTTTGATTTGTCTGTCGACACTTGACACTGCGCCGCGTCTGCGCAGGGATGCATCACATAAGGTAAACGAATGCCAAACATAAAGTCATGTAATTTATTAAACCTCATTACTTTGTAAAGTTAGATTGTAACGAGTCGCCTTAATTATTCAATATTTATAAAAATATTAAAAAAAAATACTAAGACATCACATGCATAGACTGCATTGCATTTTGTAAGGTGATTACAAGTTTATGTTCATAAGTGCGAGAGTATGTGCAATTTTTATTTAATTACAATAGTTTGTAACTGCGGTGTCGCTTGTGTGAGTACTTTTATTAAGTGCTCCTACAATGACGCTTAAATAATCGTATTTTTATTTCATATGTACCAATAAACTTTGCTTTCAAATTGTAAAGTATTAATCCAACGTCATATTCAGTAATAACATCCATTATTTTACTGAATCTACACTTATATTGACGAGAAAAATTACATAACGGCTGAGTTCCCAAAGCTTCATTAATTTGCACGATAGCAAACCACGGGAATATATAATATTTCTGGTGTTATAATGGGGCCATTATTGATAAAATATTCAATTTACAGACTCAAAACAAGCAACCCTTCTCTATATAAATATATATTTTATATGATAAGTGATAAATATATCGCAGGCACTATGTATTTGAAGATCACAATTTAACTGTGTCGAAACATACAATCATTTTAAATTATCTATTGGATACACTTTTTTAAAACGCGAGTGTGACTCGATTTGTGATATAAATGATTGAATGTTAACAATCACTTTAATGTATCATCAAAATCATTTTCATCATTGTAGTAAACGATCATTAAAAAAAAAAGTAAAAAATGAAAAAAATCGCTGATTAGGTGTAATTCATGTCCCCGCTAGGTACCTGAGATGGTTCGAACGAAAAATAAATGTTTAATACATGAATTTAAAAAATAATGTTCGGATGTGTAATGAGCGTTAATGGTTTTTATGTTACAAAGTAATCATGTATTCTTATAGTTTACTCTGTATCAGAACAGTGTTTCTCAAAGATTTGTTTTTTTTTTTAATAATTTATTTATGTGATGGATTTATTAGGTGGTTTCTGTGATTTTATACTGTCCTATGATAGGGTCGGGTTGAGAGGGCGCGTCGGAGGTCTAGTCTAGTGTAAGATTAAAAAAAGAAACGTTCAGTACTAAATTGTAAAAGTGCACTTATATTGTTTAAAGATACAAAAGATCACACAAGCCATATTGTGACATGCTCATCCAAAGACCAAATGTATTTAGTATAGAGAATGCTAGGCTGTAGATATATGTAATATTAGTGATTTATATACACATAATATGTATTGTATAGATCTTTTTTATCAACGAGGTCAATATCGCGGCATTCCAATGTGGAAAATTGTCATGTTGAATTTTTAATTGTTGCATTTTTGTTTTATTATTTTTTTCTTTTTCTAAACGATTTATTCATGTAGCTTATAAATACAAGTAATTGTTGGTTTTTGTGTAAAGTTTAATTGATTGTTACGTTTTCACAATGCGGCGCGGGCCGCAGTTCCTAAACTTTATTGATGAGCTTTACGGGGCTTTACGATTGTGACAAGCATGTACCGATTGTCTTATGAGAATAATAACATATATTTTGCCTTGTCGTGGAAAAAGCCTTATTTTATATTTGAAAAATTAGTATTAAGGCGAATTGTGAAGGGGCCACTATGCGCAAATGAATTCCATAAATTAAATCCGATATGAGTATATTATCGGTTTAATAAAAAAAATACATAATTGAAACAATCTTCCGTTGATAAAAAAAAGAATTAAATTTATACGTAGGGTCCGTGAAAATAATGGTGCTGGAAGATCTGTATTATTTTAAGAGTCATGGCCCCTTGCTCCCGTTAATCATTCGAGCAGAGGGCCATTAGTCAGCGTAGATATTGTAAAAATTGTTATTTTAAATGTCGCAGTCATGTTTTATTTAAAACAAAACATTCAAATTGAACAAACAGTGCAAGATGTTCGCAAGCGCTGCGTGCATATTACACATGTTAGAGATGTAACCGTTGTAGTTTGAGAAACACTGGTCTAAGCTATATTTTAAGTTAGGGCATAATAAGTCGGCACCCAAAGTGTTTACCTGTTTGGTTCCAAAGTATATTGTTGAATGTTTTGTTATATGCGAGCGAGTTTCAGTCTATATCCTTTTATTGTAGAAATAAAATTTATTCATATTAACATATGTTTAATTTTTATTTGTTGTTTCCTCACCTTTACCTTACCTACCAATCGGAATGATTTTTATTTTCTTTTTTGGCACGATTAAGTCATAATTGACCACAGAACACTTGATGGTAATTGCAGCGTAATTTATATATTATATATACAAGCATCTATAATTAATTTTAAAGGTGAAAGCCGTCAGAAGAAGATGGTACACCTCAGGGGGTTTAATCTAAGATAACCGAAACGAAACCCGAATGATCGAACGTAAAACTGTACAAATGTGCCTCGGTTCTCCGCAAAATGTTTGAATCCTCTATTTTGCAAGTCATAACCATAGAGAAGTACGAGGTGAATGTAAACTATGATACAGAATAATATTGATTTTTAAAAGTGAAACCCTTTATCTTTCTTCGGTCGAACGTCCGAACATGCGAGTTTCGTTTGGGATCAAAAAGTATCCCCTCAGGACCCATGGACTTTATGTTAAAGGCAATCTAGTGAGTGAAACCCCCAAAGGCTAACATCTTCCGGGGTTTAAGCCACATTCCCTTTCGTGGCTTTTAATGATGTTAAGATACATAACCGAGGCCTGGTGATAGAGCAATATGATCTGTTTATTACAACAGTCGTTCACAGAATGCCCTGCTTCATATTCCTCCAGTATTCCTTTACCTCTTATTAGATACCTTTACGTTATGGCATTAACGACGTCCTGTGCGAGATTTCTACGGCGCCCTATACCTAATATCTATCCAAATTCAACCGAAAAACAGTAACTAAGTAAAGATATTTGTTTATAAATTTTGCTTTTCGATATTTATAAAATAAATATGACGAGAACAGTGTCTCTTGGTCATATTTTTTGATGGGATATTTAGTGTAGTTTAATTTAAATAATTCTGTCATTAACATTATAGTAAAATTGCTAAAATTCTAGTATAACAATTACAGAATATTACGTGTGCTTTCAATAAATATCTTTCTTTTATTTATGAATATTGATCGATTACTCTCGATCTAAATCGATCGTTGACAACACTACGTTACTTCTGTGGTACCGTGCGGTGCGCTTCACTAGTTGCAAATGTCAAACAATTTAAATTGTTTCGGAAAACCCGGAAAACGAAGTTGCCATAGCCATACAATTGTGAATAAAATTTCACAAATAAGTAATTTTATGCTCACGTCGGCGCGCTGTAATAGATATTGTTTCAAATCTGGATGAAGATACAATGATTGCCGCGTCTGAACCGTTGGTATGTTATTCTAATCAGCTTACATTCCACATCATGGCTTTTGTATAAAAACAATAATATTTTTGGGGTGCCGGCAAATGTAAATAATATGTTTGGAACGTCTAATTTATGTTCTGGTTGATTCTTTAGTTACATGTCTTACTGGGCATTTTTTTGTGTAGATAAATGCTTTTTTAAGTACCAAAATCCAGAAAATCAACAATACTATATCCTAACCTCTAGATTTTAAAATATAGCGACAGAATTAATTATGCTATCACCTAATGTATGTATTTAAACCCTTATATATATTGAGGGCAACATATAAAAACCAAATATATCAAGAGTATTTAAGAATCTTACAGACTTTGGAGATTAAGATATACTTGCTGTTGTTAGAGTTAATAAACTAACATGTATGATATTTTCTATTTGTTATTGGCTGGTTCTCTTTAAAACTGCAACGTGGATAACACACATAATTAACTAGGGTTAGAAAGTTCCAATACAGTATAAATTCAACATCAATCAACTTCATTATTGCAATAGTGGAGAACTACTTTGAAATGAACTCCAAAATTTTTAATTGTCTTTTAAAGAGGATCATAGAGATCAGATAAAGTCATGATTCAGTGAAGTAAATGCTATCAAAGTTTAACATTATTGTTTTCAAAAAAGTTTTATTCAGATTTTCATTATACTAGAATGAATGTGTGTAAGCTAATTTTTATGACATATATGTATTACCAATTACCGAATACCTTTAGTTATTCAATACTGATCATTAAACATATCCATAATAATAAATAAATTGCAGGAGTTTGTTCCGCACGGTAGAACCGTGTTAGTGAAGCACCCAGGTCAGATATACGGCAGAGGTCACAACACATCAGCATCGGAGAATTCTCTCCTCTACAAGTTAACCAACTTTGCTATTAAAGATGAGAGTTTACTTGAGGCCAGGGAGACAGAATCGCAGGAGTGGTGGAGCATCCGCGAGGTTTATTACAGGAGTTATGATGGTAAATATTACTAGTAAGATGTTATTGATATGAGAATATTTGAGGACTTATTGTTGTGCTAAATATGTTTATGTCAACTATTATTTTCATTAACAAAAATCAAAATGAATGCTATTGTAAATAGTTAATTGTTTTCTTATTAATTTGCAGTGGCGTAACAATAGGGTTTACTGGTGGTAGGTCTCTCATATGTGAGAGGCTGCCTGGGTGGGTACCACCGCAATGTCTATTTCTCCCGTCAAACAGCAGTTTAAATGCACTGTTGTGTTTCGGATTGAAGGACATTGTAGCCAGAGTAACTACTGGACATATTGAGACTTAACAACTTATGTCTCAGGATGGCGAGCGCAGTGGAATGCCAAGCATTGCTTTATAGTTCAAGATGTTGTTTGGTTTTGCTACTGTTCATGAGCGGTCGCATCGCTTACCATCAGGCGAACGGCATGCTCGTCTCGCCATTCACAGCAATAAAAAAAAAAAAAAAAAAAAAGAGTCTCAGGGCCGTCAGGGCTCTGGCTAGATAGGGCCTCGGCCTTAAACCGAGAACCAAAAACCTTAAAATTTTTAATTTAATGAATTTTAAGTATATATTTTCTAAATAAATTTGTATATTTCTTGTTCTAGAAATTATTTAAGAGGTAGGAGAAAAACGAAAGGGAAAGAGGGAGTCGGCGATGAATATAAAGTTATCTGAAATCAGTCAGTACTTTCGGAACGAGCAATTTATTAATGAGTCTCGGAAATGATCAAATGGACGAAACTAAAAATTCCATAATAGCAAAACCTAACGATAGAGAATATTCAGACCTAAAACAACCACAAGTACGAGCAAACATGAAATTCAACCCTATTTAGGAGTGTAAGCTCGATAGTTCCTTCTTAAGAGATAGTGGCAATAAATAATAAAATACATAAACTAACAAATGTCCCCGTTCTACGTTTTGCTGCCTATTTTGTCTTGATGGCGGAATCGCTGGAGGAGCTGCAATAGATGCAGACGGTCTAGATTCAGCCTCACAGGCAATAGGTCTTTAAATTAACTCCGACAAAACCAAACTAATGAGCCACAACCGCAGACCTGTTGCTGTATGTGGCCACCAGCTTGAAGTTGTTTCTGATTTATCTGGCTGGGGCAGACCCTTTAACTAGGTAGAAACATCTTTGAGAAGATGCTACAAGTCTTCACGTCACCTTTCCAAAAAGCTTGAAAACGATAGCTTTCAAACCAGTGCGACCTACGGTGTTGAGACTTGGCCACGTACAGCACTACTGATCCACTAGTTTATAGTCGCTTAGCGAGCTATAGAGCGTGCTATGCTCGGAGTCCCGTTGGAAGCTAAGATCCGTAGTGATCTTATCGGTCAGAGAACCAAAGTTATAGACATAGCACACAGGATTAGCTTATGTGGCAGTGAGCTGGCCACATCTGTCGAAGAACCGATAACCGTTGGAGTAAACGTGTGCTTGAGTGGAGGCCGCATGTTGGCTAACGTGGTGTAGGACGCCTACCAGCTAAGTGACGAGTGAAGATTTGCAAAAGTTCGCTACGATATGCTGGGTGTAACGAGCTGACAACAGGGTGAAATGGCGTAATTTGGAGGAGGCCCATATCCATATAATAATAGCGGTTACATTGGACATTAGAAGAGGAGCAACAATCCATATAAAAAAAATAAACATTGTTTTTACGCCAAGAGCTTACGGCTATCAGGGCATTCTCTATATCCACGAATTTACTAATTTATTATAGTTTTCGTGGACATAGAGAATGCCCTGATAGCCGTAATAAAGCAGTTACTAGCAAAATTTGATCCTGATTTAGACGAATGGGTAAATAAGTCCAGGGGCCAGATGAAATACTTAAGAGCGTTTATACCCTGCACGCGCTTTTTGGCTTAAAAATAGGACTTTTCAAATGAGTTAATAGCCACCAATAAACAATTTAAAGGAAAAATAATTATTATTAATTTTAGAAAAGGTTGTCATCTAGGGATTTTGGTGGAAAACATTATAGATTGATGGATAATTTGTGAGTACTATACGGATTACTGAACACAAGTTTCGTTATTTAGGCTTTAAATGGCAATTTAGAAGCTTAAGATATCCGAAACCACTAAATATAAGATGAAAATAAAAATATTATCAGACTAATAAGACCCTTATGGAGGGATTTTGCTGAGAAAAATAATCTTTTTATGTTTCGTTCCTGAAAAATAAAAATTTAAACAATGCGAAATTATTCAGAAACTCTCGTCAAGAACATATTTTTTTTCACCAACTTATCGTACATAATTTTTTATAGCAATTGCATATTACAATAGAAGAACATCTTATCAATAAATTACCATTTTTATATTTCAACAAAATTAGTTTTCATGTTTTTTACAAATATTTTAAAAACCACTATAAAACACGCTGTCCGACGTGGATCAAATCAGACCGCCGCAAGGCCTTCTAGAGGGAGGACGTATCGCTCGTCGCTCCGGCCTGGCTGCAGTCGATTATGCCGCGCGTAGTAAAAATAGCCACGCGCGGAATGCGATTACCACATCTTAGTACTTTGGTAGTAAAATATTTAATTATTTTTATTACCTACAATGATTTTGTAGTGAGTATAAATTATGTTTCAGGTAATATAATGGGATGTAATTCCGAGGCTAAATTATGTTATGTATTGTAAAATAAAATTAAATATATTTCGTAATTGTAAGGGGTTGTAAGGCCCCTAACACTAATTATGTGTTCGAACACGAAATGATTAATAAAACGTCGTAGTGTATACTGATTGAACACTGATTTGAATGCAACTTAACAATGTAATAATAACGAAAATATGATTAGTATCCAAAATTTGTATTATTCTTTGCTTGCACAGTAATATTTGTCTACTTATAATGCAAATAAAATATTTTTATGATTTTTTATTACAGTTACATTTCAATTGAATATTTGAAGCGCACGGATCAAAGTTGTTTGAGCCGATTGTATAGCGGGCCGACGCGGCAGCTCTACGCACACAGCTTTGGTCGCTTATGTGTGCGTGAAATTAACGAAGAAATACCTATAGTTGACTTTGCGCGCAAGGTGTATACGCTCTTAAGTTCGAAAATGCAGAATGAGCTAATTCCTGTTTTGGACCTAAAAATCCATTATCTTATATATAAAAATGAATCGCAAAATGTGTTGGTAACCGCATAATTCAACAACGCCTGGACCAATTTGGCTGATTTTGGTCTTGAAATATTCGTGGAAGTCCTGGGAAGGTTTTAGGGGTGAGAAAAATAGGAAAATTTCTGAGGAAGATACTAAAAACCTTTTTTTTGGGTATCGTTTAAGCGTGATGCGTCCAGCCAATATAGGATGATCTTTGTTTATTTGACGGGAGACGTAAAAGACGGTCCAGCTTCAACTACCATCCAACGTAAAATGATCTATCTTTCCATTGTCTTTCATTGACGGCTGACGAAATAGAACAAAATTCAAAAAATGTGTACATCGTGTATATAATATTTTCTAGATACGGCGTCTTGCGCATAATTTTGTGAAATATAAATTGAAATCATGTCCATATCTACCAAAATCGCCCATTGTTTTTTGAGATTATTGCAACAGTTTTAAACAAGGTATACTCTATCGAAGCGTTTTGCCGGAGTACACCAAAATATATCTAATTATAATTTTTCGTTTTCATAAACGACATTGTTTTTGAATTGATCTTTTAGATGCGCTGGGGGACATATTTAAATTTCGCATTAATATTGTTTTTAGACTCAAGAATAAAAAGAATATTGGTACGTTGATGCCGTATCTAGACATTATAACGAAACGATATGCAGTTTTATATTTTTAAATATTTGTTCTATTACTTACGTCACCTGGTAAGGCAGTATGAAGGTTTTATTAATTTGTATATGGTAACGTACTAGACGCGACTGCCAACAAGTTAACGATGGTCACGGGTTCAAATCCCAGGGCACACCTCTGACTTTTCGGATTAAATTCTACGTGAAATAAAATCCGCCAACCCGCACTAAGCCAGCAGGGTGGACTATAATATCTTCTTCTATAATATAAAAATGAATCGCAAAATGTGTTGGTAAGCGCATAACTCAACAACGCCTGGACCAATTTGGCCAATTCTTTTTTTAAATTGTTATTACTACTTTATTACTAACAAAAAGTAATGGCGTGCAATATTATTAGGAAAAACAGCATTTTGGTGCTGAAATAAGGGACGGAATATTGGATGGACAATAAAAAACGCTAAAGTTTTTAATGTCAAAATTTCATAAGGCAATCTTTATATTTACATGTATATGGAGAGACGGGATATAATAGAGTGGAAGGTACGGGAGAGGGCTGGGATAGCTGTCAGATTTGATAGGACGAAATGTAAATGCACGTTATAAGACGGGATGGATAATAAAAGAAAAAGGACGGGACGGATCGGGAAGAGACTGAACAGACGGATGAGACGGGATTGAGCCAGACAGTAGGATAGCTATGTCAAGTTTAGGTATACAAGAGATTAATACGCAAAATAACATGTATTTGGTGTGGAGTGGAATCAAAAAATATATGCACCCAGGCGAAGCTGGGTCGGGCCGCTAGTATTTAATAAAACTTAAGATTTTTTCTAAAATAGACCGATTATGTGAAGTTTTTCGCTACTGGGTGATAGAAAGAAATGAAAATGGAATCCAAAAGCCCCCGTTTATCGTTATTACAGAAACCTTTTTAGAATTTAGGAAGAAGAGTTATGTTCATAATCCGATAAGGAATATGAGGCCATGCCATTAGAAGATTTTTTGATGTACTGTATCAGCCCATATAAGTTCGATTGCAGGGCATGCGCCTCCCCTACAATCGAAAATACGATTAAGAGTGATTAGACCATAATATTGGTCAGGGATGCTCCTATCTAGTGGTCATGGCCTGCCCTAATATAGGTGCTACGAGTACGCGACCTCGGCCCCCGAGCTACTGCAGTCACCTTAACTTCCCGTCCGTGACTGCAGTATCCACTCCCTCAGGCCATACTCTCCTTTCCTATAACATCCTCTACCCACAAATCCTATTTCTTTTCCCTGGTTAATAGCGGGCAGCAACGTCATTAACGCCAGTCCCCTACTGCGCTCGCCAACCCGCCTGCCAAGCGTGGCGAGTATTGGCAAATACCCCCTTAATGGCGACACAAATTGAGACCAGGCCCCCAGTCCCCGGCAGCCCCACTATTCCTGGCTATGGTAGCGGTCAAGGTTACGGTGGGGCAGGGGGTGCTAAGAATCCCCGGGTTGGCCCCGGCTACCACCCCCGACGACGACTGGCCCTGGTAACACACAACATACGCACATTGAGGACAGACGAGAAGATTGTCGAACTGGAAGAAGAATTGAGCAGGTTACACTGGGACATTCTGGGGTTATCGGAAGTCCGAAGAATCGGGGAGGATACGATAACTCTGAAGTCTGGTAACCTGCTCTTCTACCGGGGAGACGACCAACAGTCCCGAGGAGGTGTCGGATTTCTCGTCCACAAGTCTCTCATCAACAACATCGTATCCATCGAAAGTGTGTCGAGCAGGGTAGTATACCTTATACTCAGAATATCTAAAAGATATTCGTTGAAGGTCATACAGGTATACGCGCCGACCTCGACACACCCAGATGAAGAAGTAGAGGAAATGTATGAGGACATAAGTCGGGCCATACATACTTCCAAAACCTACTTCAATGTTGTTATGGGAGACTTCAACGCAAAGTTGGGCAAGGGAAGCGATGCAGAGTTGAAAGTGGGGCAATTTGGACATGGGCAACGGAACCTCAGGGACTCTTTGCGATGAACTCTTTTTTCCAGAAGCCGCCTCACAGGAAATGGACCTGGCTGAGTCCTGACGGTTCTACGAGAAACGAGATAGATTATATCTTGACAACGAATAGACGGATATTCAGAGATGTCTCTGTGATCAACAGGGTGAAAACCGACAGTGATCACCGAATGGTTAGGGGCACACTGAATATCAATGTCCAATCGGAAAGGCGTCGCTTGATGAAATCTACGCTCCGACCTACTCGCGCCCATATCCAAAACCCCGAGAGCTTTCAACTCGAGCTGACAAATCGCTTTGATTGTCTAGGAGAAAGCCTTGCAGTGGACGAGCTAAACAGCGGTTTGGTAGAAGCTGTCCATACGGTGGGATAAGTATTTTAGACCTCGCCGTAGAGATAGACCACAAAAACTCTCGATCTACACTCTTGACCTCATGGCCGAACGTCGATCTTTAGTGCTGCAGTCTTCCGTTGACGCCGAAGCATATCGGCGGCTCAATAGACAGATCTGGAAGTCCTTGCGACACGATGTCCGTGCTCACAATACTGTGAGCATTAAGGAGACAATTGAGCGGAACGGAGGCTCCAAAGTATTTGCAAGAGACTTGTCTATTGGGCAAAGCCAGTTGTCTAGGCTGAAGACGGACGACGGCCGCGTGGTATCGACGAGGGCAGAGGTATTAAGGGAGATCGAGAGGTTCTACGGACAGCTTTACACCTCGGTTGCCCAACCTGCTGTTAGCTCGGCCGAAGACCCAAGAGCCGAGTTGATCCGACACTTTAGCGATGATATCCCGGACATCAGCCTGTGTGAGATTGAGATGGCCCTGAAGCAACTTAAAAACAACAAGGCGCCGGGCGAGGACGGAATAACTTTAGAGCTTCTGAAAGCGGGCGGAACGCCGGTACTTAAGGCCTACAGAGGCTCTTCAATTCCGTTCTCCTCGAGGGCTCAACGCTAGAGGCATGGAGCAGGAGCGTGGTGGTACTGTTCTTCAAAAAAGGTGATAACACTTTGCTGAAAAACTACAGGCCCATCTCGCTCCTGAGCCATGTCTATAAGTTGTTTTCGAGGGTCATCACAAATCGTCTCGAACGCAGGTTTGATGACTTCCAGCCTCCCGAACAAGCCGGTTTCCGAAAATGCTTTAGTACCATAGACCACATCAATACGCTTCGGCAAGTTATACAAAAGCCGAGGAATATAACTTGCCGCTTTGTTTAGCGTTTGTGGACTATGAGAAAGCCTTTGATTCGATCGAGACTTGGGCTGTGCTACAGTCTCTCCAGCGGTGCCATATCGACTATCGGTACATCTAAGTGTTGAAGTGTATATACAACAACGCCACCATGTCGGTCCGAGTACAAGATCAGAGTACGAAGGCTATTCCACTACAGAGAGGCGTGAGACAGGGAGATGTCATATCTCCGAAACTGTTCACTGCCGCGCTGGAAAATGCCTTCAAACTCTTGCAGTGTAAAGGATTCGGCATCAACATCAACGGCGAGTATATCACTCACCTTCGGTTTGCCGACGATATTGTAGTCTTGGCAGAATCGCTGGAAGACCTTAGCACTATGCTCGAAGACCTCAATCGAGTCTCCCAACAGGTGGGTCTTAAAATGAACATGGACAAAACGAAGATCATGTCGAATGTCCATGTTGTGCCCACCCCCATCGGTGTTGGGGGCTCGACTCTTGAAGTTGTTGACGAATATGTCTATTTAGGACAAGTGGTCCGGTTAGGCAGGTCCAACTTCGAGAGAGGGGTCAATCGAATTCGGTCGAATCCAACTCGGTTGGGCAGCGTTCGGGAAACTACGCGACGTCTTCTCGTCCAAAATACCTCAGTGCCTTAAATCGAAAGTCTTCGATAGTTGTGTGTTGCCAGTGATGACTTACGGCACCGAGACGTGGCCTCTCACTATGGGCCTTATTAGGAAGCTCAAAGTCACTCAACGAGATATGGAGAAGGCTATGCTCGGGGTTTCCCTACGAGATCGAATCAGAAATGAGGAGATCCGTAGGAGAACTAAAATAACCGACATAGCCCACCGGATTAGCAAGTTGAAGAGGCAATGGGCAGGGCACATAGCGCGGAGATCTGATGACCGATGGAAGTGCTCCATTCGAGCACTTTCTGGAGTCAGAAAGTGCTCGAATGGAGGCCGCGTATCGGAAAGCGCAGCGTAGGATGTCCACCCACAAGATGGTCCGACGACCTGGTAAAGGTCGCGGGACGTCGCTGGATGCAGGCTGCCTCCAACAGGTCTCTGATGGAAATCATTGGGGGAGGCCTATGTTCAGCAGTGGACTTCCTTTGGCTGATGGATGGATGGATGGATGAGACCATAATATAGTCCACCACGCTGGCCTAGTGCGGGTTGGCGGACCTTACATACCATAGAAATTCTTGCAAATCGCTATGGTATGGAGGTTTTCTCACGATGTTTTCATTCACCGTCATAGGGCTTGGTGATTGACTATCAATACACATGACTCCGAAAAGTCAGAGGAGTGCACTGGGATTCAAACCCACGACCACCATGAACATGTTGGCGGTCCGCGTCTGTTCCGTTTATCAACAGGCCAGCACGAAACTTTAAAAAATATTCATAAAAACGAAACTACAATATTCATTTTTTTACATCTATGAAGGGCCCCATTTGAATATCTTTGCCACGGGCCCCCGATGGTGTAGTTACGCCACTGTTAATTTGTGACTGTATTTGACTTCTTCAGTGCATAAATGGCCTTAACTTGCAAGATTACTTGAAAGTTATGGTACCTTTTGTTTTAAGATCCCAATTTTGCAATCTCAAATTGAGGTAATCAGACATCCCGATCTGAACAAATTACTGTCAGTCAATGTAGTTTTTTTTTTCCAAACTGACTCCTTATCTTGTGCTTAGAAAGCCCACCATCTTGAATCTGCATTCTACACCATAAATATGTACCTACTACTAAAAAGTTTTTCTGTTATAGAAATGGAAGAAGATCAACCACAGCAGAAATACTCTAAGTATGACAACTCTGAGTCATTCCGTCCTCCCAGCAGATTGAAGAATGACTTCAACATTTCCATCAAGTCTGAGCTTTTATCCAGCATGAAAAAAATGGAAGCAGATGGTATCACCTCAGCGGGTCCGTCCCGAGGAGGCAGTGCTAACAGTTCTAGTAATATGTCAAAGAAATTTAACTTAAGCTCATCAAGAAAGAGTCCTAAACGAAAACCATTGAATCCAAAGACTGATAGTTCGTATGAAGAGGAGCTGTATGTAAAAGGATGTACTGCAGTTTGGTCTAAGGGTGAGTCTATTTTCTTATTATCATTATTGACCCATAATTTCGTAAAATAGGCATTTTTTTTTAAAACAAGAGCAAAATATGAACAACTTTATCATTCCATTTTTTTTATCGCAATGTATGGTGAGACGGGCATGCCTTCACCTGATTGTAACCAATATGACCGCTCATCAGCAGTACAACCAAACAACACATGGAATTACAAAGTCATTCTTGGCATTCCACTGCGCCCACCATTCTGAGACGTTAGATTGAAATAAAACTATTATTGACAGCCTTGACAGCCTCTGTGGCGCAGTTGGTTAGACGCCGCCTGCGAAACGAGAGGCCGCGGGTTCGATCCCCGCACCGAGAGAAATGTTTGTGCGGCTCACAAATATTTCTTCCAGGTTGGGTGTTTGTGAGACCGAAAAGTCTCTCGTAGTTCCTGATACCCACGACACAAGACTCGATCTTAGTGTGTGGTCAGGACTATGTATGTGACTGTTGGGTCTTATTTATTTATTTATTATTTATTGTTTACGGATTTTATCGCGATAAAATAATAATTTATTTCAATTTAAATAATAGTTTTATTTCAATGTGTAACATTCGCGTAAATCTAAGAAACCATGAGACGTAAGATGTTAAGTCTTATATGTCAAGTAGTTAGTCTGGCTACAATGACCTTCAAACGGAAACACAACAGGCCATTAGCACTGCTGTTTAGTGGCAGAAATAGACGTTGCGGTGGTACCTACCCAGATGGCCACTCTTATATAGTAGATCTACCACCAGTACTAAACAGTAATGTATTAAACAAAAAACTAATATTTGTACTTCCAGGTTTAATATCGACACCAGCTACAAAACTGACAAGCCCTGAACAACGAGAAACTATAAGCTGTTACACTATAGAAAATCCAATTAAACACGCGGCTTTTTGCAACTTTTACGTCGATGTAAACAACACAATGCTTATAGACGCTCTAAACTCCCAAATAGGGGATGTGAAGAAAAATATCAAGATTGAGGATACTACGGAACATATACAAACTGAGACATTACCTTCTATAGTACTTGTGGATAATAAATGTATGAGAGTATTCGCCAAAGACGGTCAAGAGTATATTACCAACATACCATTCCAAGTTAAAAAGATATGGCCTATGAAATATGGTCTGTTATTGGAGAAAGAAGCAACTTCTCAACTACACAACTCTATACATAATTCATTTCTGAAGCTAAATGAGTCCCACAATAGCTCTTTTTCAAAATCAAAAACTAATTTGTTTAATATGAGTGCTAAGTTACGAGCTGAGTCTGTGTCTGGATATGACCATGATGTTCCGTTGCCGACATGTTTCTCCCTAACTCACCCATTGGACGAAGTTATACCGGTATTGATCAAGTCACCAGCTTTAGGACTTCAGTATTACAATGATGGTGATGTACAAATAATATATGTGAATGACAACCCAAGCATAATATTATTGTATGATTGGAAATTAGCAATACATTCACTTTGGAAGATACGAAAAGCAACAAGAGATGAATGCCTAGCTATGTGTCCGAATATGAATTCAACTACAACAGTGTTTAGCCAATCATATGATTATATAGGCAGTCCAATGCACAGTCATAGAAATACAACAAATTGGACCGGTCTAGGCAGTCCATTTCAGTCAAGAAAAGCCCCTAACACTCCAACAGCTTCTCGGTCAAGATTGAACAGTCCTATGGCAAATTTATTCCATCAGCAAGGAATGTCTCCCCATGCATCTATAGGACAAGCTTCTTGCACCTCAATGATGGCAAATACTTTACCGCAAACGCCGCCAACATTACCTTTATATCCTGACATATGCTTGGATCATATTTGGACAGACAGCCAAATGATACGGAGAGATACATTATACTGCCCAAAAGATACAAAGACTTTTCTACACACAGATCTGGTTGGCCATGACTATTTATGCTTTATAGTGAAGGTGGCTGGAGTGAGTAAGCTCCAGATATTGAGGCTGCAGAAATCTCACTCACATGGGCATCATACGAAGACTAATTTGATAGTTGGTGCGGTGTCATCGGTGATAGCTAAGGATGCTGTTGTGCTGGACCATTTGAGGATGATAGCGTTGATTGATGATGCTGGAAACATTATACTGCAGTCTGGAAATTATGTTGTTGGGAAGGTGAGTGTTGAATTCATATCAACCATTAGTATATCGCTATTTATATTTATACATTTGCTTCACACTAGTTGAGTGTTGCATCTGATCGGCAGCCAATTATAATAATATTTGTTGCGCTGCTGTCTATGATGAATATATCAAGTGTAATCAGACGCAATATTCGAATTTCGTTTCGGGTCAGAGAGTTACCAACCAGCAGTAATCTGTAACAAATTGCTATTGCTGCAACAAATTGCTGGGTCTGCAACAAATGTTTAGTAAAAGATTGTTACGTTCTGCAATTGTCTTGAGCCCATGGTGAGAATTGCAATTGTTCTATCAACTCCTTGTATTAGTTTTTCTTTTGATTAATTTCGATGCCGAAGACAAGCAAGTCCCCTGAGAGACTCTATGAGCCCCAGAGCTCGGTGTGAATTGTTTGCTTGGCACTGTTAAAGACAAGCTAGTGTCCTTGAGAGACTCGTCGAGCTCCGGAGCTTGGTGTCTATTTTGTGTGGCACCGTATGATGATGGCTGACGGGAGTGGCAGTCGTAGGTGGAATGTTGATGAGGAGCTCCAGAGCTTGGTGTCTATTTTGTGTGGCACTGTTGATGGTGGCTGACAGGAGTGGCAGTGGTGGGTGGCATATTTATGAGGAGCTTGGTGTAAATTGTTTGAGTGGCACTATTGATGGGTGACAGGAGTGACAGTGTTTAGCATGATGATGGTGCTGGTCTCTCGTTTGCGTGGCACTGTTGATGGGTCATGGGTGGTATGATGCTGGTGGTCCCTTGTTTGTGCCACTATTGATGGGTGGCATGATGCTGCCTCGCCAGGTGCACGTGGGCGGCGTGCTGGCTCGTCAGCTGGAGACTGGGTCGCGTCGCTCGCACCTGTCTCCGTTCCCTCGACGCAGCAGCCTGCTGCCAGCTCGCCAGGACGCCGGCTTCGATGACTCGGCGCTGCATCTGCTGTCGCCTGTGCCGCATCACGCCGCGTCCAGGGTCGAGCATAAGGATACCGGTACTTGTTATCACTATTGTAAACAAAATAGTAATAATTTTTTTTTTCATAAATTATTTCGCCTCCTTTATACATAACAAAATAGTAAATTGAATTTGAAAAGGTCAGCATGTAACATAATAACTTTCATTGCATTGTTTTATCGCGAATTTGGTTTAATTTTTTCATTGTTATACGACTCTCGACTTACCGTCTGTCTCGTGACTTACGTAGTTTTATTTCAATGTGTGACCTTCGCGTAAATCTAAAAAACCATTATAATAACTTTGATTTTGTCCAGTGCCCTCAGGTCTAACGGGTCTACTGGACGCAGCAGGCTCGCGTCTGACCCTACAGTTCGACTCCAACCAGATGTACCGGATCTCTCTTCCCGCGCTGTCTCGATCCACGCTCGTCACGAGATGCCACGCCGCACTCACCGCCATACTGCCCAAGGATGTTACTATGCAGGTAAAACTTTAATATGGTAATTATAAGTATATGCAATGACAAGTAGACTGATTAACAAAGGCTTGCAGGATTGGAAGATGGTACCAATGGAATTTTTGTGCAGCCACTTTTATCGTCTACAAAATTTATTTTTGGACCTGATTGTATTATCGTGAAAAATCCCATATACATATATTCAAATATCGATTTCGAGTTAAATTAAAACCTTAACAAAATACATATTTGTATTACAGGTGATAATAAAATGGTATGGTGTTCGCAATGCACCTGGGACCCAGGATCTCAGTCCGGAGCAAGAATGGTCTATGTTCTCTAACTTACTCTTCTCTTTAATTGGATATGACGTGGAAAGACTCCATAGCGCCAGCAACGACGACCAAGGAGAGACCGTTGAAGTCGTCAGCAAGAAACAACGGACTTCTAGCGACGGAACCACCGACGACTGGGAATATCTACTCAACTCCAAACTACACAAAGCTATTGGCAACTCTCTAGCATCGATACTAAACCTCCCGCCAGTAAACATCGATAACAAACATCGATACATCGACAATAATGTCGATACTGACAAACCAGTGCAGTTTAATACCAATGGGCTTCTATTTCCATACATAATACATGTGTTATATTCCTTTCATCTTGTATATGAAGAGATAAAGTTAAATACACTGTTATTCGATGATTTGAAACCTTTATCGATGTGTTTGTACCAGTTATCGAAAGATTTAAAACTGGAGAATTATGTGAATCACTACTGGTTGGACTTCCCTACAGAGTATACTTTGGACTGCGAAGATTATGAGTCTCAGATGACGGATGATGTATTAGAGAAACTGTCTGAACCCACGTTCTTCAGTAGAGAACCGCCGCATATATTCAGTTATTTGAATTCTATGTTGAAAGATGTTGATGTTGGATACTATCCTTATTTGGTGGATGTTAATACAATGTCCAAGGATCTTATTGAGGTGAGTTGTTTATTTTTTTTTTAGAATTTGTTTGCATACAACTTGGTTGTAAAAGTCGGGATCTTTTATGGTAGCAGATAAGTTGGTTCATAAACGGAGGTAATAATTCTCAATGTGTATATTGCTGATGAATTTGCACAGAACTTTACTAATTAAGAGATATTGTAATGGAATTAAAATTATAAATTAAAGAGTTAATGTTGTTGTGAATCGATGTTGCTTCATATGATTTATTTTTTGATAGCATTGGCATGGTTTTATGTATAAACCTATAATTTTAATATAATATTTTGACTAAAAATGCCTTCGCATTTAAGATTGTTCTTACGTATAGAGAGAAATGTTTGCGCGGCCCTTAAATATTTCTTCCGGGTCTGGGTGTTTATGAAACTGAAATGTCTCTTGTAGTTCCTGATACCCACGACACAAGACTTGACCTTAATGTGGGATCAGGATCAGGTGTGTGCGCGGTGTGTATGTGTGTGTGTATGTGTTTAGTAATGTTGTGCGGCAGGTGCTGTGCGTGGTGGCGCGGGCGCGTGCGCGGGCGTGTGCGCGGTGTGTATGTGTGTGTGTATGTGTTTAGTAATGTTGTGCGGCAGGTGCTGTGCGTGGTGGGCGCGGGCGCGTGCGCGGGCGTGTGCGCGGTGTGTATATGTGTGTGTATGTGTTTAGTAATGTTGTGCGGCAGGTGCTGTGCGTGGTGGGCGCGGGCGCGTGCGCGGGCGTGTGCGCGGTGTGTATGTGTGTGTGTATGTGTTTAGTAATGTTGTGCGGCAGGTGCTGTGCGTGGTGGGCGCGGGCGCGTGCGCGGGCGTGTGCGCGGTGTGTATGTGTGTGTGTATGTGTTTAGTAATGTTGTGCGGCAGGTGCTGTGGCGTGGGTGGGCGCGGGCGCGTGCGCGTGCGTGTGCGCGGTGTGTATGTGTGTGTGTATGTGTTTAGTAATGTTGTGCGGCAGGTGCTGTGCGTGGTGGGCGCGTGCGCGGGCGTGTGCGCGGTGTGTATGTGTGTGTGTATGTGTTTAGTAATGTTGTGCGGCAGGTGCTGTGCGTGGTGGGCGCGGGCGCGTGCGCGTGCGTGTGCGCGGTGTGTATGTGTGTGTGTATGTGTTTAGTAATGTTGTGCGGCAGGTGCTGTGCGTGGTGGGCGCGTGCGCGGGCGTGTGCGCGGTGTGTATGTGTGTGTGTATGTGTTTAGTAATGTTGTGCGGCAGGTGCTGTGCGTGGTGGGCGCGTGCGCGGGCGTGTGCGCGGTGTGTATGTGTGTGTGTATGTGTTTAGTAATGTTGTGCGGCAGGTGCTGTGCGTGGTGGGCGCGGGCGCGTGCGCGGGCGTGTGCGCGGTGTGTATGTGTGTGTGTATGTGTTTAGTAATGTTGTGCGGCAGGTGCTGTGCGTGGTGGGCGCGGGCGCGTGCGCGGGCGTGTGCGCGGTGTGTATGTGTGTGTGTATGTGTTTAGTAATGTTGTGCGGCAGTGCTGTGCGTGGTGGGCGCGGGCGCGTGCGCGGGCGTGTGCGCGGTGTGTATGTGTGTGTGTATGTGTTTAGTAATGTTGTGCGGCAGGTGCTGTGCGTGGTGGGCGCGTGCGCGGGCGTGTGCGCGGTGTGTATGTGTGTGTGTATGTGTTAGTAATGTTGTGCGGCAGGTGCTGTGCGTGGTGGGCGCGGGCGCGTGCGCGGGCGTGTGCGCGGTGTGTATGTGTGTGTGTATGTGTTTAGTAATGTTGTGCGGCAGGTGCTGTGCGTGGTGGGCGCGGGCGCGTGCGCGGGCGTGTGCGCGGTGTGTATGTGTGTGTGTATGTGTTTAGTAATGTTGTGCGGCAGGTGCTGTTGCGTGGTGGGCGCGGGCGCGTGCGCGGGCGTGTGCGCGGTGTGTATGTGTGTGTGTATGTGTTTAGTAATGTTGTGCGGCAGGTGCTGTGCGTGGTGGGCGCGGGCGCGTGCGCGGGCGTGTGCGCGGTGTGTATGTGTGTGTGTATGTGTTTAGTAATGTTGTGCGGCAGGTGCTGTGCGTGGTGGGCGCGGGCGCGTGCGCGGGCGTGTGCGCGGTGTGTATGTGTGTGTGTATGTGTTTAGTAATGTTGTGCGGCAGGTGCTGTGCGTGGTGGGCGCGGGCGCGTGCGCGGGCGTGTGCGCGGTGTGTATGTGTGTGTGTATGTGTTTAGTAATGTTGTGCGGCAGGTGCTGTGCGTGGTGGGCGCGGGCGCGTGCGCGGGCGTGTGCGCGGTGTGTATGTGTGTGTGTATGTGTGTGTGTATGTGTTTAGTAATGTTGTGCGGCAGGTGCTGTGCGTGGTGGGCGCGGGCGCGTGCGCGTGCGTGTGCGCGGTGTGTATGTGTGTGTGTATGTGTTTAGTAATGTTGTGCGGCAGGTGCTGTGCGTGGTGGCGCGGGCGCGTGCGCGGGCGTGTGCGCGGTGTGTATGTTGTGTGTGTATGTGTTTAGTAATGTTGTGCGGCAGGTGCTGTGCGTGGTGGGCGCGTGCGCGGGCGTGTGCGCGGTGTGTATGTGTGTGGTATGTGTTTAGTAATGTTGTGCGGCAGGTGCTGTGCGTGGGGCGCGGGCGCGTGCGCGGGGCGGTGCGCGGGTGTATGTGTGTGTGTATGTGTTTAGTAATGTTGTGCGGCAGGTGCGTGCGTGGTGGGCGCGGGCGCGTGCGCGGGCGTGTGCGCGGTGTGTATGTGTGTGTGTATGTGTTTAGTAATGTTGTGCGGCAGGTGCTGTGCGTGGTGGCGCGTGCGCGGGCGTATTTTGCGCGTGTGTATGTGTGTGTGTATGTGTTTAGTAATGTGTGCGGCAGGTGCTGTGCGTGGTGGCGCGGGCTGCGTGCTGCGGGCGTGTGCGCGGTGTGTATGTGGTGGTGTATGTGTTTAGTAATGTTGTGCGGCAGGTGCTGTGCGTGGTGGGCGCGGGCGCGTGCGCGGGCGTGTGCGCGGTGTGTATATGTGTGTGTATGTGTTTAGTAATGTTGTGCGGCAGGTGCTGTGCGTGGTGGGCGCGGGGCGCGTGCGCGGGCGTGTGCGCGGTGTGTATGTGTGTGTGTATGTGTTAGTAATGTTGTGCGGCAGGTGCTGTGCGTGGTGGGCGCGGGCGCGTGCGCGGGCGTGTGCGCGGTGTGTATGTGTGTGTGTATGTGTTTAGTAATGTTGTGGCGGCAGGTGCTGTGCGTGGTGGGCGCGGGCGCGTGCGCGTGCGTGTGCGCGGTGTGTATGTGTGTGTGTATGTGTTTAGTAATGTTGTGCGGCAGGTGCTGTGCGTGGTGGCGCGGGCGCGTGCGCGGGCGTGTGCGCGGTGTGTATGTGTGTGTGTATGTGTTTAGTAATGTTGTGCGGCAGGTGCTGTGCGTGGTGGGCGCGGGCGCGTGCGCGGGCGTGTGCGCGGTGTGTATGTGTGTGTGTATGTGTTTAGTAATGTTGTGCGGCAGGTGCTGTGCGTGGTGGGCGCGGGCGCGTGCGCGGGCGTGTGCGCGGTGTGTATGTGTGTGTGTATGTGTTTAGTAATGTTGTGCGGCAGGTGCTGTGCGTGGTGGGCGCGGGCGCGTGCGCGGGCGTGTGCGCGGTGTGTATGTGTGTGTGTATGTGTTTAGTAATGTTGTGCGGCAGGTGCTGTGCGTGGTGGGCGCGGGCGCGGGGCGTGTGCGCGGTGTGTATGTGTGTGTGTATGTGTTTAGTAATGTTGTGCGGCAGGTGCTGTGCGTGGTGGGCGCGGGCGCGTGCGCGGGCGTGTGCGCGGTGTGTATGTGTGTGTGTATGTGTTTAGTAATGTTGTGCGGCAGGTGCTGTGCGTGGTGGGCGCGGGCGCGTGCGCGGGCGTGTGCGCGGTGTGTATGTGTGTGTGTATGTGTTTAGTAATGTTGTGCGGCAGGTGCTGTGCGTGGTGGGCGCGTGCGCGGGCGTGTGCGCGGTGTGTATGTGTGTGTGTATGTGTTTAGTAATGTTGTGCGGCAGGTGCTGTGCGTGGTGGGCGCGGGCGCGTGCGCGGGTGTGTGCGCGGTGTGTATGTGTGTGTGTATGTGTTTAGTAATGTTGTGCGGCAGGTGCTGTGCGTGGTGGGCGCGGGCGCGTGCGCGGGCGTGTGCGCGGTGTGTATGTGTGTGTGTATGTGTTTAGTAATGTTGTGCGGCAGGTGCTGTGCGTGGTGGGCGCGGGCGCGTGCGCGGGCGTGTGCGCGGTGTGTATGTGTGTGTGTATGTGTTTAGTAATGTTGTGCGGCAGGTGCTGTGCGTGGTGGGCGCGGGCGCGTGCGCGGGCGTGTGCGCGGTGTGTATGTGTGTGTGTATGTGTTTAGTAATGTTGTGCGGCAGGTGCTGTGCGTGGTGGGCGCGTGCGCGGGCGTAGTGCGCGGTGTGTATGTGTGTGTGTATGTGTTTAGTAATGTTGTGCGGCAGGTGCTGTGCGTGGTGGGCGCGTGCGCGGGCGTGTGCGCGGTGTGTATGTGTGTGTGTATGTGTTTAGTAATGTTGTGCGGCAGGTGCTGTGCGTGGTGGGCGCGGGCGCGTGCGCGGGCGTGTGCGCGGTGTGTATGTGTGTGTGTATGTGTTTAGTAATGTTGTGCGGCAGGTGCTGTGCGTGGTGGGCGCGGGCGCGTGCGCGGGCGTGTGCGCGGTGTGTATGTGTGTGTGTATGTGTTTAGTAATGTTGTGCGGCAGGTGCTGTGCGTGGTGGGCGCGTGCGCGGGCGTGTGCGCGGTGTGTATGTGTGTGTGTATGTGTTTAGTAATGTTGTGCGGCAGGTGCTGTGCGTGGTGGGCGCGTGCGCGGGGCGTGTGCGCGGTGTGTATGTGTGTGTGTATGTGTTTAGTAATGTTGTGCGGCAGGTGCTGTGCGTGGTGGGCGCGGGCGCGTGCGCGGGCGTGTGCGCGGTGTGTATGTGTGTGTGTATGTGTTTAGTAATGTTGTGCGGCAGGTGCTGTGCGTGGTGGGCGCGGGGCGCGTGCGCGGGCGTGTGCGCGGTGTGTATGTGTGTGTGTATGTGTTTAGTAATGTTGTGCGGCAGGTGCTGTGCGTGGTGGGCGCGGGCGCGTGCGCGGGCGTGTGCGCGGTGTGTATGTGTGTGTGTATGTGTTTAGTAATGTTGTGCGGCAGGTGCTGTGCGTGGTGGGCGCGTGCGCGGGCGTGTGCGCGGTGTGTATGTGTGTGTGTATGTGTTTAGTAATGTTGTGCGGCAGGTGCTGTGCGTGGTGGGCGCGTGCGCGGGCGTGTGCGCGGTGTGTATGTGTGTGTGTAGTGTTTAGTAATGTTGTGCGGCAGGTGCTGTGCGTGGTGGGCGCGGGCGCGTGCGCGGGCGTGTGCGCGGTGTGTATGTGTGTGTGTATGTGTTTAGTAATGTTGTGCGGCAGGTGCTGTGCGTGGTGGCGCGGGCGCGTGCGCGGGCGTGTGCGCGGTGTGTATGTGTGTGTGTATGTGTTTAGTAATGTTGTGCGGCAGGTGCTGTGCGTGGTGGGCGCGGGCGCGTGCGCGGGCGTGTGCGCGGTGTGTATGGTGTGTGTATGTGTTTAGTAATGTTGTGCGGCAGGTGCTGTGCGTGGTGGGCGCGGGCGCGTGCGCGGGCGTGTGCGCGGTGTGTATGTGTGTGTGTATGTGTTTAGTAATGTTGTGCGGCAGGTGCTGTGCGTGGTGGGCGCGGCGCGTGCGCGGGCGTGTGCGCGGTGTGTATGTGTGTGTGTATGTGTTTAGTAATGTTGTGCGGCAGGTGCTGTGCGTGGTGGGCGCGGGCGCGTGCGCGGGCGTGTGCGCGGTGTGTATGTGTGTGTGTATTGTTTAGTAATGTTGTGCGGCAGGTGCTGTGCGTGGTGGGCGCGGGCGCGTGCGCGGGCGTGTGCGCGGTGTCGGCGCGGGACGCGGTGTGCGCGAGCAGCACGCCTCGCGCCGCACACGCGCCGCACTACGCGCATCCCTACTGCCACGCTGTACTCGCGCTCTGCCATCTAGGTAACTACCTGTATTATACTTATCGATAGCCATCATTCATAAATAGTTATAAAACCTATTTTAGTTATCCATCGAAAGGGACAAAACATTCGCTGCCCAAAATAGGTTTTAAAACTGTCTATGAATAAGACCGAATATCTACATCAAATGCACGAAAGTATTACCAGGTCAAGCTGCCTGACATGAACGCATCGAGTAACCTCCAAGTAGGTCCGATAAACATTGACTTGCTGTTATCCTTTGTTAATTTATTTGAAGCGTGATTTACCTCATAATTATTTTGCAGGCTTACCTGGCTCATCCATTTACTTCTTGCTTTTATGTTATGATTATCTTTTTACCTATTAATTTACTACTAACCGCTATGTAATAAAAATGAAGCACTTTTCTTATACACCCTGTTCCTGAAATATTACGTGATCCCACATTAATTCACGCTTCATAGTCGACTAACCATCCATGTGACCTATTTTATTATGTACAATTCATTTAACAACAAATATTTCTCCAACAGGCATGACACCCCGAGACATAGACAACCTGCCACCAGCCATAGGTCTGTTACTGCTGACAATATTCAGCCGGTGTAAGCAGAACCCTCCAGTAGACTGGCCAGTGGAAGCCTACAATTTGGTGATGAGAGAAGACCTGGCACTACAAGCAGAGATTGCTGAGAACATTAAAACCACTTCTGATTACTTTGAATGTGAGTATATACTGACTTGGTGATGTCTATGCAAATGTTGTGTGAATAAAGTTTTGTCACGATAGAGCATTGATTCGTAATGAAAATTATTTCGCGTTAGCCGAATTAATTATAGCGGTAGGCTTGTGCAGGAGTTTTGGTTTGATTAAAAGATTGTGTTATGTCTTTAAATTGCAAATAATATTTTTTTTATTATATTAATTATTCACACTTTTTATTAAATATTATAATTAAAAGCAATGTTGTTAAATAAATCATACTTATTTTTCATAAGTAATTCAATATTATGCTTTCTCATCTCAATAATACGTACATAATCATGATCTTTTGAAACTCCATTGAGGAATAAAAATGCAAAAGCCACAATGATTAGTAGACTTTCTATTTTGATCCCCACAGCTTTAGCCCTAGACTCAATGGACAAGGAAACACCATACACCCTAGTAGAGAACGCTCGAGAGGAGCCCTCACAAGGCAAAGTGAAGAAAACGACCCCAGCACGGGCATGGAGATCCTCAACACCAAGTTACTGCGGTTACTGTACCCCAGGGATCACAGGTAGGACTTCAAGCTTCTTTATACATAGGAAGAGCAATGCCGGACATGAGATTTCCATATTCCTAAGCGGCCTGTGAAAGTGGCTTCTGGTCAGTGATTAACATCTATTTGTATGACCAATTAAGATCATTCAATATATGAATAGCACTTTTGTTTTTGAAATTGTCTACTAAATAAAGTGAAGAATACAGGGTATATCAAGACTGCGAGCGAAAACCAAGCCAGTGGTAGTTTTACTGACTTCTGACACGATGCAAACGAAACATTTTGTAGAAAAGTTTTTATGTTATTTCTTTCCTACCGTCGTATTTGGGTGGCGACTGCATAGTTTTTCCTAAAATAATAATGTTATCCTTTTATTTTGTAACCGGCACCGTTTTTGGTTGCAGTCTTGATATACTGTATACAAAAATGACCATTTCTAAATTATGGATATATGTACATACTTTTTTACACCATCATGGAATCTTTTATATCTTTCTATATATATAAAAATGAAACCCGTTTCGCGTTGTCACGGCATCACGTGTGAACGGCTGAACCGATTTGGCTTATTTTGGTCTTGAAATATTCGTAAAAGTTCTGGGAAGGTTTTAGGAGTGAGAAAAATTGGAAAATTTCTAAGGAAGATACTAAAAACCTTTTTTTTGGGTATCGTTCAAGCGTGATGCGTCCAGCCAATATAGGATGATCTTTGTTTATTTGACGGGAGACGTAAAAGACGGTCCAGCTTCAACTACCATCCAACGTAAAATGATCTATCTTTCCATTGTCTTTCATTGACGGCTGACGAAATAGAACAAAATTCAAAAAATGTGTACAACGTGTATATAATATTATCTAGATACGGCGTCTTGCGCGTAATTTTGTTAAATGTAAAATAAAACGATGTCCATATCTACCAAAATAGCCCATTGTTTTTCTAGATTATTGCAACAGTTTTAATCAAGGTATATTATAATTTTTCGTTTTCATAAACGACATTGTCTTTTGAATTGATACTTTTAGATGCGCTGGGGGACAAATTTAAATTCCGCATTAGTATTGTTTTCAGACTCAAGTATAAAAAAATGGTACGTTGATGCCGTATCTAGACGTTATAATGAAACGATATGCAGTTTTATATTTTTAAATATTTGTTCTATTACTTACGTCACCTGGTAAGGCAGTATGAAGGTTTTATTAATTTGTATATGGTAACGTACTAGACGCGACTGCCAACAAGTTTACAATGGTGACGGGTTCAAATCTTAGGGCACACCTCTGACTTATCGGATTAATTTTTACGTCAAATAAAATCCGCCAACCCGCACTAAGGCAGCGGGGTGGACTATATCTTCTTCTTCTATAATATAAAATGAATCGCAAAATGTGTTGGTAAGCTCAAAACTCAACAACGCCTGGACCAATTTGGCCAATTCTTTTTTTTATTATTACTTTATTATTATTACTTTGTTTATTATTACTTTATTACTAACAAAAAGTAATGGCGTGCAATATTATTTGGAAAAACAGCATTTTGGTGCTGAATTAAGGGAAGGAATATTGGTATGAACAATAAAAAACGCTTAAGTTTTTAATGTCAAAATTTCATAAGGCAATCTTTATATGTACATGTATATGGAGAGACGGGATATAATAGAGTGGAAGGTACGGGAGAGGACTGGGATATCTGACAGATTTGATAGGACCAAATGTAAATGTACGTTATAAGACGGGATGGATAATAAAGAGAAAGGACGGGACGGATCGGGAAGAGATTGAACAGACGGATGAGACGGGATGAGCCGGACAGTAGGACAGCTACGTCAAGTTTAGGTATACAAGAGTTTATAGGAAAAATAACATGTATTTGGTGTGGAGTGGAATCAAAAAATATATGCACCCAGGCGAAGCTGGGCCGGGCCGCTAGTTTTCTATAAAAATAAATAATTTTGAAAAAATTGTCACACTATCAATAATTTCATATTATCTAGTGTAAAATAATAAATCTCACTTTTTTACAGGATGACAGAGGTTGTAAATCTACTGCAGTCTTCAAAGCCAGTGGTGGTCAATCTTACCCAACGGCCTGAGGTTTCCGACCACGACTTCATCGAGGAACAGGAGAAATATTTGTACGCCGTGGGAACTAGGACTATGGCGTTGCCTATTGCTAGGTAAGAAGATATATAGTATGATTTGGTGCACTAATGTACGATCTGGACACACACACATCATGCTGAATCAGTTTCAGTTGGTGTGTGCGATGTCAGGATATATTAATTAACGACGTATTTATCCGCCGTGCCGCGTCTTTTAAGCCCTGTAGGAGGCCACACTCCGCATTCCGCACTTCGCACCTGCGTCTGTGCTTAATGTGTTTGTCGGCGACAACACCCTGTATATTAGGGTGGGCAATTCAACACTCAGTGGTGGTAGGTATCAAGAACTATGAGAGACTTTTCGGTCTCATAAACACCCAGATCTGAAACAAACAGCATGTACAAACATTTGTCTCGATGCGGGGATCAAACTCACTTTTCACAGCCGGCGCTTAATCAACTGCGCCACGGTTGTAAAAAATATAATTTGTCACCATTGAGGTATTATACTAGAGCGGACATCGGAAACAGGGGGTGTAACTCAGTGGTAGAGTCAAGAGTGTCTGCTCCGCATGCTGAAAGTCCTGGGTTCAAATCCCAGCACCTCCAAAGGGAATATATTTTTGATATATTTATTTTATGAATTTTTATGTTGCATTTTGTTAAATTTTTAATGTAACTTGTAACTTTTTACACGCTTTATATTTTTCTATACAATTTATCTTGACTTGTAACTACTTATTTACAAAATCAAAGCTTTATCGCCACCAATATTATGTATCTTATAACGCGATGAGCCTAATAACAAAATAAATATTTTAAAAAGTATATTACATATTTCTATTAGGTACACGTAGCACGACGCCCTAACCAACTGAGCTAATGAGCCGTTGAGCTGACCGTCAAAATTAGTGGTTAGTTCTAAAATCTGTGCATATGGTGCGTGAACACAGGTACACAGTGAAGCGAAAGGGAAGATAATGTTACTTCGTAGGCGTGACAGAGATAGAAATAGAATGTACCATTCATTTAGTTACAAACATTTTGTAGTGTCGCCTCTAGTGTATTATCTCAATAATACCTGTACCTGTACTTTCTTGGACAACTTCCGTAAATGTATAAATTTAAGTGATATTGAAGGCATGTGAACTCATACAGTGATGATATGTGATACTATGCTGTTTATATAACAAATAAAACGACTTTTGATTTTTCCATTTTTTCAATATTTGCCACCTTGTACAGTATGTATACAGGTCATTGCGGAGATCCTTGGGGGAGGCATATGTTCAGTAGTGAACTTTATTATTTATTTAAAGCTTTATTGCACGCCAGTAACAAAATAAATAACATAAAAAAAACTAACATAAAGAAAAGAGTACAATGGCGGTCTTATCGCTCGAGGCGATCTCTTCCAGACAACCGACCATAGGATGGATAAAATAGAGACAACTGTGGGGTATTGTGAGGTGTACGTAATATCAAAGGACAATATATACAGGGTGATATTGACATATTGTATTTAATTTCAACCACATGTTCCTAACCCCCATAGGTAATATTGTACAAAGTTGTCCAAAAACTGCCTGATAGTTTTGTCAAAAATCGCGATTTTATATTCCAATACTTTTGATTAACCCCTATACTATATAGCGCGCGAGTTGAATGCAGAGCTTAGGAATGCGGTAGTGCTGTGACCTAATTATTTATGACCACAATAAGTAAGTTGATAAATTTTAACATTGTTTTAACTTTAATTTCACAGTAGGTTAACAAAATAAAAAACATCTAGGTAATAATTATCACACATTTTTAATAAGTAATAATTTTATACATCAAAATAAAATAAAACAAATAACAAAAAATATTGTCAGATTCAGAAATTGCAAAAAAGCATTGTTTAAAGAAAATACCAAATTGTTATTTTGCCTTTCTTCAACACACATATTATCTAGGATCTTTTTCGCCATTTCTCGTGCTTGGCGATGAACGAAAACTCGTTTTTTATTTTTTGTTACAGAACTTGATGGAATCGGATCAGTCATTATGAATGATTAAAAATAATAAACTAATAACACGGATTGCAAATTGATTATTAACACGATAACAGGGTAAGCGTACAATTAGCTAGGACAGCACATCACTACATTGCAGGCGTGGTGGTGGCAGAGGTGAGACGTGCGGATGGCGGGCGGAAACGCTCCCGCTCCGCACCTCAGGCCCCGACTGCATTCAACTCGCGCGCTATCTATAGATACCGAGTCTTTTTACGACTCAAGTAAGTTCCCGAACCAAACTGAAGTTCAGCAACGCGGTAAAATACTCATATCTATATGGGATGTTCGAGAATCGTGAAAACACTGGTGGTAGGTCTCTCATATGTGAGAGGCCATCTGGGTAGGTACCACCGCAATGTCTATTTCTCCCGTGAAACAACACTGCTTAAATGCACTGTTGTGTTTCGGATTGAAGGACATTGTAGCTAGAGCAACTACTGGACATATTGAGACTTAACATCTTATGTCTCAGGATGGCGAGCGCAGTGGAATATTGCTACTGTTCATGAGCGGTCGTATCGCTTACCATCAGGCGAACGGCTTGCTCGTCTCGCCATTCAATGCAATAAAAAAAAAAAACAAAAATAACGATTATTGACAAAAATCTCTTTATATTTTTTTCAAATTATGTACAATGTTCCCTGGGGTAATGAGTAACATGTAGGCTAAATTAAGTACAATGTGTCAATATCACCCTGTATAATACTTTCTGTGGCTGATATGATGATGATGATGACAGTTTGTATGTATATCTACAGAGGCATGGCATGCCTACGCAGCGCCCCGGGCGGCGCGGATGGCGTGGCGAGCGCGCGCTGTCCGCGGCTGCAGGCGTGGGCGCGCGCCGCACCCGACGCCGCCGCGCCGCCCGCCTGGCCCGCCTTCCACAACGGCGCCGCCGCCGGACTCGCGCACCGACACCTGCCCGCCGCCTGGCTGCTCTACAACAGGCCCGCGGTCAGTACTACTGCACGCTACACACTGTACACTACACACACAATGTATTTTCCTGAACTGGTTCCGTAAAAAAAAACACATCTTCATAGATTATAAGAGGTAGTATAAAATATTAACCGATCGGCTTTGTGAATCACAATCGCAAAATTTAGCTTATTCATATAACTTGTAAACTGTTATTATCGACTTAACTTGGTAATTGTAATTGCTATTGCTATTTATTCTAACACTACACTACACACACTATACACTACGCACACTACACACTACACTACAGACTACACACACTATAATATTTAAAAAAATATATGTTTGCATTTTAAACATCACACAGGAAACATAAATTCAAAGTCCAATATCTATTTTCCAGGGCACAGCAGAAATGTCGACAGAGCACGCCGGGTTCCTCATGGCGCTTGGTCTAACGGCCATCTCCGAGATATGCCGTTCATGAATATCTACGAGTACCTCGTCAAGTGCCATGAGATGATCAGCGTGGGTTTGCTGTTGGGACTCGCGGCTACTTATAGAGGTATGATAGATATTCAAATACTATGAAAGTAATGCAATATTGTTTTATAATGTTACAGAAGGTGTATGTAAGAAGCAAATAGACGGGGAGATAATGGGCCTGTAATGTTTAGGAAGCAGTGAGCCAGAGACCACATGAGTCTTTAGTTAATCGAAACTATTTCAACAGAATTTTATTTATCTTCCATATGCATCTGCAGACATCGTCTTCGGATGGGTGTTTCGAACGTCAAGTGGAACTTACGGTTTAAATAAAATAATGATTAAAATCTGTTGACTGAATCTGCAGATGCATCTGTTGACGTGTAGAGGAGGCATAAAATATGTGCATCTGTATTGTAATATCTTAGAATCCAGATAATAATGTAGCGTCAGACAGTTTTCTTTATCTTAAATATGCCTGCTTATGGATATATGCCCAGACTGTATAAATTAACCTATTACAGTCTACAGAGAATGAATTAACTGGTAAAATCCTTTAAGAATACAAGATTTAATTTTTCGCCAATTTATCGAACAATTTTTAACCACCCCATAATGTTACTCTCTCCATTTGATACAGTTTTAAAATGTTTAACTACTCCCTTATTTATACAACTAATCATAATACTACTTATTTTTGCCTAGGTACAATGGACATGCAAGCTACGAAAATGATGAGCATCCACTTGGAACCGCTTCTGCCCCCGACATCCATAGAACTGGACATCCAGCAGAACATTCTAGTAGCAGCCTTACTCGGAGTGGGGCTTATATACCAGGGCACTGCGCACTTGCACTACGCTCAGGTGTTGCTTAATGAGATAGGTAAGTTGTTCTTCTTCGACAGCCTCCGTGGCGCAGCTGGTTCGACGCCGCCTGTGAAACGAGATATGCGGGTTCGATCCCCGCATCGAAACAAATATATCACTGCTTGTATATTAACATCTGTTTGTTGAATGCTCACTTTGTATCTAAGTTTGCAATTCATGTGAGTAGTCTGCGTATTTCTAAATGAGCTATAAACTAAATCCGTTTTAACTTGCGCTTGCGCATTTGTAAACATGTGCATGTACGCACGTGAATATGCTCGAATAAATCAGTGTGATTGTAACCGGCTTGTTTAATCGACGTCATCATCGTCATCATCATCTTAGTCACAGGAATTCCATTGCTGAACATAGGCTTCACTGGAAGTCACTGGATGCAGCAGGCCGCTTCCAACAGGTGATTGCGGAGATCGTTGGGGGAGGCCTATGTTCAGCAGTGGACTTTCTGTGGCTGTTATGATGATGATGATGCAGTAGTGATGGTAATGTGCGTGTTTCAGGCAAGCCAGCAGGCTCGGAGTCGGAGTCGTGGTGGTCGCGCGAGTCGTACGCGCTGGCGGCGGGGCTGGCGCTGGGGCTGGTGGCGGCGCGCGCCGCGCATGCGCTGCCGCCGCGCCTGCTGCGGGATCTGAGGACCTACATGTGCGGCGGGGATGCGCATCCCAGGACTGGTACTGTACACTATGCACGATACTTATACGAAGAAATAAACACATTAAAAAATATATTTGAATTTGAATTTAAAACATCAAAATGAAGATTTACACACTAATAAATAACATATCACATATATTCCTAAATAGATACATTTTTCTGATAAATCTTACACTTATAAGGTGTTTCGATTTTCTGATGAGAAGTGTTTATTTCATTTCATTATCGTATCAACTTTATACAAATACATTATTACAAGCCAGTACGTAGTTGTACTACAATACAATTACAACAATGAGATCTCAGGTTTGAATCCCGGATCGGGCAAAATAATGTATTTTTCTATTCATCATCATCCCAGATTCAGAAATTTGTCAGATCCGAAATGGCTATAAGCTCGTCCTATACCACATCAAGGGACTGAGCATAAAAAACGGAACATGGATGTCTTAGTGATAGTCGTACTTCTGCCTGCACCTTCTGGGAAATCTTGTTTAATTATTAATTAAAACAATCATAATCTTTTTTTAACCGACTTCAAAAAAAGGAGGAGGATCTCAATTCGACTGTATGTTGCTTTTTTTTTATGTTTGTTACCTCGTTTCTCTGTACTGTGTGAACCGATTTCAATCATTCTTTCTTTGATTGAAAGCTGGTGCTTGTCGTTTGGTCCCATAAAAATATGGTGAAGATCTGATGAATTTCTTCGGACCTGGAGAGGGGAACTCCTTAAAATTAAGTACGATTCCAATGTTTCTTTTTGCATTTGGTTCATTATTAAAGTTAAGTTAGTTAGAGACGAAAAAAGGGGTGGGGGTTCTAATATCTTCGGCAGCTTTTAACCGATTTTAGTGATTTATTTTTCATTGGAAAAAACGTATTGACAGTTTGATCACAGGAATACAACATGAAGATCTGATGATTATGTTCGGACCTGAAGAATAGAACTCTTCAAAATTTAGTAGGATTCCAATGGTTCTTTTTGCATTAGGTTTATTATAAAAGTTAAGCTACAGTGAGGGAGGGAGAAAGGGGTAGGGGTGAGGGGGGGGGGTTTAACGTTAATATACACGTAAATACTAAAAAGATAAAAATAACTCAAATTCGACGCCCAATACCAAACATATAGATATTTAAATTAATATAAGGCATAGGTCCTACATGTTTGGTACTTGGCGGCCCGCCTTCAATATGTTACGCATATATTTTGATTTGTTGGCTAGTCAAGTCATTAAGCAAATTAATCAACATGCACGAGCTCAATGAAATAAATATAATTTTTTTGCTTTGGAGTGGTAGTTATTATTTTTTGGTTTTTAGTGGATTTTTGTTTTGAAGTCGGTTTTTATTTGTTTTATTAAAAATTTGAGTTATTTTGACTTCGAATTTGTAAAACATTACTTATACAAATAAAATTCTAGCCCAACTGATCTAATCCAAAGCTTATACCCTTATCAGGCGGCAACTCAACAGGCGAGAAGCAAAAGCGCGTGGGCTCACTAGGCGCGGAGTGCGTGAACCTCGACGTGACCGCGCCGGGCGCAACCCTGGCCCTCGGGCTCGCGTTCCTGCGCACCAACAACAGAGCCGCCGCCGCCTGGCTGCGCGCCCCCACCACACACTACGAACTCGACTTCGTCAGGCCCGACCTGCTCATGCTCAGGATTATTGCTAGAGGTACTGCACTACTACACTACTACACTACATCCGGCACATACACGTCACCAACAACAGAGCCGCCGCCGCCTGGCTGCGCGCCCCCACCACACACTACGAACTCGACTTCGTCAGGCCCGACCTGCTCATGCTCAGGATTATTGCTAGAGGTACTGCACTACTACACTACTACACTACATCCGGCACATACACGTCACCAACAACAGAGCCGCCGCCGCCTGGCTGCGCGCCCCCACCACACACTACGAACTCGACTTCGTCAGGCCCGACCTGCTCATGCTCAGGATTATTGCTAGAGGTACTGCACTACTACACTACTACACTACATCCGGCACATACACGTCACCAACAACAGAGCCGCCGCCGCCTGGCTGCGCGCCCCCACCACACACTACGAACTCGACTTCGTCAGGCCCGACCTGCTCATGCTCAGGATTATTGCTAGAGGTACTGCACTACTACACTACTACACTACATCCGGCACATACACGTCACCAACAACAGAGCCGCCGCCGCCTGGCTGCGCGCCCCCACCACACACTACGAACTCGACTTCGTCAGGCCCGACCTGCTCATGCTCAGGATTATTGCTAGAGGTACTGCACTACTACACTACTACACTACATCCGGCACATACACGTCACCAACAACAGAGCCGCCGCCGCCTGGCTGCGCGCCCCCACCACACACTACGAACTCGACTTCGTCAGGCCCGACCTGCTCATGCTCAGGATTATTGCTAGAGGTACTGCACTACTACACTACTACACTACATCCGGCACATACACGTCACCAACAACAGAGCCGCCGCCGCCTGGCTGCGCGCCCCCACCACACACTACGAACTCGACTTCGTCAGGCCCGACCTGCTCATGCTCAGGATTATTGCTAGAGGTACTGCACTACTACACTACTACACTACATCCGGCACATACACGTCACCAACAACAGAGCCGCCGCCGCCTGGCTGCGCGCCCCCACCACACACTACGAACTCGACTTCGTCAGGCCCGACCTGCTCATGCTCAGGATTATTGCTAGAGGTACTGCACTACTACACTACTACACTACATCCGGCACATACACGTCACCAACAACAGAGCCGCCGCCGCCTGGCTGCGCGCCCCCACCCACCACACTACGAACTCGACTTCGTCAGGCCCGACCTGCTCATGCTCAGGATTATTGCTAGAGGTACTGCACTACTACACTACTACACTACATCCGGCACATACACGTCACCAACAACAGAGCCGCCGCCGCCTGGCTGCGCGCCCCCACCACACACTACGAACTCGACTTCGTCAGGCCCGACCTGCTCATGCTCAGGATTATTGCTAGAGGTACTGCACTACTACACTACTACACTACATCCGGCACATACACGTCACCAACAACAGAGCCGCCGCCGCCTGGCTGCGCGCCCCCACCACACACTACGAACTCGACTTCGTCAGGCCCGACCTGCTCATGCTCAGGATTATTGCTAGAGGTACTGCACTACTACACTACTACACTACATCCGGCACATACACGTCACCAACAACAGAGCCGCCGCCGCCTGGCTGCGCGCCCCCACCACACACTACGAACTCGACTTCGTCAGGCCCGACCTGCTCATGCTCAGGATTATTGCTAGAGGTACTGCACTACTACACTACTACACTACATCCGGCACATACACGTCACCAACAACAGAGCCGCCGCCGCCTGGCTGCGCGCCCCCACCACACACTACGAACTCGACTTCGTCAGGCCCGACCTGCTCATGCTCAGGATTATTGCTAGAGGTACTGCACTACTACACTACTACACTACATCCGGCACATACACGTCACCAACAACAGAGCCGCCGCCGCCTGGCTGCGCGCCCCCACCACACACTACGAACTCGACTTCGTCAGGCCCGACCTGCTCATGCTCAGGATTATTGCTAGAGGTACTGCACTACTACACTACTACACTACATCCGGCACATACACGTCACCAACAACAGAGCCGCCGCCGCCTGGCTGCGCGCCCCCACCACACACTACGAACTCGACTTCGTCAGGCCCGACCTGCTCATGCTCAGGATTATTGCTAGAGGTAATGCACTACTACACTACTACACTACATCCGGCACATACACGTCACCAACAACAGAGCCGCCGCCGCCTGGCTGCGCGCCCCCACCACACACTACGAACTCGACTTCGTCAGGCCCGACCTGCTCATGCTCAGGATTATTGCTAGAGGTACTGCACTACTACACTACTACACTACATCCGGCACATACACGTCACCAACAACAGAGCCGCCGCCGCCTGGCTGCGCGCCCCCACCACACACTACGAACTCGACTTCGTCAGGCCCGACCTGCTCATGCTCAGGATTATTGCTAGAGGTACTGCACTACTACACTACTACACTACATCCGGCACATACACGTCACGCCTGTTTCACACCAGTTTAACCAAAGTATTCGAGTATCTTTGCTTCGTGACATCTAAGGCTCAGTTGCACCAAGTGACTTTGCCAATACCTTTGCCTATGAAAATGTCATCGCCATACATTTGAGATGTATTTGACCTTGCGAATATATGGAATTGACAGTTTCTAGGGCAAAGGTATTGGCAAAGTTAGTTTGTGCAATTGAGCCTTAGTAACTAGTCGGAAAATAGTTCCCCTTTGGGGAGACATACGTCCCTTACAACTGAGCAGCTCACACTACCCTTTGAGCACCGCGATTTATCGACGGTGAGTCGCTCGCGGCAACCGTCAGGTTGGTTGGTTCAACCTTCATTGGATGGTCGACTTTACAATTAACTAATACTCACCACTTTGTGTGGCAATTTCATACAATATTGTTTTGCATACATTGAAAGTATCATTTACCGTGTACTATTCCACTTTCTCATTTTCTCTATATCTCATACATAAGGTTTGGTGCTATGGGACAGTATAGAAGCGAGCGAGGAATGGATAGAAGAGCAGGTGCCTGAAACGATCAAGCCGTATTGCTTCGCTAAGCCTACTGAGGATAATATCGACTATGAAGCTATGAAGTAAGTTGAAATATTTCGTTGGAATTTCCGTTGCCTGTATTTAGATTTGAGCTTTTATCGATGTTTTTTATCTTGACTGCAGCAATGCACTATTTTTAACTTACTTAAAACATGCTAACTACTCAACATATTATCCTGATGTAATTTCGCACAGTAATTGTTAAGAGTACAGAACAATATATAATAATAGAAAGTGCGTGGTGGCCTGTTCCCAGGGACACACAATCCCAGGGCACACCTCTGACTTTTCGGAGTCATGTGTGTATTGATAGTCAATCACCACGCACTAAAACGGTGAAGGAAAACATCGTGAGGAAACCTGCATACCATAGCGATTTATAAAAATGTCTATGGTATGTAAGTCCGCCAACTCGCACTAGGCCAGCGTGGTGGACTATATGGCCTAACCACTCTCAATCGTACTGTCGATTGTAGAGGAGGCCCGTGCCCTGCAGTGGGACGTATATGGGCTGATACAGACAGAACAATATATAGGGCAATTATAATCTAGAAAATGATTCTGCTATAACAATAAATACAATCAAAAAATATTTATTTTTATCCAACTAAACTTATACTTTTGTAGTCGAAGTTGTTTTACAGAAAATGTTATTGAAACTGTGTGGATATTTAAAAGTATGAAACTTCAAACGCTACCTATAAGTTTGGTTGGATAGTAATGTTTGCTATATCATCATATTCCGGAACTGATCGACACTGCAAATAAAAGCGCTTGTAAAATATACTTTTTACTGGTGGTAGGTCTCTCATTTGTGAGAGCCCTCCTGGAAAGGTACAACCGCGATGTCTATTTCTACCGCCAAACAGCAGTGTAAATGCACTGTTGTGTTTTGGATTAAAGGGCATTGTAGCCCGAGTATTGACATATTGAGACTTAGCATCTTATGTCTTAGGAGGGTGAGCGCAGTGGAATACCAAGCATAGTTCTGTAATTCAAGTTGTTGTTTGGTTTTGCTATTGCTTATGAGCCGTCGTTTTGCCCATCAGGTGTACGGCATGCTAGTCTCGTCATTCAGTGCAATAAAAGAAACGGTAACACTTAACTGATTTCTACATTCCAGCCAAGCGTACTGCAACATAGTAGCGGGCGCGTGTTTCGCGATGGGGCTTCGGTTCGCGGGCTCGGGCGACGAGGACGCGCGCGACGCCATACTGCACTACGTGAGACTCTTCATCACGCTGGCCGGCAAGCCGCTCGCGGAGCTGGCAGGCAGGTCCACGCTCGAGACTTGTCTGTGCGTGTGTCTTATCGCTGCTGGGATGGTGAGGGATACATACAATTTTGATTCTTATTTGTCAGATTTAATTTATTTTAATTTTTTTATTGCGTTAATAGGCTATTCGACTGTATAAAAAATATTGACTTATTTGTTTCCATCCGTGTACATAATTTAATTTTGAAACATATTTCATTATCATACATTAAAAATATTGTTTATTTTGGCTAAAAAACACAATTATAATTTAATTTATTTTGAGTTCGCGCCACGTGATCGTAAACGATTTTGATTGGCTATGACGTCATGCGTTTGTATGAACTACTCACCTACAGGAAATGAATGGCATAGATGCAAATTAAATATTAAAAATACCTTTAAAACGAGTTATTTGACATTAATACCCGTGAATTAATAATATTATCATGTCCAATGTAATAAAATGTGAAGAAAGAAATATCATTCTATTTTTTTTTTGACAAAAACTCGTTGAGGTATACAACTGGAGGGGATCTAGACCAAATAATTTGGAACATTTGCAAGGGCACATGTACCCTTACGCTGACAGTTGGCTATGACAGTTGTCATTTATGCTATTTATTCTAATTGCTTTAAAAATACCGTACTCCCAACTGAAGACATATAAAACCCATTCCAGTTCACTTGAAAAAAATATAGAATTTAATTCCATACGTAAATTAACGATAATTTGAATAAAGTAGCAAAAATATTAATAAATTAGATTATGTACCAAAGCCGTTTTGACAAATGTCATATTTTAACAAAATTATAGAATAAGATTAATGTTACGGACAAATAGGTAAATATTGAAAAATTCGTTTATTTATTTTATTTAATATATTTATTATCAGATACATTGGATATTGTAAATATATTTTTTCACTATCCATATTTTTGACACAAAAGTATTTTTTAGTAGGATAACTCAATACGCTATTTGACTATTTTCTGAAAACCATAACACATTATGAAGTGGAGTCTATAGACCTTACAGATAAAGGTTATTTTTAATTACTATATATATCCCCTCAACCGTCGGAACCTGAAGCCGGTTCCTTCCGGTTGCAAGCAATAAGCAACCTAATGTCATTGAAATAGGGTCTATATTAATACGGCTCATCGGATTTCAAGCAAAAAAGCAACCTAACGACATTGAAATAGGGGCTATTTTTGAATCAAGGTCAGTAGGCGGCGCTTACGACAGGCTAAGGGATATATCATTTAAAAATAAATTTACAAAATACACTGAATAATTACATTGTCAAAACGCTCTGTCTGGCAATGTGGCATTCAGTTCGTAAACATCCATTCCAGAGATTCGTTCGCATGTCACACTCTCTAATCAACCCTTAGAGTATGTACCGCTTATTGGAACAGGTTGTGCAACATACACAAATTATTTGAAAAAATAATTAAAAATAAATAGTTTAGGTCTATTTAATTCCACTCAAACTCGTTTTAAAAGGATAATAGTTAAATATAATTTCGGCTAATAAAGGAATTTATAGAAATTTATTGCTACATTGTTAATTCAATTTTTACTAATATAGGTGCGCTACCAACATTACGAACAAGAAAATATCTACGTTTTTCAAATCGCGAATGTATGACAGCGCTCCCTCTATATATAAATACTCTAAGAATCAACCATAGATCAATCAATCAATCAATAGTCCGAATGAGGTTTTGTTAAAAAAATTAGTTTTTTTTCTTTCTTCACATTTTATTACATTGGACATGATAATATTATTAATTCACGGGTACAAATGACAAATAACGCGTTTTAAAGGTATTTTTAATATTTAATTTGCATCTATGCCGTTATCAATCCCATTCATTTCCTGTACGTGAGTAGTTCATACTAATGCATGACGTCATAGCCAATCAAAATCGTTTACGATCACGTGGCGCGAACTCAAATAAATTAAATTATTATTGTGGTTTTTAGACAAAATATACAATATTTTTAATGTATGATAATGAAATATGTTTAAAATTAAATTATTTACACGGATGGAAACAAATAAGTCAATATTTTTATACAGTCAAATAGCCTATTATAGGTTTTGTTGTTTTTAAAATCTATATAATAATGTAGCTTTATAAGTTATTAAAAATGTATGATTATATTGGGCTTTTATATTTCGTTTTACTTTATTCTGAAACATTAGGTAAACAATGTAACAAATATATGAAGTGTCGTATCTGCAGCAATGCTGACTTGATCTATAATATAATCCGCTCCAGTTGTAATACCTCAATGCAAAAACTCATTCGGACGATTGACTGATTGATTGATCTATGGATGATTTAAGAATGAGTGATATATGCGAACGAATCTGTGGAACGGATGTTTACGAACTAAACGCCACATTGTTTAAGACAGAGCGTTTTGACAGTGTAATTTTTCAGTGTATTTTGTAAATTTATTTTCAAATGATATAGATATAGTAATTAAAAATAACCTTCATTTGTAAGGTCTATAGACCCTGCTTCATAATGTGGTATGGTTTTCAGAAATTAGTCAAATAGCCTATTATGAGACGAGCTTGATTTAACTTGATGGTAAGAGATACGACCGCTCACAGACAGTAGCAAAACCAAACTCACCATGAATTACAAAGCAATGCTTGGAATTCTACTAAGAGATTTGTCTAATATCATCATATTATAATATGTGAAGTAAATAATGTTACTTTTACATTGCCTTGTCTAAACACAACAACCCAGGCGGCCTCTCACATATGAGAGACTTACCACCAGTAAAATTATTTTTTGCCATAAACTCTATTAACTGACGGCCTTACTAATAGACTTCATGCATTTTATGGATATCTTTATTTACATTTTTATTCAGACTTCGTTTTATATAATGAGTAGGTACTATTAATACCATTTGATGTCCACCGTAATGTTTATTTTTCTCGCCAAACAGCAGTTTCAATGCACTGTTGTGTTTCGGATTAAAGGACATTGTAGCCAGAGTAACTACTGGACATATTGAGGCTTCACATCTTATGTCTCAGGATGGCGAGCGCAGTAGAATGCTAAGCATTGCATTGTAATTGAAGGTGTTGTTTCTTATTACTACTGTTCGTATCGCTTATTATCAGGCGCACGGCATGCCCGTCTCGCCATTCATAGCAATAAAAAAAAGTGTGAACTCTATAGGTGATGATGTTGATGCTGCGGCAGTTAATTTAGCGGTCTTTTATAACTATAATAGGCTATTTGACAAATTTCTGGAAACCATACCTACTACATTATGAAGTGGGGTCTATAGACCTTACAAATAAAGGTTATTTTTAATTTTGACTAGCTGTGCCCGCGACTTCGTCTGCGTGGAATTAGACAAAAAAGTTAATTAGTTTATTTAGTTTTTTGTTTTTGGGTTTTGCATTTTTATTTTAATTATCAACCTTTGTAGCGAAACCATACCGCGATCTAATTCTACGGTGGCGCCATCTCTTAGCGAGCAGCGGTAAACTCGCGTTAACGTTTATTTTCAGTTTTTTGTATTAACTTTATTGAAAATTTTCTTTATATACAATATTTTGTAAATGTGATATTGATTCGTTGGTCGGAGGCGCCCGACGTGACGGCCCAGTGGTGGCATGCGCGTGAGCTGCGCGCGGGTATTGCAACATTACTTTATTTTTCTAAAATAAAAGAATTTTTCGAAAATAAATGTAGCCTAAGTTACTCCTTGTTATATCAGCTACCTGACAAAAAAAGTCCCGTCAAAATCGGTCCAGCCATTTCAGAGATTAGCCGGAACAGACAGACAGACAAAAAAAAATTAAATATCATTTTCGGCACAGGTATCGTGTATATAACGATATGTAGTTGGTTTTTTTTTTAATTTCATTTTTAAAACGGATACTTCAATTTTATTTATATGTATAGATATCTATATAATATAAAAATAAATTTCCAAATACACTGTCAAAACGCTGTGTCGGACAATATGGCGTCCAGTTCGTAAACATCCGTTCCACAGATTCGTTCGCATATATCACTCATTCTCAAATCAACCATAGATCAATTAATCAATCAATCGTTCGAATGAGTTTTTGTCAAAAAAATTATAATTCTTTTTCTTTCTTCACATTTTATTACATTGGACATGTTAATATTATTAATTCACGGGTATAAATGACAAATAACGCGTTTTAAGGGTATTTTTAATATATAATTTGTATCTCTGCCGTTATCAATCCCATTCATTTCCTGTACGTGAGTAGTTCATACTAATGCATGACGTCATAGCCAATCAAAATCGTTTATGATCACGTGGTGCGAACTTAAAATCAATTAAATTGTAATTGTGGTTTTTAGCCAAAATATACAATATTTTTAATGTATGATAATGAAATTTGTTTTAAAATTTAATTATCTACACGGATGGAAACAAATAAGTCAATATTTTTTATACAGTTAAATAGCCTTTTGATTTGATATTGTTGTGTTTCTGGCCACTACAACCACTGAAAAATAATATTTAGTTATTATGACGTTGACTTGTCATTCTAATAAAAGTATTACATAAGAAATGTACAATTTTATTTACAATTAATAATATTCAATAGATACCATTTGAGTTACCTCTATAGTTGATGCTGATGATGCTGGTGTTATCTCTTGACACCATTTGCCTTATCTCTATATAAGATGCTGATGCTAGTGTTATCCGCTGCAGGTGATGTGCGGGCGCGGCTGCGTGCGCGTGCTGCGGCAGTGCCGGCGCGTGCGCGCGCGCGTCTCCACGCAGCCCGCCGCGCATGCGCACCCGCACGCGCTCACGCACGGCGGACAGGTAACAACACATGTTGTGTATAGTCAGCAACATAAGTCGCTACACATTAATTATTTCTAATGTTGTTATCATCCAAAATAATAATCATTCCTATACCTTCTACCGCATCTCGACAAAGATAAATTTACATGACTATATTTTCTGACTGCGGAGTAGTAATTACACATTTTAATTCATAAAAGGATTATCTAAACATGTGCAGTGTGTAGCGACTTATGTTGCTGACTATACATTGTTATATCGGACAACAAATATCATAGATAATTAAAATCGTCGACAAACACGTTAATAAATAATAGTTTAAAAAACTAAAAAACACGCTTTATATAGAAAACCCAACTAAAAAATAGAAAATAAATTTTAATAATACTGAATTAAGGATAGTGTAAAAAATTAATAAGAAAAAAATATTTTTTATTGTAAAAAAAGCGTGGGGTGCATGTTTTCAATAGATATAATTATTTTATCGACAGATATAAGTAGAAGTATTATCATAATGGTTTCTTAGATTTACGCGAATGTTACACATTGAAATATGACTATTATTTACGGATTTTATCGCGGATTTAGTTTAATTTTTACATTTTTTGAATTCCCGACGTTTCGATCACTTTACAGCTTTCGTGGTCACGGGGCGGGTCTCAGTCCGAAACTAAATCCGCGATAAAATCCGTACATAATAGTCTTATTTCAAAGAAGGATTATCATTTTGATAATATCTTAAAAAGCACCCCACGCTTTTTATACAATAATAAATATTTTTTTCTTATTAATTTTTTACACTATCCTTAATTCAGTATTATTAAAATTTATTTTCTAATTTTTAGTTGGGTTTTCTATATAAAGCGTGTTTTTTAGTTTTTTTAAACTATTATTTATTTTCTACTTTTTAGTTTGGTTTCTTGTATTGTCATCGGTCTTTGACAGGTGTGCAAACGTTGAATGAAATCTGTCCGTTTAAAGTGGGTCAAAATCGCGCCTTAAGGAGTCGGTTACAAACATACAAACATACAAACAAACATACAAGTGAAGCTAATATAAAGCGTGTAAAAACTGTTGCATACGTAAGAAAGGTCTCCCCAACAAGCCCCATATACAGGGTGAGTTTTTCAAGAGGGCGTGAATGGCTAAATCCGAAACTATGAGGAGTAGCGAAAAATAAATGAAATTACTTACGAGCCCGATTTTTATGAAAACTAAAACTGCATATTTAGATTTTTGATAAAGCCATATGCCTAGCCAGGAATCGTACCCAATGATTTTGAAAAAAAAAAACATGCTGTATTATTACACCATTTGATAATGTTGCTAACAGGCAGCGGCGTGCACAGGATTATGACACTGGGTATGCGGCGGAGTACTCGGTCACAAAAACTTTTTCTTTTATAGTTTTTTAGCATAGCCACAGCCACGCGACGGATCTCTAAGTCGGAAACCATGCCAACATAACAAGTCTTAGATGTAGGTACTACTATTCATGTCCATCTTCTATGGCAACGCAGACAAAACAGCGATCGATCGTCGCGGCGGAAGAAATTCTAAGTAAAATAAAAAAAACTCACCTAGTCAGCTTTCAATTTTCACATATTCAAGGTTCCGGTTAGTTGAGATTACTATACCTATCCCGATGTAAATAAACGCAAGATTTCGGCCACCTCATTCATTCATTTGATAAACATACATTTTTAACACAAACCTCGCAATCAAATAACATTTAAAAAAATAAACAAACACACTAGTAAAAGCAAATGACTACAATTAATATCGAAATTTAGTAATAAACTGTTAAATGTACACACTTTCAAATGTTAAATGAAAATCTTTTAAGAAATCTATTTTTTTTACAAACATACTAGCATAAAATAGTAAACAATGCAAAAACTCATAAAAAAGCAAAATGGCATCCGCGAAACACAAAACATTTCTATTTAAACAAATAAAACCTTACTAACCAAAAATGCATAATGTGCATAGGTGATTTATTACATTCCAGCCTATTAATTTTACTCGGATTATAGGCAACGAACATTTACGATTACTCCCGACAACTGCCGAACAGGAGTCGCGGCTTTCAATATTCGTGGTTGTGTGCGTTTGCGACTGTGCACGGACACCAAAATTACTACACACATGCAAACAAATGTAATGCGGCACGCGGCGGCATGACTTGGTTGATTAGGTACATTAATTTGCTTTGCAGCGCCGCTTGCTTTTCGCGTGGCAACCATAATGTTTGCGTGATTGCAAATAGGTGCTATTTATAAAATATTAGACGTTTTAAGTTATTATATTTTGTTTATTCATTTATTTACTATAAATTAAAGTCATCTAAAACGTACGAACGTTATAATAAAATATCTGTGAACGGCAAGTAAAGCACTGCATTTCTGCCTACAAGGAGTGCACGCCCCTGCTAACAGGGATCAAATTATGGGAAGTAATGACACACGTCAAATTAAAGGAAAGAAATAATTTTAAACAAAATTGCGGTTTCTGCATATATTTTAATTCTTTTAATTTTATAATTTATTTATTCAAATGAAAAAAACGTACACGAATTGGTGTTATAACCGTCTTTTTGAAATTTAATTAATTAGGAAGTGAAAGCTGGTGAATGCGTGACAAAATGTGTGATCGGGCGAGGTAATCGGATGATTGAGAGAGAGTTATGTTTCATATCTATATATATAAAAATGAAACCCGTTTCGCGTTGTCACGGCATCACGTGTGAACGGCTGAACCGATTTCGATAATTCTTTTTTTAAAATGTTTGTAGAAGTCCAAGGATGGTTTTTACGGCGAGAAAATTTCGAATAATTGCCAGAAAAGTCCTAAAAACAGCCCTTTTCTTTACCCCATACAAACGTTTTCTAACTAAAACGTTGAGTCAATTTGAGCTTTATTGCTATTGTATAAAGTTCATATTAAATTACAAGCACTCACTGTTGTTTAAACAATGTAGGTATGTTCCTAACGTCAAAGAGTCAATTTGCACTTTATTACCGCTATACAAAATTCAAATTCAATCATATCTATCAAAACAATGTGCGTGATTTTCCCATACAATATATTCATGGGTTTGTAACTGTCAAACATTTAATTTTCACCCTGTCGATATGGTAAACTCTGCCCCCAAATTAAAGAACGTATTTAAATAAAGGTTTCGAATCGAAAACATATATCCACAATATTCGATTAATGGCGTATTTTAGATTTTAAAGAAGTAAAATATTGACAGTAGTGAAAATGGATTGTCATTTTAATTGATTTTAATTGTTTATGCATGCGTTCAGAAATTTATTTTGTATAAACTAAGGAGAATATATCTAGCTACATTAATATAGTACTAAATTACAATTACATTTTCGTTTACACATAATATCACCCAAACTATCATCACTGCATACATAATATATTAGCCTATGTACCACTGTAAGGCAAATAATCTCCATCCCTTTATATAACTTAACATTACCTCACTTTTTATTATTGTAACTATTTCTGTTACACATCTACCTAGTATAATAATAGCACAGTTCTCATACGAATTTGTATAAAAATATATAAGCCTTTATCTTTGAAAGGGTCGATAGAAGTATATCGACTCCTACAAACATTCCAATGAAGTTATTTGGTAACATAGATTTTATGGGACGAGCCTGTCGCCAATCTATGGCCTAACCACTCTCAATCGTATTCTCGATTGTAGAGTAGGCCCGTGCCCTGCAGTGGGACGTATATGGGCTCATACAGTACAGTACAGTACATTAAATTAATATAGGACAATGAAATAAATAATGTTCACACGTAATGGTGGATTTACATGTTGGCTGAGGCTGGGTCAACGTCTACCAACTCCAAGCTATTAACTATGAAAAACATAATGCCAGCCGAGCCAAACACTCCGTTTACACGCTGGCGTTGGTGGAGGCTGGCTGAGGTTGGCCAAGCGTGTAAATGCAGCATAAGAAGTTATACTATCCTTTTCAAGATCGAATGCCATTTTTATCACGAATTTTTACAGTGGCTTTTCCTTCGCTATAATTCACGGATAGAAATGTATATCGTATCGGACTGAGATAGGTTATATATTATACCTAAAGGGGGTAAAAAAGGGTTGAAATGTTATATCTGAGAAAATCGAAACCACTGAAGTCTATAAAAAATATATTTTAACTCTTTATTACTAACAAAAAGTAATGGCGTGCAATATTTTTTGGAAAAACAGCATTTTGGTGCTGAAATAAGGGAAGGAATATTGGATGGACAGTAAAAAACGCTAAAGTTTCTAATGTCAAAAATTCATAAGGCAATCTTTATATGTATATATATATAGATGTATATGGAGAGAAGGGACATAAAATAAAATAGAATGGAAGGTACGGGAGAGGGCTGGGATAGCTGACAGATTTGTTAGGACGAATGTAAATGCACGTTATAAAACGGGATGTATAATAAAGAGAAGGGACGGGACGGATTGGGAAGAGACTGAACAGGCGGATGAGACGGGATTGAGCCGGACAGTAGGATAGCTACGTCAAGTTTAGATATACAAGAATTTATACGAAAAACAACATGTTTCTGGTGTAGAGTGGAATCAAAAAATATATGCACCTAGGCGAAGCTGGGTCGGGCCGCTAGTATTTAAAATACAATCACTGGTGGTAGGTCTCTCATATGTGAGATGCCATCTGGGTAGGTACCACCGCAATGTCTATTTCTCCCGTGAAACAACACTGCTTAAATGCACTGTTGTGTTTCGGATTTAAGGACATTGTAGCCAGAGCAACTACTGGACATATTGAGACTTAACATCTTGTGTCTCAGGATGGCGAGCGCAGTGGAATGTTGCTGCTGTTTATAAGCGGTCGTATCGCTTACCATCAGGCGAACGGCTTACTCGTCTCGCCATTCAAAGCAATAAAAAAAAAATACAACGCAGGCTTATTGTCTATTAGACTGTAGCAGCAAAAGAGAGTAGTGCGCGCGTATTTTGTACTTTTTAGAGGCAGTGCATGAAAAAAAATATAGATGGAGCTAAAGAAGTTTTACTTCAATCATATGCTCTAAAGTACACTGTTTTTTTTGTATTCTCGCTTAATCAATCCTCATTTTAATAGCTTTAGAAATCGTAACTGTAAGAACTTTTAACCCATGTATTAACGGTTGATACAGCTCTATAGCTACAAATGTAATAACTGTGTGACACGTGTACAGATGGCGGTGCACTGCGCGGTGGGGCTGCTGTTCCTGGGCGGCGGCCGCGCCACGCTCAGTTCCTCGCCAGAGGCCGTGGGCGCGCTGCTCGCTGCCTTCTTCCCCAAGTTCCCCACGCACAGCGAGGACAACCGGTACGTGCACGTATACACACGCACACGCATACACACGCACACGCATACATACGCATGCACGTATACACGCAACACACGCGGGCACGCACGAATATACGCACGCAAACATGCACGCACACGCATGTACACACACGCACACGCACGCACATGCACGCATATACACGCACACGCACGTATACACACGCACGCATATACGCGCACGTATATACGCGTACGCATACGCAACCCACGCACAAGCATGTGCACAAGCACTACACTACACAAACCGTGTCAATTTCAAATCCAACTTTATTACTACTTATCTGTACCAGCTGTCATAATCATTATCAGCCCCTTGCAGTTCACTGCTGGACATAGTGGATCTCCCGAAAAAACGCCACAAAGATGGTTTGCTGCTCTATACATCTATGTGCTGCCGGCCCCCTTGTGTCAGCTATCTTTTATTTTATATTTATTATTGAAATGCCAAATATTATAATATTATGCATATCAACTAGGAGTATTGATGACTATGAACAGAGTGTAAAAATAACAAGGATATAGAGCGCACAAGTTCTCATAGTACACAAATTATATTCCTTTAAAATAATTTAAGTGAGAGATAATACTTATTGATTTTATTTGACAGGTACCACTTGCAAGCGTTCCGTCATTTGTACGTACTAGCTGTAGAAGAAAGACTAATACTGCCGAGGGATATAGACACGGGAAAATTGTGCTATGCACATATACAGGTATATATTATGTACCTCTTTACATAAGCAGTTAAAGCTGTTTCACGATCATTGCGAGATAAAACTAATGGTATGGTTGACGTCATTCATCTAAAATCTAAATATACATTCTCGACTTGTTCACAGCAGTAAGACATTTTGAATGGAAGGTTAGGGACTTTCCCTTTAAGTACGTTTCATAGGTTCTTGTAAAATACTATATCAATAAATGTTGTGTTTATCTTGTATTTATTTATAAATTGAAATAAAACTATTATTTACGGATTTTATCGCGGATTTGGTTTAATTTTTACATTTTTTGAATTCCCGACGTTTCGATTACTTTACAGCTTTCGTGGTCACGGGGCGGACTGAGGTATTGGTCGTCCGCTCTGTGACTGTTACATTTCAACTACCCTTATTTTACAATTATTAAATTAAAAATTTAATTTAAATAGTTAGTCTGTATTTGCGACCACGAAAACTGTAAAGTAATCGAAACTTCGAGAAGTCAAAAATGTAAAAATAAAACCAAATCCGCGATAAAATCCGTAAATAATAGTTTTATTTCAACGAGTAACATTCGCGTAAACCTAAGAAATCATTTATTTATAAAGTTATATTTCTCTCACAGGTTGTGAATCTGGAAGGCGCAGTGCGTGAGATGAAGGCTCCGTGCATCATACCGGAACTAGACACATTGCGAGAAGTGAAGATCAACGATCCGAGATACTGGCCCATCACGTTCCAAAGGGACAGGAATTGGGATCAACTGAAGTAAGTGTGTGTCCTTAGTGTAAATTATAGTTAAAAAAACTAAAAAAACGCGCTTCCATAAATGATCCAACTATACCATTTCTAATTCTAGAAGTTCCATTTGACATTTCATACTTTTATCATACATAACTTTGTGCAGACGTAACTCACACAATTGCAATAAAACTTTCCGTAAAACCATGGAATTTTGAAGCTATTCTTATTTTATCACAGGATTTACAATCCATAATAACTAAATTTAAATCCATTAAATAAAGCAAAATAACCATTTTAAACAACATACTTTTTTATTAGAGGTCATTACAAAGTCATGTCATTAGGTCTTCCATGTGTAGAGTTGAGACTATGCAAAAGGATTTGTATACGCATAATCGGTAAAAATATAAAAATAATCGAGCAGTTTTAATCCAGTTGTTTTCTAATTTTAAAAAGTACTGAATTATCAGCTAATAACAAGCATACTATCAACGAACAACCATCAATAAATAATGTAATAATAATTTTAATAAAAGGCAATAATTTAATAATTTAACAATAATTTTGTGTATGTGGTGCCTGTTGGTAAACGAACTGCTGAGACGCGGCTGCCCACATGTTCACGGTGGTCGCGGGTTCGAATCCCAGGGCAGACCTCTGACTTTTCGGAGTCATGTGTGTATTGATAATCAATCACCACGCACTAAAACGGTGAAGGAAAACATCGTGAGGAAACCTGTATACCATAGCGATTTATAAGAATTTCTATGGTAAATTATAAGGTTAAACAAAAATGTACAAAGAATGAATATTGTAAGGAATGATAATATCGAACCGTTGGCGTCAAAATAAATAGGAAATTCCGAAAAAAATCGTGTCACAAAAAATTGCCATTTCGACTAGTGGGCCGGGCCGCTAGTAATAAATAAATCATTGCTTTTGTTCCTTAATACTAAAGTGACTTATGCAATTGTGGATGTCTCATTAGGATAAAGATGTACATAAAAAAAACGAAATAATGTAAACTAGAAATATAAACTGTAATCGATTAAGAAATACAAACAAATGATATCGATATCTCGTTAATAATCGGATATTGTACTAACCGATTTATTTGTCATCTTCCGTATTTCACAATTTTGAGATATGTCAAATGGAACTTTTAGAATTAGAAATGGTATAAAAAGTAAAAAATAATTGATGGTGAGTTTCAAATTAGAAAATTGAGTAAAATACATACAATTTTCTTTCAAAAAAGTAACATTTTGGAAGATTTTGGATAAAATAATGTCATATATTTTTTAAATTATTTTATTGTCATCGGTCCTGGATACATATGCAAAATTTCAAGTTAATACGACGTTTTGAAGTGCTCGAGAATCGACTTCAAAGATTCCGTTACATACATACGGGCGAACTTTATAAAAGCGTATTAAAAATCTGTTTATATAACATAATATGTGTATTTATTATTTGTATTACTTGTAATTTTATTAAATTATTTGTACTTATTAGCGATACTTCTCCTTTCTAAGTAGGTTCTATCCTTTACGCTTTAGACTGCCCTCTGTTTATCCTATTTTTAAATCCATCCCATGGTTGTCTGTAAGACATTGCGTTTCGGCGATAAGACCGCCAATTGTACTTTTTATGTTTGTGATTTCTGTTTGTATTTGTTCCCTTTTAGTGCAATAAAGTGTAAATAAATAAATAAAAATAAAAATCTGACTAATGAAATTGCATTTAAATACGAAGATAAAGTGCGTGGTGGCCTGTTGGCTACGATGCGGCTGCCAACATATTCACTGTGTGGCGGGGTGGTATCCCAGGGCACACCTTTGACTTTTCGAAGTCATGTGTGTATTGATATTCAATCACCACGCACTATTACGCTGAAGAAAAACATGAAGAAAAACATGTGAGGAAACCTGCATTATGCATACCATGGCGATTTGAAAGAGTTTCTATGATATGTAAAGTCCGCCAACTCGCAAAAGCCCGGCGTGGTGCACTATATGGCCTAGTTTCTCTTAATCGTACTCTCGATTGTAGAGAAGGCCCATGCCCTGCAGCGGGACGTATATGTACTGATCCAGGTATCCCTGACGTGTCTGGGAGACTCGGCATGCGCTGGGTCGTACCAGATCATGAGACATCCCAGATACTCACCGGGCATGGGTGCTTTAATAAGCGCCTATGCGATATGCGGCTACGGGATGAGACTATGTGTGCATGTGGACAGGGCGATGAGGACAGGAACCACGTTTTGTGGCACTGTCCTCTATACGACGACAACCGCTGGAGTATGATAGACGGTCTCGAGCCTCAATTTGTAGGGAGTAAGGTCGCGCACGCGGCAGAGTGTGCATACTGCAGCGCAGACAGCAGGTTCCGCGTGCGTCTCCCGAGATTGGGCCTATATAATCGAAAGATTGGTTAGGCCATGGGTTGGTGGAGGGTTTGATCCAGGTACAAGGTTTTTTAAAACGGTGAAGGAAAACATCGTGAGGAAACCTGCATACCATAGCGATTTATAAAAATTCTATGGTATGTAAGTCCACCAACCCGCACTAGGCAAGCGTGGTGGATTATATGGCCTAACCACTCTCAATCGGTAGTCGATTGTAGAGGAGGCCCGTGCCCTGCAGTGGGACGTATATGGGCTGATACAGAAAAAACAAGGTTTTTTGACAATAGAACTAATGACTAGTGAGGTTCCTACATTAGATAAGAAGCTTTTCCAGTTTCTTAAATATTAATCAACTTTGCTATTTGTCAAGTAAATTCTTAAAACTACTAAGAAAAGCGTCGCATACTATAGATGGCGCTAGTGTTTATCTCAATCGAACTTTACCAGTATTTAGATGTAAGCATATTATATTTAAGCTTTTTTATTTGCAATCTTATGTAGTAAGTCTAATTTCTTTTTTGTTTCTGAAGTTAGCCAACCCGCACTAGGTCAGCGTGGTGGACTATGGCCTAACCACTCTCAATCGAATTGTCGGCTGTACAAAAGGCCTTGCAAGTGGACCTATAAGGGTTTGATATAGAAATATATAATAAATATATAAAAAATATTGAGATATAAAATATACATATTCTTATAGAATAAAGAGTCGAAAAATTACTTTAGATAATCAATGTGGCCATATATGTTTGTATGTGTTATCGACCGATTAGGTTTTACTCGCGATAAATCAAAACTAATTATCTATATTGCATTTTAGAATTTGTACGCACTGGGATTTTTATTAATGAGATTGTGCGCAGTTTATCATTTAAAAACAAATTACACGCGATACTTAAAGCATGTAGATTTTGATAAAGATCTTATTATATCTTTAAACGAGAAATTCTTGTACATATATATATATATATATATACAGAGGCGGCTCATCCAAAAGAGCGCTGGTGCAGTGCACTCCCACGAAAATTACATACTTAGCTAATTTAATAATTTATATACTATATTTATAATACATAAATCCTTGCATTAGGTACATTCTTTATATTTTACTACGCCTATAATAAGTCTTATTATATTACCTATATAGGTACATGTAGCGTCAATTTGTAACGAGTGGAGCGCCAGCGATTGTGCTCCTATGAAACGAAGTTTAGTACGACTCTTAGTACTGTATTCAATGAGTGCGAAAGAGAGCTACGAGTCGCGCTGACGCGTGAAACAAAAGATATCGTATGAGAAATTAGCGTAATGTGGAGCGCCGCTCACGCGTCACTCAGTTGTCGTACAGCCAGTCGTGCCGTGCGCGCGCCGGCGGGATATCCTACTTATGCGCAGTTGTCGTCCTTATGTATACAAACAACGTCAAGCAAGCTCGTCGACTTCGTCAGTTAATTAGCAGTTTTTTTAAAATAAGTATTAAAAAAATAGTTTGTACGCTTAATCAATTCCATTTCTGATTTTCACAAGAAAGTAATAGATATCTTCGCATGCCAAAAGGAGCGGCGAATGGATTTTGTATACAAATATAATAAATAGTAAGCTCTAGTTTTTCAATAAATTTTTTTGTGAACCCCCATCAAAAAATTTCACGAGCCGCCTCTGTATATATATATATTCTCTGAATCTCGGAAACGGCTCCAACGATTTTCATGAAATTTTGTATACAGGGAGTTTCGGGGGCGATAAATCGATCTAGCTAGGAAACATTTTTAGAAAATGTAATAAAAAATAAAAATATAAACTGATAATATTACTCGTGCTGACATCTATTGGCGAATAATAATACTATTTGTTTTATTGTGTGTAACTAACTGCATAACTTACAATAACACTAAAGATGTCCCAGCAGATGGCGTTGTTAACAACGCTAAACCAATGAGTGGTATTAGCTATTAGGTTTTATTGGGATATATGTCAAAACTTTAAAAATAGTAAGTGAAATTGGTAATTTGGCGTTTAATTTTGGATATGGCTATTTGTTTGAATCATGGATTATTAAAGATATACTGCCGGATTGAGCGAGTATTAAATCGAGAGAGAATATATTATATAAAGTACGGTATATTCCGCGGAGCGTTACTAGGAATAATTTGTAAAAGAAAATAAGACCATGATGAACTGTATTGGAATTATAAATAGTAAAAAGTACAAGAAGACTTTTAGTGGAGTAATTACTTCAAGGGTGTAATTTCTTAAGTCCAAAAAACCGAGCAAATCTCGGTCATCCAGGTACTTAAAGATTAAACAGAATAATTGTTATGTTGATATTTTAAGTTGGTATAGAAAAATGTGATTTCGTGAACTCATGTTTGCGATGGAATACAATAATTTCTCGTCATGATACTCGTGATAATATAAACAACGCTACCCTTCCTATGAAATGCTGTGTCGTTTCATAGCCGTGTTTATTTAAAAAAAATATCTCACGTTATTCCGCACCGTCAGCCGCGTTTGGTCCGTTTACCAAGCACTTAGAGTACGATTGAGAGGGATTAGGCCCCTCTTAGTCGTACTCTCAATCATAGAGGAGGCTATGAGCTGATACTATACAGTATTCTCACATTAAACTCTCCAAAAATTATATTTCTGTGCCAATACTCACGTATATTCCAATTAAATTGAAGTCTCAATTGAAAACTTAAAGCAAATTCAACCTTATCCCCACAGCGTACAGCACATATTTCTAACAACTTAATTATCTTACATTTACAGAATTTTCCTAGAATACACCTGGTGTATCGACGTGAAGCAACGCGCAGGCTGCCTCTCATACCTTGACGACCCTCAAGGGTTCCTCTCCATCCTAGCCCAGACTTTAACCCTGGACAAAGCCAACACCTGGTCCGTCTCCCCAGACAACATAGGACTCTTCACCAACGACGACAAAGTTAGAAACTTTGTCCGACATTACCTAGCTAAAGAGATTGGAAATTCGATATGCGCTGATTGCCTTATAGTGAGCAAGAAGAGAAAGGGCGTGAAAAATGAACCGGTTATTCAGAAACGGTGCCAATGCAGGAAGTATAGTAAGGAAGAACAAGAATATGTGCAGAGTTTGAGCATGGTCACATATGAGTGTTTGGTTAAGGATATATTGTGTGCCCTGCCCATTTGGACTACGTTTTTGAAGGTCAGTAAAGGTTTTTGTATGAACCGGATTTCAAAATATTTGTGTCGATTTTAATGGCATATGCTATTGGTTTGAATGTAGTGTAAATGTAATGTAATGTAGGTTTTCATAGCAAAGTTAGATTAAGTATTACTATTGTTCATGAACACACATATATATAAAAATTGGTAATAACATTATCAATATTTGTATTTTATTGTACCTTGTAATGCTTTGGAAAGTACGATTAATGATTTCCCTTGGAAATACCAACTCATTATTTCGTGATACAAATGGTTTTTGATATTGATACAGATGTGAGTATATGATATGAAATTAATGGCACTTGTCAAAGTGAAAATTATTTACACACAATTAATTAAGATCAATAATCTTATTTATAATAGGCATTTGTAAGAATTTATATGGTATGTATATTCTAGGTAAACTATATGATTTGACCCCTCTTAAGGATACTTAGTATGGTGGTCGTTAATGGTGAAATAATTTTGTTATCAGTCTAGTAGTTTCAGAACGTATTCAAAGTAAACAAATCTCTCATAAAAAGATCTTTAATTTTATAATAGTACAAACACGCACATTTTCCCTTCACAGATAATAAAAATGATGAAATCAGAGCCGACGACATACCACATATGGCAAGTGAAACTGCTCCTATCACAAATAGAGAACCACAACAAACGCGCTCACAGCGAGATGAAGGTAGACGGGCAGGACTTAAACAACGAACCGCTCATATCCAGCGAATTCACACTAGCCATCAAACAGAAAATATCAAACATCCTTGACGGATGGGAGTTGAAATTAACGCCATATTTGCGCAAATATCTAGGCTTACCGAGCAGCAGAAAGTTTGACTCGTGTGATGATACGCTCAAGAGGATTTTGACAGCGTTTTTAGTGTTCCATGATTTGCCTAAAGGGGTGCTGAAGGACGTGATAGGGGATGATATAAGCGGGTTGCTGGAGGGGGATGCGCGCGTGTGTGCGGAGGGGGTGAGTGCGTTGCGTTCGCTGATGAGATGATGGCGGCGGGTTGGTCGCGGCATGGTGACGCGCTCCAGGTGCCAACATTTGTGTGTACATGATTGGTGCTGAATACTACGACTTGGACTATTGGACTGTTGGCCATTTGGATTTATGGAATGTTGGACATTTAGATTGTTGGACTGTTGGACTTTGGCGAGTGAAAGTGCATGCGAGGATTACTATACATAGTTGTTACCAGAACTTAATCTTCACTTGAGATATATTAGTGTATTTAAATGTAAAACGAGTGCTTGAACGTGCAGACTTATTACTATAGGGACATTAAATAGTAACGTCTTTATTCATAGACAGTTTATTAAACCTATATTAATTGTTATGTTTTGTCTTTTTCGCTCAAAATGAATTCAAAAGTCGTTTGAAAGGGCCAAATATTTGATAGCTAAAATAGATTTATAAACTTTGCTATTCATAGAGTTGTTTGGCTTTGCTACTGTCCATGAGATGTCATATCGATTAGCATCAGGCCAATGGTATGCTCGTATCGCCTATCATAACTACAAAAATAAAAAAAAAAAAGTGTCAATGAAAATAACAGATGTTTTATTACATAATATTGTATTAATAAATTTCTGAGCTGGGTTTGTTTCAAGTGTAAAAAGATATTCTCAATGTAATAAAAGTAGATAGTGAATTGTAAATATGAATTATGACTTATGTAGACATTATTAATAGCACATAATAAAGCTTTATTCATAAATAATACATTGTCGTAGTTTAGTATATTCTCGATATTTATTCTAGTTACAATACTACTGAACTGAAGAAATCTTTAATTTTTAAATACTTAATAACACAAAATGTACATGTTACATGATCGCTTCGTTTAATAATTCAATCCAAATTATTATTATTTACTCATTGTCACTCAAATTAAACAATTCCTATCGTACATTTAATTATCAGCACGTTCATTGATATACAGCTTAGTACGTTGATAAAAAAATATTTATGTATAAGTTATTGTAGCTGTAACCAATGGGTGCCTTCATGTAGAATTTCCAGTAGTATACACTTTATGTATATTTAAAAAGTTTATACATATCGACGCAAGAAAGCGATTTTGTCGTATCTCGGGCCCTACTATATAAATCCGAAACGAAGTTCGAAACTTCGTGACGTTTTTCGTTTCGAAACCTACTCTGTAACACGAAATTCGAATCTTCGGATCGCAGAATGAATTATTCCAATATATCGGCAATACGAACATTTACAGAGGTTTAGGTTTCGAAACGAAAAACGTCACGAAGATTCGAACTTCGGATTTATATAGTAGGGCCCCTCGAAACAAGCAATTTTACACCAGAACCAAAAAATAATAATATTTAAAATATGAATGACCTCTAAACTAGATAACTTAGGAATACCATTTCTTTATTAATAACATTTTAAAATAAAACCTTACATTTACACGAGGAAATTCAATGCGGTATTTTTTTTATGAATTAAATAATATACAAAACGCATATACGCATTTTTGAGATACGACAAAATCGCTTTCCTGCGTCGATATATAAATAGTCATGTTACGGCGACCTTACTTAATACTCCAATTAAGTAAAGACTAATTGCTTCATTCATAGACAGTATATTAGCCCTTTGGGTTATCGTATGTTTTGTTTTTTTTCGCTCAAACTGAATTCAAATTCTTTCAAAAGGGATAGAACATTCGATAGCTACAATTTGTTTCTAAGCATTAAACTGTCTATAAATAAATAAATAAACACCGAACATCGCATACATCATCCTAACTCCACATTAAGATCCAGTCTTGTATCGTGGGTATCACTACGAGAGACTTTTCGGTCTCACAAACACTCAGACCGGAAAGAAATATTAGTCGAAATTAAACTATAATTAAATATTTGCCGTGCCTGAGAGTTGAGCCACAGTTGAAAGTATTTTGGAAATACCCATTTAATCTTTAGACAGATTAAATATAATCGTATCGCTTATTATGATTAATTGAATTGACGTCGTCTTATAAATTTAATTATAGTTGATAAGGATGTCTCTTGCTTACTTTCATATCAATTTTTTATGTTAATTATTTGTATAATTAGTCACCTAAACAGTATTACTTTCCCTGTTTTGTATTATATGTAGGGGTAAGATCTAAACAAAATTAACACTTTTGTCTCACAACTTTTATTTTAAAAAAAATTTAAAAAACGAAATTACACCTTTTGTTTTACCCCGTAAATATCGTAACTTCTTTCATACTACCTATAGACAATATAGCTAATTTTTTTAATCATTAATGAACCAAACACAATAGTTTGTTCAAAAACTCCCTACATACATTTTTGCAGTTCCAATTTTTTTAACACTATTGGGTTGTTGCTGTTAGAAAAGTAAAATGTCTCTTTTCTGTAATCAAATGATTAGTTATACCTGATAATTTTAAAAGAAATCGAAATATCAAAAGTCTTGTTACTCGCGCAATCATTACTCTGTCCTATATTTTAATCTTTTTACAACTTAAGATGTAATGCTAAGTACTAATTCTACGACTTTCTGTCACCAAAAGCGCTGTGTAAAAATAAATAAGATTAGTTTTCACATTTTACATAGGACATATTATTATAAGATTAGCGGACTTATTGATAGACAATTTTAAACCTATTTTAGCTGTCGTATGTTTTGTCTTCTTCACTCAAACTGAATTCAGAAGTTGTTCGAAAGAGACAAAACATTCGGGTTTTAAAATGGTCTTTGAATAAGGCCGTATGAGTATAAATGTAGAGGTAGTACATTGTTGTGAATATTATGAAAGAATCAAACAAAGCGGTTAACAGAATTTTATTTTTGACCAACTTAAAGTATATGACTTACATATACTATATATATCTCAAAAATGTGTATATGCGTTTTGTATATTATTTAATTCATAAAAAATACCGCATTGAATTTCCTCGTGAAAATGTAAGGTTTTATTTAAAATGTTATTATTATAGAAATGGTATTCCTAAGTTTTCTAGTTTAGAGGTTATTAATTTTCTAAATTTTTTTTTTGGCTCTGGTTTAAAATTGCTTGTTTCGAGATTCGATAAAATCGCTTTCCTGCGTCGATATACATTTTCTTATTCATAATACAATGTAGTTGTTTTTAGGGTATTCATTACATAAAAATGTTATTATTCATAAAACTATTACTACCAAGTCTAACTATCTGTTGTTTTTCCACCAAAGATGTTACTTATATGTAATGGAATACACGTTGTTTTGAAAACATTTTGATGTAAAATAAATTTCATGTGTGTATGACATGTTTTTTATTACTTACATTGACCTTTCTCACCTCAAACAGACGTATACGCGCTTCAGCACCGGTGCAAAAGCGATTTCTTAGAACATTACTGACAATAAAGCGGTCATCGAGAGCCGACGTGCACCAATCTCGGCCTTAACCTGGCCTCCTCGTGTATGAACTAGTTCGAGGTATACAAGTGTAAAACTAATGCGACATTGGCTCTACCCCGCGTCAGCTAAAGTTACTGCTCTAATAGCACCAGTTGCATCGACTGGCATTTTTTTTAAGGCACAAAGAATAATCATACACTAAAAACTCAAATTAAACAATATGCACACACTATGACGGAGAAGAACAAGAAATATAAAGAAGGTAACCTGAATGCAAAAATGACAAACAGCGACTAAATTCCAAAAACGCTTCGGAGATAAAAGTTTAGGCATTGAAATGACGGTATAAGTACTTAATTTATTGCTAAGGTAACTACATAACAAAAAACAAAGCATTATTTATGCAACAGTTAACATAAACAAACAGGATTACGAAAAATATAGGTGGACGGTTAATTGTGCCTGTGAGTGTATATCATGACTTCAATCGAAAACGACGCCGGGCGGTAGTTTTAGTGACTACAGACACAATGCGACTAAAAATTTAGCAAAAAAAATCAATTTTTTGTGATGTTTTAAATATGACTATGTATTTATCACCCAAATACGACGATAGGATTTTTTTTTTAATTGGATTGTGGCTGAAGTCGTTAAAACTACTACCTGGCTTCGTTTTCGTTTGCAGTCTTGATATACCCTGTATTAACTATAGCTTAATTTTCTTCTTCCCTGTATTTACTACAAAAATATTTCCATCACTTTACTACATTGTTCTAATATGTCATAACTTTTTGACGATCCTAATGGTAATATGGTTTTACGACGGGCATAAGTCATAACTTTCGGTAAGTTTGCTTTCCGTGATAACTTGCGATACTAAACGAAAACACGAAGTGACGAATCAGTGCATACCATAACTTTGAATAGAATTACTGATAGCAGCATTTTCGGGAAAAAGCTTCTAACATACCAAAAGTGTGTTTTGATAGTAACGTCTCAATTTGAAGGGTTTCCTCATCACACTATCTCAAATTACTAATTCAGAAGTCATTTTTAAAAACATTTTTTAACAAATCTTTTTTTCGTGCCTTTTATTAGCTTCACCTGTAGGTATGTTTGGTATTTACTTCTTAACATTTCATATGTCAATTTTATAAGACTTATTATAAAACACTTTTTCAATAAGTTATTCTGTATTTAAATTGATTACAACTACCTGATTTAAACTCATTTGCAAAAAAAAACGGGCACCTAAGCAATGAACCATTTCAAATGTTACTATTGGTTTGTTTGATAATTATAGGTAGTTTTACTTTCAAAATTTTGTAAATTAATAAGCAAATAATCGTTTTCGTCAGTATTATCATAAAAATTTGATAAAAATTATGGGTTTTAATGCTAAAGTTCACTAGTAGTGTATGCTCGCTAGTAGTGCATATGCTCGTGAAGTAAAAGTTAAGAAAGATTTTTGTTTGTTTTTTCTTTAATAAAGTAAAAGCAGATAAATGTTTAGTATCGAGTGTGACCCCTCTAGCTGAAATCACAGCTTGAATTCGTCTGGGTATGCTAGCGAGGATATCCCGGATACTTGCTTGCGGAATACGTTCCCACTCCGCGGTAATCACATTCTTCAGCTCTCTGATGGTCTGCGGAGCCGCTTGTACTGATCTCACGCGTCGTTTCAGAACGTCCCAGACATGCTCTATAGGATTGAACCTGGTTCTGGAAGAAAACCATCTACCCAACCACGGGATGATCGTTTTCTTGTGAGTCACGCATTGAGAAATCGCAAGTCTTCGTATGTGGACCTTAAGAACAACCTCGAAGAAGTAAGAAATGTATATATTAGTCTATGGACGGTCAGGAGGAGGCTTCTCGCGGCCAATATACGCAGTCATCGCCCGGCCCGCGGCCCTAAGTTACTCCATGAGCACAGAGTTGCCAGGCTTAGGTTTGCTCGAAATTGTGAGTCATGGACTCAAGAAGACTGGAATAGGGTATTGTTCTCCGATGAAGCCAGGATATCTCTGTTCGGTGAAGATCGACGTCGGTGAGTGCTACGAAGACGAGGAGAACGCTTTGCAGAGGCTTGTTTTGAAGAAATCACACCTTATGGTGGGGGCTCTGTTATGTTTTGGGCAGGAATAAATTCAGTACAGAGTTAGTCTTCATTGAAAACGGCTCACTGACTGGACATCGATACATAACGGAAGTTCTAATTCCTCATGCACAACCCGCATTGGCCGCTTTAGGCGAAGACTCAATTTTTATGGACGACAACGCTCGCGCCCACCGGTCTGGCGATGTGGAAGCGTATGTGCAAGAGGTCGGCATTCGTCGTTTGGATTGGCCAGCTCGAAGTCCCGACCTCAATCCTATAGAGCATGTCTGGGACGTTCTGAAACGACGCGTGAGATCAGTACAACCGGCTCCGCAGACCATCAGAGAGCTGAAGAATGTGATTACCGCGGAGTGGGAACGTATTCCGCAAGCAAGTATCCGGGATATCCTCGCTAGCATACCCAGACGAATTCAAGCTGTGATTTCAGCTAGAGGGGGTCACACTCGATACTAAACATTTATCTGCTTTTACTTTATTAAAGAAAAAACAAACAAAAATCTTTGTTAACTTTGACTTCACGAGCATATTATGCACTACAAGCGAGCATACACTACTAGTGAACTTTAGCATTAAAACCCATAAATTTTATCAAAATTTTATGATAATACTGACGAAAACGATTATTTGCTTATTAATTTACAAAATTGTGAAAGTAAAACTACCTATAATTATCAAACAAACCAATAGTAACATTTGAAATGGTTCATTGCTTAGGTGCCCGTTTTTTTTGCAAATGAGTTTATTTTAATCAAATAAATAAAGTTAATAAACCTTGTTAGATTATGGCTGGGATTTAAATGATAAATTATGTTATCATGAAAGTCTGATTGATGAGTGATGACCCAGTCAAATCGTTTATTGTGCAGCAAATGGTCCTAATTGTTTTCAATAAAATAAATAGGAATATCATTATTCCTCCAACGATTCTCTTGTTTACGAGTTATTTATATATCTCATCTACCGCATTGCATGTCTCCAAATTAAATTAAAGAAGAAATTGGTAAACACGAGTTGATGCCTCTAGAAGTATAGAAAATTTGAATATTTGCACGTTTAGCGCTATTTGTTGGTGTATATGTAACGTGACCATACGTCCCGCTTTAGGCGGGACAGTCCTGCTTTCAGGAAGTCTGTCCCGGTGTCAGCAAGGCCGACATAGTCCCGCTCTTGCAAACATACCAAACGATAATTTAAAATGTATTTCCCGCACGAAATGCTTTTCCGAACTACTACCTACTGAAAACTGTGAGGTCACATTTCCACAATTATTGAGTACGTTATGTGTCTGCCTGGAAGTAACGCACCTATCGAAAGAGTTTTTCTCCCAAAATCAAAACATGGACAAGTGATAAAATACAGGCGAGTGTCGCAGTAATTAAAGCTTTTTTGATTACAAAATTAAATATAAACCAACCATACTGAATTTCACACTTATCTAAAAACTAGACCTGATGTTTTGAAACAATTTGTTCAGCCGACAAATACGACTATAATTATTATTTTATGTTTCTCTATCTTCTATGCTATGATAAAAACTTGTAAAACACTACAACTTTATTATTATTTAATTCCACTGATGTCTCGCTCTGGCACAAAAAATTAATGGTCACGTTATGTATATGCCTACTTCATCAAGCGAGATTGTTAAGAATCTTGGGATCGCCCTTGTGGACATTTTTTTATTAAAAAAAACGACAATTTATTTCGTTATTTTAATCCTATCGTCGGATTTTGGTGGTAAACACATAGTTTTTATATAAAATAACTATAAGTAAAATTTATTTAGAAGTTTTAGAGAGGCTATGGTATGCTAGGGTTTAAATTATTTTAACAAAAACTATAGATTTACCACCCAAACACGATGATATTTAATAAAACACGAAAAAATGTTCCCTTTCTTTGCAAAATGTATATGTATACTTGCATTATATTTCTTGTCATTAAAACTACCACCCGGTTTCGTTTTCGGTAGCAGTCTTGATATACCCTATATTAAAAATATTATGTTGATAGCTTAAACGGCGTAATGCAAATAGTAATTTCAAATGCTGGTACTTCACATGGCTATTTGTATTTGTGTATTTGGCATATTTGGCAAACAATTACCATGTGTGGTCAGTTTAATTGACAAAGTGTGGCCTTATTTGCCTATTTGACAAACAAGGCCAATAACAAATACCAGTTACCGTGCGCTTGTCGGTTTTTCGAGGCACATCAAAAGGCACAAATAGACAAATACGCAAACAAACAGTCTACACATTGGCAATATTCAGAAGCGCACGTGCCATATTCTTGTACGGACGTCCTGTATTTTTGTATCTGTGTAGTGAACGAATATTAGAATAACAACATACCTTCGGAAAATGAATTGGGGCAATGAAACAGTGCTAAAAACACTATGAAACACCTTAGCTATGTGATGCCAAATGTTTGTGTGTTTGTTATTTGTCTGCTAAGTATGGATGGTCATATTTGCCTCTATTTGCATGTTTGCATAAACGTCAATTATTTTTCCAAATACGACAAACACCCAATAGCAAATACAAATAGCCATGTGAAGTGCCAGCATTATACACATTATCATGGACATAACAAAGCGAGAAAGAGGAGGGAGCATAACGTGTACAGCTTAAAAACTTAAAATGAGTAATCACATATTTTTATCATATAAATAGTTAATAGACAGTACTGATCTGCTTTAACTGATCAAAATAATATTTAATGACGTTGGTACAGTGATTGTACATATTTTTTTATTGGTATGAATGGCGAGACGAGCAAGCCAATCACCTGATAGTAAGCGATACGATCTGTCATGGACAGTAGCAAAATCATATGCTCAGTCTCATTATGTTCAGTTGTCAGGCTGCCTCTCAAATAAGAGAGACCTACCAGTAAAAATATTGTTAGTAGAGATGCTACCAGGACACTTCGTCTTTTAAATTTCGTCTCACGATGTGATAGGGGGCGAACCTATCGCCATATCGGGCACAAATTTCTGACTCCGGACTGATGAAGACTAGAAAAGGACTATTTCATTTTCCCGACCCGGACTCGAACCCGATGCCTCAGTTGTGTAATCGTACCATACAACTACGCCACCAAGGCAATCGGTATTAGTATCATATTATGTACAAAGTCCATCAAGGTAACAGTTAATCTATAAAGCCAGATATTATCAAAAAATCACTGACCTTACTCATGGGACTGACCAATACACATTATATTAATCCAATGTAACTGATAATGAAAGCCCTGTAGATTGAACAAAAGATAAATATATCTGATCAAATAATTTATAGATATTATTATTTTTAAAATTAATAAAAAAAAGTTAAAATACTAATGCGACTGCAACTACGACAAGATTACAACCTCAGCGTTGTAATCTCTTGAGATTCAATCCGGTGTCCAGTAATGAGCAATGTGATATTTGATTTGTTTATTCATTATCAACCCTGAGTCAGGAATTCGTAACCGATATGGCGATAGGCTCTTCACCTATCACATCTTGTGACCAAACATGCTCATGTTCAATGAGTGTGCTGGTATCACATCTGCCTATTCCTTCTGGGAAAATGGCGTGAGAAAATGTACCCCATGAATCACGATTCACAACTTACACTCGCTACCACTATACCACTGATGTGAATGTGACAAAAATGAATACTGATAAATATTAATTTAACTATTAAGCTTCGATACCCTAGGGGAGGCTGAAAGAATACGACTTTACTTGAAAAATATGTAATAAACTCGTAACTCAGATACATTCGAAGGGGAATTAATGATGTAAATCAAATTATGTAACGTACATGAAATTCCTAGATTTTCTCCCTGTAATTTCCTGCGTCATTAATTACACGGTAATTTACAAAATATATTAATAAATGAATAGCAGCTAAATAATTATTTTCTCATCTTTCACTTTACACTACCCTTTCTTTCTCTATCTTTTATATCGATCCAAAGGTTGTCTGGTAGAGATCGCTTATAAGCGATATTATCGCTTATTATTATTAGCCTTTTGTACTTTAAATATATGTTATCATTTTTTGTTGACAATAAAGAGAAATAAATAAATAAACTACACTCGACAGTCACAAATATAGTCCTGACCCCACACTAAGATCGAGTCTTGTGTCGTGGGCATCAGGAACTACGAGAGACTTTTCGGTCTCACAAACACCCAGACCCGGAAGAAATATTTGTGGGCCGCACAAACATTTCTCTCGGTGCGGGGATCGAACCCGCGGCCTTTCGTTTCACAGGCGGCGTTAAATCGACTGCGCCACGGAGGCTGTATTACTTGCGAATTCATCATTTAAATGTTATTTTAGCTATTATCAATGTAATAGATATATCTTATATCTACCTTTTACAGTATACATACCTATTGTTGAATATTTCACAATGGGGAATATGCACGTGTCTTAAATATGGACAAAATGTATTTTTTTGTAATCTTTATCGATACTGAAAACACACTATACAATGATTTTTAAAATTTATTTTTATTTAATAGTGCAATTTAATCATCAAAAAGTGGCTTCCCGCGCAAATTTCCGAAACGCAACACTATTGGTGGATGAAAACGTGACGTCAGATTTACACGAGAGGTCTGCTGTCAACAAGTTGTTTCTATGGTTTCTTTTCTGAGGAATAATTTTTGTTTGTTTTTGTATTGTGTCTCTGTTTTTGAAGTGAAAACTTCTTTAGCGGCGTTGAGCACTTTTTCTGTAATGGGTATAAAATCTTAAACTCGCGTCAGGACACGTGACCTGATCGTAAGACGAAAAGCGTAAGACGGATGGAGAGTAGACAGCTGTCAGTTAGCTGTCAGTTTATAAAGCTTTGATGAATTGCCAATGATTTTGAGTGGAGATTTCAACATAAACTTCGCAGACGATAAAAATCAACTATTAATTGAATTTTTAAATAATGAATTTGGTTTAAGAGCGTATATACCTTGCGCGCAAAGTCAACTATAGGTATTTCTTCGTTAATTTCACGCACACATAAGCGACCAAAGCTGTGTGCGTAGAGCTGCCGCGTCGGCTCGCTATACAATCGGCTCAAACAACTTTGATCCGTGCGCTTCAAATATTCAATTGAAATGTAACTGTAATATAATATCATAAAAATATTTTATTTGCATTATAAGTAGTCAAATATTACTGTGCAACCAAAGAATAATACAAATTTATATAGTAATCATATTTTCGTTATTATTACATTGTTAAGTTGCATTCAAATCAGTGTTCAATCAGTATACACTACGGACGTTTTATTAATCATTTCGTGTTCGAACACATAAATAGTCTTAGGGGCCTTACAACCCCTTACAATTACGAAATATATTTAATTTTATATTACAATACATAACATAATTTAGCCTCGGAATTACATCCCATTATATTACCTGAAACATAATTTATACTCACTACAAAATCATTGTAGGTAATAAAAATAATTAAATATTTTACTACCAAAGTACTAAGATGTGGTAATCGCATTCCGCGCGTGGCTATTTTTACTACGCGCGGCATAATCGACTGCAGCCAGGCGGGAGCGACGAGCGATACGTCCTTCCTCTAGAAGGCCTTGCGGCGGTCTGATTTGATCCACGTCGGACAGCGTGTTTTATAGTGGTTTTTAAAATATTTGTAGAAAACATGAAAACTAATTTTGTTGAAATATAAAAATGGTAATTTATTGATAAGATGTTCTTCTATTGTAATATGCAATTGCTATAAAAAATTATGTACGATAAGTCGGTGAAAAAAATATGTTCTTGACGAGAGTTTCTGAATAATTTCGCATTGTTTAAATTTTTATTTTTTCAGGAACTAAACACAAAAAGATTATTTTTCTCAGCAAAATCCCTCCATAAGGGTCTTATTAGTCTGATAATATTTTTATTTTCATCTTATATTTAGTGGTTTCGGATATCTTAAGCTTCTAAATTGCCATTTAAAGCCTAAATAACGTAACTTGTGTTCAGTAATCCGTATAGTACTCACAAATTATCCATCAATCTATAATGTTTTCCACCAAAATCCCTAGATGACAACCTTTTCTAAAATTAGTAATAATTATTTTTCCTTTAAATTGTTTATTGGTGGCTATTAACTCATTTGAAAAGTCCTGTTTTTAAGCCAAAAAGCGCGTGCAGGGTATAAACGCTCTTAACTATGTCGAATGATCGCAATCTTAGCACAACGAAATACAAAACTACTATTGATGCGGTCTTTATTAGACATTTAAATAGGTTCGAATCAAAACTGTTCGTTTCTTACTTCAGCTACCATAAACCTATCGTATCAGTTTTAGAGATTGGCGATGATAGTTCTGGTAATGATGATGGTGAAAAAGTCGTTGAAATTATGGATGAAAGTTGATTTTTCGGAGAGATAAACTTTTTAATGTAAAATAATTGTAATAGTTTTAAAGTGTTAAATTTTTAATGTAATATAAATTGTCATGTTTGTGTACGATAGCGCAATAAATGAATATTGTATTCTACCACATAAATGATAGTACTTTTATACTGATAAAGCAATTGGTGCAAAATTATTCCCTAACCATTCCAAAATATCAAACATGCTCAACGTTATTTTTTAATATTAAGTGTATAGTTTTATGTGTTCACAGTATGAATTAAGTGTGAAGAGAATTAATGCAATTATTTTATATTTAATATAATTTTCTGTATCCTCTTCAATGTGAAACCCAGAAATAATAGAAAGATTAATAAAACTAGTCTCGAACTTGCCTCTTACTCTAATACTTCTTAATTCTTCTTTACTGGTGGTAGGTCTCTCATATGTGAGATACCATCTGGGTAGGTACAGTCAGCAACATAAGTCGCTACACAGTAACGAGATTTGGAATTGTCTTATCATCCAGAATAATAATTATTTTCAATATCGTATGGCACTTCTCGGCATAGATGACTTTACTTAGTTATATTTTACGACTACAGAGTAGTACGTACAAATTTTAATTCATAAAAAGGTTATCAAAAAATGTGAAGTGTTCAGCGACTTATGTTGCTGACTGTACCACCGCAATGTCTATTTCTCCCGTCAAACAGCAGTGTAAATGCACTGTTGTGTTTTGGATTGAAAGACATTGTAGCCACAGTAACTACTGAACATATTGAGACTGAACATGTTATGTCTCAGGATGGCGAGCGTAGTGGAATGCCAAGCATTGCTTTGTAATTCAAGGTGTTGTTTGGTTTTGCTACTGTTCATGAGCGGTCGCATCGCTTACCATCAGGCGAACGGCATGCTCGTGTCGTCATTCACAGCAATAAAAAAAAATTGAGTGAATATCGACTTAATTACCACCAGTATCAATTTCTTTATTTTCTGGTAATATATTGAACCAAACACTGCTGTTGACATCGAACTTGTGTAATCGTGACGTCACGAACAAGCGCGCCAATTTGGCCGCGTTTATATCGCCCAAAATTGATAGCGATTTTAATATTTAATTTTTTGCATAATAGTTTATATTTTGGACGTGATATTTGTATGTTTGGTAATGTAATGATTAGTAGAATCGTATAAAAAATAAATAAAAAAAAACATGCATATTCCCCATTATTTGAAATATAAACACATGCTTGATATGGCTTCCTGTTCCAAAACTAAAGACTGATTGTGATAGTTATGGAAGTGTAATTGAAACAATAATTTTCTTCAGAAGGATGGCTTTTTATTGTTACGATAGTTGACTTACAATTTCTGAAAAATAATATTCATTTATTTACTTTTACAAATATTCATCTAACTTTACACTCGTTGGTGGTATTTTCAGTTGTCAGCATATTTCAATATTACTTATGTTATGTGTGTTTTACATAAATGAAGTTACGGTTATATCCCTGAAGAGGTACCTTAGTATAAATCATTGTATGTTACAAGTTACAGTATTATATTGGACGCCCTGGTTAAAGTTGCAGGAAGTTACTGGCAGGCCTCTTTTAATAGTTCGATGTGGAGATCCACGAATGATGCCTATATTCCAAGTCTCGCAGCTCAGTTTTTCAACCGCAAAAAGTTGTGAGATCCATGTAATACCAAGTCGACGGACCTTCTGTATAAAGTTATTACGTAAGTTATTATCCTATCAATATTAAAAATACTTCACGTTTTAAATAAATAGATCGACTTGGCCATCGCATGAAAACATAACGTATCGTACAATTTACCTAGTCAGGTCATAAATTCTGTCACATGTTTAATATAAAATAATTGAAACAAGTTTATTCATTATGTAACCATTTATATATCAAAATGAACTTAACAAAACATAGATTCTTATGACACTAAAGTTTATTCAAAATGACCTCCGTGATTTTGAATACAGGCCTTCAATCTGCGCGGCCAGTTGTCTATCGCAGCACGAACGAGGTCCATGTCAATATCGGCGGCTGCCTTAATCAAGGATGTCTTGAGTGATTCTAAATTGGGATGAGGCTTTGAGCACGCCTTTTCCTCCAAGTGTTGCCATATCTTGTAATCTAATTGATTTAAATCTGGACTGGAGGAGGGCCAGTTTTCGTGCCGAATGAAGTCGATTTCACGCGCCGCCAGCCAGTCTAGTGTGCTCTTCGCTCTATGAGCTGGCGCCGAATCTTGTTGGAATACCCAGTGCCTGTTATTGAACATGGTATGAGAAACAGGTTCCACAAGTTTCGTCAGGACTGTATTTTGATACACAACTGCATTCGTTTTTACACCTTTCTCACAAAAATGTACCTCTGTTAAGCCCCAATAAGAAACTCCCATGAGCGAGGATGGAAAATGACCTCGTTGGACACGCGAATACGGTTGCTCGCTTCTTCACTACTGTGTGCGTACACCTTATCATTTTGTTTGTTGTAGCTCTCTTCTAAGGTAAAACTTTTTTAAAAGCCCTAAGTCTTCATTTAACACCCTTTTCACCGTGGTTCTGCTTAACCCCATCTGAAGGGCCAACAGTTTCTGCTTACGTTTGGGATTTCTTTGAATTCGCGCCTTCACAGCTTTTATCACTCCTAGAGTCCTAACAGACCGAGATCGACCCCTTCTTGATCTTTTCCATTTTGCACTTTTTCGTCATTGATACGATTGCTTTGAAATAAATTTAACTGTACCAGCTCACATCTAAACAAACGTATAACATGAAATATAATGTTTTCTACAACCATATAAGAAAAGTTTAAACATAAAACATTTTAATACATTCTGTTTAAGGTTTCCTAAATGTGCTAAAGATAAGTCCCAATGGACATACGCTACATCTCGTGGTTCCCGAGAAAGTATAGCGTCATAAGTTCAAGGTACTTCTCCGAAGACAGCTTTAAATGGATAAACGATAAAGGATTTGTTTTCGAATCAGCTGTACCTACCTTATATTTACCATGTTTTGTATGTCGTATTGTATCTATCTGTATCTGTATCAGCCCATATACGTCCCACTGCAGGGCACGGGCCTCCTCTACAATCGACTACCGATTGAGAGTGGTTAGGCCATATAGTCCACCACGCTGGCCTAATGCGGGTTGGTGGACTTACATACCATAGAATTTTATAAATCGCTATGGTATGCAGGTTTCCTCACGATGTTTTCCTTCACCGTTTTAGTGCGTGGTGATTGACTATCAATACACACATGACTCCGAAAAGTCAGAGGTGTGCCCTGGGATTCGAACCCGCGACCACCGTGAACATTTTGGCAGTCGCGTCTAGTCCGTTTACCAACAGGCCACAACGCACTTATTCGTCGTATTGTATGCTGGATATTTATTAAAAAACCATTTTCTATTGAATTTTAATTTTAACTTATATATTCACTGAAAAGATAAATTGAAATTTATTTTTGAGAATATTTTTATTACAATCTACTTAATTAGATTTCATTTTTAGTTTCCGAGTATGAATAACCGCGTAGGTTGTTCTTAGACCATAAATTGTGTGTCGAAAATGGCAAAGTTTATTACTATCTGGCTTACGAAAGTCCATCCTGGCATTAGTTGTAAAATTTGTATATGGCCACACTTTAGTGTTTCAGCTATAACAATTTTGATATAAAAGCGAAACGAGTGACTGATAAATTATTACAAGTAGAGGTTTTGGATATAATATATGTAAGGAAATAACATTTCTTTAATTCCCTTTGAATATATGCATCCTTTGATTATTGTCGGTAAAACAAGAAGAGCTTGCTTTTAATCTAATTAGCGAGATGGCACTGTTTGAATACGGGCGTCATCGCAGTTCTAGCAAAATTGTGAAATAATGTCAAAGATAGAAGCCATCAAATAGTAGTAACACGATAAGAATTAAGATAGTACACGTACCCTATGTAACTGAAAGGTTTGATGATAGAAAGTATTTTTAAATTTGACATTATGCGGTATCTATTGGGAGTGATCTGTGAGTATATCCAATTCTACTCATGTTTTTAAAATTTGAGTTTCATTGCGAGATAAATACAAGTAAGAAATCCCTGTAGACTCACTGAGTTTTAAGGCTCAGTGTCATTATGCTTGCATCTATACACATAGATCTTGACTCTCAGGAGTTTGCAGTGGCAGGTGTGAGGGTTACCCCCTTTGATAAGTTACAAGAGCTTCCAATCTATTCTCTTTCTACAATCCTCAACGCCTTGACGTAGGCGATAACGTTTGTGGTTAGCGCCAATCAAATAGCATCTTGGATAGCATTTGTATGGGAGTTAGCAAATGGCTTTGTTTTACCGTATAAACGTCATCAAGACAAGAAGGAAGAAAAGAAAAACAATCAAGACGTCAAGACGTTAACGATTGTAGACAGATAATTGATTGAAAGCCCTTGTAACTAAGCTAAGAGGGCAGGACAGTCTCGAATCAGAACGTCCTCAGAAGCTACTGGACCGATTTGAAAATTCTTTTAACAACATTTTTACAGTATCCATGATGTACATAGGTGATAGAATAGATTAAAAGTGTATCTTCACCCGGGCGTAGTCGGGGTAATAAGGTTCCTCTATAATTATAGTTTGATTCAGAGGGCTAAGTTTATGTTCTTTAGTTGCTGATAGGCAAGCTTAGCATGCCATAGTAATTGGTTTCGTTCCCTTTTTTAACCAACTTCAAAAAAAGGAGGAGGTTCTCAATTCGACTGTATGTTGCTTTTTTTTATGTTTGTTACCTCGTTTCTCTGTACTGTGTGAACCGATTTCGATCATTCTTTCTTTGATTGAAAGCTGGTGCTTGTCGTTTGGTCCCATAAAAATATGGTGCAGATCTGATGAATATCTTCGGACCTGGAGAGGGGAACTCCTTAAAATTAAGGAGAATTGCAATGGTTCTTTTTGCGTTACGTTCATTAGAAAAGTTAAGTTACAGTGAGAGAGGGAAAAAGGGGTGGGGGGGAGAGGAGGGGGGTGATAAAATTAAAATACACGTAAATTCTAATATCTTCGGCAGCTTTCAACCGATTTTAGTGATTTCGTTTTCATTAGAAAAAACGTATTGACAGGTTGATCCCAGGAATACAACATGAAGATGTGATGATTATGTTCGGACCTGGAGAATATAACTCTTCAAAATTTAGTAGGATTCCAATGGTTCTTTTTGCATTAGGTTTATTATAAAAGTTAAGTTACAGTGAGGGAGGGAAAAAGGGGTAGGGGTGAGGGGGGGGGGTGATAAAATTAAAATACACGTAAATACTAATATCTTGAGCAGCTTATAACCGATTTTAGTGATTTCTTTTTCATTAGAAAGAACGTATTAACAGGTTGATCCCAGGAACATAACATTAAGATCTGATTATCATGTTCGGACCTGGAGAGTAGAACCCCTCAAAATTTAATAGGATTTCAACGGTTCTTTTTGCATTGGCTTCAGTATAAAAGCTAGGCTACAGTGGTTGAGGGAAAAAGAGGTAGGCGCGAAGGGATGGGGGGGGGGGAGAAAAATATTAAACATGTGAATATTCCAATATCTTTGGCAGCTTTTAGCCGATTTTAGCGATTTCATTGTCATCGGAAAGAACACATTCCTTGTGGGGACCAAATCTTCTTAATTTAAATACCTATCAACACTAAAAAGATAAAAATAACTAAAATTTTTAATAAAAAAAATAAAAACCGACTTCAAAACAAAAATCCACTAAAAACCAAAAAATAATAACTACCACTCCAAAGCAAAAAAAATAATATTTATTTCATGGAACTCGTGCATGTTGATTAATTTGCTTACTGACTTGACTAGCCAACAAATCAAAATATATGCGTAACATATTGAAGGCGGGTCGCCCAGTACCAAACATATAGATATTTAAATTAATATAAGGCATACGTCCTACATGTTTGGTACTTGGCGGCCCGTCTTCAATATGTTACGCATATATTTTGATTTGTTGGCTAGTCAAGTCAGTAAGCAAATTAATCAACATGCACGAGTTCCATGAAATAAATATTATTTTTTTGCTTTGGAGTGGTAGTTATTATTTTTTGGTTTTTAGTGGATTTTTGTTTTGAAGTCGGTTTTTATTTTTTTTATTAAAAATTTTAGTTATTATTCCACTGAATGACGAGATGATGATGCCGTTCGTCTGATGGTAAGCGACACAACCGCTCATAAACAGTAGAAAAACCAAACAAAACCTCGAATTACAAACCAATGCTTGGCATTTTACTGCGTTCGGCATCCTGAGATATGAGTTTAGTCTCAATACATCCAGTAGTTACCCTGGCTACTAGCTAATGCTAATGTCTTAATCCGAAACGCAACACTGCTGTTTGGCCGGAGAAATAGACATTGCGGTGGCGGCCTCTCACATATGAGAGACCTACCACCAGTAAAAGTATCTTTTTTACATATCACCATTACTATACGTATCTAATATTATGCATTCCTTCAGACCCATAATATTTAAATGTATTTTAACCTTATTATTATAAATAGTAGTAAAGTCAGTGCGCACCATCTGAAAGCTACGAAAATAACTTCTGATAACAGGGATTATTTTATCGTAGATATCTCAAGTTTTAACAAAGATTAATGTATGATGATTTAATGAAACACCTAATTAATTCTACAATTTCGAATATCTAAATGGCCGTGGAAAATAATTCAGGCTTATTGAATTTTTCAATTTCTCTGAATTTAACAACGAACTAACTATCTGGAAAGCATAGAAAGATTGTTAGCAATATTATATTACACTGCAATGTCTATTTCTTCAGCCAAACAGCATTTTGTTCCACACTGCTGTGTTCCGATTTGAAGGACATAGTAGCCAGAGTAACTACTTAACTATATTATGTGTCAGCCGTCGTATCGGTTACTATCAGGCGAATGGCATTCTCGTCTCGCCATTTATTGCAATAAAAAAAATCAAAATCTTGAGTAGACAGTTGTTATGTTATTCATTACAGCGTGATACTAAATTTATTATTCGTTATTCTTAGATGATAAGCCAAAATATTCTTCATAAGCCTCCTAGATATTACTAATTAGCTAATCTTTTATTATAATCTTGACATTGGTTGTATCATTTACATTAGTTTAAGAATCTTTTTGAGGATAATATAAATTAAATTCCGAACTTTTATATGTTGCATGTGTGTCGTAATGCAGGGTGACTCTGGCAGTGCCCTGGTACGCACCGACCGCGGCCAAGTAGATCGGCATTTTGTCGTGGGGTCTGCCCTGCGCTCTCGGCGCTCCCGACATGTTCGTCAGGGTCAGCGCCTACAGGAGCTGGATCCAGTCCAAACAAAGTTAATCCAAGGTATCAGCTACCTCCATACCAACTCATTATAATTGATTTGGCCATTTAAGCAGGAAGAGTCGTTACTCATTCCCCGGGAACACTAATTTTTCCGGGACATAAAGTAACCTATGTGTTAATCCAAGGTAACAGATACCTCCATACCAAATTTCATCAAAATTGGCGCTGCTGTTTGAACGTGAAGAAGTAACAAACACACAAGCTTTTGCATTTATAATATTAGTTAAAAGTTAAACAATAGGTATGCACTAGTAAGAATGTTTTAAATTGTAATACTTTACAAATTCTTAAACGTAAAGCATCAAAATTATGAAAATAGTGTCGTTGCTCAAACGGACTAAATATTGGAATTGTGTTGAATTTTATTGCATTAATCCGGCAAAAGGGTAAACACACTTACACTTATGTTAACAATTACACTTACATTTAGCAATTACGTCCCACCATAACAGTATAAAACATAGTTTATAGGTTTCTTAATAGTTAATACAAATACAGGAGAGAAGAAGTGCTGGATTGGCCTCCATCAACCGTGCATTTCCTAACACTAACAATCGTATAGTAACAAATCAACAAAGGGGTCCATCAAAAAACCTGGTCTAAATGATTAATCGCTGATAAAGCTAGATAACCGTCAATTGATTGTGATTTATCAGTGGCCTAGTATAAATACGAGGTGGACTGTTTCGTCCTAAATTATTTTGCCGGCAGTCACGATGTACATCAAAGAGAGAGTTCTTTTGTTGGCGCTGGTCGCCGGATGCTGGGGTAAGTCCTACTGTTGTTATATCATCACCTGATTGCTGTCTTTAAATGTTAGTCTAAGTTGGTCATGAGAATGGTCCTAAGTAATTATACAGGGAGCGCAAATAAATGGCGCACTTGCTCATTTGGGTACAAGGGCATAATATTAATATCGTAATAAAAAAAAAATATTTGGAAAATACCTATCCGTTTTGAAGTTATGACCGTTTAAAGTTTTAAGTTTAATCACCACTTTTTCGCATAAAATCAGTTGGAATGGATGAAGAACAAGATTTAAACACATACGTATTTTTTCGTTTCGTCGTTAATTGAACGGTTAACGAAATATACCACGAAAACCATTTTTAACAGCATCAAAACTTTCTTAAACTTCGCTTTAACAGCTGTTTACACATGAGTAAGGTCATGAACTCTTAGCTGTATAATTTATCCTTCTCTAACTTCAAAAAAGGATATTTTTTGTTTCATTTCAAATAAATCAATCAGTTAAACAGGGACGTACTTCGATTTAAGCGTCAATAAATGAACAACATAATAACTTTAGGTGCAGTTGCATCGTGAATGGATTGACTATTTTGTTTGTCATTATTTTCCTTAGTGTCACAAATCCAAACTGAAAGATACCAAGAAATCACACTGGTCATCGCTTAAATCATGTAAGATTGCGAATTTAATTATAATTAGAAAAGTTTTGGTAATACCTACATAACATTTAAATTTTCTAAATAATTTAGATTCATTGAAAAAATAATCTGATGACACTGATTAATAAAAAATAATATTTTTAAAATGATGGCCCAATTCGGCCCTATTAGTCAAAGGAAGCCGCCGGTCATAGTGTACTTTGTCGGATCCAACGCGGCTCGATTATTCTTCCTTTGAGGTCGCCGCCACCGTTTGTGAGTGCGTGCCGAAAGGCGGCAATTTCTTTGTCGGTAACTTTTAGCATTTTGCAAAAGAAGACCGACATCTTGAGGTGTGTTCACACTACACACTTGATATAACTTAATTGGATTAAGTACTCCGATATAAAAGTTACGTAAAACGTTAAAAGATCTTATTGGACTGATACTGATACTTGCTCAAGAGCTTATAATGTTATTTAAATATGTCATCAGCCGATCCAGTCAATTACAAATTGCCTATTTACTTTGCTTATTATTGTATTTAACATTATTTTAATGTATTTTGAAAATAATGTTACTTTAAAGTGATAAAATTTCTTCTAAATTCTTATAGCTAGAGAAATGTCGTCTACCATTATAGCATAGAATTTGCATATGAGACTTATTTGAGATAAAATTAGTGAAATCAATAAACACTAACTACTAATTTACTGCACTGGAGACCCCGTGCCCTGCAGTGGCACGTATATGGTCTGATACAGTAGTAATACTAATTGTTCAGATGAATTATTATGAACTCAAATAGGAAAGCTTTGTATCTAATGTGAACAGGCCTTTATCTTTCAAGAATCAAAATAATAATTTATTTTTTATTAGTTGAATTCGGATTGCGATCGCGTGTGCATGTATTAGTCGTGTGCATATTATTGTAAATTCGTTTTCAGTTATTTTGAGTAAATTTTATTAATTTCACTATGCTTTGAAAATTACCCAATTTGATAGCTTTTGATGTAACTTGTGTTATGTGAAATGTAAAAGAAAAAGTGATTTGTGCTACCAAACTGTGACAGTGTTTTCGTGCGGGTTTTGGCGGATCCTGCGCTTCCAGCTTTGCCTATCAAGGTCATTACGGTTTACATTACAAGGTCAGTTAACTATTTTAGTGGTCATTAATGACAACTAACCAGCTCATATGAGTCACCGACGGCCTCCGTGGCGCAGTTGGTAAGAATCGCCTGTGAAATGAGAGACCGCGGGTTCGGTTCCCGCCCCGAGACAAATAATTTCCGTGAACCATAATTATTTTTCTAATACCCGCGACACAAGATTTGTATCTTAGTGTGGGGTTAGTACCCATGTATGTGACTGTTGGCAGCATTAATTTAATATCTTTTTTATGTACCCTGAGCGTGATGTACACAATCGACTTATAAGTAAATAATGAGCTTGCGGCGGGTTAGGCCGCCCGCAGGTAGGGGTAGGTAGTTAAATGAGAACTCAGGGTAGTTACGTGGTTCGGACTTTAATAATTTCGCATCACTATTTACACCCGGCACTGTTGCTGGTGGTATGCAACAGGAGTCACTGGCCTTCACTGGACACTGATCCGGGTCTTCGGCACGTGGCGGAACCCGGCGACAGCTCGCCGGCGAAGTCAGCTGCCACGTGGCCGGGCACGGTCCGCAGGTCAGCGGCAGGCGCAGGCTCGGATGCAGTCCGGCAGGAAGCGGTGCGGAGCAAAGCGGGCAGTAGGCACGGAGTTAGCGAAAAAAACGCCAAGTACGCCAAGTACGAAGAAGAAGAACGAAGAACCCCAGCGGGTTCGGAAAGACGCGTGGTAGCACGCGGCTTTCAGGTTAGGGAAAAGGACGCGAGCGCCGTTACACGCGTATTTAAGCGAGCACCGATGACAGTTCGTACGTCAAATTTGACAGATGTCAGTCAGTAAATGAATCGACCAATCAGCGCAACGGAGGCGTTGATTGGCATAGACAATAGGATTTATGTCGACTATTGAACTATAGATCGCAAATATAAAAGGTGACATTCCCACAACGTCACAAGCTCTGCTTATTTATTGTTGAATGTCTACCGTTCAGTTGTAAGGTTCAATCACTTTAGCTTAACATGTTAAGGGGTAGCATGTGTAACGTTAGTTTTTTTTTTCTCGGCATCTTTCTTAATATTCGCTAGCGCCATACAAATCCGTCTTAATTAAGATTCCTTCACCATATACTATAATGTATATTGGCAGGTGCGCCGTTTTCTTGTCCACCCTGTATACTGTGAACGTTTTTGGACTTGGTGACTGTGGAGGACGATGATCAACAAGCCAAGTCCACTGGCAAACTCAATATCTGCAATCTAATTGAGCTGCAAGGTCAGAGACTCTGGCCTCTTCCAAGATGTAGGAAAAAAAGCTTAACAGTTTCTCGACACAAAAAGAAAAGGGCCCCATGGAATTATTTTGCCACGGGCCCCGATATTATAGTTAACCCACTGTCCCACTGGCTGTTAAAGTTAATCTAAATTTGTTATGAGAATGAGCCTTAGTAATATAATATTGTGGATGTTTTTGGTCGACGATCATCACCAAGTGGTCAGCTGGTCAGTCGCGTCAACATCATTATCATAAATAATAGGACCCTCGATTGTAAGGAAGTCATGTGCTCAATAGTCTGATACAGTTATTTATTTATTTTTCTGGTTTACTCAGACTTTATGATTAATATTTTATAAAAACAAATCAACAATAAAACATATCGTGAATTATAAAAATATGTTATATTCGATATTTCTCAGGGGTTTAATACTACTAATACTAATACTGTACAGATACAGATACAGTTATATTCGATGTTTCTCAGGGGTTTAATACAGTTCTTTTGATTTCTATATTTAGTTTCAAAACTTTTGCCACAACCAACAGTTTCTCTTATGATATTATCACTAACAGATATAATATTAAATGAAATGAAACGAAATTCGTTTATTGGTCGTGTCGACAATTAAATAGCTCCTATGACAAGTCAATACACATAGCACTGAACCTCTATATACAAAAATATTTGTTATTATATTATTTATATTATTTATATTAAATTTTTATATTAAATTTTTCCGCTAGGTGGCGCCCACCAGTAATTACAGTTTTTATATAGCTCCCGGGAAATTAAATTGAAAATTATTTAAAGCGTATAATCCTATTTAAAAGTATATGCAAACGATTATTCTTACTTCCCTGCATACCTACAAGTGTTTGTGTGATATTCTGTGGACTTAAAGTGGCAAAAGACGGTTCTGAACTTTTTTGACCGTTACTTAAGTTTAATTGTGAAAGTGCTGTATTGAGTTATGATACGTCTGTGGGACTTCCTGTAAGTGAAAAGAACATCTTCGCACTTAAAAAACTCAGTAGAATACATATTACAAGTGATTCTAACTCAAACATTCCAGTATTGATTAAATTTATTAACAGAATTAGCGCCATTTCTGATACATTGTGACGAGCTGTTAAACTCTATCTACTAGTCGCTAGAGGGCGTTAATAATTAATAATATAAAAATGAATTGTGGAGTCTGCAATAAAATCATTAAAGAGGATAGGAGCTCCGAAGACACTATCTTGAGCTGATATGATGAGCTGATACTCAAAGAATTTTCATCTTGGCTGCCTAAACTTAACAAGAGCAGAGACCAAATCTGTTCGTTCTGCCGGTTTCAACCAATATCACTGCAATTTTTGCAAACTAAAATCAAAAGAGCCCCTTTACGATGATACCCCACTTTCCTCCAGGAAAAACATTAACAAACCTAGAGGCTTATCAGAGGACACACCCACAGGTGTAATATCAAATAGTTCCGAAGAGGAAGTTTTGTCTTCCATACCAGCCGATGTTTTAAAATCCTTTACTCAGTCCCTGTTGCAGTTGCAAAATGCTTTTGAAAACATGAAACGGGAAATGCAAGTTTTTACCACTTCTTTAAATTCTACCTCGGAGGATATCGAACACTTCCGCAAGGAGATTGGCGATATGAAGAAGGAGCTGAAACATCTTGAACAATACAAAGCTGAGGTCATTGTCCTTCGAGCCGAGGTGTCCCAACTCCGACTTGAACTTGACAACAGACAGCAGCAACAATTTCTTAAAGACGTTGAAATTACTGGAATTACAGAAAATCAGGGCGAGAACCTCACACAAATTGTGACAAACCTCACGAATAAGCTTGGAATTAATCTCGATCCCCATGATGTTGACGACATCAAACGAGTTGGACAGCGTACTGGAGGTGCGAGTGGACAAGACAGGCCCCGCCCGATGATCGTCACTCTAACCCGACGGGCCCCGCGAGACCAGCTTCTGCGTGCCGCGAGAGTGCGCCGCGGACTCACCACAGACATGATAGAAGTTCCCGGAAACTCTCGCCGTGTCTTTATCAACGAACACTTAACAAAATCCAATAGAGTTCTTTTCAGCAAGGCGCGCTCTGCTGGAATTCAACTGAAATTTAAATACGTATAAACGGTAACATTTTTATGAACCGACACAAGCTCAGTACTCCGTGTTACCTCTGAATCAGTTTTAGAGAAATTAATTAACCAGCAAACAGGTAGTAAAAGCCCAATTTTAACTAACACTCAGTTCTCCTAATATAAATAAACACATTAAACGCTTGCCTTATGATTACTTTTCTACGCAAGTTATCCATGCTATTGTCCCGGTCTTGACAATTAACTTATGTATAACTTTGATGTACTTAATACTACTTTGTAGAATATACGCTCTCGAAATCTATGATCTGATTTGTAAACTCTGGTTTAAATACTATTTTACTACAAAAATAATATTAACTTTATTATTTTATGCCAAAGATTATTTGTTTGCTGTTAGTAATAGAATAATATTTGTTTTTGTTTTTAGTTCTCATTTATTGATTTATTGGAACTGCGTTAAACATTGTGAACTTCATGTTGTTATTATTTCTATGAAGATTTTATTTTTTATTTGTAGTGAAAATTTTAGATCTCATTGTCTGTCATATTACCTTTTAAAACTTGTAAGATATTATAAAGCGTTAATTGCACTGAATATTAATTATATATTTTAGTATTGGATTATTTAAATCATTCTATATTAAACCCTATGCCACTATAAATACCTACTGATATTACACTTGTATTGTCTCTCTTAATACCTATATTCTCACACCACGTTTTTCTTCACCTATTATTCATTGTATATACACAGATTCTGTTCTCTGTTCAGGGTATATTCATCAAGTCGACATTAATATGTTGTGTGCCCTGTTTTTTACTCAAATGAAATATTTTATGATTACTTTTGCTTGTCTTGTTTTATGATTTCCAACTTAAATAACCCTTTTAATTTATTTTTTACACTGCTAACTGTTCGTACCAACCAATTATCTTCTATTTTATATTTTATCATTCCCGCATTCCATGTCATTTTAATTATCTCTCATCGTATGCTGATATTTTCTCCCTCTTCTACATCATGGCTAATTTAGAGCTAACTTTCCAAATAGACAACTCTCTGACTATTAATTGTCATAAAATAAATGTATTAGAAAATTGTGGGAAGATTATATTAGATAAATATAATTTTAAAGTTTTGACATTTAATATTAGGAGCATTAACAAAAATTTTGATTCTTTTCTGTTGCATTGCGTCGTCTTAATATGGATTGCGACATAATTATTCTAACGGAATGTTGGCTTGATGACACTACTGTCATAGGCAATATTCCGGGCTACAATACATTTTGCACACAGCGCAATGTAAATCAAAATGCTGGTGTTGTCGCTTATGTCAAAGATAATTGGAATGTGACCGTGTCTGAACCTAATCTTGATGATGCGGGCTGTTTATTAATTGAAATCTCTAAATATTTTACAGTGCTAGGAATTTATCGCTCCCCATCAGTTAGTAACGCGACCAATTTTATTAACTCGTTAAACAATATTCTTGACTCAATTAAAGGCCAACCAAACATAATACTTGCGGGTGATATAAATATAGATTTGTTGACTGCCAATACAATAAACACAAACTTAACAGAATACCTATGTATGACCGCTCAACATGGTCTGTTTCCCGCGGTCTCTCTTCCGACCAGATGTGAAGCCTGCTTGGATCACATCTTCATTAAATCCAAATTACACGCAGAGAGTGTAGTATGCGAAACTGATATAACAGACCACAATATAGTTATTATAGGCGTAGAGAGTAATCATATATTAAAAAGACTTTCTAGATTAAAAACTTTGACGGATTACAAAATGGTAATGAAAGATCTCAGCGAAATTGATTGGTCTCCTGTTTTAAAGGACGATAATTTAAATAATGCCACGCAATTATTTTTGGAGATATTTTCTAACATAGTTTAGAAAAACAAAAAATTAATAAAAGTTAGTAGATCAACATTTAATATGGAACCGTGGATCACCCCAGGATTGTTACGCTGTATTCGCCATAGAGACCGCCTTCACTTACTTGCTAGAAAAAACCCTAATAACAGTATTCTTCAGACTTCTTTCGTTAGATATCGTAACTTCTGCAATAATTTATTACGAAAGTTGAAAGCGGAATACCACAGCCAAAAACTACAAAAGAATTTTAAGAATACTAAGGTGCTCTGGAGTACTATTAAGGAAATGTGTCATTTTAAAGGCAATAATAATCCACCCACTGTTATCCAGTTCTAAAGACATGCAAACGTCCCTTAATAATTGCAATGAATTTTTCGCATCAATAGGCCACAATCTAGCAAATAGAATAATGGTAGCAAATAACGAAACTGAACAAAGCCTAGCGGAAAAAGTTAATACAAATTCCGGCCCATCAAATTCCTTTTTTCTCTCACCCACTGACTCCACGGAAGTGGGGGAGTTAATTTCTAATTTAAAAAACAATAGTGCCCCGGGCTTAGACTGTTTCCCCAACACTCTCATAAAAGCTGTCAAAAATTATATTAATATACCACTTGCTCACATCTTTAACCTTAGTTTTACCTCTGGTCGTTTTCCTGATGCTTGGCAAATAGCTTCTGTAACACCGATACACAAGGCAGGGCCGAGGGATGTCCGAGCAACTATAGACCCATTTCTCTGCTGAGTGTTTTTTCTAAATTGTTAGAAAAACTTACAAATAAACGACTAACAACCTTTTTGGAAAACAACCACCTTCTCTCAAATAGACAATTTGGCTTTAGAAAACATAAGTCTACAGAAGGGGCCATACAAGAACTCGTAAACAGTATTGCGTCACATCTCGATTCTGGTCTAAGCTGTTACGGAATTTTCCTCGACCTTGCCAAAGCCTTCGACACAATATCAGTTCCCATTCTGTTACGGAAGCTAGAAAGATTCGGTATTCGAGGCATTGCATTAAGCTGGTTCCGCAGCTATCTTTCTGACAGAACCCAACTCGTGAAAGTTAATTCTCTAAAAAGTACTACGCTCCCTATTAATTACGGTGTGCCACAGGGCAGCATTTTGGGCCCATTACTATTTATCATGTATATGAATGATATCCACGATCTAGGTGTAGAATCAGCAGAAATTGTGGAAAATGCTCGTAGAGCCGCTGAAAGCGGAATGTGGTTAGTAAACAAATGGTTACAAAATAATTTATTAACTCTCAACACCGAGAAAACTAAATTTTTGGGCTTTCATAAAACCTCGCGTAGGAAACCTCCAGAAGCAGTCGAAATCAAAATCCACTCTTGCGATTCCGCATATAATACAAACAATTATTATTATTACAATTATTGTATTTCGATATGGGGTGGTGCTTGCAAATCCTACATGCTACTCCTTGAAAGGGCGCAACGAGCGGTCTTGAAGGTAATGTTGCAGAAGCCCTTTAGATTTCCCATAGATACTCTGTATAAGGAAGCAGATGTGCTTAGAGTCCGCCATCTTTTCATACTCAAAACTTGCATCCAAACACATAAAACAACAATTAATTCCGATGATTATGACACATTATTAAGTAAAAGGGTTTTTAAATCAGATCAACCTACAGTTAACTCCACTTTTGCCAAAAGATTTCCATTCTATTTAGTATTTACATTCAGTCCTTTATAATAAAGTAACTAAAATGTGTGACATAAAAAGAGCTACAATCAATGAAGCCAAAAAGAAAATCACAAAGTGGTTAAGCAGTCTTGACTATGATACGACAGAGACTCTTTTCATTTCATATTCATAGTTTGCCTTATTTAAATATGTATATATATTTTTCTTGCATATATTATGTATTTTCCTTTTTTCTATAATTATCATATTTTCTTTCGGTGCAAAGTAATGTGAATTTTATAACTTTAATTATTATTTTTTCGTAACAAAACTAAGTATTTATGTATTCAATTAGGAACTATATTGCAATTACCAAGAGCGCGAGAGCCCCCTACAAGTCGAGCTATAGGCCGTAACATCCTTTTCTCAAAGCAATTCAGACCATTTTCAACCCCCTATAACTTCGTTGTGGCTAAAGCATGAAGCCTGAGTTTTCAGTTACTAAGCAGGCATTGTGTAAACACGGTATACTTAAAATTTCATTCAATTTGAACCAGTAGTTTAAGAATTGTAACTAGTCAAATGAAGCCAAAAAGAAAATCACAAAGTGGTTAAGCAGTCTTGACTATGATACGACAGAGACTCTTTTCATTTCATATTCATAGTTTGCCTTATTTAAATATGTACATATATTTTTTCTTGCATATATTATGTATTTTCCTTTTTTCTATAATTATCATATTTTATATTGCAATTACTGTTTCGCCATTATAAAATATAACTAGGTAATTACAATTACTCCATGGCATCCCAAGAAGACAGGCTAGGCCTAGTTTGGGAGCCCCTGGCAATGTTATTAGTTAAGAAATTATGTATGTTTTAATTACTTTTAAGGAATTTAATTAGTTTATAGAAATCATGTATGTTTTAATTAGTTTTTAAGAAATTGTAGCGCAATTTGGTTAATGAATATATATATGTTATTCTTTTTTAGGATATTATTATAATATTAATTACTAGTTTACAGTATTTTTTTATGATAACGTTATTTCTGATAAAAAATAGCCAAATTGACGAGAATGTCTTCTGTCTCCAGCGTACCCAGCATCCCTAGATGAAGACTTGGACCAGGACATGTCCATGTTCTTCGAGCACGTGAACCCTGACGCGCGCATCGTAGGCGGCACCGTGGCCCCGGCTGGTTCCCACCCACACATGGTTGCCATGACCAACGGCCTCATCTTCAGCAGCTTCGTCTGCGGCGGCTCCATCATCACCCAGAGGACTATCCTCACCGCCGCTCACTGTGTACGCGCTGTGCTCAGCGGTAGCTCTCTCAGCAGGTACAAAACTATTGGTTACACTCTTTAGGGGACTAAGCTCGCAAAAATGGTTGACTGGCTAGCAAATTAAGCGCATATTGACCTATACTTTTATAACGTTATGCTCATTAATTTTGACTAATACACTCTTTTGTAAAGTTATACTTTTTTTAAAAGGCAATTAATTGATAACAATTGATTTCGTCTTTATAAAAAAAACTTACTTCTTAAATAGGTGTCTACTCCTAAAATTTCAAAAACTGTTCTGTTGTTTTTCTCTTCCTTTCCTACGTATAATACCATATTATTTTCAAAGATATGTTTGTACATATCTGGGGGCGCGGCCGAGCCCCCTCCAAGTCGAGCTATAGGCCGTAACATCCTTTTCTCAAAGCAATTCAGACCATTTTCAACCCCCTATAACTTCGTTGTGGCTAAAGCATGAAGCCTGAGTTTTCAGTTACTAAGCAGGCATTGTGTAAACACGGTATATTTAAAATTTCATTTAATTTGAACCAGTAGTTTAAGAATTGTAACTAGTCAAACTTTCTTAATTTTGTCACTCACTGACTGACTGACCGATCATAAAAAGTCTAAGACACTTCTAGCAGACATAGAACCTTCAAATTTAGAATATAATTAGTGTTTAGTATCTAAAGTAAGGGAAAATTCAAACATTTCATAATTTGTGTCTAGTTTTCTAGATAGACCAACTGCGTGAATAACTTTGTAATCCCATATAAATGTATAGGATTACAAAGTTACATTTGCAGTTAATGAATCATTGTACCCGTATATAATGGAATAATAGTTGTAGATAGATATCTATATACATGAGGCATAACAGGAGGGGATATAGAGAGGGAAATGGTATATTCAGCCCATGAAACTGTACAACATTCCTCTAGAAAGACATGACGAAGAAAAACTTGCAAATAAATAGATAAAATAACTCGAAAATATCAATTACAATGAAAGAAAGAACATTAATAATCAAATTCGCTATATTTGTGATAAATTGATACCTACAAAAATAAGAAAAATCCATAAGACAGAGGCTTTAAGAAAAATCGTTAGTGATATTATAGAAGTAAGAAGTACCGAAAAGGAAAAAAGTAGGACTCTACAAAAAGACGTGAGATCCCATCAAAAACATCATGTAAAAAAATTCCAAGTCTCGCAGCTCAGGTTTTCTACCGCAAAAAGTTATACATAATGCTGCTGGCGAAGTCGATCTATTTATTTAAAACGTAAAGAATTTTAAATATTGATATGGTAATAACTAACCTAATAACTTTATATAGAAGGTCCCTTAAGGACTAAATAAATTAATCGACTTGGTATTACATGCATCTCACAACTTTTTGCGGTAGAAAACCTGAGCTGCGAGACTTGGAATTTTTTTACAGGATGTTTTTGATGGGATTCTCTTGTCTTTTTTAAACCGGATTTCATTGCTATCTATTAAGATAGTGCCATGGTTTCATAGAAATTAATGTATTATATCATATTATATCACAAATGATGAGTCGTGATTATATCAGAAACCGATTTGTTAAAACTATGGGATTTACCCACTGTTATCGTAGCTCAGTCGTGGGTAGGCAATATATTTATTTTATTTCTTTCTTCTTCAGCTCTCTCCGCGTGACTGTAGGCACAAACCGCTGGAACTCCGGCGGCCAGACCTACAACCTGCAAAGCTACAGCATCCACCCCAACTACGTCGCCTCCACCATTAAGAATGACATCGGTCTGCTGATTGCTGCCTCCAACATCGTCATGAGCAGCCTTGTCAGAGCCGTCACCCTCAACTACGACTGGGCTGGCACCGGAGTCGCTACCAGGGTTGCCGGATGGGGAAGAATTAGGGTAAGATTAAGACTTTATTAATATTCATACAATATTAACCAGGGTTCTCGCCATAATGGGTTTCCTTTATTACACTACAATAACAGAGTGGATATTTGTCAATAAAAGGCATTTAAAATTCGAAATAAAACAATCTGATCAAATATATACGATATTTAAAAAAGTTACGCATTATGAGTGTCAGGTCTTTTGTTACTTTAGAAAATCCTTGCCTCATAAGGGGAATTAATAAATTATACTATTAAATAGCATCCAACAGTCACATACATAGTCCTCACCCCATACTAAGATTGACTCTTATGTCGTGGGTATCACGATAAACGAAAGATTTTTGGTCCTACAAACACCCAAACCCGAAACAAATACCTGTGGTTCAAACAAATATTTCAAATTATAAATGAAGTATTGATTGTCTTCAGGCCGGTGGTGCTCTGTCCACTGACTTGCTGCAACTGAACGCCGTGATCTTCGACGGAGCTCGCTGCAACAGTGAGGTCGCCCGCGTCGCCGCCCTGCACAACATCAGGCCTCCGCACGTCGACCCTAACATTGAGATCTGCACATTCCACTCCATCAACCACGGCACTTGCAACGTAAGTGCTATTAAGTTCTTTTTTAATTGTGTTAGGATATTTAAAACAACATCGATAGAGATTACCGTACGTAGCAGTTAAGAATTTGTCACAGTGTTCATCCTATTTCAGCCAGTTATCCAAATCCAAGTACAATACATAATTGTGTTGACCCGTGCAGCTTAATCATCTCGAGTTGGTATATACTAGATACCCTATCTGCCCTGCACTTAATGGCAGATTTACTGTAGGCGTAGCACAAAAAATACTTGTATGTATAAGTTTAGTTGATCTGGTAAAATCATCATCACCAGTTGATCCCTCACTGATAGCTACCACGCAAACCAAAGATGAAGGGAAACATTCTGAAGAAATCTGCAGTTAATGGAGATTTCTATGTTTTTAACTGCATTGCTAACCTGCCGGCAACTGATCTGCTGATTTTTGCGTCTAATCAAATTCTAATGGCATCTTATTGAATTCTCGGTGCTATAACTATGTATATCCCATGTCCTGCAGTGGAACTGATATGACTTGGATTTTTATTATTATATTTCTCTTTCTCTATGGATTAATTTACTATTATTTCCATGCAGGGTGACTCTGGCAGCGCCCTATTGCGCACCGACCGCGGCCAGCAGATCGGTATCGTGTCGTGGGGACTGCCCTGCGCGCTCGGCGCTCCCGACATGTTCGTCAGGGTCAGCGCTTACAGGAACTGGATCGAAAGCAACACCACCTGGTAATCATCATAACGCTACATACGAGTACTTTCAATAAAACTTTATTTATATGTTTGGGTTTTTTAACACCTTCCTTATTTGCATGCTAGCTGGTATTTAGCAAGGTAATACAGAATTGTTTTTACAAACGTTTAAGGGCTGAAACTGCGCTAAGCGGGCGCCCGCGACGGGCAAACGTCGCGCGTCTCCTCGCGTGGACACGCGGGCGGGCTCTGTGGGAACGCGACGGTCCCCGTCGCGGGTACCCGTCGCGGAGACCGGATTTACGCAGTGTCGCTAGTTCAATTTTAAAGGTGTGCATGTACAGTCGTGTCGATGGAGAACTTAATATATTATTACATAGCAAAACGACGACTAGCAAAAAAAACGACAGCCAGTAAGCTTGTTTACTGAATCTAGGTTGCTGTGCGGAGAATTTGCTGTAAAGTTCAGTAAATTAAGAGAAAATGAAAACTCATTTTACAAATATTTTAAAGTTTCGATACCGGTCTATCGCCCGAATACTGGAACGCCATTTAAATAATAAGTTGCTCTTAACAGCGCACGGCCCACTTAGCCAGTACATTTAAGCGGAATTAACGTAGTTAAGCGCAACTTATATTTAAGTTGCGTTCCAGTATTCGGCCGTATGACTAATTATTTTCGAAACTGGAACCATATTTGACGGTCAACAATTTAAGAGTAAAATCTGTATCAGTCATATCACCAATGGAAAGGCTGGCAATAACATCAGCCACAGGAAGTCCACTGCTGAACATCGGCCTCCCCCAACGATCTCCACATCGACCTGTTGGAAGCGGTCTGCATCCAGCGACTTCCTGCAAACTTAGCCAGGTTATCCGTCCACCTTGTAGGCGGGCGTCCGACATTTCGCTTGCCTGTACGTGGCCTCCACTCTAGAACCTTTTGGCCCCAACGGCCATCGGTTCTGCGAGCTATGTGCCCGGCCCACTGCCACTTCAACTTGCTAATCCTTTGGGCTATGTCGGTAACCTTTGTTCTCCTACGGATCTCCTCATTTCTGAGTCGATCTCGTAGGGATATACCGAGCATAGCTCCATCGCTCGTTGAGTGACTTTGAGCCTTCTGATGAGGCTTACAGTGAGAGGCCACGTCTCGGTGCTGTATGCCATCACCGTCATGTTACCGCTGGCGGACACGGCGCGCTGTACCGCGCGTGCCCCCGCGACGTGTTCCGACGCACGAAGGCGGGCCCCGCGGCGCGGGTGCGGGACGCGCCTCCCCGTGCTGGACGCCCGCGCGGATCCCCGCGACGCGACGGAGCACTTTTGTATGAAACCGCGCGAGTGCCCGCTTAACGCAGTTTCAGCCCTAAGGGTATAGTGGCCTGTAAGAATTGTAGACTCAGAGTTTTTGGAGTCTCGTGTGTATTGATAGTTAATTGCCACGCAGTATGGTGGCGAAGGAAAACACCAGGACGAAAGTTGTATACCATAGAGGCAGAGAGAGAGAGAGAGAGAGAGAGAGAGAGAGAGAGATCTTAACAAGATTGTTGCGTTTATCAATCGAAGTCTTGGTTTTAGAAGACTCCCATGATCAGCAGTTGGCTATCATGGGCTAACCACGCACTGCACAGTCCGAATAAACTCATATGTTTTATAACGAATGGATAGTTAAAGATGCTAACTGCTAACAATAGTTTGCCGAAATTAGTTATTTCAAACCTAACAAATTATGTGAAGACTCGCTCACATAATTTGTTAGGATGGAAATAGGCCTGTATGATGAACATAAATTCAAGTCTTTGGTATGTGCAATTTTAACCCTGAATGTAAAAAGAGAGGTGTAGCATGATGATATGATACAATCTGGTTACACGAAATGGAGTGCCTGAAAAGTGTACTGCAAAGCATCCATTGCGTAGTATGTCGAAGTATGTTGAAGTACGTGAAAGCCAATGGAATATGAATTTACTGGGTATTATATGACACATTATATCGGGTGACGATCACAGTGGAATGCCATGCAGTGCCTACTAAATAGTTGTGTGATGTTGCTACTATCAACGGACAGGCGTTTCACTTACGTTCAAGGAGCGACGTGTTCGTTTGGCCACACACGTCCAGTAATAAAAAGTCAATCAATAATATTATTATTATTTTGAAGCTATTAAGTCACTATAATAACCAATGCAACTACTTTTGAACCACTATTTCTAGTCTTAATTCGGGTAATATATACTATTCTCTTTCTCGGTACCTACATGATCTTAAATGTAAAACAAATGATTGTATAGCATTAATAAAATTTCCATTATTAAAATAAATACTGATTACCTATTATGTTTATTTATCCACTCAGTATGCAATAATAATAGTAGATACATATAGACAAATTTCATACAAGGATTGGATTGCGTTAAGTTCAAAAAGCGCCATCTATCTGTATCATGCGGTACTATTAGAATTCTAAAATACCTTCACATGGGGCTTGATAGCGTTATCTGATTATGAGAGTCGAAATTTTTATTATTGCATATTTCCAACTAATAAGCAGGTCACCTAATGGTAAGTGAACACTACCCATGAACACTCACAATGTTTGGATCATCGATGTATTGCCAGCCTAAGTCATCAGATCGGGAGGAGAGTGGTAAGGAAAAACAATGGGAAAAGTAAACAGATATTGGGCAAAACGTCTGCTAGAGTGGACTATGGCCTGTCAATGATTGATTCTAAAGGCCAATCAAGGCTATTATAGATTAACTTATCTATATATTAGCATATAAAGCTGTAGAGTTTGTTTGTGGCCGTTAACCTCAGGAACTACTCGTTTGAAATGAAATAATATTTTTGTGTTGGAAAGATAATTTGTCGTGGATTGCTATAAGCTATAACATCACGCCATGACCAATATGATCACAGCAGCATGAAAAATGTTTTAAAAACGGGGAAATTGTATTAATTTTGAGAGTTCGTTGCGCGTGCTCTGTAGTCGGTTAAAGTTACTCTACATGTATAACGAGAGAGATACGTTTCTGATGTGAACTGGAGTCAATAAGTATATGCATCCGGATGAAATCGGGCTGGACCTGTAGTAGATAATGTAAAATAATTTTAAATCAATAAAAAAATTAAAGTAAAAAATTAATTTAAATAACACTCACAACCGTATTCTAAGACGTTTCCTCGAATCTTCCTCAACCTTATATCTGTCGAGGTGACGTTTAAAATGAATTCGAGGAATCCTCGAAAATGGTATGCTTAGTTAAAAATATATCTTTCCTAGAGGATCCTCGAGTGAGGTTGAGTCGATGAAATACTTCATCAAATACGTCATTGATGTTTTATAAGGTACCATATAAGGTACAGATCATAGTACAGATTTATCAAAAACTATTTGACATTTCAACATTGAACATTATGCTCACTTGAAAAGTGACAGTCAAAATTTGTCATGTAAATAATAAACACTGTTTCCATAGTGAAAATATTTCCTCAAGTACTCCAATAAGGTAGGTCGCGACGTACCTTGAGTTCGACAGTTGATTCCTTTCCTCGAGAAAGGAAAAGTATTGAGTGACGTTGAGTGGAGGAGACTTTTTTCAACTATGAATACAGATTTCCTCCAGTAAGGCCGAGTGGAGTCGAGACAGTTTCGAGGAACGTCTTAGAACATGGGTGGTATAGAAAATATTTCGTATATATAGAGATTAAGTTATATGTGTATTGACTTCTTAAAAGAGCACTATCCGCTAATTATATGATTATTATTATTTATCAATTGTTAAAATAAGTAACGTGGGCACGATTAAATTCCTTCTAATTAGTTTGGAAAATCTATTACCTTTTTAAAACAGGTGGGTTGAGCAAGGTTATTGGTTCGACACGAGCGGGGCCTCTTCCCGTCACGTTGGAAGACCGGGAAGTTGCTCAGGACGCCGATGAGACGCTGGTCACCACGTGTGCCGGAACCTTCGAGGAGGCTGCCTTACTCGCCGCGTTGGGAACAAGCAACGTGGTGAGGAGGATAAGGCGACTGGGCCTGGCCGTGGCCCTCCATAAGTCCGAGGCCATCTGCTTCCACAGGCCTCGAAAAGGGCCACCGGCAGGGACGCAATTGGCGATTGAGGGCGTGGCTATTTCTATCGGCTCCACGATGAAGTATCTGGGAGTCGTGCTGGACAGCCGGTGGAACTTCCGCGCCCACTTCACCTTGCTATATCGTCAGGTTATCACACCAAAACATTATAAGGACTTACGCACAAATACTGGAACGCAACTTAAATATAAATGGCACTTAACTACGTTAATCCCGATTAAATGTACTGGCTAAGTGGGCCGTGCGCTGTTAAGATCAACTTATTATTTGAATGGCGTTCCAGTATTTGGGCGTTAATCTTATAAAATCAAATTAGATCTGATAAGAGTTATCAAATTTGTTATTGTTTTCTTTTTTCTTCGCACTCAAGCGCATATTGAGTGCGTGGGGACATTTACAAATTGACCGGAACAGGCCACCACGATGTTCATGGTAGTCGCGGATTCAAAGCCCAAGGCACACCTCTGACTTTTCGGAGTGAAGTGTGTATTAATAGTCAATTACCACGCACTATTTAATTTAATTTAATTTTTTTATTGGTCCCCAACTAAGACTACACATAACATACATTCAGTAAATTAAATAATTAAAAAAAATGATCTCTGTGCGTCTTAAATTACAGGATGACACAGCGTGCTCAAGAATACAAACAAAAACAAAGAAAATAACAAAAATAAAAACATTTGAACTAAATTTTAAATAGTAATAATAGGTATTATGGTCATTAAGAAAATGTGAAAAAAGATAATTATAAATTATGTTACTTTCATTAAGTTATCTTTAATTAAAACAAACCAAAAATGTTAATGAGATAAATTTAGAGAATTTATAATAAATAAAAAGTAACAACGGCAAAAATAAAAAGTAATATAACTATAACACTATACAGGGTATATCAAGACTGCCACCGAAAACGAAGCCGGGTAGTAGTTTAAGCGACTTCAGACACAATGCAACAGAAAAAGTTGCAAAAAAAAGCGATAATTTTTTTTGTTATTTTTTTCTTATGACTATATTTGGGTGGTAAATACATTTTTTCCTAAAATAATAGTGTTTTATTTTTAAATTATTTATGAATATAAATAATCGAATTTTTTTTATAAATAATCGAAGGTATAAAAGTGTTCAAATTATTATTTTAGCAAAAACTATGGATTTACCACCCAGAAATGACGATATTTAAAAAATCATAAAAAATAACTGTCGCGTTTCTTCGCGAAATTTTTAGTTGCATTGTGTTTGTAGTCACTAAAACTACCACCCGGCTTCGTTTCCGGTAGCAGTCTTGAGATACCCGGTATAACTATAACTATAACAGCGAAGAAGGTAAACATCATGCGTACACCGTAACTATAAGTCTATGGTTACGACCATAAATCAATAACGACCATAAATTTAGTTTTTTTAGTTTGTCCGAAGTTTCGAACTTCGTTCGTTCGTTCGGATGAATACAGTAGGGCCCTAGCCCAGCGTGGTAGACTATATGGCCTGATCACTCTAAATACGTGACACTCTAAATATTGTACTCTCGATTGTAGAGGAGGCCCGTGCACTGGAGTGGAACGTATATGGGCTGATACAGATTCCCAATCCAATAATATTTTTTGGTCTAGTACAGCTGACTAATGCATGGTTCTTTTTTTTTTATTTCTTTGCCCTAAAGAAGAATAATTCATTCAACAACTTAACAAAGCAAATCAAGAATAGCAGTGCTCATCTAAGAAAGCTTACTAGACAACTTAAAGACAAGTGGTGGCAGGAAAAATAACACTATTCACAATGGCTACCTGATACTTACCAATTGGGTACGTAAGCCACACTAGAGCGCATCAGAGGACGGAATAACAACGTCCAATTCAAAGATTCTTGTGTCCAATATCACAGTCGACGAAACCAAAAACGGCTAGGAATTAATCATCATTTTCAGAAATGGAAATTTATCTGTAATACCGTTTGCATAAATTGTGTATCGCAATATCAATCGTTATCTAATAAGTACCTTTACTTGGTAACAAAGTGTTTGATAGCGCACTTATCCTCAGTTTGTTTACTATTTATATTTATTAAAGAGATGGCGGTATTGGAACGAATAAGTATGTTGTAAAAATCAACACAGTTTATCAATAATGATAATAGGCAAGAAATGAGTAATTGATAAAATCTGCCTCTTTAATGAAAAGCAAAGATAGGGGCAATTCATTTATCTGGGATGTTTAAGGTTCCGTATCAAAAACAATCCCAATAGATACCACATGAAAGGCATCGCACGCGCTTTAATGCTTAAAAGATATTGCATTCATATACATATTTATATAATACGTCCATAATAGGGTATTTGACTATTATAGATTTTTGGTATTATTTCGCTTACTTACACAAATACGTAAAAAATAAAACCTTGCCGTCAAAAAAGTGTAATGGGGACTCAGAACAATAACTAAAGCATAGAAGGAGTCTAAAACACACTCATATACTTATCCTGTTTTTTCCAATAGGCCAATATCATGGGAGAGAATGAGACAAATACTATGTGCTAAGGACGACTCATGTTCACTGATGAAATGTCAAATTGCTATGTTTGGATATCTTTACGCGGCCGAATTAAAAAGTGCAGTTATGTCAAATGTTACAAACGGCCAAAGCGCCGACACAATTTAGTTACGACATATTCAATAGTGATGTGCTGCACATTTTACCGATACTATAAAGAATGTATATTTTAGTTTACTAGCCATGTTACATAAATTGGCTTGTACTTTAAAATACCTATACTTTAAAATACCTACCCGGTAGTGTAGTGGTAAAAAGCAGTCGGCCACTGCGCAAAGGCTGTGGTCTAGGATGCCATATGATATAAACTTAGTACTTCATATTAAAATGCCTCCATTGCAGATTCCCTACAGATGACGACATTAGGCAAAATTGGATTCATGCTATTGCGCGTTCAAATTTCCAATGGGAAAAACAACATCGTATTTGCTTAAGATTGAACAGAGAAAAAGAAAGAGAGATAATCATATCCCAAATAAGCATAAAAGTAGGCCATATAGTTTCACCAATCTTATAGATTGCATATTATATTCTTTATTTTTCTTTCAATCATTTTTTTATCACTCTTAATAAATACGACATATTTAAAAAAAAAACATTTATTTTCACACATTTCTTCAACGACCTAATGGCATTTATTTAGCTTGCTTGCTTGAGCTTTTCTCATTTGCCTGGACGACTCTTTTTTCTGCATTAATTATTTCAAAACATTCCTTCTAGATACTACCTTTCCCTCCCCAAATTCAAGATCAGATGGTTCTCTATTCATATGTACACTTAATTTAACAGTATATCGAGAATTCGTATTTTTTTGCCAATTTTACAGTATTCGTCAGAAAAACCCAGAAACATGTGAAATGGTACCCTTCATTCTGGATAGAGAATTCACCGAAATCCGTTATTAAATATTAAAATTTGTGTTAATAAAGAAGTTCCGATCCGACCTTACTCTTCATAATTTTCGATGTCATCATGTTCATGGCAAAAATGTACTCTTAAGAAGCTTTGCGTACTAGCAGAGTAACGCAATCACACATGTAATGTTTTTTTTACATTTACATGCGGAAGTTTAAACTGCTAATTCAAAATGGATTTTCATTGGAGTTATCTTATATTTTTGCTTGATTTTTTTTATCTTAGTAACAAATGAGGACACCACCTGTATCAGCAAAACCATTGGGCATATCGATAAAATAAATTCCGGTTTTATAACAAATACAGATTTACATTATTTTATCGATACTTTAAATCGACATTTCCAAGCTTTATATATTAGATTTGCTGAGGTCTGGTCTTGTATTTCGAAAACGACGACACTGGTTTTGGTACAATTTGACGGCTATTATCTTTCTAACCATATTCAACTGTTCTGTGATAATAATATAACAATAGCAATGACACTATCTTTGTTTTACATTTATTTTCTGTTACCCCCGCTACAAGATTTAAAACGTGTCTAACTTGTTTCTGAATGGATTTATAAATTTCTTTGTTTGTTAGACCATGGCTATGGAAACGTTTTAATAAATACAATTAAAAAAATGTAGTCAAATACCTTAATAATATATTGAATGAAGCAGGCGCATGATAACGGAACTCTCTTAATTGTTGACAGCTATTTTATTTCACATATTATATTGCTGCTAGTAATAAAATAAAAAAAGAGTATGTTATCAAAGTGGGAGTTTGGGTAAAAAGAAGTGATGCATTTTAAACAATCTTCGTATTTTATGCTTGTGGATTTGAGTCTAAAGCTACGTTTCCGTTTGTAGTGATAAAGTTTTAACCTTCCTCTGAGGGTAATTTGACTATATTGAATTAATTGAAAATAAAAATAATTTATTGAATCCATTAAGATGTTCTACATCATTTCGATTCAGTCATTTTTTATCTACTACCCGATTCGGAAAGCGGTTTTCACTAGAGAAGAACGGGTAAGAAACTCTAGTGTTGCTCTTTTCAAAACCAGTTTACAATTTGGTGATTTTTACAAAAGTTACAAGTGGTTTAAAACAGAGACTTGAGTACAGAACCCACTGCACAAAATGCCACTCGCATAAGATATTGTCTATGATAAACACTAGTAAAGTAATATAAATGCGGTTTGCAATCGTCCGGAGTTAATTTGGGAGGCGTCATTATGTATACTAAAGGGGTTTTGTTGCTGGCCGTTATTGCAGGGTGCTGGGGTGAGTCATTCATTGTTTTTACTTAAAATAACTTTACAGTTTAATTAAGTAGTATTTTACATACGTATACGTATACGTATATTGGTGTTTAGATCATAACACAAAACCATTAACACTTTGTTACTGTTTATGAAGGATAAACCAGGCACAAAATTTCCTATAACATCATCTGGCTTTTCTACTTCGATATCTAGAATTATAACATAAAAATATAACAAATAATTTTTGGATACATCATGTGCTTTGAAATATTTAACAGGGGTCTATGTCCTCTAGCGCAATTATTATGTCATTAGTTTTTATTAATAACTAAATTATTTTTATAAAATTAAATAAATGTCTTAAAGTATATCATACATCTCATACATATTATTATGTATTTGTATTTTAATATGTTATTATTATTATGGTTTTGTTAGTTATTCAAGGGCCGTTAACTATTTTTTGCCATACCACTACAGATCGATTATTTTGGTCCTAATGCTTTTTTAAATTCATTTTAAAAAGTTCACTATTTAGCTTGCCTGACCATCCCGTTCCAAATGTTATAATTCACCTGAGCCATTTTAATGAAGCTTGAAGAATTTATACGTCTATCCGTCTACCGCCATCTGTCATGTAGTCATTTTGCAAACCCAGCATAAAAAACCTTATCCGTTGCATTTTTAACCCCCTTTGTACCCTGAGGGTTATACGAAATAAAGATTATTTTATTTCAACCCTCTAAAATCCGACTTCTTATTTCTTCCACACTTGATGGTGTTGGACTGTCGGGGTACCAAAACTAAAGATATATTAAGATGTTGAAATAATGCAGTGCGTTTTAAATAATATTAAGATACGTAGGCGATAAGCTATCTAGTAAGCAAACAAGCAAAACATTTTTCGGATATGATAAAACCTTATCGAAATCATTAATTGTGTAATATGTAATCGTTCTGGCTTCATTAATCAATTTGACTTAAAATCTTCAATAAAGATTGCAATTTATTGAACTATATGAATTATTATATTTAAATAAAATATTGCATAAAACATGACGAATTAATAAATACCCAATAGTCACATACATAGTCCTGACCCCACATTAAGATCAATGATGTCTTGTGTCGTATGAATCAGAAACTAAGAGAGACTTTTCGGTCTCACTAACACCCAGTCTCGAAACAAATATTTGCGTTTCCACGAACATTTGTCACGGAGTGGGGATCGAAACCGCGTCCTGATGTTTCACAGCCTTCTTACCAACTGTACCACAGAGGCTGTCAAAGAAATAAGTAGTTCTTGGAAATAAAACATTTACTTATTATCTAGCCCCGAGTTCGTTTGAATTGGTTCAGAGCATGCTGTTCAACTGATGGTAAGCGATACGACCGGTCATGAACAGTGGCAAAACCAAACAACACCTTGAATTGTAACAGCAACGCTTGGCATTTCTCTGCGCTCGCCATGCTGAGACAGAAGATGTTAAGTCTCAATGTGTCCAGTAGTCACTCTTGCTACAATGTCCTTCAGACCGAAACACAACAGTGCATTGCTCTTTGACAGGAATACAAAATTTTTGTAATGATCTCTATAAAGAAAAAGAAAACTCATTTATTAGTCACAAATAAGATGACGCGCACACACTCGTTTAACATAAATTTATATATACCGGGTATCTCAAGACTGCTACCGAAAACGAAGCCGGGTGGTAGTTTTAGTGGCTACAAACACAATGCAATTAAAAATTTCGCCTAGAAACGCGACAATTTTTTTTTATGATTTTTTAAATATCGTCATTTTTGGGTGGTAAATCCATAGTTTTTGCTAAAATAATAATTTAAACTCTTTTATACCTTAGAGTATTTATAAATAAAAGGGTATATACTATTATTTTAGGAAAAAAAATATTTACCACCCAAATATGGCCATAGGAAAAAAATAACAAAAAAAAATTGTCGCTTTTTTTTTGCAACTTTTTCTGTTGCATTGTGTCTGAAGTCGCTTAAACTACCACCCGGCTTCGTTTTCGGTAGCAGTCTTGATATACCCTGTATATATATTTTTTTTTCATTTATTTGGTTTACAAAACTGGATACAATCTTAAACTTATATGTAATATACATGCGATAACAGAATATGTTGTGATAAGATTACATCCTGCTAGATGCAAACACAGCATGCAATGTGGGGCAATGTTAAGGGTACAAAAGAATAAATTATAAACTTTTTAAATTATCGTTGTTACTTATAATTAAATTGATTAGGTACTCAGCTATAAAAATGATTTGTCTTAAAGACCGTACATTACATGTATTTTTTTCCTAAAAGAGGCTAAAGAATCGTGACGGAAGATGTCAATATTTCCGCGAATGTTATTGTATAAAGAGTTCATTCGGTACATAGGAGAATGCTGGCCAAGATTCGTTCTCGCATCTGGAAGGTAAAAGCTTTTACGGTTAATCAAACGACTGCTACAACGGGGTACGAAAAGATTTAAGCGTTCAAGATATTTAGGTACATCAACATGGTTGTGAAGAAGTTTGTACAAAAATATAATGTTGGCTATTTTGCGACGTGTGCTTAAGATTTGTATTTTATAAAAAGTAAGACGTTGTTTGTATGAATGGAATTGCAAACATCTGTTATCGCTATATGTCAGCTGGTATAAAAAGCGTTTTTGTATGCGTTCGATGCGGTCGATGTGAACTTGATAAATGGGGCACCACACGCTACTGCAATATTCCAAGATTGAACGAACTATTGCGTTAAAAATTAAAATTGTAATTTTGGACTGACCAAATACTTTCATTTGTCGATATATAAAACCGGAAAGACGAGAAGATTGAGCGATAATGTCATTTATGTGAAATCTGAAGCTCATCCCACTATCGAAGGTGACCCCGAGGTCTCGTATATAACTAACAACAAAAGAAAATAAAAAGGAGTTTGTACGTCGCATAAATGTGACACGTAGGTGACCACTCAGCTTATTGATGCACTGCGACACGAGCCACAGCGCAACGCTGGTTTTCAGTGGTCACCTTGAGTGACATGCGAACGCCAGCCTACATAGTAATATACCTACATTTGCTAATCAATACATAATATATGACTCCGTAACCCAGCGGCGTGCTATGACACCACTACTTGGTTTGTTTTCACTAATATTCTAATTAATATTCCTGTCACCAGCTCTCCCCCTGGAAGATGAGGTGGACACATCCTTCTTCTTCAACCAGTTCTCAGCCTCGGAGCGCATCGTGGGCGGCACCCAGGCGACGGCTGGCAGCCACCCTCACATGGTGGCGATGACCACTGGAACCCTGATCAGAAGCTTCAGCTGCGGAGGCTCTGTGATCTCCACCAGGACTGTGCTAACCGCCGCGCATTGTATCGACGCTGTCTTCAGCTGGGGTTCGCTTAGCAGGTCAGTGTTATTGTAAACTCGGATGACTTTCTTGGTCTTTTCAGGTAGTATTTAAGTCGTTAAGTGTTTCTGACACCACAAAACTATGATTCTTTAGTTAACATGTAAAACCAAATGTTTTCTTAGATTTACGTAGACCGGAACGCAAAAACCAATTAACTTTATAATGTAATAATTGTAAATTAAGGGTAGTTAAATTCACTAACAAGCACTCACTGGGTGGATGAATAATACCTCAGTCAGCCCCGTGATAACGAAAGAAAAGTAATCGAAACGAATGAAAAATTAAACCAAATCCACGACAAAATCCGTAAAAAATAGTTTTATTTCACTGTAAAACTAACTTTACCACCTTCCTTATAGACTTCAACCACAGGAAATCTACTACTGAAAACACGTATGTGTTGAAGATTTCCGCTGCGACATGTTTGAAGCGGTTTCTTATTTACCAATTTTGTCTTTTCCAGCTCCCTCCGTCTGACCGTTGGCACCAACCGCTGGAACCAAGGCGGCACCGACTACCGCGTGGCACGCAACTTCACCCACCCCAACTACGTGTCTGGCATCATCAAGAACGATATCGGGCTTCTCATCACCACCGCCAACATTGTGAACACGGCGCTTGTCCGCCCCATCACGCTGAGCTTCGATTATGTTCCCGGTGGAGTCCTCGCCAGAGTTGCTGGTTGGGGCAGGATCAGGGTAAGATCTTTTAGTTGTCAATTTTTATCTTGTGTTAGTATGCAGTAGGCCAGCGTTGAGTTGTGTGACGTAAATAGTTGAACTCTGGATTTTTGAGGAGTTCCGTACTCGGCAATGAGCCTATTTCTATTGATAACTTAACTCTAACATTAAAGTACCTACATATATCTTTTATTTCTTATGAGAAATTACGATATACTCTTGGTAAAACACCTTTTGGTATATACAGCAGCGCATCAAAGCTCCTTGAATATCATTAAAATTTATGTAAATTATATTATTACAACTTTTTATAAACATATTTCTAGTACCTATATGTTAATGAAACGATAGTCGGTATCTTAAGATAATTTTTTCCTCAATTTAAATTCTTCTGTTCCTTTATTTCAGGCCAACGGTGCCCTCTCAGCGACCCTCCTGGAGATCACAGTACCCACCCTGGGAGGCCAGGAGTGCGTAGACGCTGTCGCCCGAGCCGCCGCCGACTTCAACACAAGGGCTCCTCCAGTCGAGCCTCACATCGAGATCTGCACCTTCCACGCCCCTAACGTCGGCACTTGCAATGTGAGTATTTAACCTAAGGCTTATTTCTGTATCAAACTGTGGTAGAAGTTGATGCGGTGTAGGTGAGCGTATCACGATGTGGTAGATACGCGGGTAGTGTGTGATCGACACCACTACGTGTCGATGCTGGCGTGTGTGTGGTAGGCAGAGCCTATGCAGGAACGCGGCGAAATAAAACGTCCCACACAATGCGTACACAAGGTTTAATATGTACACACAAAAGTCACACAAAATAGAAAGTACAAAAGTCATTATCTTTAAGCCTTACACACTACACTAATACTAAAATAGGTCTTTACACTACACACTAAATCAGTCCACTAAAAACTAAGAAGGAGAGGAAAGCGACAGTTTATACACAGCAAATAAAGTACGATAATATGCAAAGGCGCACGGTAAGCAAGGCGGTAGCGAAAGCGGTAGGGACCGTGTGAAGCGCGCATCGAGCAAAAGCCGACTGACTGTGCGACACGGCAAATGGCTGCGCCGGCGCGGGTCCGGTGACGTCACAGCTACCTGAGCGCCGGCGGTCAGCTGGTGTGCCGTTATTTAACTAATATATAAATATGTTTGTGGATTTGTATATGTATGATTGTAATGTGGAGGATCGCCACAAAACCATATACATCCCACTGCAGAATACGGCTGAGAGAGGTAGGAATGCCAGTTTTCGGATTTTCTGATTGTGGTATATGAGTTTTACTGTTTAGAAGACCAGATGCCCGCTAAGCTCTTGAAATTATGCCTAACATGACCGTAGCCTTGTTCCTCTCAATTTTTGGAACGAAGAAAACCTAAGAATTGTGCGAGGAAATAACAATTTCTATCCTATGCTAAGATATGAGGACCTAATTTCCATCCAAAACAGGGAAAAGGCAAACCAGTGGCCATGCCAAAGTCCAAATATTTTTCGACGTCCAAGTATTTTTACACGTGGAAATCAAATAGCGTTTCCTTCCTTGTGGGTTAACAACGATATTTGTTATCCAGGGTGACTCCGGCAGCGCGCTCGCCCGTGCTGACACCGGCGTCCAGATCGGAGTGGTTTCCTGGGGCTTCCCATGCGCCCGCGGAGCCCCCGACATGTTCGCCAGGGTCAGCGCCTTCCGGGACTGGATCCAGGCCAACTCCGTCTGAACAAGGACACAACAAACAATATCCGAATGACTGACTGAAATAAATTACTTTTAATTTTTTAGTTGTGTGTTCTATTCTAGTTTGTAATTGGAAGCGCTGGCAGTACTGTAAGCGGGACTACTAACGAGTACAGTATTTGTGTAGATTGGGAATGATTGCTATTTGAAATTAACATTATGTTATTTTTGACGCCTTAGCATGCTCTATATTTATGTTATTGCTAATTGCCACCCACAGATTATCTAAACAAAAAACTGACCATAAATAATATTCATTTTTCACATCTAAAATTCTTTCTATAAAAAAACTTACTCCTTCATAAATTACACGATATCGTTTAAAAATATTAGCCGATCAACGTTGAATCACAATCGCAAATCGCAAAATTTAGCTTATTAATATAATTTATGAAATGCTAGTATCGGCTTCACTTGCTATGAAGAATGAATGACAGTAACTGACTCATTCCACACGTCTAAGTTTCTCGCCTCTTAGATACAAGTATCGTAAGTATATAAAAAAGTTGCTTCGTCTAAACACTGTAAAGTGTAAGGCCGCTTGTCCACCGCCGCCATCACCGGACCGTCACCGAGAACGAGATTATTTCTTGCCGAGTTTAAGATGACGTGACGGCGACGTGTGTCTACCGCGCCGATAAATCGGTGGCTCAGTTCCACTCAGTTCTAAAGCTTTGTCATACGCGGTAGTCGCGTTTTCCTTTTTGATAGAAATAAAACCAACTAGGAGGATGGCTAGTTTTAACCGGCGACAATTGCTTCTTCTGCTTTTGTTCGATTGAAGGCGTAAGCGATTAAAATAATTTTGGACTCTGCTACTCCAATTAATGTATAAATATCGTATTTGATCCATTAGCTATCTGTCCGATAGCTAGCTGGATTAACTACGGGTATGCGACCCCGGACTGCTCTAGCTACTGATGTCACAAGACCCTTCCTTTCGTGACAGCAGTATCCCTAAACCATTCTCCCTTTCATTTTCATCTCAGCATTTCTTGCCTTCCCTAACCGGTTGAAGGCGATATAACCCAGCTCCAACACGGCACGGCTAAATATCTCGGGCTGTTGATAGGCAGCAGTATCAACGGTAGAAGAGCCGTACCCCTGCGATCGCCAACCCGCTTGCCCAGCGTGGCGATTATGGGCATAAACCCAAAATGTAGCGCAAAATAAATAAATGGAACCCAGTTCCCGGTCGCCCTGCTAGTCCTGGCCAAGGCGGCGGTCATGGAAATGGCAGGGCAGGGGGTGCGAAGAATCCCCGGGCTACGGTAGGCCGCCCATCCCAACTGACCCTGGCAACGTACAACGGCAGAAGTCTTCGGCTTGATGAACATCTGGCGCAGTTAGAGGCAGAGCTGGAGAACATAAGGTGGCATGTTCTGGGGCTGTGTGAAATCCGTAGAAAGGGGGAGAATACCATCACCCTTGATTCAGGCCACCTAATGTACTACCGCGAGGGTGATCAGTCATCCCAGGGTGGCGTAGGTTTTCTCGTTAATAGGGCCCTCTCAAACAACTTGAAGAAATCTCCAGTGTGTCGACTCAGCTTACTTGGTACTTAGGCTATCCAAGCGATACTCCATTAAGATACAAGCATACGCACCGACATCGACACATTCGGATGATGAAGTGGAAGATATGTACGAGGACATATCTAAAGCCTTGCACAACACCACCAAGGCTCACTTCAACGTTGTTATGGGGGACTTTAACGCTAAAGTGGGAGCCCAGAGACACAGCGAATCTAAAGTGGGACCATATGGTTTTGGATGCCGAAATCACAGGGGAGATATGCTCGTCAACTTCCTTGAGAAAGAAAAGCGCTGAGGAACGAGGGCATCAAATTTTGCCAAATGCAGCGTGGAGGCAGAAAGTCCAAACTCTCGGATGAGACTCTACGGCTTATGGCAAAAAGACGGGAAGGAACTCAGATTGCTTTGTCAGAGAGGTCAGACCTAAACAAGCGTATTGCGAAGATGATACGCCGGGACCTTCGGAGCTCGAATACGCGCTTCATTGAAGACGCTATAGAGCGAAACCGAGGGTCTAAGGTGTTCACTCAGCAACTTGGAGGGACCACCTGACAAAGTAATCGACACGTGAGGGAAAAAACCGTTTTGTCAAGGCCAGAGATTCTCGCCGAGATCGAGGACTTTTATGGCCGTTTATACGCCGCACATGTTCCTCGACCTGAGTGTGACGACCAAGATTCTAGAGCCACCCTGACACGCCATTATTCTGACGAGCTGCCAAACATCGACCAAGGCGAAATCGTGTTGGCTTTGAAACAACTTAAGAATGAAAAAGCCCCCGGAAAAGACGGAGTTACCTCAGAACTCCTAAAGGCAGGAGAAGCCCCTGTTATACAGGAGCTACAAAGCCTGTTTAACACCGTTCTTCGCTGTGGGAGAACTCCAAAGGCGTGGAACAGGAGTTTGGTTATTCTCTTTTTTAAGAAGGGTGATAAAACCCTTCTTAAGAATTATAGACCCATCTCACTCCTGAGCCACGTCTATAAGTTGTTCTCAAGGGTCATCACGAATCGCCTTGCAAGAAGACTCGATGAGTTTCAGCCTCTGGAACAGGCCGGGTTTCGAGGAGGATATGGTACCATAGACCACATCCACACAGTAAGGCAGATTATACAGAAGTCGGAGGAGTATAATCGGCCCCTGTGTCTTGCATTTGTGGACTATGAGAAGGCCTTTGACTCCGTCGAAACCTGGGCTGTTTGGGAGTCCTTACAGCGTTGCCAAGTAGACTGTCGCTATATCGAGGTGCTGAGATGTTTATATGAATCGGCCACTATGTATGTCCAATTACAGAACCAGCAATCTAAGGCCATCCAGTTGCGCAGAGGGGTGAGACACGGGGATGTTATTTCCCCGAAACTGTTCACAAGCGCACTGGAGGATATATTCAAGACGCTGGACTGGAACGGTATGGGCATCAACATAAATGGCGAGCACATCTCGCACCTATGTTTCGCAGACGATATAGTCTTAATGGCGGAATCGCTGGAGGAGCTGCAACTGATGCTGGACGGCCTGGCTTCAGCCTCACAGCGAATAGGTCTTCAAATGAACTTGGATAAAACCAAGGTTATGATCAACCACCACCTTGATCCAAGACCTGTCGCTGTATGTGGCCACCAGCTCGAAGTTGTTTCCGAGTATACCTACCTTGGACAGATCCTTCAACTAGGCAGGAACAACTTTGAGAAGGAGGCTACGAGGAGGATCCAGCTGGGCTGGGCAGCATTTGGCAAACTACGTCGAGTCTTCTCGTCACCCCTACCACAATGCCTGAAAACTAAAGTTTTCAACCAGTGCGTCCTACCTGTTATGACCTACGGTGCTGAGACTTGGACACTCACAGCACGACTGGTCCGCCAGCTCAGTGTCACTCAGCGAGCTATGGAGCGTGCTATGCTTGGAGTCTCTCTGAAGGATAGGATTCGTAACGATCTTATCCGACAGAGAACCAAAGTCGTAGACATAGCACATAGGATTAGCAAGCTGAAGTGGCAGTGGGCTGGCCACATTTGTCGAAGAACTGACAACCGCTGGAGCAGACGTGTTCTTGAGTGGAGACCGCGTCTTGGCAAGCGTAGTGTAGGACGCCCACCGGCTAGGTGGAATGACGATTTGCGAAAGGTCGCTGGTAGATGCTGGATGCGACAAGCCGAAGACAGGGTAAAATGGCGCAACTTGGAGGAGGCCTATGTCCAGCAGTGAACAACAGTTTAGGCTGATGATGATCGTATTTGAATTTCATTAGAATTATAATGAAAAAGAAAATAATTTATTGAATAAAATGTCAACATCGTTTATATATAACGTGACCATACGTCCCCTTTTAGGCGGGACAGTCCCTCTTTCAGGAAGTCTGTCCCGGTGTCCCCAACAAGGCCGACATAGTCCCGCTCTTGCAAACAGACCAATCGATAATTTAAAATTTATTTTCCGCTCGAAATGCTTTACCGAACTACTACTGAAAACCGTGGGGTCGTATTATTTCAGCACTTTCGTACAAACAGTCTTGATTTAACAAACATTTCCACAATTAGTGAGTAGATACGTTATGTGTCTGCCGGGAAGTAACGCATCTATCGAAAGAGTTTTTCTCACATAAACAAAATAAAGACAAGTGATAAAATACAGGTGAATGTCGCAGTAATCAAAGCTATTTTGATTACGAAAATAAATATAAATCAATCTTATCTAAAAACTAGATCTGATGTTTTGAAACAATTTGCCGAAAAATACGACTATAATTATTATTTTATGTTATTCTATCTTCTATGATAAAAACTTGTAAAACGCAATGACTTTATTTTTATTATTATTTAAATACACAGACGTCCCGCTCTGGCACAAAAAATAAATGGTCACGTTATTTACACAGTCAGGTCATAAGTATTGTCACACAGTAAAAACTTTTCTTTTAAAATGCTGGCCACAAAAAAGTTTATTGAATTCGAATTTCGAATTGTTCATGAAAATAAAAATGTATACTTTTTAGAATTTTACTCATTTTTAAATATGGAGTGGACGCTTAAAGAAGACCGTGTTGCAGTTATTGCGTTGCATCGTTGCGGTTACGCGCCAATTCAAATTGTTGACATACTGAAAAATTTGAATATAACCAAAAGATTCGTTTATCGTACCATCAAACGATACAATGAAGACTCTAGTGTAGATGACAGGTCAAGAAGTGGTCGCCCTCGGTCTGTTAGGACTCCAACAGTAATAAAAGCTGTGAAGGCGCGAATTCAAAGAAATCCCAAACGAAAGCAGAAACTGTTGGCCCTTCAGATGGGGTTAAGCAGAACCACGGTGAAAAGGGTGTTAAATGAAGACTTAGGGCTTCGGGCATATCGAAGAAAAACAGGACATCGTTTGAATGCTCGTCTAATGGACCTGAGACTGAAGAGATGCCGCGCTTTGTTGAAGCGGTACGCGGGAAAAAAATATCGGGAAATACTTTTTTCAGATGAAAAAATTTTTACCGTAGAAGAGAGCTACAACAAACAAAATGATAAGGTGTACGCACACAGTAGTGAAGAAGCGAGCAACCATATTCCGCGTGTCCGGCATGAAGACTGGCCCTCCTCCAGTCCAGATTTGAATCCGTTAGATTACAAGATATGGCAACACTTGGAGGAAAAGGCGTGCTCAAAGCCTCATCCCAATTTGGAGTCACTCAAGACATCCTTGATTAAGGCAGCCACCGATAATGACATGGATCTCGTTCGTGCTGCGATAGAAAACTGGCCGCGCAGATTGAAGGCCTGTATTCAAAATCACGGAGGTCATTTTGAATAAACTTTAGTGTCTTATGACACTACTATAAGAATCTATGTTTTGTTAAGTTCTTTTTGGTACCTATATAAATGGTTACATAATGAATAAAATTGTTTCAATTATTTTATATTAAACATGTGACAGAATTTATGACCTGACTAGGTATATTCAGTCATTTTTAATTCTACCGCCCGATTCGGAAAGCGGTTTTCACTGAAGAAGAACGAGCAAGAAACTCTAGTTGCAGTTCTTAAATCCAGTTTACAATACAGTGATTATTATCCACAAAAGTTACAAATTTGTTTAAATTCTAGTAGTTCATTAATTATTATTGATCATAATAATCAAAAACATATGATGTATTAGGAAGTCCAATTCTTTATTTACCGGAATGTCCCAATGAATCTTTGGTGGTTATAAGTGTAAGTATTAGAATAAGCACTCACTGCCAGGAACTAACAATAGTATATTTTATAATTTAACACTTAATACATTCAGAGACAGAGTAAAATTATAATTATGCGACTCGGAGCGAGATGTGCTCGTGACGAGAGATGGCAGACTATCTTCTTTCATCCAAATAAACCGACCCTTTCATAGGACTACCCGAATGAGGATCGGTGGGGATAAATCTTCCAGAAAATATATTTAAGCCATAAAATAGGGCCTATCCTTTCAACTAAAAATTAAGGTCGGCCCAAACATCTGGGCTATTGTCCAAACAGAAAGGTTTACAAAACATGTGTACTATTGTCTAAAAAACATAAATTTGTTGCAAAGGGTTGCCGCCACTAAAGAACTTAACTATAATAATACAGTTTTATTGTCCCGGTATGAACGGGCCATTACAATTAGGAAACAATAATTTAGCACAGCATCTTTTTAACTAATATTATACAATAAGGTACACAAAAATTCTTACTGTAATAAAACGACTCGCAGATGTTTTATGGTCTAACATCTGCAGTCATATCTTAAAATGAAATGCGTGTTTAAATAATGTTAAAATTACAAATAATAAGCGTGTTAATTTATAAGCTAAATCTAAGTTGGCGTATTGCTACCGCCACAAATCATTTGATATGTGGAGGAGATACGCTAATGCCAATCATGATTTCAGAACAGTGTGCCTTGATAATTGACAACGATTGTCACATAGAAAACGCATTTTTACTCTCGGTACTACTGTAAGAGGTTCAAATGATAAATTTTTAATCTCTTGTGGGCCTCTGACGGAATATCATTCTCTGACGGAATATATATATAAGTCGGAGCGGATATAGTCGGCTAGAAATAACAAGCGTACACAACTTACTTGTAAATTACAAATATTTAGGTTTTAGGATATAACAACACAATTATAGCTTTTCACACACAATAACAATTACATGAGTTTTTGATGTGATAGAATGGGCAGCATGATATTTAAAACGTGATCAATAGCTTCGCTATCGCGTTTCGTTCGATGAATGAAACTGCCTAATACCCTATACCCCTTTCCTCTTCCCATCGCTTAACCTGCCCGCTCCCCTCCTGATTTATGGTCATATCATAATTTATGAACTGCTCCGAATTTTGTCAAATTGCAACTCCTGTAAGATCACTCCTGTACGATGTAAATTTGTTTTGAAAAGAGCAAGCCCCGAGTTTCTTGCCCGTTCTTCTCTGGCGAAAATAGCCTTTCTTCAGCGCCGGATCTAGATATTATTCGAGCCGGGGCAAAAAATGAAGAATGCCGCCCCCGCCTGCCTATATTTTTATCTATATAATCATCATCATTTTTAGAAAACAGATGCTCACTGATGACACAGGCGTTCGGGAAAGAACATCTTCAATCTCATCAACAAGCCATTTTACCATAATTTTAAGCAATTTTACACGCTTTATAGTAGCTTCACTTGAATGTAGCTTCACTTTTGAGTGTTAACGTCACTCGCGTCCATAGGATTTGTCTCTAGTTTCATTACATGTGACCTCTGGGTAGTGCCAAATGAACGACACAGTTCGTGGTGGCAGAACTTAAGTGTCCGCCCGGGTAGCAATTACCGTCCACGGGGCGTAAACACCGCCATAATTATCCCTGTAAGGGGACCGCGTTCCGGGATCAGCCCGTGTTATTTCAGTTTTTCGAGGGATTTGAGCCTGGGCATGAGGTTGTACCGTGTGGGTATTTTCGGTCGCTGTCTAAGGGAGGAGTGTTGACCCGCCGGCCGTGGAGACCCGTAGAAACGGTTGTCCACTGGCTGCCCGCGGTACACTACAAGGGCCTAATCGTGACTAACCACCACGAGAGGCTGCCTCACCATACCGCGCATAATCTTGGGTGGGTCCGTCGTGCCGGTTGGTGTCCGGATGTGGAGTTCCTGAGGCACATACCGAGAGGGTACGGGCGCCCTTCCGTCCAGCGGATCAATTCGTCATGCCGACCCTTTCGTGCCGGTGTCAATACGGCCTTCTTAATGCCCAGACTTAGACTCCTCGATGCCTCGTCACCAAACCCATCCCTTCAACCTCATGACAGTGCAATTAAACAGAGCAGGTCCTTCAGCGGTGCATAACCCCACCACCACTTTCACTATGGAGTTCACCAACATCCATCATCCATCCATCAACGGACTCCATACGAACCTCAATGTCGTCAACCATCTATTCGAGACGGCCCGGCCTGCTTTGCTCCTACCTGCTGTACCCCGGTTCTTCGCTTTAAGAAAACTTCAAGCTTAAAGTCGGGGTATGCTTGTATGTCCGGTCGGACATCTGCTGTCCCAGTTTGCGCTGCATGGAGAACCCCTCCTTCTCCGCTCTGTAGGTGCACATGGATCTTGGTTCCCTGTGCCGCATCCTTCAGCGAGTGTCAACGCTACTACTGAAATGGAATACTACATTCCTTCCTCTGGGATCGCCTCTGGAATCGTGCATGCGATTATGCTTTCGGTGACAAATAGGCGGCGTATCGCGCTTGGATCAGGGGTCACGCCATGAAGGATCCCAATATCAGTTCCCTCAAAGACGCCTACAACGAGCCATCAAGGCCTGCAAGAAGGCCTACGTTAGAGCGGATTTCCAGCGTATTAGCAGGGTTTTGGCGTGCGTTTGCCAATCACCCAACTAGCAGTCGTGCTTATAGGAGTTTGGCCAGGGCCGTTCAGTCTAACTTCTGCCGTCCAGCGTTGCCACCGCTCAGGGTCGCTGGCTCACAAGCCGCAAGAGAAGGCTGCCTTACTGACAAATCTCTATGCGGCTAATTCCCGCCTCGAGCACCGTGGTTCCCAGACGGTGCCTAAACTGCCTGATTGCGGTTTCTCAATGGCGGATATCTGGTTTCGGATTGAAAGACATTGTAGCCAGACTAACTACTGGACATATTGAGACTTAACATCTTATGTCTCAGGATGGCGAGCGCAGTGGAATGTTGATTCTGTTTATGAGCGGTTGTATCGCTTACCATCAGGCGAACGACGTGCTCGTCTCGCCATTCACTGCAATAAAAAAAAGGACGTGTGCCTGAGTCTTGGAGGGAGGCCAATGTGCAACCGATCCCCAAAAAGGAAAAAGGGCGATCGGTCCTACCAACGGACCCTACCAACTATCGCCTTATCACTATCACCTCAGTGATGTGTAAGGTCATGGAGCCAATCATAAACGCTCAATTGATCCGCTACCTGGAGGATCACTCGTTGATCAGCGACAGACAATACGGATTCCATCAAAATCGATGAACGGGTGATCTTCTAGCGTTTATCCTGCATCGCTGGGGTGAGGCGATTGACCGGCGTGACGAGGCTCTTGCTGTGAGCCTTGACATAGCTAAGGCTTTTGATAGGGTCTGGCACCGCGGTCTTCTTTCCTAACATCCGGCATACGGTCTGCCCGAAAATCTGTGTGACAAATTCGTGGGTTTCATGCCGCCCGCCCTGTTTTTTTGCATATCAATTATATGTTGTCGCTAGGCAACACTCATTGCTATTGGCTATGCCACATAGAACATAGATATAACATAAAATATGTACATTCGTCTTTGTTCGACTAATCAACTAAAACTAACTAGGAAACACAAATTGAATATTTGAAACTAAACGTAGTCGTTGAGATCGGCGAAGGAGTTTCCAAATATAGCTTCAACTCTTTTTCACGCGCCCCTATCGCATATTCATTAATATTCGTGCCCCGCGAAAAAAGAAGCTCTACAATGTCCGTGTAAGTAGTGTTACGTTATTGATGAGTTGTATAGTTCTCCCAAGATTCAATATGCCGCCCCCTGAGCTTACCGCCCGGGGCACAGACCCCGTCTTGCCCCCCCCCCCCCCCCCCCTAGATTCGGGCCTGCCTTTCTTAACCGGGTCGTGAAAAATAAGTGACAGAATGTAAATAATGTATGATATTGTATGGATTACTCTTCTACAACTATAGTTATTTGCAATTATTAAACGAATGGTCGTATTTTATTTAAATAAAAATAATTTCATTACTTCTCACATTCACACCAAGGCTCCTTATAAAAATTGGAGAGCAAATAATTATCAGCGTGCTATTTCATAAATCTACTGTTTACCAGGTGGATTCATGTAAAATGTATTTAATATTTTGTGTTATTAGAAAATTATGAATATTTTTATAGTACAGAATTCCAATAGCAAACACAACTAAGATTTGTTTAATAATTCATTTATTCAACTTCTATTTACATAATTACAACTAGCGTTTAATTCAGAAATCAGTCTATTATTCATAATTAGCTCTTCAACATGGGTTCCAAATAACTTCTTATGCCGCTGATCCTCACGAAGACATCAGGCGCTCCCACGGCGCAAGGGAAGCCCCAGGAAACAAGGCCAATTTGACTGCCAGAATCCATGCTCACCAAAGCACTGCCTGAATCACCCTGAAGACAAGAAATACACTTTAGAGACAGGAATACTTTAATATAAAACCTACTAATATCATCATCATCAGCCCGTTGCAGTCCACTGCTGGACATAGGCCTCTTCAAATATACGCCACAAAGCCCAGTCTGCTGTTTGTGCATCCAGTCGCCGCTGGCTCTCCTATGCAAGTCGTCCCGCCATCTGGCCAGAGGTTGTCTCACGCTACGTTTGCCAGGATGCGGTATTAAATATAATAAACTTATTTTTTATACAAGGACCCTAAGTCTTTTTCTGTACCCCTGAGATTTGGAATGCCAAATTTCTTGACTTGACTTGACTTACAGATTTGTAATATTTTCAAAAGTATGAATGTTCGTGAACTTGATATCATAACTGATTTCTGTATCTGACATCTTTTAAAACTAACTTGTTACTTGCCCGTTTTACATATTACTTTTGGTGTAGGTACTTACATTGCACATTCCGTGTCTATGCGAATGGAACGCGCATATCTCGACTTCAGGCTTAACTGGAGGGGCCCACCCCATGCTCGCTGCCTTAGCCTTGATGTCATCTATGCATTGTTGTGCAGGTATCGTGTCTAGATAGAGTAACTGCAGATCCTCTGGAGTGGGAGCTAACTCCTGGAAATATAATGTGGATTGTAAATTAGAAAATATACTCATTAGTTCCATTAGTCTACTAATAACAATATAATTATAGATAAATGTAGTATTCTTAAATGCTTTCTAAATGCTCCAGCTAGAGACCTAAAGTGCCTGATACCCACCCACAATTAACCTCTTAAAATCTTGCTAGCTTTGCTGTGAAAATACTTTATTTGGTATAATATTACAAAAGCTATATTTACTGTCACGATTTATTGATGTATGTATTGATTCACAGGTTGAGGAATTGAGCAATTGAAAAACGGTATATGAGTTGCCAGGAACTAGAATCTGCGCTTGTAATAAGCTGGTCGTCATGTTCTAGACCCACGTCAGGCGAACTGTGAATGAAACTAGTGACAATGCTGTCTACCCCTTTTGGATACATATATTCTGCACGGTTGTAGCATGAACTTATAACTTAAGTAACTCCTGACATACTACATAGTAATAATCTACATATATATCATAACTAGCTGTGCCCGCGACTTCGTCCGCGTGGAATTTAACAAAAAACTTTATTTTTCTAAAATAAAAGAACGTTTCTATAATAAATGTCTAGCCTAAGTTACTCCTTATTATATCAGCTACCTGACAAAAAAAGTCCCGTCAAAATCGGTCCAGCCATTTCAGAGATTAGCCGGAACAAACAGACAGAAAATAACTTTTCTAAAATAAATGTAGCCTAAGTTACTCCTTCTTATATCAGCTACATGACAAAAAAAGTCCCGTCAAAATCAGTCCAGCCATTTCAGAGATTAGCCGGAACAAACAGACAGACAAACAGACAGACAAAAAAAAAATTAATATCATTTTTGGCACAGGTATCGTGTATAACGATATGTAGTAGGACATTTTTTTTTTATTTTCACTCTTAAAACAGACACTTCAATTTTATTTATATGTATAGATGTATAGATAATCTACTTTCAGAGACCAACTTAATATTGGCCCGGACTGTGTGAAAGTTGAGTGTGTTTATAACTCACCACAACTGTGTCTCCGATTCTCGGTCCCATTATTCCCCATCCCGTGACGTAGGTCGGATGTCTACCCTCAATCCTGTCGTATTTGAGTGCTATAACTGCCACTCTGTCATTCAATTCCAGCTCTTCCCTCAGGATAAGCACTCCAGCATCATTTTTGACGTAAACGGGATCGTATTCCGGATGCATGCTGTGGGAGTCAAATTCTACCCTGGTTCCTCCCGATCTCCACTGGTTTGAACCTACTCGCCCGTGGAAGTTTCTGGAAAATAGATTAGGATTAATGATTGTTTTATGATTTTCAGTCAGTTGCCCAAAGGAAGAAAATAATAGATATGCGGTCTTCTGCTTGCGAAAGTGTAGGTAAACTTTCCAATAGCTCACATAATAGGTCCCATTTAAATGTAGTGATGATGTAATCCGTGGTGCTTTACAGCTGGCTTCTCCGGCTGTAAAAGTCTTTTTACGAGGTTATTTACCTGTTTAGTTCATTGTTTTGTCGCCCGCTTTGCACGGAGGGAACTGGACAATAATTTATTTCCAACTCCTCCTATTAATTTTACTTTCTGATTAATTTCGTTGCGGGTTAAAGACAAGTTAGACATTCCCGGAGACTCGCCGAGCTTCAATGCTCGGTGTCATTACATTGCGTGCCACTGTTGATCCTGGCTCACAGGAGTTACAGTGGTGGGTGTGAGGGTGGGACAGTCTCCAGAAAAATGCGGTCTTCTGCTTGCGAAAGTGTAGGTAAACTTTCCAATAGCGTTATCCACAGTGCTTGGCATTGATTGTTATCCAAACAATTCATATGAGTTATTCAAGCTGAAATTATGTATTACCCAACTCGGGCAGCGAACCCAGAATTTAAGATTTATATCTCATACACTTCACCTCTACACCAATGAAGCAAAAAAAGAACATAAGACAATATTTTTTGTAGAAGGAATATAAAAGTTTTCAGTTTAACTAAAGAATCTCTGATTTTATCTAAATGCATAAACCATACATTGCCAGCAGCATTTAGTATTCTGTTAACTAAACACTATACTCGTATATACATTAACCATCACATAGGGACTGAAAATTAACAGCGTCTGGTTCAAGCCCGGAAGGGAAATTCCCCGTTCATTATTCCTGATTCTGATCGCAGAAGCCGGAAATTGCTAAACCACGTGAGCGCATACAAAGCTATTGTTCCGGCGATCTTCCTTGCTTTTATTAGTTCACGTATAATTAATATGATTAACTAATCTGTATCAGCCATGTTTACAAAAAAGAGAGATTATAAATTTGCCTTCATTCAACATTTTTCATGTACTATGATGACGCTTAATTTCTTTATTTCTGGATGTATTTGTGGATGTTTTCATCATTATTTTTGCGTTTGATTCAGTATAGTTTTCAGTTATTTTCGTTTTAATATCATATTAGTATACTTAGGCTCTAGAACTTCCAATATAGGAAATTGCTCAAAATCAAATAGGCTATCAATTATTCTTTCTCTTTTAAGTCACAATCAGTCAGTTACTACATTGCCAATAACATACAAATATTTTTTATTCGAAATCAAAAGAATTTAAAAAAAATACTCACGGTGATAATTTTCCATCAGTCACATAAAATGCAACGCAGTGGGCAGCAGTGAGTACGTGCTTTCTGGACACTATTGACCCCCCACATCCGACATTCACAAAAAATGTGCCCCCTACCAGGGCCACCATGTGGGGGGCATAGCCTTCGGGCGCGTCTACCCCTCCTATGATGCGCTGCGTGAAGTATTTAGATAAGTCTGATGTTCTTTCTAGAGGCACTCCTGGAAAGAAATTATGAATATGATACTTCAACGTCTTTAAAAAATCATGTATACATAAAATCTTGCACTATTGACAACTTATTACTATTCCTACTGAGGTTTTGAAGGATAGCTAGTGATAGATAGGTTATGAAAACCGAATTTCGGGATATAGTCATTTATCACTTTAGTTTAAAGCAGAGGCAAAATTATTTTTTGTATTGTAAAGTTCAAAACCTTTAAAATGTAAATTTGAAATACTTTTTATAATTCAGGTAGTATTTATACGGTATAAAATTTACAAATATGTTAACTATTTTGGAATTGATATTCAAAAAATATATAAATACAATATTACCATTTAAAGCCGCAATGAGGCTTAAGAAAATAACAATATTATAAACCATGATTACGTTTGTAGTATAACTTGATACTGGAATGAAATTGCCTGAATAATATTATTTATATACCAGGAAGTCAATAAACATAGATAAAATTAGGACAACAGTACATCTCATAACCTTAATAAATTAACCTTTGTGATACTTTGTCTATTCACCTAAAAATAAAACGGAATTAAAAATTTATCAGTTCGACGCACCTTATTTTCGTCTGTCGTATATTATTGTTGTTGTAATTAATTTGCCCGTAGATTAAAACTGCATGTATTACAATTTAAAGTTCAAGAACTGATAATCACACAAAATAGTACTTGATTAACTTATCTTAAAGTTCTGCTTCACCCTAATCCTCTAACCTTGATTTACACACAGTCAGTCATAAGTCATAACACGACTTCAGTCATGTCAAAGATTGATTCGGTTATAATTTTGTAACTGATGGCCTTCCTGACTCTTTCGAAAGTAAATCTTTACCCTCCCTAATATAATTGATAGACTTCAAAAACCCCTAAAAATATAATGGCGTGCAGGTTTTTGTATGTTGTAACCGCTAAAGCCTTTTAGGCTCTTACATGGCAGAGTTTCTAGCCTCGAATATACGATTATCGAAAGGATATCGAACGTTGAATTCGTGTAAAAAATTGTCAACTCTATAAATCATGTGGAAGTGCGTGGTGGCCTGTTGGTAAACGGACTAGACGCGGCTGCCAACATGTTCACGGTGGTCGCGGGTTCGAATCCCAGGGCGCACCTCTGACTTTTCGGAGTTATGTGTGTATTGATAGTCCGTCACCACGCACTAAAACGGTGAAGGAAAACATCGTGAGGAAACCTGCATACCATAGCGATTTATAAAAAAATCTATGGTCTGTAAGTCCGCCAACCCACACTAGGCCAGCGTGGTGGACTATATGGCTTAACCATTCTCAATCGTACTCTCGATTATAGAGTAGCCCCGTGCCCTGCAGTGGGACGTATATGGGCTGATACAGAACTATAAATCATACAGGGTATCTCAAGACTGCTACCGAAAACGAAGCCGGGTGGTAGTTTAAGCGACTTCAGACACAATGCAACAGAAAAAGTTGCAAAAAAAGGCGACAATTTTTTTTTGGTTATTTTTTTCCTTTGACCATATTTGGGTGGTAAATACATTTTTTCCTAAAATAATAGTGTATACCCTTTTATTTATAAATAATCTAAGGTATAAAAGAGTTTAAATTATTATTTTAGCAAAAACTATGGATTTACCACCCAAAAATGACGATATTTAAAAAATCATAAAAAATAATTGTCGCGTTTCTTTGCGAAATTTTTAGTTGCATTGTGTTTGTAGTTACTAAAACTACCACCCGGCTTCGTTTTCGGTAGCAGTCTTGAGATACCCGGTATGTCGGTTTAGTCCTGGGGGTAGTGGCGTACGATTCTCGTCACGCGAATCTCTCCCCGTCTGAATGGGGCTTAAGGCCAACGATATATTACAAGATAAATCTGTGTATTTATAAACTTATTTAAAGTATATAACAACGGCATATAGACGACGTAAAAAGGTTCAGTCGCTAAGTGCAATGCTTTCCCAACGTGTTACTACAGTAATCCTCGGGAGAGACGTGATGTTCAAAGTTGGCTACTACCTAAGCTTCAACACAACCAGACTAAGGTTTCAAAGCAGACAAAAAAGGATGGCTTAATGTCGCCAAGAAACATATTAAAGGAGTCAATGACATTACTACTGAGGATGCTGAAGACCAGGTGAAATTAACTGAAGAAAGGCTGCCCTTGACACTTGGAGTAACGCCAGGTGCAATGAACGATTTAAATATAAATATTTTGACTAATAAAGTTATCTTTTATCAATCCGACACGCTTACAGTAGCATCAGTAAACAAACTGCATCGAAGGTCGAGTTTGTTTTATTTGTACTATCAGCTGTAGATAATTAATGATAGCTATATTTTGCTAATGAATGACACATACATACGTCTGGTCTACCTTGGTGGAGGGTACGGTTACAAAACTGAGGTCTCGGGTTAGAATCCTGGGTTGGGCATTGTGACATTGGATTTTTTATTAATTGTCAGCCGAGAGTCTGGAGTTTATTCACGATATGGCGATAGGCTCGCCACCTATCACATCGTGCGACGGAACAAGGCGAAATGTGGGTATCCTGGCACCTTTGCCTACCCCTTCTGGGAAAAAGGCGTGAGTTTATGAATGTGTATATACATAAGTTTAAACACGTTTGGATTATTGATTTCATCCCCTCCCGCGGGTGCACAGTGTAGTGATGTGTTTACGAAAATAGAAACACTGATTCGACCAGTGCAGACGTGGTTTCCAATTAATTTAATTTACGTCGTCCGGCAGAAAATACGGGTAGTAATATTCAACTTAACATTTTATCCGAAGCTAGTACAACCGTGAAAGAACCTATTTATCCAAAATCCGAGGACAAATATTTAACAAAATTGTGTGAGTTGCAACGTTTCAAATGCATTGATTGGTATTCGATTCGTTTTTCGGATGCTCAAAAGAACTATTTAGCTACTCCTGGTTTTATAGAACTAGGAGTAAATGACGAATTAATGCGCTTTGGAACTTCCATGTTAAAGGAAGACCCTCGTTCATATTTACTTGAACGTACGTTTGCTGCATTAACTAATGCTTTACTTAACGAAAAATAAGAGTTGCATAAAACTTTACAAACATTCGTTAATTGGGCGCATGAGAACAAAGAATCATTAAACCCAAATTCATTGTTTGATAAAGTGGAATCTTTATTTTCCAAAGATTCCGCATATAGCAAATTGTCTGATGACCTTGTTCAAATAGTATGCGGAAGACGAGCCCATTTTATTAAACTACGCCGTGATTCCTTGCTACATCAAATTCCTGAAGTTTTTCATCGCGATGTATTGGAAAAAATACCCCCCAGTTCAGAACACTTGTTTGAGGACGAAGCTCTGCAAAAATATCTTAAAAAAATTGGAGAAGTGGACAAATTATCTACACCTCGAGCTTCAACTCATTTTCAACCTAAAGATTTTTATCAAAACCAAAAACCATCGACTAGCAAACAATCCAAAGACAATTTTTTTCGTCAAAACACAAGAAACAAGAAGCATTTGTCACATCGGCGACAAAATCGCAAAGTCAAAACTGCCTATCGTGAAAACCTAAAGGCAAAAAAGCACAAGCGCAGTGTTCATCTAATAAAAAACGCCGCGATTGACTGTCGGTTATTTCAAGGCGGTTGTCTAAAACAATTTCAATATATCTGGAGAAATCTAGGCGCACCAAATAAAATTTGCAAACTTTTGAACGGCACACGCATACCATTTCTCCTAAAACCGCCTTTAATATTTCCCACATCGAGAATTTTGAACCGATACAAAACGAAGAACTCTCGCGAAATGACTGCACAAATAAAAGCCATGTTGGAATCCGCAGTAATAGAACCCGCGGAACAGAGTCCCAGCTACCTGTCCACATTCTTTTTGGTGCCCAAACCGGACAAGACATTTCGCCCAATCTTCAACCTGCGACAGCTGAATCAATTCGTCATGTCAAAGCCGTTCCAATTATTCAGCCACTTTCGAATGCCGTCTTTGCTGCAAAATTTGGACTGGATGGCAAAAGTAGACCTGAGCCAAGCTTATTTTCACGTGCCTATTGCCCAACAACATCGCAGATTTCTAAGGCTGAATTATCATCGAGATCCAACGCAACGCCATACGCTGACAGAAGGCAGGACCAACTACTCCAAATGACCTGTTTGCCGTTCGGTCTATCGTCGGCACTAAGAACATTCGCCTCGATAACCAACTGGGTGGCGGAATATCTGAGGAGTCACAATATCAGGTGCGTGGTCTATCTCGACGATTTTCTATTAGCAAATCAGTCGAAACAACAACTTCACGACGACATAGCATTCACAACAAAATTACTGCAGTTGCTGGGATGGACAATAAACTCCCAAAAGTCTGTACTGACTCCGACACAATGCCTCGAGTTTCTCGGCATAACATGGGATACCAAACGCAACGCAAAATCCCTGTCGGAGCCGAAGTGCAAAACGCTACGCAAGGCGCTTCAGGTATAGCTCACGAAATGCAAGTGGTTCCTCAAACAATACCAATGTCTTATGGGGAGACTCAACTTTGCAACTTTCGTGACTCCGAGAGGTCGGCTCCACTGTCGTACACTGCAACACTTCAGCCGACGGTTTCCAACCGAGCATCCATACCGTCATATGAGCATACCAAAACCAGTGCGCTCAGAGATGGAATGGTGGTATCAAACCATAGGAAAAACCACGCCGATTCACAAGAGCCCTGTCACTCACCTACTAACGACAGATGCATCCGACATCGGTTGGGGAGCTCAACTTGGCGACCAATGCATAGCAGGGACTTGGACGAAACGACAACAGTCCTGGCATGCAAACAAAAAAGAAATGTTCGCAGTCTTTGCAAGCCGAACAGCATCGACTCAAATCTGCTCAGATACTGCTTCAAACGGACAATCGAACTGTCGTGACATATATAAACAAAGAGGGCGGTACAAAATCCAAAAAACTGCTGAAACAAACTCGACAACTACTACAAATTCTAGACGAACGGGATATAGATCTGACCGCACATTACATACCCAGAAGATTCAATACCGAAGAGGACGCTCTGTCTCGCCAAAAGTTTTGTCCCGAATGGGCACTAACCAGTACGGCAACGCATCATATATTCCAGATGTGGGGAACACCGGATATAAACTTGTTTGCGTCCAAGACGGCTCACGTGGTACCCAGGTACATTTCCATAGACAGGGAGGATCGCGAAGCTCAAGGATGCAATGCGTTTTGTCACCAATGGCATTACAACCTAGCATGGCTGTTCCCCCCACCGAGCCTCATTCCCTGAGTGCTCAGACACCTGATTCAAACCAGCGGGAGGTACATTTTGGTCGCTTCGAAATGGAACAAAGTGTTTTGGCAAGCGGATGTTCAACGCCGAGCACAGGACCTTCCATACACAATTCCAGACTTCGCAATGAAACGATCGCATACTCATAGATACAACAACAGGTACCCGCCTCAAGTTCAGGAAATAATCTTGGAGGCATGGTTGATTTCGGGTGGCAAGACATATTAACTGAATGGACCGATCAAGAACAAAAACTTCTCATGACAAGCTGGAGAGGCTCTACGATAAAGACCTACAAACCAACATGGAACCGATAGAGAAGATGGTGTGAGTCACACGCATATAATTACAAATATCCTAATGCTGACCAAGTCACTCGCTACTTAACTCATTTACACTATGACGTCTATTTAGCGTATAGGACTATCTTAGTTCATAAGTCTGTGATTTCTACATTCACACATGTTGATTCTAACGTAGATTTGTCTTCTAATTTCTTTATTAAACACGTTTTGAAGGCTATTTCAGTAGCATGGGAAAAACCAACAAAACCTCCAAGTTGGACCCCAAAACAATTATTACAATACCTAAATCGTATATTTTTGATGAAAACAATATATTTCAAGTATCTAGACATACGGCCATTTTGCTGCTACTGGCTTCTGGCCGACGGGTTCACGATCTTACTTTATTACGTATCGACAGTAAGAGTTTAATTTATGAAAATGAAGATTTAGTACTGTGGCCAGCATTTGGTTCAAAATAGATTCTTTTAAATACAGACAGTCTGGATGGCGGCTTAAAGTTCACCCGGATAATAAGCTAAACACATTTTTTTGGATAAGAACATTGTTACAATTAACCTTAACACGTAGACAAAACATTAACCCTTTCGCGGACACAACGTGATTGTACGTCATGATTTGAGATTTTGATACGACACAACGTATAATGACGTCCAACGTATCCATACGTTATTATACGTTGTGTCCATCATAATACATATCACACGACACGACGTTTGCAAACGATAACGTAATAAAACGTTTTTGTCATATTGTCTTTTTAACATTCAATATTATAGAACACAACGTATTTACACGCCAAATATATTTGTATGGCAATTTATGGGTCATATTAGAATACAACTTGAACTGAGACCGTCCGCGAAAGTTACACTTATTTATTACAACCTTGGGTGATGTTAAGCCTGCATCTACGACTGTTATTGGCAGCTGGATTAAATATATTTTAAGAGCAGCAGGTATTACTGCAACTCCAGGATCTATTCGAGCCGCAGTATCTTCATTGAACTTTATAGAAGATTTCCCAATAGACCAAATTCTGGCAACAGGAAATTGGAAAACAAACCATACCTTTCTAAACTATTACCAAAGAGAATTATTCAGTTTTGATTCAGGTACACAAAAGGATATCAGATCACTATCAAATTATCTTGAATCTGTGCAATTTCTACACATTATAGCGTCTTTGAATTTAGCGCACCAGGTGATAACAAACACATCACTCAAGATGGATTCCGGATATTGATACAAAGCAAATAATAGAGAGTTTTACCTTAAAATAAAACTTACCTATTATTTCTTGAACAATATCCGGAATCCAGGTAAGGGCTACCTGGTGCATCATGAGTTCTACAATGATTAAAAATCAGAGCTCCACCTGGCATGTGCTCAATGCCACATTGGGGGTGATTTGGGGGGTAAAACGGAGAGGGAACCGGAAATACGCTGACAGAAGGTAGGAAAAACTGGTGCTTGACTCAAGATGGATTCTTTTTTTTTTTATACTGGTCTGGCATAGTGGCGTCATTGCACCTGATGGAAAGTGCCAATGCCGCCCAGGCAGAGTACCCATTGGCATGTAGACCGTCAAGCTATGGCTTCGCAAGCCAGCACGCGTGGTTCTGGTTAGGAATGGAGAGGAGGGGAGCAAGTTGAACAATTCTTCAGAGCCCTCACCGTGATACAGGCGGTAGAACACGCTTAGAGAGGCGACATCTCTCCGGAGTTGTAGCGACTCCAAGTTGCTCGTAACGTCTGCATCATTCACAATGCGGATGGCTCGCCGCTGCAATCCATCCAAGGCATCGAGTAGGTACTGGGCGGATCCATCCCAGAGATGCGAGCAGTACTCCATACTCGGCCGGACCTGCGCTTTATATAAGCGACAAAGCTGACCGGGCGTGAAAAACCGACGCACCCTGTTCAGGACTCCAACCCTGCGTGATGTGGCAGATATTACGCCCTCGATGTGATTCCTTGGATTGAGATCACAGCGGATATCCACACCGAGGATACTCAGGTCATTCCGCACTGAGAGGGGAGTACCCTGAAGAATGGGGAGGGGAGACAACGGGGATTTTTTGCACGTGAACGCACACACCTGGGTTTTCCTGGCATTGAACTCAACCATGTTCCTGGAACCCCATGTAGAAATGAGATCCAAGGTCCGGTTGAGCTCAATGACAAGATCTTCACGTCCCTTCACAGTTTCGACACGGCAACCTGGAGGCCCGCAGTGGTATCGCCCATGAACCGTGCTGTCATCTGCATAGCAATGAATGTTGCCAAGCGACAACATGTCATTGATATGCAGAATAAACAAGGTGGGCGACAGCACCGAGCCCTAAGGAACTCCGGCATTTACCGACATGAGCGCCGAAGCGTGTCCGTCAACGACTACACGTATTCTACGCCCATGCAGAAAGCCGGAAATCCACGAACACAGGTTGCCGGGTAGACCGTATGCCGGAAGCTTGGACAGGACTACGGTGCCAGACCCTATCAAACGCCTTGGCAATGTGTAAGCTCACAGCAAGAGCCTCGCCACGCCGGTCAATCGCCCCACCCCAGCGATGCAGGACAAACGCTAGAAGATCACCCGTCGATCGATTATGACGGAAACCGTATTGCCGGTCACTGATCAACGAGTGATCCTCCAGGTAGCGGATCAATTGAGCGTTTATGATCCGCTCCATAACCTTACACATCACTGAGGTGATAGCGATAGGGCGGTAATTGGTAGGGTCCGACCGATCACCCTTTTTGGGGATCGGTTGCACATTGGCCTCCCTCCAAGATTCCGGCACAACACCTGTGCGGTAGGACGCTCGGTAGAGGTGAGTCAGTGCTGGAGACAACTCGGCTGCACAAGCCGTCAAAACCACCGCTGGTATCCCATCCGGACCACTGGCTTTCCGCACATAGAGAGACCGTAACTCACGTCGCACATCACACTGCCTGATGCGAATATCTGCCATTGAGAAACCGCAATCAGGCAGCGTAGGCAGCGACTGGGAACCACGGTCCTCGAGGCGGGAATTAGCCGCAAAGAGATTTGCCAGCAAGGCAGCCTTCTCTTGCGGCTTGTGGGCCAGCGACCCTTCTGGGTACCTCAGCGGCGGCAACGCTGGACGGCAGAAGTTAGATTGAACGGCCCTGGCCAACCTCCAACAAGCACGACTGCTAGTTGGGTGATCGGCCAACGCACGCCCAATCCTGCTAACACGCTGGGCATCCGTCCTAACGTAGGCCTTCTTGCAGGCCTTGGAGGCACGGTTGTAGGCTTCTTTGAGGGAACTGGTATTCGGATCCTTCATGGCGCGACCCCTGATCCAAGCGCGATACGCCGCCTGTTTGTCACCGACAGCATCGGCGCATGCACGATTGAACCAGGAGCGTCCACGGCCCTTACTGGCGATCTCAGAGGAAGGAATGTAATATTCCAATCCAAGTCTGATCTCGTCAGCAATAGCGTTGGCACTCGCTGAGGGATCTTTACCCTCAAAGCAGCGCTGCCTCCAAGAGATGGATGCGAAATATTCCCGCATACCATCCCAATCTGCCGACGAGTAATGCCAGACCCTTCGCCTCACCTGCACGGGACGTGGAGGTGATGCGATCGGTACTGACGACCCAACCAGGCAGTGATCGGAAGTGCCCAGAGGCGCACTAACGGTCACACGATACCCGGCTGGGTGACTCGCCAGCAGAAGGTCCAGCAGAGAAGGCGCATGACTCGCCACATCCGGGATCCTGGTGGGCTGGTTCACCAGTTGTGTCAAGTCATGAGTCAGAGCGAATGCATGGGCAGCTCTGCCAGCATGATCAGTCTTGGAGGAGCCCAGCCACAGTTCGTGATGAGCATTGAAATCCCCCAAGACCACCATTTCGGCCGACGGGAACTGCGCCTGCGCGTCATCAGCCGCCTGGCTAAGATACCTAAACAGCCGAGTCGTCTCATCGTCCCGTTGTGAGACCTGTAAAGGCACACGTAGATGCGGCTCAAGGAACCTAGATCCACGTGCACCCACAGAGCGGAGAAGGAGGGGTCCTCCATGCAGTGCAAACGGCGACAGCAGATGTCCGACCGAACATACAAGCATACCCCGGCTTTAGGCTTGAAGTTTACTTCAAGCGAATAACCGGAATACAACAGGTAAGAATTATCGGTCGGACAACGAATCTGCGTCTCCGTTAGGAAGAGCAAAGCAGGCCGGGCCGTCTCGAGATGGTGGTGGACGGCATTGAGGTTCGTATGGAGTCCACGGATGTTAGTGATTCCGGATATTGTTCAAGAAATGATAGGTAAGTTTTATTTTAAGGTAAAACTCTCTATTATATCTGTGGTATGTTCATACAATATAGTATTATATTGCTTTTATTTGTTGTACAATTTTATTCTATTTTCTCGTTTTTATGCTTTTACACACCGAAAGTTATTCTTATAATTCCTGTTCATCCAAAGGTTGCCTGGTAGAAATCACTATTAGTGATAAGGCCGCCCATAGTACATGATTTTGGGTGATTTTTCTGTAAATTGTGTGTTATTATGGTGTACAATAAAGCGTATTTTAATTTTTAATTTTAAAGTGGGTACTGCGAACTAAAATATCGCCCGGCCGGTCAGTCAGCTGATTTGTTTAACATTAATTAGTTCGTGTTAGTTTACAATGTATATTGTAAATAACTTGCATTTCATTTCTGATAAGTAAATGTCGGTTCACAATGACGATCCGCCCAATCGGGGCCCAAATCCTTTCGGTCAAAGTAGACTCAGGCCTCGGTCACCCAGTTCTGATTCAATTTTCAATCTTCTGGTCTACATAGGCATGTGCCAGTGGATACTCCGCGGTGATGATAAAACTGGTTATTAGAGATAGGTTTCAGTATAGTTTTAAGTTTTTTCGTTTCAATATTATATTAGGCTTTAGGTCCTTGGACTTCTGATATACAGCCAGAAAATCCTCAAAATCAATCGGGGTATAAATTATTCTTTATCTGTTTAGTTCTTACTACAGTGCCAATAACATAGAAATATTTTTTTTGTTTATTTTTGAATTCAAAATTGTTTAGTGGCTTGGTAATTTTCTGGTCTACATAGACATGTGCGAGTGGATACTACGCGGTGATGATAATACTGATTTATTAGAAATAGGTTGGCGGTATTTATCGCGGTCAATGTATTTACAATCCCCAGTGATCTACTTCCCTAATTAGTTCGGATTGTCATAAATTATGTAATATGCTAAATATTTAGCAAAACGCCAATCATGCTACTGAGAACTTACAAAAAGTGGTAGGTACACACTGTTATCCGTCATGACTCAGCATTAAAGTGCGGGCTCGTCCGGAACTGTGCCAATGTTTTACAGAAGATCGAAGTGAAGCGATAGCTTTGCTGTCGCGTTTTATTCGCTGAGTGAGATAGCCGGATGCCCAATACAAGGGGTCTTTTCATCCTTTTCCCGGACCCGTCCCAATTTTATGGGCCTGCAACACATCCGTGATTCCTGATCCATCCATTCGTTGTGGATGTTCATGGGCAGCAGTGATCACTTATCATCACGTGACCTGCTTCCTCGTTTGCCGGACCTATGCAATAAAAAAGCGGGATATACGTGAGTATCATAACATTTATATTTTCTTTTCTTTTGTGTATTCTTTTGTAAAAACTTGACTAGGTATAATTGGAGGAGAAAAATTCTTATCGTTTCATAGACAATCTTGATATATTTATTACCTTTAGGTTAAGATTTAAAATAATTTATTGTAGGAAAAATATATATAAAATGATGTTTTATAAAAATATTACTAGTAATCAAATAACGTACAAATCATCAACATGAATTATTTATTTTTTATTTTAATTGCCATTTTTGGTGAGACAACTGGTAAGGCGTTTTTAATTTTTCTTTATTTCAAGTAAATGCATTCTGAATTCTCAATTCTATTTCTGAAATTCAGTCCAACTTTTATTTTATTTTATTAAATTGAGGTCCTCCAACAGTATATACATTATCACAACTAAGACATTCTTTACTACAGTTACATTCTGATGCATAAACCACTTAAAAGAGTACACAACACTTATGATATTACACACACGTAAACAAAAACAAGAAAAATATATTTGGTAAATATTTAGAGTAAAAAACAAATCAAGGACTACTATTACATTATAAGACGAATAACTAACTAACTATTAACGGAATACAAGATAATCAATACTAAACAATATAATTAAACTTCTTACCAATTTCACGTATAAAATCAACAATCATGTAATAAACAATTCTATATAAATATTTTTTTAAAATGTAAATCGTTTTAAATGTAAAGTGTTTAATCAATCTTTGCCTTAACATTTTGTATGAAAAAGAAAATAATATGTCGAAGTTATTGTCGGATTTGCAAAGATTATATGCATTACACATTCTAGAGACTGGCAACTTATACATAATTAACAAAATATTCTCTTATTCTTTAGCCATAGGAAGTCCACTCCATAGGCCCCAAAGACGACCTATGATCTACCAAAACTCGGTAATAAAAATCATGTACGTATATTTTGTATTTTCACAGGACTCCCATTAGAAAACCCAGAATCGGATCTGAGTGCGTACTTCTTCCCTCGTATAGTGGGAGGAGTTGAGGCTCCAGAAGACTATGCTCCATATATGGTCGCCTTGCTGGTTGGAGAAGAGTTCGTTATCCTCTATTGCGGAGGGTCTCTGGTGACTCCTAGGCTCGTGCTGACCGCTGCTCATTGCATTGATATTGTTGTTTCCGATTATTTGTGGAAGTAAGTAATAGTTGAATAGTTTATCGTGTTTTAGCATCAATAAGCTTACCTGCTTAGCCGTATGTTGTAATGGTTAAAGGCTGGAGCCCTTTTTTTATTGCACTGAATGACGAGACGGTCATGCCATTAGCCTGAAGGTAAGCGATACGACCGCTCATAAATAGTAGCAAAACCAAACAATACCATGTATTTCAAAGCAATCTTGGCATTCCACCGACCTCGCCATCCTGAGATATAATTTGTTAAGTCTCAAATTATGTCCAGTAATGACTCTGGCTACAATGTCATTCAAATCGGAATATGGCAGTGCATTTAAATGGCTATGGCGGGAACCATAGACCTTGCGATGGTACCAACCTACTACCAGTGAGCGTCGCTTGAGTCCCTTTAATATAACACTTATCTTTGTCTGCCATGGCTGTTAACTCTCTGGTTAGCTGCTACTTCCCACAATTAGGTGATTTGACTTTGTCATATTTTATAGCATTACGGTCATCATCGTCATCAACCACGGGAGTTATTCTAGGCATTGAAGTAAGCATACAGTTCTGCCGAAAAATTCACTCATCGCATGTGGTCTGCATTCAGCTACGTCATGTTTTGTTATTACTAAATATTTAAAATTCCCTTAAATTACCCACAGAAATGTTCAAAAAACCTCGTCTTTACTTTTTCAGATACTTCCACGCCAAAGTTGGAACCAATAACTGGAACGAGGGTGGTGAAGTAGCACAATTCTCCGGGTTCGATATCCACCCAAACTACAATAAACAAGACATAAAATATGATGTGGGGTTCCTTATGTTAAAGGACCAAGTGACGCTGAATGAGAGGGTAGCTACCATTGCGTTGGACTATAATTGGATGGGGGAGGAAGAGTGCTTTGTCACGGGATGGGGGCGTTTGGGGGTGAGTTTTACAAATATTCATAAATATATTGTGCAAGTGATGAGCATATCAGTCAAATCAATATTACCGTGCCTTACAAAGGCTACGAAAGACTGCATTCTACGCATTTTTAAATTAAAATGATCGTAATATCAATTAATTGCCATCCGCCAATTTTATTTAATTATCCAATTAAGGTGAGAGTTTCTAAAGGGAAATGGATACATCATTATCAATAAAATAAATAAAGACTATTCAACGCGTACCACAGCTTCAACACAATCAATATTAGACCATGTTTTAACCAATATAAGTGGTGCGCAATTTTTTTGGCGGGTGCCGACTCGTCGATGTCAGACCATAACCAGATTTTCTTCGGAATCCTAAAATACAGGCCAAAACCTCTTCAAAAGATAAAATATAACTGCATAGATTATGAAAAGTTATATAATTATGCTTGCAAACAAGGTCTAGATCATCCTGATATAAAATTTTACAAAACACTGGCAACAAACATAACATCTATAACGGTACAAAGCTCAATACTCAAAACAAAAATAGCCAATCCACCTCAAAAGGACTGGATCAACAACAATATAATTACAAGCATAAATAGAAGAAACGAACTATGGAAGTACACTAAAAACCAACCAGCCGACAAAAACCTACAAGACGAGTTCAAAAAAATTAGAAACCAAACTTCACAGCTAATTAATAAAACAAAAAAGGAATATTATTATGAAGCTTTCTCTAAATGCAAAAACAATCCAAAGAATATGTGGAACTTAGTGAATATATTATCTAACAATAAAAATAAAACAGACGCCAAACCACCTATTATTAATACTAATGAAGGTATAATTAAAAACGGAAAAGAAATATGTCAGTACTTAAATGTGTATTTCGCAACCATTGGTCCAAAACTTGCTAGCCAGATTCCGCCTAAATATCATGATACCACCCCCGCGTATTCATATATAAAACCAAATATGGAAACGCTATCAAATTTGACACCATGTGATCAAAATGAAATTAGAAAAGCGATAGATAGTCTTGATAGTAATTGCAGTGCAGGTATTGATGGTATTACTACTAAAATTGTGAAATGCATTAAGCGGTTTCTTATTCCTAAATTGGTAGTTTGTATAAATTATTGCTTAGAAACCTGCACTTTTCCGGACGAACTAAAAATAGCCAAGGTAACACCTATTTATAAAAGTGGAGACAAAAAAGACCCTGGAAACTATCGTCCAATTTCAGTATTACCAGTCCTCTCTAAAATATTTGAAAAAGTACTGTATGATCGCTTGAACAAGTTCTTGACACAAAATAATCTCCTATTTGACCGGCAGTATGGTTTCAGATCAAAATCTAACACACTATCTGCAACAATAGACCTCGTCACTGAGATTAAAACAAATATAGATGCAAAAAAGGTGGGACTAGGAGTATTCATCGATTTAAAAAAGGCATTCGACACTGTTTGTCACTCACTTCTGCTGAAAAAGCTACATAATATGGGTGTTGTTGGCAATGCGTATAAAATTTTTGAATCATACCTTACAAACCGTTTTCAAATTGTAAAAATAGGCCAATACCAAAGCTTGGCACATAGTATAAGTTATGGCGTACCACAAGGGTCCATCCTGGGCCCTTTATTATTTCTTATTTATATAAACGATATTAGCCAGATTCCAATACATGGAAAGATAAGCTTGTACGCTGACGACACTTGCATATTCTACTTTGCTCACTCCTTAAACGAAATTCTAAAACTAGCACAAGAAGATCTTAATATCTTACACAAGTGGTTTCAGTGTAACCTTTTGACAATAAACACGTCTAAAACGAGTTATATGATTTTTAAGGCCAAAAATAAGAAAATCCGGGATCATAGTCCCCTTACAGTCAATGGTGTCAAAATCCAACAATCGGCACAAGAGAAGTACTTAGGTCTAATACTCGACAGTGGATTGACGTGGAAATTTCACGTAGATAAAATAGAAAGTCGACTACTATCGTTGATGGGGTCTTTAAATAGAATAGTTCGTTTCCTACCACGGCATGTCCGTTACAATGTATACTACTCTTTAGTCCAATCACACCTGTCGTACCTAATTGAAGTTTGGGGTAGTGCTAGTAAAACTATACTGAAACAATTGCAAACCAAACAAAATAGACTAATAAAACTATTATTTCATTACGATCGTTTAACTCCAACAGACAAAATTTATTCGGAAACAAAAATATTAAATATTGATAATTTATATAAATTTAACACTTGCCTTTTAATAAGAAAAAATATAGAAAAGAAAATTAATTCAAATTTAACATTTCAAAGTAAAAAAGAACTCGGACTTAGAGCACTTAGAAATTATAATAAAATTTGTATGCCGACACCACGCACAAATTACATTAAAAAAAAGTATCAGATATGAAGGAGTACAAATGTATAACAATTTGCCAACAACCATAAAAGAAACAGATAGCTTCCGTGTTTATAAGAGAAAATTAAAATTATTTATTCAAAAATCAAAGCTTTGAATGCGGCCCTGGCAGCAAGTCTTGGATTGTGAGTTGACATGTGGGTATTTTATTTTGTTATCGTCCCAATTTATATATTAGTTCTGTCCGATACTAGCATAATTTTACTTATAGAATTATTATATCTCATGAAGTGAAATGTCAAATTTCTTTTGAGAATAAAGTTTCTTTAACCACAGGTGGCTCATTTCAGCAATAATATTAGAATATCTATCTCAAGTGGTGCTACATTTAAATATCCTTTCATTTCTTGTCTGTCCTGATTTTTTTTAGTACGAATGATTTCATGAGTAATTTTATTACAAGTTATCGTGGAAACTTTAAGGGAAACAATGTTAAAATAAGTATAAGATTTGCAACATCTATTCCTAATATTACATACATACATACATAAACTCACGCCTTTTTCCCAGAAGGGGTAGGCAGAGGTGCCAGGGCACCCACATTTCGCCTTATATGTACCGTCCCACAATGTGATAGGTGGCGAGCCTATCACTATATCGGGCACAAATTCCTGACTCTGGGCTGATAATGAATAGAAAAATCCAATATCACTTTGCCCAACTCGGGATTCGAACCCGAGACCTCAGCTTTGTAACCATACCGTAGTCCAACTACGCCTATTAAAACTACCCATTCTCACAGGGTTGGACTATCATGATACCGTTCAAGCTTCACTTACTATACGTGAATACCATTAGTCCTGAAGCATGCTCCGACGGAATCCGAAGAGCAGAAGAACATTGGGGCTTGACGTTCAAACTACAACATGACGTGGAGATCTGCACCTTCCACTCTGTAGATCATGGCATGTGCAATGTAAGTTTTTATAAATGGATTTTAGAAGTTTGACTGCTTTGAAGATGTAACAAATTGTGGTTAATGATGTCATGATGTTGAGAGAGAAATGGTGTTCTCGTGGCTCATTTTCATCTTCTCCCTTCTTATTATTTACTTATTGCCTTAAAAGCAACGGCTTAATTGAATATCTGGACTGCATTTGTAATCATGAGCATTTGAGTCCCTTTAGAGTGTCTGGAAGAATAAGTATGATACGTATTACTTTATTATTTCAGGGTGATTCAGGCAGTGCTCTAGTACAGGCTTCGACTAGAAGACAAGTCGGCATCGCATCCTGGGCCTTCACTTGTGCACTCGGCTTTCCTGACATCTTCGTGAGACTCAGTGGCGTCAAGAATTATACTGATACTATTATAAATAAATATAAGTAATGTATATGACACATTATATTTCCGAAGCATCCTGCAATAATAACTGAAGCTGGAAGCGTACCTACGGATAACCAAAGACTGCACAAGCCTCTCAAGTAGTTAATACAATGCTTTCATATACTTCATGCGAAACTTTAGAAATCCATCTAGGCGTTGGACGGATGACCTAGCTAGGATTGAAGAAAATCACTGGATGCAGATCGCTTCCTTCAGGCCACTATCGATATTTTCGAGGGAGCAGTTGTTCAACAATGGTCATCCTAAAGAAGAGAGACATAAAAACTTGTATTGGACTTGTAGCTCCTTCAGTTGCAGCCGAAATAGTATCTTAATGTCTTAATAAACTTTTTAACCTGATTCATATTTTTCATTTGTACGGCCTTATTCATAAAATTTAATAAACCCTATTTTAGTCATCGAATTGCTTACCATCAGGCGAATGGCAAGCTCGCAATTTCGTGAAATAATCAAAAAATTATCGAGTGTTTTGTCACTTCCGAACGACTTTTGAGTACAGTTTGAGAGAAGAAGACAAAACATTGGATAACTAAGAAAGGGTTTTTAAAACTGTTTATGAATAAAGCTTTTAATGTTTATTCAATAGTTCCTAGAGTTGTGACCAAGAGAATCGACAGTACAACTACGAATTAAAATTTCCCTTGTGTTGTGAATATTTACTACCTCTACAGCCAGTTGCGTCCCTCATTAGATATGCCATCACATTCTAGTTACCATTAGTGAGTTCCTGTGAAATACTAAATGGTAGGATGTATTTTCCAAGATTAATATCAACGTTACTGTTGTTGTTGTGTTATATCATGAGGCTTTGTACGATAGCAATGTAATGTCAATGTAACATTCATAGCATAATTGAAGTAGTTTTACCTATATAAGCAATAATATAAGTGAAACTAATAATCACAATCATAGTCATACCTTCTTATACCAACAAACATAATTATTATTGTATGTCTTGAGTGTCTTGTATCATATATTTTGTAAAAAGATTGGTCACGATCTTAGTTTAATATTAAGATATTATAGGTAGGCACTCGTTTATTTATTATTGGAATGTTGGTATAAAAAAGCTCAAGGATATGTGAATCTCGATATCACTACAGACACCTCCGACCATCTCTTGGGCGATACAAGCGTGAATATATTGTGATTCATTACTGAACAGTCTTTTCTCAAACCTTTTTTTATTTATTAGTATCTCCAACAAATAATACACATTACAAACTTTACTATACTATAGAAAACAAAACATTGTGCTTCTTTAATTATAAGAAATCCCAACATGCATTATGACGTTTATAATCTTCGTTTATATTATCATAATTGTTTATTAAGCTAATGTAAGCCAAATAATATACAAGAGGTAATGTTCCTAGTCGTCAAAGAGCCAGTGCTGCTCCACTGTCGTAAATGTACTGCGTCACTGATCGAAGCTCAGCGTTGCGTTACTGATAAGACCTTTAAGTTTGTAGGTGTGTCATAGGAAATATTTAAACTAATAAAATTTTCGCTTGATATGAATAAGTTTTTGTTTTTGCTGCAATGAATGGCAAGACGGGCATGCTATCTCCCGATTGCACGAGATGGTAACTGACGACCGTTCATGGACAGTAGCAAAAACAAAAACACCATAAAATACAAAATAATGGTTGGCTTGGCAACCTACTGCGCTCGCAATCCTGAGACATAAGATGTTAAGTCTCAATATGTCCAGTAGTTACTCTGACTAAAATGACCTTCAAACCAAACACAACAGTGCATTTACAATGCTGTTTGGCGGGAGAAATTGACATTGACATTGGGGACATACGTAGGCGTTCTCCGTCCTACGTATCAGACCTACCACTAGTAAGAAGAAATAAGATATAAATTCCGTTTGTCCATTTTGGTAGAACGTGTTTTAATATCGGACTACTGTGTCTAACCCTTTGTCATTTTTTTAACTTTAGCAGTACTTGTTTTATGAATCAAAGTTAGGTACCTAATGTCCTTTTCTATCCCCTAACAATTTGAGTGCAAAATTGTATCACGATCGGTCAAACTCCTTTTCGGATAAATTATATTAGTGAAAATGAGGACTTTTATTAAGAGCGTTTATACCCTGCACGCGCTTTTTGGCTTAAAAACAGGACATTTCAAATGAGTTAATAGCCACCAATAAACAATTTAAAGGAAAAATAATTATTGCTAATTTTAGAAAAGGTTGTCATCTAGGGATTTTGGTGGAAAACATTATAGATTGATGGATAATTTGTGAGCACTATACGGATTACTGAACACAAGTTTCGTTATTTAGGCTTTAAATGGCAATTTAGAAGCTTAAGATATCCTTAACCACTAAATATAAGATGAAAATAAAAATATTATCAGACTAATAAGACCCTTATGGAGGGATTTTGCTGAGAAAAATAATCTTTTTGTGTTTAGTTCCTGAAAAATAAAAATTTAAACAATGCGAAATTATTCAGAAACTCTCGTCAAGAACATATTTTTTTTCACCAACTTATCGTACATAATTTTTTATAATAATTGCATATTATAATAGAAGAACATCTTATCAATAAATTACCATTTTTATATTTAAACAAAATTAGTTTTCACGTTTTCTACAAATATTTTAAAAACCACTATAAAACATGCTGTCCGACGTGGATCAAATCAGACCGCCGCAAGGCCTTCTAGAGGGAGGACGTATCGCTCGTCGCTCCGGCCTGGCTGCAGTCGATTATGCCGCGCGTAGTAAAAATAGCCACGCGCGGAATGCGATTACCACATCTTAGTACTTTGGTAATAAAATATTTAATTATTTTATTACCTACAATGATTTTGTAGTGAGTATAAATTATGTTTCAGGTAATATAATGGGACGTAATTCCGAGGCTAAATTATGTTATGTATTGTAATATAAAATTAAATATATTTCGTAATTGTAAGGGGTTGTAAGGCCCCTAACACTATTTATGTGTTCGAACACGAAATGATTAATAAAACGTCCGTAGTGTCTACTGATTGAACACTGATTTGAATGCAAATTTTTTTTTTTTTTTTTTATTAATGGCAACTAGTTCTCTAAGACTATTACTGCCAGTGTCAAGTGACGCATTCATGTCATATTTGAAAAAAATAAAAAAGTAAATAAAACATTTAAAATTTTAATCATAAAATAATATAATTTCAAATCGTATCAAAAGCATTGTTAATTGATAACTGACTGTGTAATTGACGCAAAATGACGTTACCGATACTGATGACAATTGTGATGATAATAAATAGAAATAAACATGCAGGTTAGTACCTAAATGTAATTATAATTTTATATTATGTATTATTAAAAATGAAATTAGTGCTTTTAGGCTGGGTTTGTTTTTCAGGCTGAGGATGGTTGCAATATTACAAGGAAGAGGAGCTTTATTTTTAATTAGCAAGTCATATAACGAAGGAGATGAATAACGGGTACAGTCGAAAACAATATGACTCACGGATCCCTCACCAAGACCACACTCACACAAAGAAGAATCCCTCACGTGCAACTTTGCTAGATGTACCGGCGCTGCATGCAGGTTAGTACCTAAATGTAATTATAATTTTATATTATGTATTATTAAAAATGAAATTAGTGCTTTTAGGCTGGGTTTGTTTTTCAGGCTGAGGATGGTTGCAATATTACAAGGAAGAGGAGCTTTATTTTTAATTAGCAAGTCATATAACGAAGGAGATGAATAACGGGTACAGTCGAAAACAATATGACTCACGGATCCCTCACCAAGACCACACTCACACAAAGAAGAATCCTTCACGTGCAACTTTGCTAGATGTACCGGCGCTGAACAATGACCAATTCTTAATCGAGAGATGGTGGCTGAAATATGCTTGCTGAGATGCAATTTGGTGAACCATGGTCTCATAGAAATTTCTGATTGTATATTGAAGAGATGAGCACCTTTAAAATTACTTGAATGGCTCCAATTTGCATTCCATGCTGGCTCCAAGTGATTTTTTGCTAGGGGAACCAAGTCATGTGAATAAACAGAAAAACAATCCTCATTACCATAGTTAACAGCATATTTAGCTAATTGATCTACATACTCATTACCAGTTATTCCTCTATGGCTAGGTATCCAGACGATTGTAATTTGAAGGTGTTCCTCATTACATAATTTAATTTGATGTTTTATTTGTAGTATAATTGGAGATATACAGTTTTTGTTAAAAGGATTAGTTAAAAGAGCCTGGATACTACTTTTACAGTCTGAAAATATGATAGATTTTGTAATTTTGTGCTGGCTAGAATGCAACTTAACAATGTAATAATAACGAAAATATGATTAGTATCCAAAATTTGTATTATTCTTTGCTTGCAAAGTAATATTTGTCTACTTATAATGCAAATAAAATATTTTTATGATATTATATTACAGTTACATTTCATAGTTGAATATTTGAAGCGCACGGATCAAAGTTGTTTGAGCCGATTGTATAGCGAGCCGACGCGGCAGCTCTACGCACACAGCTTTGGTCGCTTATGTGTGCGTGAAATTAACGAAGAAATACCTATAGTTGACTTTGCGCGCAAGGTGTATACGCTCTTAATGAACTATAATAATATACTAGGTACAGTTCAATTTCCTTCAAAGATGTGGTATATTATGTAAGGTTTTATCATTTTATTTTTAACATACATACATAAACTCACGCCTTTTTCCCAGAAGGGGCAGGCAGAGGTGCCAGGACACCCACATTTCGCCTTGTATGTTCCGTCCCACATGTGGCGAGCCTATCGCCATATCGGGCACAAATTCCTGACTTTGGGCTGATAATGAATAGTAAAATCCAATATTTTTTTATTTTTTATTTAAACACTTTGTACATATTAATAGTACAGGCGGACTTAATGCCTAAGGGCATTTTCTACCAGCCAACCTTAAGGTAGTGCAGAGAGACGGAAGCAGGTGCTTATTAATTTATAAGGAAATAAATGAGAAGAGAATATATATTTATAAAACATAAATAAATAATAATATTTATACGAATATATATCTATTTAATTATTATTATTTACCAATACAATTATATATATACCTACACATACATACATACACATACATATTATATATATATATATATATATATATATATATATATATATATATATATATATATATATATATATATATATACACACACATACATATATATAAACAAGTAAATAAATAAATACCTACATTAGTGGTGAGAATCTGCTACTTCGGCGAGGAGTAATTGTCGAACCTTAATCTTGAAAGCCTGCCGTGTTGTGCACGACCTGATTTCGAGTGGGAGTGCATTCCAGAGAAGAATGGATTGGATAGTAAAGGAAGAGTGAAGGAAGTCAGAACTATGAGGAGGACATTTTAGAAGGAGATTGCTAGACGAGCGCAGATTTCTAGAGTGAGTATCACTGAGGTAAATGAATTGCGGAGACAGATAAGAAGGAGGGGAAGGAGACTTTAGAATAGAGAAAAGGGTAGTGAGGGCACGCAACGAACGGCACTGCCGGATGGGAAGCCATTTTAACTGCGATCGGTAGGAAGAGATATGGTCAAACTTGCGAAGATTAAAAACAAATCGAATGCAGTTATTTAGAAGACGGTCGAGTTTGTTGAGTAAATCTGCATTCAGATCAAAATAGCACACATCACCATAGTCGATAACCGGAAGGATTAAGGTTTGCACTAGCATAGCCTTGGTTTTAAATGGTAGGAAATTCTTCAGGCGATAGAGAGAACGAAGAGTACCGATCACTCTCTGACTGACAGAAGTCACCTGGGGTCGCCAGCTCAGGGTAGCGTCGATGTGTAGTCCGAGATCCTTTACACTAGGGCACCAAGGTATGACAGAGCCATCAAAAATAGCCGAAGGGATGTTTAAAAAATTCAGCCTGCTAATCATTCTCGGGCTGCCAATGATGATGGCCTGGCATTTCGTCGGATTAACAGATAGCCCGAAACTATGTGACCAACGTTTGATATGTTCGAGGTCTCTGTTAATCCTATCCACAGCAGTGTGTACACAGTCGACGCCAGCCTGATAGTATAACTGCAAGTCATCAGCATACAGATGATACGCACAATATCACTTTGCCCAACTCGAGATTCGAACCCGAGACCTCAGCTTTGTAACCGTGCCCTAGTACAACTACGCAACCGAGGCCGTCAAGTCAGTCAGTTTATTTTTTAAATATACACAATAATATGTATGTATATTGATTTTTTTTTACTCTGGCCGGGCATAGTGGCGGCATTGCACCTGATGGTAAGCGCAAATGCCGCCCAGGCAGAGAATCCATTGGCATCGGACGGCAGTCCTATGCCAATGGAAACAATTATGCCGGCCTGCTAGGGTGCCTCTTCACACTACGGTTACCCAGGATTGTAGGAAGGAGGGAACACGTGAGACGGCAAACAATTCCACAGCCTGACGGTGTGGGACAAAAAAGAATTAGAGAACCGTTTGATTCGCGCCGGGATGGTGTGGACCGACAAACTATGGCTTCGCAAGCCAGCACGCGTGGTTCTAGTAAGGAATGGAGAGGAGGGGATCAAGTTGAACAATTCTTCAGAGCACTCACCGTGATACAGACGGTAGAACACGCTTAGAGAGGCGACATCACTCCGGAGTCGTAGCGACTCTAAGTTGCTCGTAAGGTCTGCATCATTCACAATGCGGATTGCCCGCCGCTGCAATCCATCCAAGGCATCGAGCAGGTACTGGGCGGATCCATCCCAGAGGTGCGAACAGTACTACTCCATACCCGGCCGGACCTGCGCTTTATACAAACGATAAAGCTGACCGGGCGTGAAGAACCGACGCACCCTGTTCAGGACTCCAACCCTGCGTGATGTGGCAGATATTACGCCCTCGATGTGATTCCTTGGATTGAGATCACAGCGGATATCCACACCAAGGATACTCAGGTCATTCCGCACTGAGAGGGGACCACCCTGAAGAGTGGGGAGGGGAGAGAACGGGGATTTTTTGCACGTAATATGCAATTTCTTTATCTCAAAATTTATTATAAGATGATGTTTAGTTTAAACAATATACTATTATCTATCGTCTGTGTTAAATTTGTGAAATCTATCACATTAGCCCTGCGATCTTATCTCTCCGGATAATCGATACTTTACTTACATACGCTTTAGCAAGCTGCTGCGATTTGGGTTTGTGATGATTTGGATGGATAAAATACGCAATTATGTATTACAAACAATGAGTATCATTTATTTGCAAAACAATCCTATTAACAAATTGATTAAAACAAAATTAATGGTCACCGCGGCCCAAGGCTTGCCCTAAAAAGTCTCTCATCCCGCTGATCCTGGTGAAGACATCGGGTGCACCGACAGCACACGGGAATCCCCAGGACACGATGCCGATCTGTCTCCTGTCACGCCTGGACACTAGCGCACTGCCGGAGTCACCCTGCAGACAACAATTATATTGAGATCTCGGGAGTAATGTACAGCATCACCTGGAGGACCTGCACTCACGTTGCACATGCCGCGGCCGACGGAGTGGAAGGTGCAGATCTCTGCGTGCGCGTACACGGGCAATGCGGCCCAGCCGAGCGAAGCCTCCACCACCGCTCTGGCGCACTCCTCGGGACAGATCGTCGTTACGTCCAGGAGTTGCAGCTTGTTGGGTATATCTCCCCAGGCCTGGAAGAATGCATGTATTAGCCTCGCGTTGAAGAGACATCGTCTTGTATAGTTATCATAAGATTCGCTGTAAGGAAATCCATGAATCTACGCTATTTACAGCAGATCTTTGTTATCTATCTCTCGTATTACGAGTACAATAAATTATATTGCTTGAATATTTGTTTTCGAAACCCAAGATTCCATTTTTTTAACACCATTTTCCCATGAGAAGCATAGTTTTCAAATTATTCTTTCAACTCTTACCTCAGTGCGTCCCCATCCAGTGACGAATGCTCTCTCTCCAGCTTCGATGTTTTCTTCGTAGTTGAGAGCAATTACTGCCACTCTCTCGCCAAGCCTTAAGGGTTCGCGCAGGTATAGAACTCCGATATCGTATTTGACGGTGAACGGATCCCACTGATCATGGTTCTTGAAACCCTTGAATCTTATAATGTCACCATCTTTGGACCAATAGTTGGAGCCAACTCGAGCGTGTAAAGTTCTGGAAATGACGACTTGTTTTAAAACATCATCATTATTGATACACTGTTCATTTACTGTAATTTTTGTTCCTTAAAGACCAATCTACAATCATTGTTGCGGGCGTTTATCAAAAACGTGACTACTTGCCATCAGAAGACCGATCTACTATAAGAAGAAACCAACAAATTCAAAACGACATTGTACTTACTCAAGCAATTCCCCAGCCCAGACGAAGGGATCTATGCAGTGCGCGGCAGTGAGCAGGGTGGTGTCGGACACGATGGAGGCTCCACACATGAGCGAAGGGTACTCCTCGCGTCCGAACACCAGCGCGGCCTGGTACGGCGCGTAGTTATCCGACGCGTCCACTCCGCCCACGATGCGAGACCCGAAGAACTGCGACCAGTCTGTTGTTGGAGACTCCAGTGGTATGCCTGGAGGAAAAGTTGGTTTTAACTATTTCTGATACTGCTGCAGATATTATTGAAAATTCTCATATCAAGGGAAAGAAAAATTTAGATTGATTTTCGAAACGACATATATGGCGAAGGAAGGTGACATTGCAAGCTTCCAAAGGTTGCCTGTAAGAATTTGCCTAGTGCAATAAGGCCGCCCCTTGTACTTAATTTAAATATAGCTACAATATGTTTTGTGTTCCCTTTGGTATATAAATGTATGTATAATATCAGTATCAGCCCATATACGTCCCACTGCAGGGCACGGGCCTACTCTACAATCGAGAATACGATTGAGAGTGGTTAGGCCATATAGTCCACCACGCTGGCCTAGTGCGGGTTGGCGGACTTACATACCATAGAAATTTTTATAAATCGCTATGGTATGCAGGTTTCCTCACGATGTTTTCCTTCACCGTTTTAGTGCATGGTGATTGATTATCAATACACACATGACTCCGAAAAGTCAGAGGTGTGCCCTGGGATTCGAACCCGCGACCACCGTGAACATGTTGGCAGCCGCGTCTAGTCCGTTTACCAACAGGCCACCACGCACTATTGTATATATAATATAGATATAAATAAATAAGGCTTTAAATATTTTAAAAACAGTTTAAATATTTTCTTATAACTATTAAAAAAATTGAAATATTTGCAAAATCTTCGTTCGAAAAATTATCTTACCATTAGCTCCCAAGCTAACTGCCAAAATACTGAACAGTGTGAAAGAATTCATTTTTATTATTTCACTATGATATTTCTCTATCGAATTAGGATTGTTTATGATCACCAAAATAATTGTTCCGCTTTTATATTAATTAATGTTTTGCTAATCTACGCGTTTATAGATAACCGAAATTAACGCTCACGTTATGACTTTGGATGAATGCACCACAAAATTGATAGTGAATATTGTTCACCGATTTTTAATTGTTTGTTGACCTATTAATTCGCCTGTTGTCTACGTCCTTGAGGAATTAAACGGTGATAAAAACAGTAGTACTTAAACACAAAAGCCGTTTTGGCGGACTTGAAGAATCATAAATTAATACATCCTAAAGTCGCACAAAATCAGCCCCTACATTATAATACAAGGTATATCATCAAGTGCGTGGTGGCCTGTTGGTAAACGGACTAGACTAGACTACCAACGTTCACGATGGTCGCGAGTTCGAATCCCAGGGCACACCTCTGACTTTTCGGAGTCATGTGTGTACTAAAACAGTGAAGGAAAACATCGTGAGGAAACCTGCATACCATACAGATTTTAAGCATTTCTTCGGTATGTAATTCCGTCAACCCGCACTAGGCCAGCGTGGTGGACTATATGGCCTAACCACTCTCAATCGTACTCTCGATTATAGAGGAGGCCCGAGCCCTGCAGTGGGACGTATATGGGCTGATATAGATAGGTAGATAGATATCATCAAAAACTAACAACTATTTGGTCAAACAATAGCCAGAACTTGAACCAATATTTAAGGGTCGCATAAAGATTTGCCACATCCATAAGCATTCCGACAACTCTTGCGGTTTTCTGGGTTATCTTTTAATTTATTAAATTTGTTATTAATTATTTTCTATAAAGTATTAGCATCGAACTATTTCTTAATTTTTATTAGTGTTTAGTTTATTTTTTTAATTGCCTATTTAACTATAATATGTAGTATTCACATTTTGAAGACTTGTTTATTACGATAATACTAAGTATCTAATCTCCTACAAAATTACAAACAATTACAGGAACAAAAACTTTAGGGTTGCAACAGTCAGTGACACTGAATATTCTTTATCAAAGTATTAGCGCGCTTACTGGAAGTCAATGGGTATACCTTGTTTGCAGTTATCTATAATATTTACATAGATAAACATCAAATCATATTTAAATCATATAAAAGGTATGAATCTCAGTTGTAAATCATAAACTATCTGAAAGTAGGTCTTATAAGTAACAAAATGAATTCCTTCAAACTGCTTAGTTTTTTATCATTTTCTGTGGTGACTCATGGTAAGGGTAAAATAAATATGTATAAATTCCTTCGTGTGTGACGTCGCTACTGTTCTTGTTTTTTTTAGGATACTGTACCATAAAGATCTAAATATTAAGTAAATTTTTATAAATTAAGTATTTTCAATAAGGTTGATGGGACATCCAGATAGTACAGAATTTGTTTCCAGGCATACCATTGGAGTCTCCAACAGCAGACTTGTCGCAGTTCTCTCTTTTTTGCAACCTTTGGAAGCTTACAATCTCATACTATTCCTTTGCTATGTTTATCGTTTCAAAAATCAATCAAATATTCCTTTTCTCTCCCTTGATATACGAGAAATTTCAATAATATCTGCAGTGGGATCAGAAATAGTTAAACCTGACTTTTCCTCCAGGCATACCACTGGAGTCTCCAACAGCAGACTGGTCCCAGTTCTTCGGGTCTCGCATCGTGGGCGGAGAAGACGCGAGGGATAACTACGCGCCGTACCAGGCCGCGCTGGTGTTCGGACGCGAGCAGTACCCCTCGCTCATGTGTGGCGCCTCCATCGTGTCCGTCACCACCCTGCTCACTGCCGCGCACTGCATCGATCCCTTCGTCTGGGGAGGAGAGATGATGGAGTAAGTAGCCATTATTTCTAATTTGTTAACTTCTTGAATCGTATTATGGCAACCTGATGATAAGAAGTGACATGAACTTCTGCAATTTAATTACTTGGTAATTTATGAAAGGACGTTAAACTGAATGAAGTTGACATTTACATGTTTTATACAATTTCCGTAAGCATATATGCTCGTTTTGTTCATTTTGTTTTTCAATGTAATTCCTTTGTATCTTTTCCTACCTTGTTAATTCCACAGAAAAAAACTTTTTAAAACACATTGTCATTTTCAGGACGTTCCACGCTCGTGTTGGTTCAAACTATTGGTCCAAAGGTGGCTACACCGTGAGCTTCAAGGGTTACAAAAACCATGACCAGTGGGACCCGTTCACCATCAAATACGATATCGGAGTTCTCTATCTGCGCGAACCGTTAAGGCTTGGCGAGAGAGTGGCAGTAATTGCTCTCAACTACGAAGAGAACATTGAAGCTGGAGAGAGAGCATTCGTCACTGGATGGGGACTCACTTCGGTAAGATTTGTGCCATCTAGTTATGAGTAATAAGAGTATACTGGTCAGTTATAAAGAGGATATCAAAAATGGACTTGAGTGTCCAAGTTAGCAAAATTAAAATACCTATATATTGAATGTACTGGTTATTGAACATTCATCTTCAATCATTCTCAGACGCAAGATTCCATAGCTACATCTTGGCTTTGGCTTATCTTTTAAATTATCCGCTATTCTTGAAGGTGAAAATAAAAAATGTTCATTCAGGCGTGGGGAGATTCACCCAACAAGCTGCAACTCCTAGACGTGACGACGATCTGTCCCGAGGAGTGCGCCAGAGCGGTGGTGGAGGCTTCGCTCGGCTGGGCCGCGCTGCCCGTGCACGCGCACGCGGAGATCTGCACCTTCCACTCCGTCGGCCGCGGCATGTGCAACGTGAGTGTCGGTCCTCCAGGTGATGCTGTACATTACTCCCGAGATCTCAATATAATTGTTGTCTGCAGGGTGACTCCGGCAGTGCCCTGGTGTCCAGGCGTGACAGGAGACAGATCGGCATCGTGTCCTGGGGGTTCCCGTGTGCTATCGGCGCGCCTGATGTCTTCACCAGGATCAGCGGGATGAGAGACTTTTTAGGGCCAGCCTTGGACCGCAGTGACCATTAACTTTGTTTCAATCAATTTGTTAATAGGATTGTTTTGCAAATAAATGATACTCGTTGTTTGTAATACACAATTTAGTTTTTATCCATCCAAATGAAAAGCACTACAAACCCTAATCGCAGCAGCTTGGTAAAGCGTATGTAAGTAAAGTATCGATTATCCGGAAAGATAAATCTTCACCAGGGTCGGCGTAATGGCGGACTTTTTGAAACTCGCATTCGGCCATTAGATATACAGGGTATATCAAGACTGCTACCGAAAACGAAGCCGGGTGGTAGTTTAAGCGACTTCAGACACAATGCAAAAGAAAAAGTTGCAAAAAAAAAGCGAAAATTTTTTTTTTTTGTATTTTTTTTCCTATTGCCCTATTTTGGTGGTAAATACATTTTTTCCTAAAATAATAGTGTATACCCTTTAATTTATAAATACTCTAAGATATAAGAGAGTTTAAATTATTATTTTAGCAAAAACTATGGATTTACCACCCAAAAATGACGATATTTAAAAAATCATAAAAAATAGTTGTCGCGTTTCTATGCGAAATTTTTAATTGCGTTGTGTTTGTAGCCACTAAAACTACCACCCGGCTTCGTTTTCGGTAGCAGTCTTGAGATACCCGGTATGTATAGGTCTACCAGAATCTCATGGCATAAAATTAAAAACAAACATAATGATTTTTATATGGCAATACCATCAGTCAACAGCTGTTTCAAAATTGAGTTATGTCATTTGATGAGAATATTATAAGATTTATAAACTTCCTTAGCGAAAATATATATATTAGTTCTACGATCACAAGTGCGACACATTGTTTACAAGGTTTATCGCCAGATCCGTGAATAAATTGGCCAAATTTATACAAATCATCGATTTTAAAATCGACGTCGTTTTAACAAATAAGTCGGAGTGAATAGTTTTGATACTTCATGTTTTTTGGTTAGTTTTAGATTTGTACATGTGTTATATCGTATTTACTTTGTTATCATGTTTTGAAACTAAACAGTAATGGATGGAATAATTATTTTCAGGAGTTTCCAGAGTTTTTAGATAAGGAACGGTTCATTATTAATACTTTATCTTCATAGTCTTCATCAGAAGATGTACAGGAAGAGTATTTAGAAGTAAGCTCTGTCTAAAGTGTTGATGAAATAAAGAAGACTGAAAATATAATTATACGTTTTTTATTTTACAATCTTGCATCTTCCATATAACATTTTTGGACTCTAATATTTATGTAAATAAAAATGACTCATAATCAAACTACGTACAATTTAGAAATTGAAAGTTGTTTGATTAAGAGAGAACTAATAAGAAGAAAGCATTAAAACGAAACTGGTGGCTTGGTAGCGGTACTGTCATTTTTATCTACGTTTTGAAAATACCAGCGTTCCCTCTATATTATACATACCCGTAAGGCACGTATTTAAATTGTAATTTGACAGCCTTTTAAAATGACAGCCTCCGTGGCGCAATTGGTTAGACGCCACCTATTAAACGAGAGGCCGCGGGTTCGATCCCCGCACCGAGTGAAATGTTTGTGCGGCCCACAAATATTTCTTCCGGGTTTGGGTGTTTGTGAGACCGAAAAGTATCTTGTAGTTCCTGATACCCACGGCACAAGACCCGATCTTAGTGTAGGGTCAGGACTATGTATGTGACTGTTGGGTGTCATTATTTATTTATTTAGAATAGAAAAAAATCTTATTTACCTTTTTAAATTGGCTATTAATCAAAAAGTACAATTTCCAAGTCATTTTAATGTTTAAATAATCTATATATTTATACTTAAAACACTATTTACTTTATTTACAAAGTTTTACTAAAAAAACATGTTAATTTGAAATAATAATAAATTACAATTATTGAAAGTATTAAAATATGTTCATCCAATTACCCCAGTGTTGCGATGCGCAAATTCAAATTTCCCAAAATGCCATGAGATTCTGGTAGACCTATACCTGGATTTTATGTATTTTGATATTTGCCATAACAAAAATATGATTAGTCATAATACTGATATGTTCTTGATTTATATCTTATCGGCTTTGTTCCTTACGAGAAAGATTAAGGATTAGTTACTTTAGCAGTGGTACTGGTGTGCAGGTCAACCACCTTTACTTGTTTTGGTTCTTCATCGAATTAATCGTATATAGGTCGGTGCCAGGATCCGCCTTCTCCATTTCGCGGATCTTCGTCCTTCTCAAAGATAGTTTATTACATGAGTAATACACACACAAGTATGCAAAGTGTTAACGAAATAGTTACAGTCATGTCCTGCCATAGAGGCGTACTGATACAAAATAGTTAACAATAGAGCCTTAGATTATATACTCGTCTAGATTGAGCAATGTCAACAAACGATGCGCTAAAAGTGTCCTCACTTTCGTTGATATGTGTGAGTACCGGTCGTGTAATTATTGTAATCCATCTGTCAAGGTGTGTGTGTTTAGGGATGCCTACTCCAGATTATTAACTTAACTTTTCCCCATTATTTGATATACAAAATAGGTTAAATAAAATATTTTTTCTTGATTTAAAGTAATCATACTATTAATTATATTTATAACGCATTTTAGTAAAAACAATAAAGATCTAAATCCATCTCCTAGTGTTTGTTTCCGAATAGAATTAACCCTTTGGATTTATTGCCTGGGCTGTTATCTGATTTCTGTATTTATGTAAAATATAAATCATCATAAGTAAAATGTTCGGAACACACAACTGAAGTCATGTGAGGCTACGAATGGTCTTCTTTTCGTTTCCGCTCTGTAATGTCTCTCCAGCAATTTGCTAGTACGGAATCCGTAGGAAGTCTAAAAATATTATTAGGACCTTGAATAAGTTCTCGCTGTTTCTTCAAAGATGACAATAGCAGTACCTCGTTTGTTAAATTTTGAATGGTAATACACATGCAAGGCAAAGAATTAATAAAATTACTTTGAAGTGCATGTCGTCGTGGGTTTCATTAATATCGTGTAGGTAAGTATTATTTACTCATTAAATAAATAATGCCATTCTCTTTGTTGTTATTCTGATCGAAATATTATGTAATGATATTTGTGTTTTATAGTTTCTCCCATAGTTTCAACAAATCTTCCTAGTAATAAATTGACAACACTGGCCAATGAAACTCGTCTTCAAAATAATGAATTAAAAGTTCATGTTTTCTTCAAATAATAGTGGTTTAACAATAATGTTACCGATAGAAAGTGATATTGGTATTATTATACAGTTTTCCCACACAATTGCGATACAATTCGACAGCACAAACCGGCATAATTAATTATTTTTCGGGAGCACGTTATCCATATGTAGTTCAAATGACACTGACGTACGTGAGAAGCGAGTCTACCAAATTTGGTAGACTTTTTTTGAGCCGTGCGGTGAGGTGTGATGTGTCATCTAGACGAGTATATAATCTAAGAATAGAGCTATATTATTATACACATATCAAAGCAATTTACAATAAACAATTTTCCGAATATTAATATGTCCCAAGGCCTAACTTTGCACATCTAGCACAGTATCTTTATCTCCGCAACATGGAGCTCCTGTAGGCACATATCCCTTGTGGGCAGGCCACGTCTCAGAACCATACAGAAGTACAGGCCACACAATGCTTTTATAGATGATATAGCTAGCCATAGGTAATTTAAAAATATTTGAAATTCATAATGAAGTTTTCGTTCACTATCTGTTTGATTCAAAAACACGCACACATTTGACTTATTTTCATACATTTTTACATACGGAGTACGATATTTAAATAATAATTAATTAATTAATAATAATGCGAAAATAATTAATAAAGAATTTATTCGCTGGTGACTGGAATACTGTTTAAACTTTAAACATATGACCCATATTACTGTATCCTTTTGGCATCAAGCTTGGCATCAAACAACCTTTGATACCAAAAATATTATACAGACGACTTACGACTTATAAATGGAATTTTAGTTTATATGTTTAATGTTTTACCCAAATAAATAAAATAAAAGAATGTTTCTGTAACTCTTTCTAGATTCAGAACGCCTATTTGTACATTCATTCTGCAAAAAAAATAATCTTATGGCTTCAGGCTGATATGGAAACTCGGTGGCGTAGTTGTTCTAGAATACGGCTACAAAGCCAAGATCTCGGGTTCAAATCCTGGGTTGGGCAAATTGATATTGGATTTTTCTATTCATTATTAGCCCAGAGTCGGGATTTGTGCCCGATATGGCCACCTATTACATCGTGGGACGGAACATACAAGGCCAAATGTGGGTGCCCTGGCACCTCAGCCTACCCCATCTGGGAAAAAGGCGTGAGTTTATGTATGTATGTATTTCTAACTTCAACGATAATTTCTGGCCCGCTGCAGAATAAAGGTATCTATCAATAGGCAATCTTTTCTTTTCAAAGCTCTAGCTAGCCTAGCTTTACGCGATGTCTGCGAAAGTATTCATTTTTAACACGAGTATTTCTTGCTTACATTATACTACACTGTAACAGCATATAATTGCTGACGATTTTATCCTGAAACGAATATATTCATAAAATAAGAGCATTTCATACAAAAAAACTTGAATAACTACTTTAAACTGGCCTGGGATCATCACTGCAAAATTGCACAAGACTGCGTTAATAGATACGCATATTTCTTTCATAAAAATCTATTGAGTAGAGGTTATGTCCATTGCCATAGTCCACCACGCTTCTTGCCCAGTCACTATCTTAGTAAGTCCATGATTTCTAAAAATAAATATTGGCTTTTACATACATATGTACATTCATAAACTCACGCCTATATCCTAGAAAGGGTAAGCAGAGATGCCAGGACACCCACATTTCGCCTTGTATGTTCCGTCCCACAATGTGATAGGTGGCGAGCCTATCGCCATATCGGGCACAAATTCCTGACTCTAGGCTGATAATGAATAGAAACGTCCAATATCACTTTGCCTAACCCGGGATTCGAACCCGAGACCTCAGCTTTGTAACCGTACCTTAGTACAACTACGCCACCGAGGCAGTCGCTATATTCGTTTTTATAAATTTTGCATATTTTCTTAATTATTTATTTATTTATTCTTAACTGCACATAAAGAGGACAACATTAACATATAACATACAATAAAAAAGTACAGAAGGCGGTCTTATCGCTCTAGGCGATTTCTTACAGACAACCTTTGGATGGATAAATATTATATATATAATATATATTCATATAAATATACACACACATACATATACAGGGTATATCAAGACTGCTACCGAAAACGAAGCCGGGTGGTAGTTTAAGCGACTTCAAACACAATGCAACAGAAAAAGTTGCAAAAAAAAGCGACAATTTTTTTTTGTAATTTTTTTCCTATTGCCATATTTTGGTGGTAAATACATTTTTTCCTAAAATAATAGTGTATACCCTTTAATTTATAAATACTCTAAGATATAAGAGAGTTTAAATTATTATTTTAGCAAAATCTATGGATTTACCACCCAAAAATGACGATATTTAAAAAATCATAAAAAATAATTGTCGCGTTTCTAAGCGAAATTTTTAATTGCATTGTGTTTGTAGCCACTAAAACTACCACCCGGCTTCGTTTTCGGTAGCAGTCTTGAGATACCCGGTATATATATATATACACATACATACATACACATAATATACAACTATGATTATGCATATATACTATAAATTGCCTGTAGGTTTTATTTTCTATATGTAGAAACTATACTTCTCGGTCTGTAGGTTTAGTGAGAGAGATAGTAGTCTTTCACCATTTTTTTAAACGATCCCAGTGTTTGAGCCTGCCTTACTATAGTGGGTAACTCGTTCCACAGTCGTACAGCTTGGACTGCAAACGACTTATCTGTGAAATTTGTATTGTGCAACGGCATTCTCAGTTTCAGATTCTCCGATGACCTCAAGGACTTAGAATGAGATTTATGAAGAAATAGAAAACGTTCTTTGAGATATGAAGGGGTGAGAGGATTAAATAAGATATTGTACAGAAGAGATAGAATATGAGCATTCCGACGAAGTCGTATGGGCAACCACTTGAGCTTAGCTCGAAACTCAGAAACGTGATCATATTTGCGTAGACCAAATATAAATCTAATACAGAAATTTTGAATACGCTCAAGTTTATTAAGTTGGTCCTCGGTGAGATCGAGATAGCTGACATCGGCATAATCAAGGATGGGGAGTAGGAGAGTTTGTGCAAGGGAAATCTTCGTGGTAATGGGTAGAAAATTTTGTAACCTTCGCAAGGACCCAGCGGAGGCGAAAACCTTACGGCTTAGCTCTCGAATCTGCGGACCCCAGGTGAAAGATTTGTCTATATATAGGCCAAGGTTTTTTACGGTATCGCTATATGGGACAGTAACACCGTCACAGTAAACGGATGGAAGTTGGGCCCAATCAAGTCTCGATATCATCCTGGGGCTGCCGACAACAATCACTTGAGTTTTCGACGGATTCACCTTCAGTCCATAGTATTTACTCCAAGTACATATATAATAATAATAATAATAACTCTTTATTTAAAACACCACAAAGTATTTACAAAAATAAAAAGAGAAAAACAAATAAGTGTTAAAAAACGGCGGTCTTATCGCTAATAGCGATCTCTTCCAGACAACCGTGCAAGAAGAGGAGATAAGTGGTAAACATTGACGGTGCTTTTATGACACTAAAAGATAAACTTACATAAACAATATATAAATACATATTCAAAATAATAATAATAAAATATATATAACGATGCAATGAAAAAACATACACCAAAACAACATACATACAAATTAATAATAATAAAATATATTAATAGTAAAGTATGGACATAGTTTTAGCTTCCCAGAAAGTGTGCTTTCACTCTCGATTTAAAGTTTCCAAGGAGGGTGATCGTTTTATACCGAGAGGCAATGCATTCCACAATCGCACTGCTTCTACAGTAAAGGAGCGATCGTAGAATGATGTCTTGTGTACCGGGAACTTCAACATCAGATTCTCTGACGACCTAAGGGAATGAGAATTTGCAGTATAGAGGAAACTAAAACGGTCCTGAAGATAGCGCGGAGCTGAGGGATTAAACAGGATACTGTAGAGAAGAGACAGAATATGAACATTCCGGCGATGTCGTATAGGAAGCCACTTGAGCTTAGTACGGAATTCGGAAACATGGTCATATTTACGAAGTCCAAATATAAACCTAATACAAAAATTTTGAAGGCGCTCAAGTTTATCTAGCTGGGCCTCGGTAAGATCGAGATAGCTGATGTCGGCATAGTCGAGGATAGGAAGCAAAAGAGACTGTGCAAGCGCAATTTTAGTGGCAGTCGGAAGGAAGTTCCGCAACCTACGCAAAGATCCCGCAGTCGCAAATATTTTGCGACTGACAGCCATCATCTGAGGCCCCCAAGACAAAGTGCGGTCGATGATTACGCCAAGGTTTTTCACGGTGTCACTGAATGGGATGGTAACCCCATCAAGCAACACGCGAGGCAAAAGTGTCCAGTCGACCTTACAGATGGTTCTTGGGCTCCCCACAATAATGGCTTGGGTTTTATTAGGATTTAATTTGAGGCCGTAAGCTTTACTCCATTTGTTAATTTTCTCGAGATCACTATTCATAAGGTGAATAGCATCATCCAGATGAGTGAGAGGAAATTGACAATAGAGTTGAAGATCGTCTGCATAAAGGTGGTAGGATGATGAAAGATTACAAGATATGGAGTTAATAAAAACTGAAAATAAGAGAGGAGATAAGACGCCACCCTGAGGTACACCGGCAGAAGTGCTACACCACGAGGAAGTCATTTCCCCTAGGCGGACACATTGACGGCGGCCATACAGGTAACTTTGAAACCAGTCAATGACGCTTGGAGATATGTTGAAGGAGCGCAGTACAGCAAGGAGAATATCAAAGTCAACTGTGTTAAAAGCGTTACTGAAATCTAGGAGCGTAAGCACTCTCAACTGCCCGTTTTCCATCCCGAGGCGAAAGTCGTCGGTGATTTTGACAAGTGCAGTGACTGTGCTATGTCTTGGACGAAAGCCAGATTGGAAGGGATTAAGAAGGTCATTTCGGGTAAGGAATGAGTGTAATTGATTATAAACTAGACGCTCGAGGACTTTGGATAAGAAAGGAAGAATGGATATGGGACGGTACTCGGAAAAGGCTTTAGGGTTCGGTTTTTTAGGTAAAGGAATAATCTGTGCTTCCTTCCATAGAGAAGGAAACACAGCATTGGAAATAGAGAAGTTTAAAATATGACACAGGATAGGGAGAACAATATCAATGATAGGAAGAAGCATTTTGCGGCCTATACTGTCCATCCCAACAGCATTAGACGCTATTGAGAGGATGCTCCTCCGAACATTACAAGCAGTGAATTTACGAAACACAAAAGAAGGAAGGTCAGGAGCGGAAGCATTCGAGAGAGAATTGATAGTAGAAGCTTTAACAACGCCGTCTATATTAGGCGTAGAAGAAAAGTGCAGATTCATTTGATTAATGTCTAACTTGTTAGAGGAACACTCTTGGCGAGGCTTTCCAACTCCTAATGACCTGATATACCTGATATATGTTGGATATCATCGTTAATAGTTCGAATCGCATCGACCATCTTGTCCACCGGTGCCCGTGTATAAATTTGCAGATCGTCAGCGTAGAGGTGGTAGGAGGAGCGAAGATTATTAGTGATGGAATTAATAAAAACAGCGAAGAGTAATGGAGATAACACGCCGCCCTGAGGGACACCAGCAGTTACAGAGCACCAGGAAGAAAAGCATTCCTCAAAACAGATGCGTTGCTGGCGACCATTAATTATATCTATCTATTAAAGATAACTGCGGAATGATTGCACATTTTATGGCGGGATTAGCGCACTCCTATTGTGATAACTGATAGTGCATTTTGGTGACCGATTTTTTAGTTGTTTATTGACCTTTTATTTCGACGTTTGTCTGTGTCCTTCAGGTGTTACACTGCAATACAAATAAAAATATATGACTAATGATCAAAAACTATTACTGCAGCTACCGTTACACAACATAATAAAGACTTGCAGCCAGATATAAATTAATTTCTCTTCTTCTGCCAGTTCTTATCCCATACCCAACATGACTTATGTCGCAGAATGAATTGACTTATTATTTACACCAGAACAAAGATGGGCAAAGTCTTATAATAACTTTAATTTTATTTTTAACACAGGATTAGCAAGCTCAACTGGTAGTGGGCACTGGGCTGGACACATTTGTCGAAATATCGATAATCGCTGGGGTAAACGTGTTCTTGAGTGGATCCATGTCTAGGCAAGCGTAGTGTAGGACGCCCTCTAGCTAGATGGTGTGACGATTTGTGAAAGGTCGTAGGCAGATGCTGAATGCGACAAGGTGAAAACAGGTGGAAATGGCGCCTTTTGGAGGAGGCCTATGTCCAGCAGTCTACATAGGCTGATGACGATGATAGTTATTATTTTACAACAAGCTATTTTCTTTACATCAACACTTTCGGGACTAAGCCTTTTAGTTTACGATGCAGGCCATATGTGGTAGACTTTACGACATTCTAAATACTTGTGAAAAGCTTACATCCGTGCAGGATTATTCACGATGTTTTCCTTCACGGAGGAATTCAAAAATTAATCTAAAAATAAAGTACCTAACACGAAAAAAAGAGGTGTGTGCGTTGGCTCCTCTGTTTGCACCTCTGGTATCACAGCCCATTTATTTAATTATATTAATTGTCATATTAGTAAATACTTTAATACAATGTATTTTTAAGTAGTAAAACCTACTACTTAGTAACCTATAAGATAGGAAAACAATAACTTGAATTTTAAAAACCATTTATTTATAAGTCGTTTTAAAAAATGTCTCTCGCTAATAAAATTATATTTTGTCGTGCCTGTCGAGATTAGAAAAGAACAAAATAATATTAGTTATCAGTTAAATTTGAGACAAAATTAGTATTATATTTGCAGAGACATGGATGATGGAATCACTAGTCATTAAATAACCACATAATAATAGTCGTATTTTGTAATGTAGCTGTTTACATAGCAAATACCTTCCCTCATTTTCCTCTCGTTTTCTTTAAACCCAAAAATATTTTTTTTTTGTTTAATGGAAAAACCTGTTCAATTTCCTGAGAGGGAAAAGGCAGGCGAGGAAAACCGGAACTAAATCTCCTGTAGCTCATTTAAACTCGATTAACTGTCCCATGCTGAAAAAATATAAAAATAACACCTGGCGTTATGTAGGTTTTGTAATATCCCATAAACAATGACTATTATTGTTTAACCTTGTCACACCTCGAAAAACAATTTTAATAATACAAACAGATTTGGGATTAACACAGTCAGTGACACTTTTTCATTATCAATTTTTTAGTGGGCATATTGAAAGTCAAACGGGATGTATTATTTGCGGTTATCTTTATGTTAAACATAGATAAATGTGAAACTACAAATAATATAAAAAGAATGCATTGAAATTAAAAATCACAGTTTTTGAAAGTGAGTGAAACAACCAGAAGTAACAAGATGAATTCCTTAAAACTGATTAGTTTTTTGGCGACGTGTGTAGTTGTTTTTGGTAAGGATTATGTCCAAATTGTTCGTTTACAGAAAAAAAATTAAACGTTTAATAATAACTATGCATAATCCTTTATTCCGTGATGTCACAACAATGCTTCAATTTTGGAGGTGTTAGATAATGTTGATGCGGGATCATGTGACTTGTCAGCTTTCTCGGTGTTAATTAAATACATGGAGGTTCAACATACCCTTTATCCTCAACAGCTAGTACTACTAACATGATGTCCATATGTGCAAATGACCTCTTGGCCGTTTAGTACATAAATCTACGCTAATATTATAAAGAGGAAAACTTTGTTTGTTTGTAATGAATAGGCTCAAGAACTACTGAACCAATTTTAAAAATTCTTTCACCATTCGTAAGCTACATTATCCACGAGTAACATAGGTTATATATTTGCCTAAAGGGGTTGAAATAAGGGTTGAAACGGAAATGGAAAATATAAATTATTGAAGATATACAGGGTATATCAAGACTGCTACCGAAAACGAAGCCGGGTGGTAGTTTAAGCGACTTCAGACACAATGCAATAGAAAAAGTTGCAAAAAAAAGCGACAACTTTTTTTTGTAATTTTTTTCCTATTGCCATATTTTGGTGGTAAATACATTTTTACCTAAAATAATAGTGTATATCCTTTTATTTATAAATACTCTAAGGTATAAAAGAGTTTAAATTATTATTTTAGCAAGAACTATGGATTTACCACCCAAAAATGACGATATTTAAAAAATAATAAAAAATAATTGTCGCGTTTCTATGCGAAATTTTTAATTGCATGGTGTTTGTAGCCACTAAAACTACCACCCGGCTTCGTTTTCGGTAGCAGTCTTGAGATACCCGGTATTTATGAAAATTTATATTTTAGCTCCTTATTACAAACGCAAATTAATGGCGTACAACAATTTTGTAAAAACGGCACGTGGGGGTGAAATAAGGGATGAAATATTGAACTTTTTAGTTATTGATCCAATAGGTGTGAAAATCGATATCTGAGAAACTCTTTGTGTAAATAATCCAAATTCATAGTCGGAATCGAAAATTTTTTCCGCTATTTTGAACTATTTTGTTATCGATACGATTGGTCTCGAAATTGATATCTGGGCCCTTTTTCCGAATAACCTAAATTCGGAGTGAGAATTGAAATTGTTGCAGCCATTTTGAACTTTTTTCTTATTGGTCCAATTGGTCTCCAAATCGATATGAATGGGTACTTAACGGCCACCTTGAACATTTTAAGTACCTGGATGACCGAGCTTTGCTCGGCTTTTTTTTGGACTAAAGGAATGGGACACTTGAAAGAATTACTCCACTGAAAGTCTTCTTGTACTTTTCACTATTTATAATTCCAGTGCAGTTCAACATGGTCTTATTCACTTTTACAAATTATTCCTAGTACCGCTCTGCGGAACATACCGTACTTTATATATATTCTCTTTCGAACGCTCGATCAATACTCGCTCAGTCCGGCAGTATATTTTTAATAATCCATGATTGAAACAAATAGCTATATGCAAAATTAAACGCCAAATTACCAATGTCACTTATTATTTTTTGTGCAGCTACTAAACAATTGATTTTCTTAGTGCTGCTTAAAACGCCATCTGCTGGAATATCTTTAGTGTTATTGTATCGATAGCGTTTATACCCTGCACGCGCTTTTTGGCTTAAAAACAGGACTTTTCAAATGAGTTAATAGCCACCAATAAACAATTTAAAGGAAAAATAATTATTGCTAATTTTAGAAAAGGTTGTCATCTAGGGATTTTGGTGGAAAACATTATAGATTGATGGATAATTTGTGAGCACTATACGGATTACTGAACACAAGTTTCGTTATTTAGGCTTTAAATGGCAATTTAGAAGCTTAAGATATCCTTAACCACTAAATATAAGATGAAAATAAAAATATTTTCACACTAATAAGACCCTTATGGAGGGATTTTGCTGAGAAAAATAATCTTTTTGTGTTTAGTTCCTGAAAAATAAAAATTTAAACAATGCGAAATTATTCAGAAACTCTCGTCAAGAACATATTTTTTTCACCAACTTATCGTACTTAATTTTTTATAACAATTGCATATTATAATAGAAGAACATCTTATCAATAAATTACCATTTTTATATTTCAACAAAATTAGTTTTCATGTTTTCTACAAATATTTTAAAAACCACTATAAAACAGGCTGTCCGACGTGGATCAAGTCAGACCGCCGCAAGGCCTTCTAGAGGGAGGACGTATCGCTCGTCGCTCCGGCCTGGCTGCAGTCGATTATGCCGCGCGTAGTAAAAATAGCCACGCGCGGAATGCGATTACCACATCTTAGTACTTTGGTAGTAAAATATTTAATTATTTTTATTACCTACAATGATTTTGTAGTGAGTATAAATTATGTTTCAGGTAATATAATGGGACGTAATTCCGAGGCTAAATTATGTTATGTATTGTAATATAAAATTAAATATATTTCGTAATTGTAAGGGGTTGTAAGGCCCCTAACACTAATTATGTGTTCGAACACGAAATGATTAATAAAACGTCCGTAGTGTCTACTGATTGAACACTGATTTGAATGCAACTTAACAATGTAATAATAACGAAAATATGATTAGTATCCAAAATTTGTATTATTCTTTGCTTGCACAGTAATATTTGTCAACTTATAATGCAAATAAAATATTTTTATGATATTATATTACAGTTACATTTCAATTGAATATTTGAAGCGCACGGATCAAAGTTCTTTGAGCCGATTGTATAGCGAGCCGACGCGGCAGCTCTACGCATACAGCTTTGGTCGCTTATGTGTGCGTGAAATTAACGAAGAAATACCTATAGTTGACTTTGCGCGCAAGGTGTATACGCTCTTAGCAGTTCGTTGCACACAATAAAAATTAGTATTATTATTCGCCAATAGATGTCAGGAAGAGTCATATATTCAATTTATATTTTTATTTTTTTACATTTTCCAAAAATCCTGATAGATCGATTTATCGCCCCCGAAACCCCTGTATACAACATTTCATGAAAATCGTTGGAGCCGTTTCTGAGATTCTGATTATATACAGGGTATATCAAGACTGCTACCGAAAACGAAGCCGGGTGGTAGTTTAAGCGACTACAGACACAATGCAACAGAAAAAGTTGCGAAAAAAAAAGCGACCATTTTTTTTGTTATTTTTTTCCTATGGCCATTTTTGGGTGGTAAATACATTTTTTCCTAAAATAATAGTATATACCCTTTTATTTATAAATACTCTAAGGTATAAAAGAGTTTAAATTATTATTTTAGCAAAAACTATGGATTTACCACCCAAAAATGACGATATTTAAAAAATCATAAAAAAAAATTGTCGCGTTTCTAGGCGAAATTTTTAATTGCATTGTGTTTGTAGCCACTAAAACTACCACCCGGCTTCGTTTTCGGTAGCAGTCTTGAGATCTGTATCTGTATCAGCCCATATACGTCCCACTGCAGGGCACGGGCCTCCTCTACAATCGAGAGTACGATTGAGAGTGGTTAGGCCATATAGTCCACCACGCTGGCCTAGTGCGGGTTGGCGGACTTACATACCATATAAATTTTATAAATCGCTATGGTATGCAGGTTTCCTCACGATGTTTTCCTTCACCGTTTTAGTGCGTGGTGATTGACTATCAATACACACATAACTCCGAAAAGTCAGAGGTGTGCCCTGGGATTCGAACCCGCGACCACCGTGAACATGTTGACAGTCGCGTCTAGTCCGTTTACCAACAGGCCACCACGCACTTATAGTCTTGAGATACCCGGTATATATACATATATATGGAAGAATTTGTCGTTTAAAGATATAAGATTCATATTAAACTATTCGTAGTAAACCACAATGTTTTGTCTGGGTATAAATTGCAAAATAAGTATAAAAAAACTATTTATATGCGAATGTAATAGCAAAAAAAGCTATATTTTATACATAATTCAAGGATTGTCAATATAAACGTCCAATCAAATAATAAGCCGTATTCAAATTTGAGCATTCATTTTTCGCCCTTTGTAAGCGCATTGTTAGCATATTTTGGTAGTAGATATAATCCGATGTGAATTTTAAAAATAAATTTAATCTTTTGATTTCAATGAATGTCGCCGGATTAGTAAAAGTTTAATAATATACCCGTAGCAAAATGAATAAATTAAAAAATAAATTCCGTTTTTCATCCTAGAGGGCTGGGATGGAATAGAATACGGGTATAAGGTGGATAAAAAGAGACAGAAGAATACAGGACGGGATTGAATAAGCATGATCGAGAACGGTAGTCATGTTACTCAATATGTAATAAAATATGGACTGGAATCGTATCTGTACCCGGGCGAAGCCGGGCCGGGCCGCTAGTATTATAATATGACTACAGTGGTGATACCAATTAAATATTTAATGAACAATATTCCATTGGTTTCTTTAACCCCGCGTTCAATGTTATTACTTGGAAGCTTTCCACCCTAAGTGAGTAACGCTTACCAGAAATTATCCCTACATTAAAATGACGTTAATTTCAAAACTATAGGTACTGCATCTTTGATCTTATCAAAGACCCCGACAGAAGGTACCAACAAGTTTTGTACGAGATAAATAAATTAAAATTATATATTTTGTCTACAGGCATACCATTGGAATCTCCATCAGAAGATTATTCAAAATTCTTCGGGACTTCACGCATCGTGGGCGGAGAAATCGCCCCTGAGAACTACGCGCCGTACCAAGCCGCCCTGTTGTATGGGGTGGATTTCCTTTCATTCTTCATGTGTGGTGGCTCCATCGTCTCAGAAAGACACTTACTCACTGCAGCCCATTGCATCGATCCCTTTATCTTGGGCAGTTCGCTTATGAGGTACCTTCATCTTGATTAAATGCTCCTTTATTTTTATCTGAGCAAATTTACACACCTACGTAATTGCTCTGACAATTTGACAGGGTCGCTGAAATTGTTCAAAATGTATTTTACATTGAACAAAAATCATACGTGTTAATCACTTACTTTTGGAGAAATTTAAAATACTCTTGCTTCTTGAACTTTTAACGTCCAATATTAAATGCCTGTAAAATTGTTAGACATTTTGTTTCTCCAAGGCAATTCTCGTTCACATTTACATAATCAATTTATTTTGTTATTCCCAGCATATTTCACGCACGTGTCGGCTCCAACATGTGGTCCCAAGGTGGTAACGTGGTGCGATTCAAAAGTTACAGTAACCATCCATTGTGGAACCGCACCATTATCAAGTATGACGTGGGCATTCTTGTTATGACTACTCCATTGGTCTTTAACGAGAGAGTCCAACCCATAAAGCTGAACTATGACTGGATCGATGGGGGAGTGGAGACTTTCATCGCTGGATGGGGACGCACTTCGGTAAATCTTATTCGCCTTGATGAAAGACAGCAGGTGAAATATAATAAATAAGATAAATATTCCGAAAACGGAAGATTATAAAAAGTATTTCTGAGTGAATGGAACATTTGCATTTCAGCTATCATAGTCATCATTAGGCCGTTACTCTAGTTACTAGTTACATACAGAAGTCATCGAGATCATTTCCTCGACCTTAAATATCTAAATTTCAGCTTCCAATCTCCGGCAACTTAAATGAGTTTTTATGAATCGAAATACTACCACAAAGTTTCGAACTAATTCTTAAAATATACCCAAGATTTCATAATCCACAGACACCGTACCGTGAAACTGAAAAGGCAAAAATAACTTTAATATTTCTTCCAGGCGAATGGATATGCTCCTCGGGAGCTGCACTTCCTGGACTTGCTGACGATCAGTCCGGAGGAGTGCTGTGAGAGGGTTGAAGAGAGAGCGCCGGGGTGGTGCTCCCCACCCTTACATCATGCAGAGCTTTGCACCTTCCACTCCTACGGCCATGGCACGTGCAGTGTAAGTCCACTGTTATACGTTTTTGTAACATTTTGTCCCTTCCCAGACTGTAATTAGACTTTATTAGACATTAGCAGTCGAAGTAAAATAATTTAAAGTTTATTTATTTATCACAAAAATAATCAAGGAAAATTTTACATTTATAATATAAAATGAAACTATGTAGTAATCTTGAATTATGTAATTCATAAATCAATAGGCCCATACCGATTGCTTGGTTGCATCCAAGAGTTGCATCAAATAAATGACGACATTCCACAACACCGACTACCGAGCCTTATCGGTGTAACAATACTAAGTTTTATTATCGCTCCAGGGTGATTCCGGCAGTCCCCTGGTATCCAGGGAGGACAACAGACAAATTGGCATCGCGTCCTGGGCATTCCCGTGTGCTATCGGTCTTCCCGATGGCTTCACTAGGCTCTACGGCATGAGAAGCTTCCTGGAGCCTTCTTTTAACCAAGGATCATAACGCAGTTAAAATAATATAGCATGTATTGTTGGAAATGTTGTAAAATAAAAATACTAAAATGATCATTTTTTTTACCATACCACTCGTTTTTTGTAGTCTCAAGTTCGATTGTTTATTATTAGCCAGTGAGTTTTTTGCTATTCCATAATTATATATTAAAAAAAGGATAACTGACGTGCTAATAGATGGCGCTATAATAATATTTGGGATAATTTAATGAAATGAAAATAAATTTACTTCTTATTTAAGATCCTCATTCCAACTAAAATATGCATATCAGTTACTAGTATAAAAATATAATAATTAAATAAATAAGAAACAAAATATGCTAATTTATGACTTCAGAAAGAGTGTTTAAAAATATTTTATTGCTTCCGAACGTACTTAATATTGTCAATACTCAACGCATGTTGATCGAATTTAGATCTTGAATTGCACCAATAGGAGCTATTTTCGTGTGAAATTAAATTTAAACATCGGTAAATTTGAAATACGAAATAAGGTCTGCTAAATAATAATTTGTACTATTGGAAATAAATAACAAAGACACAATAATAAAAGCAAATTAACTCTGATATAGTTATTAAATAGTTAAATTTTAAAGTTGTAGGCAGTAAACATTGTATTTGTAAGTTCCATTCATTTGTGGTGCAAAATATGAAAACATTTGAGCCTTGAGGGTAGTTGTGAAATTATGGCTTTTATTGTAAAGTAATACCTACGCAACTGCCTTTTTGCTACCGACACCGGCACCGCACGTGGTAAGTCGCCTTCAATCGATTTTTATTATAGAAATAAATGTAAAATTATTTCTAAATTTACCTACATTTGTGCGAACATACAGCTGAGTGTTAAGGTCATGTGTTTTCTCGGTATTTTCAGATTCGAGTTTCCAAAATGGATCGGGAGCACGAAAATCCCGAGCAGGAGAACAATTACCCTGTGTTGCTCCTGCCGAAGAAATGCACTTCTTTGGAAACAAACTGTGAGGTGACAGATAATGTTTATATAGACATAAATATCACATCTCCAGACACCGAAGGTAATGAAACTTGCATATACTCTGGATTTTGTAATGTAAAACTTGTGGACAGTTACAATGTGAACTTGGAATCACATGATGATATGGAACATGACTCTCCAGTCAACATAAAGGAGAATCAGCCATATCCTCCATACAATCAGTCACAAGTATGGATAGATCCTATAAGAAGTCCATATGTATACAACCACTGTGATGGTAAGATGCAAGAATGCTACTCCATATGCCATGAGAGTCATACAGGACATATTACTGTAGAACAACATAATACTTACATAACACAAAATGTTTACAACTGCAATGAAAATGTCCAAGTGTCACCAGATTTTGAGCATAAAAAGTTCAGGAAACATGACAACCCGCAGAGCTCTGATACAAACTTTAATTTGTACGAAGAAGATGAGTTTGAATGTGGTGTATTCTTATCCCAGTTGTCTGAAGAAATTATAAATGAGAAAGAGAACAGAGCTAGAGAGGAAAGGAAATTCATAGGTTTACAAAGTGAAAACAATGCATTAAAACAGTTAATGTCAAGTGACATTCAATCGGTGACCAAGCAACGTAAAACTATTTTGTTCCTAGGACATGACTCTCATTCCGGTCAGACTATACAGAATATATCCATGAATGATCCATCTCTGGAATGTGTTGGCAATGGAGAAATTGACCATGAAGTAGTTATTGGTAAGTGTTTTATATATTTTAATAGTTTGTACAATTTAATTAATAATTTAAAAATCAATTTAAAGCGTTTATCTAGTTTAGTCAAAATAATAATTCATTTATTTTTTATACATAGCAATGAGTGATTATATTTAGCTATACCTATTTGCCCTGACATAATTACAAAAATAATTTCTTTTTCAATAAAACTTAAATTTTGGTATTCACTTTTCTTATTTATAATAAATATTATTTTTCTAATGATTATTTATAAAAATTATTTTAGTTCTTTTACTGTTTCAGAAATGTTGTATTATAACTTTCATATCTATACATCTATCTGTATCTGTATCAGCCCATATACGTCCCACTGCAGGGCACGGGCCTACTCTACAATCGAGAGTACGATTAAGAGTGGTTAGGCCATATAGTCCACCACGCTGGCCTAATGCTGGTTGGCGGACTTACATACCATAGAAATTCTTATAAATCGCTACAGTATGCAGGTTTCCTCACAATTTTTTCCTTCACCGTTTTATTATACATCTATACATATAAATAAAATTGAAGTGTCTGTTTTAAAAGTGAAAATAAAAAAAAATGACCAACTACATATCCTTATATACACGATACCTGTGCCGAAAATGATATTTAATTTTTTTTTGTCTGTCTGTCTGTTTGTTCCGGCTAATCTCTGAAATGGCTGGACCGATTTTGACGGGACTTTTTTGTCAGGTACCTGATATAACAAGGAGTAACTTAGGCTACATTTATTTTAGAAAAATAAAGTAATGTTGCAATGCCCGCGCGCAGCTCACGCGCATGCCACCACTGGGCCGTCACGTCGGGCGCCTTCCACTACTTCTCCCACCAACGAATCAATATCACATTTACAAAATATTGTATGTAAAGAAATTTTTCATTAAAGCTAATACAAAAAACTGAAAATAAATGTGTAACGGGAGTTTACCGCCGCTCGCTAAGAGATGGCGCCACCGATTAGATCGCGGTATGGTTTCGTTACAAAGGTTGATAATTAAAATAAAAATACAAAAACCAAAAATAAAAACTAAATAAACTAATTAACTTTTTTGTTAAATTCCACGCAGACGAAGTCGCGGGCACAGCTAGTAATAAATAAATTTTTAAATGGTACTATGGTGATATAAATAATAATATTTCTCTTTTACAGAGGACTCATCGACATCATCATCCAACCCTAACCAGAAGAAATACCAATGTGACAAATGCAAGCAAATATTTGACCAAATATCAGCATTCAAGCAGCACATGGTGAGTACACACAGACATGTCTATGACGTCCAATCTCGACCCATAGGCGACGTCAAGTACATGTGCACTGAATGTGGAAAAAATCTCAAGAACCAAGAGAAATTCGAACTGCACTGTATGGGCCACGGCGACCCAGAACTAGAATGCAACAAGTGCCACAAAGTGTTCGCTTCAAAGTTCACCTTACGCACACACCGTAAGATTCACAATCGGAAGTACCCTTGCACTTACTGCACCAGGACTTACGCCACATCCGAGGAGTTGAAACTGCACATGACCAAAATACATTTTGCCTTTATGTGTAACAACTGCCCATATACTACAAGCAAGTACTCTGAACTGGTGAACCATTGGTCAACTCATAAGGATTTTAAGATTAAGGAATCTAGCGAAACTGATTTTGCGGAGTCACTTATGGAGGAATTGAGTGAATCTGATATTATAACCTCGTCGCCTGTGGAACAACCGCCGCTGGAGATGATAGAGGAACAGAAGAGAGACCAGACAGCGGAAGCAGACTCCGTAATCGCTAAGGTGATGGCGAATAAGATGTTTTTGCTGCACGCTAAAAAGGCGCGAAGGCATCGCAAGTACAATAAGGTTAGTGTAGATGGTTTTACTAAATTTGTTTTCGTATATGGGCTCCATTTGAATTTAAATACACTACTCGGTGATACGTTCAGTATTATATTTACCTAGTAACATAATAGCAATATGGCGCGGCAAGATGGACAAGAATCTAGATTATAGAAAAATCGGAAAAATATTTCCTGGTGGTAGGTGGTTTGTATATTAGAGGCTTCCTGGGCATGTATCACCGCGATTTCTATTTCTCCCGCCAAACAGCACTGTTAATGCACTGTTGTGTTTCGGACATTGTAGCCAGAGTACTCATTGTACTCATACTGAGACTTCACATGTTATGCCTCAGGATGGCTAGCGCAGTGGAATGCCTAGCATTGCTTTGTAATTCAACATGTTGTTTAATTTTGCTACTGTCCATGAGCGGTCGTATCGCTTACCATCAGGTGAACGGCAGTTCGTCTCGCCATTCATAGCAATAAAAAAATCTAAACCATGATGAATATAGGTAGCTCTATGGTTGCGAAAGAAAAGTAGGTATCAATATTTCTAATATTTTCTATTTTATCCGTTTCAGGTTTGCGAAGTGTGCCTGAAAACCTTCGACAGAATAGGCGACTTGAAGAGACATTTAATAGAACACGTTATAAGAAGTACCCTGGCCAAAACTCCTGTTGGTAAAGACGGCACTCTGAGCATCCAATGCGAGGTCTGCCAAGCAGAAACTTTCACGAGGATCGATAGGTACAAAGCCCATCTTAGAGAACACGCTAAACTGACACTGTACAAATGCACCTTCTGTGATAAATCATTCAGCGATTCCAGCAATTTCTCTAAGCACAAGAAAATTCACGGTACGACGTACTTTCAATGCGATTTGTGCCAGAGAAAATTTAATTCTAAAAAGATGATCACCCAGCATATGGAGTACCATAACAAGCATTCGCCTGTTAAATGTAAATATTGTGGTAAAGTGTTCCATTTTGAATCGATGCTTAATAAGCACGTCAAATGTACTCATGCAAAGGAATTGTATACTAAGTTTAAATGTAGGTTTTGCCATCACTACTTCAAGACTTTGAAGGAGAAATGGGATCATGAGTGGACGATTCATAACGTTAGGAAGATGGTGGTCGATTGTTTAATTTGTGGAATGAAATTCAGGAAATATTCTGAACTGAAACGCCATTGTTATGATGAACATGATATGGAAATACCTCCGGCTAAGAAGCTCATGAAAGGCATCCAAACAGATTGAAGGCTGGTCCTTTAAAGTGCCTTCTATAGGTTGTATATAGAACTGTTAAGGTGAAATTATTTACACTTGTTATAATCATGTGATTTGTAAAGACTGAAATATTTAAATCTGATTACAAATAGCTATTGCGGTTAAGTTTTCTATAGGTTAATTTGTTGATATTCATGATTTCATGCAGTTAATATTAAGCAAATACCTAAGAAAAATATTTTATAGGTTAGATGAAAATAAATTCTTACGCATTGAATAGTAAGAAAAACCAGATAAGACATCAACAGTTACCAATTATTATGATGTTAATATTTAAAACAGAAGTTTCTTTAGTAATCACAATGTTCTGGTTTTAGATCATTTGTTTATTTCTACGCTGTTGTTATTTGTTTATTTCTTGGTAAAACGCTTTTATCGAATACCTACATGAGGCTTAGAAGGCTTACAAAACAATTTGAGGCTTAATACTTTTCATGAACTGATCTTATATCAAGTAAATCATAGGAATTTGCTAAGTGGTGAAAATATATTGCCTATTTACACGAAATCTTTAGTTAAGTTTTTTTATTTTCTTTGTTAAATTTGTTGTTGTATTTATTTTTTAAATAAAATTTTACTTTAAATGAGAGTTTTTATTCTTAGTTTTGTACTAGCTCAACAGTGACTAGTGCACAAGGCAGCTCTTCACACTTCAAGCTTAGTGATTGCAGTGTTCTGTGCTGTCCCTAATCCCTGTACCTATAGTGATTGCTTGTAGTAGGTATGTCCACCGATGAGAGATGGCTGCCTCTCGCTGGTCAATATCTGCTCAAAGCCTGCATGCATAGGCTGAAGCCGAAACTGCTTAACTTGCGTGGTATCCTATACTGGGGTACCATTGAGTGCAGCAGCCGCTGTCCAGGTGGACGCAAATAACAAGTAGGTAGGTACTACTAAAAATTACATAGATATTGACTATTGTAACACTTTAGCTGAGCAAAGATGAGAGTGCAAGACGCGGGCGGTCATTGCGCTGGTATACCAGTGGCGCGGCGCGGTGGCGGCGAGTTGATTTACCGCGGCGTGAGGCGTCGCCACTCCGGTGCAGGCGTTCTCGCGCATGACCTTGGGCGGGCGCGAGCCGCGGCACCCGCGCATGCGCCACGCGACCCGACCCGCCGCCGACCCGCCGAACACACTGCCGCTGCCGACAGCGCCACACATCGGATTTCCACATTTCCTTCAGTCCGCGACGGCACGTCGCGTCGGATGTGTCTCCGGTCTCCCTATTTTAATTAGTGCTGAATTGAAAAAAATCGCGGACGCGTGACAAAAAACTGCTGAAATTGAATTAATACATAACCGTACTGTTACATTTGAGTGTTTGTGTTGTGTTTCGAACGAGATAAGTTATCTTTGAAAGGTAAGTGCCTGTGATTGCACGTTGAGTGTATTGAATGCGTTGTTATAGCCCCCCCGCCCTGCCGGATTTGTTTGTCCGTTCGTTCTGTGCTATTTGATTTCTTTTATTGATGTCTAGTAATGGAATCATTTTACGATCGTCTATGTTACATGTTATGTTACACTTAACGTTTCCATTTGAACAGACTTCTTTGTTTGAACACGTCTGCATTCGGTTTGCAATTAGGTGTAACGTTTGAAGTGTTGTTGAATCGTGTTCATGTCAGTTGCTAATGGCTTAAATAAATAATTGTTTATTAAATCCACGTGAAGTGTGAACTGTGATCCGACAATGTCGATCGCCGGCACGACTTAAGGCGATTATTATACAAAAATAAGCTTTATTGAGGTTTTTCCTCAATATCCTTGGTTTATCAGAGAATATGCCTTTAATTTATTGCTGCAATTTTATGTCGATGGTTTGTGTTAATTTAAAACATTCATTTGGTTAATAATATGTATATCCTCAGTAACCCAAACATTGCATTTGCATTTATGTTTATTCTTTAAACATGGAATAAACAATAGAAATACCTACTTGAACACTTGTGATTTGCGGATCTGCATCCCCCGAGTTTAGCTGAAAACACCCAGGCCCAACCTCAACCAATAGCCAGTAGACACTAATAAAATGTTGACACAAACAAATTCTATGTTATTCAGGAAATATGACCATTTATGAACCCGCTAATACACTTCTAATAATTTATGGTATTGTTTATCAAATACATTCTGTTGTACCATACATTTTGTTATTCATAGAGTATCAATTATTATAATATACAGTATTGTCATTCATATTTTGTGTTTAATTAATAGATGAGGTCATTTTACATTTATAATATACTTAAATCTTCAATTAGGAAACATAATACTGTATCATCCCATATACGTCCCACTGCAGGGCACGGGCCTACTCTACAATCGAGAGAACGATTGAGAGTGGTTAGGCCATATAGTCCACCACGTTGGAGGAAACATAATACATGAGAATAATTTGTCGATTTATAATACCTACTACTCAGAAATTACATAAATATGAAAGAAAACGTCGTGAGGAAACCTGCTTACTAATCATCACAGAATTCTCCATAAGCATTTCTAAGGCTCGTAAAATGTACCGAAGTCCAAACCGCATTAGATCTAACAATACATGTTCAGGGTTTTTCTCAGGCAGATATTTATCCTGCCTATTTTAGGGTTGTGGAAGAAGAAAAGATCAAGTTATTGTGTAGATAAAAAATTAAATTAAAAGTCAGCAAATTCGAATGTTTTACTCGGTTTTATTTTTAATCATTTTATTTATAAATTTTACAATGCAAACTACACAGCATTGATGAGATGAAGCGGAAAATAGCCTCCACGAGTGCTCGACACTAGGTAAAGTAGAAAAAGTCAATGAAACCACTGTAATGTCATGGCTGTAAAGACATTATTATTTATTACATAGAAAAAGCCGAGGACATTGAAAAATAGTACAATTTTTTTTAGCGTGAAGTAAGAGATCATTTACACTTTTTTTTCTTTTTTGTATGAATTGTAAATTACCCCAATTACTACTACAACAAAAAAAGAAAACGGATCATTTTTTTTAATATACCAAGTAGGTAATTGGCAGTTCCAAAACACAGATGGAAGACATTAGATAACTAAAATTAATTACAAAGCTTAAAGGTATCGATCGCGTCAGAAGTTTCTACACCACAGAACAGAACCGGGATGATATAATTGAAACAAAAGTATTATTTACAGTCTAGAGTCCGCCCCGGGATCATGAAAGCTGGGACCCTACTAAATCCGAAACGATGTTCGAAGTTTCGGATGGTTGAAGTTTATATACGATACGAATGAACCTATATATATATTATGGTCATTATTGACTTATGGTTGTAACCATAGACTTATGGTTACGATGTACATTATTCAAATTTGAATTTTTACAGAGTAAATACATTCATATCGTATTAAAAACTTCGATCGTCCGAAGTTTCGAACTTCGTTTCGGATGAATATAGTAGGGCCCCTGTAAAGTAACCGAAACGTCGCGTCGAGAAGTTAAGAAATGAAAAAAATAAACCAAATCCGCGATAAAATCCGTAAATAATAGTTTTGTTTCAATATGTAACATTCGCGTAAATCCAAGAAACCATTAACCGGGTGGTACATAAAAAAATGACTGAATCTGAACGATGTTGAACATTTTAATGGATTCAATAAATTATTTTCATTTCATTTTCATTACGGGATGATATCAATCGATACATAAGAGCATTCGCCATGATATACACTGTAGAAAATTCTTCGAAATGCAACCTCATACCGCAGTATTAGGGATTGCATGTTGCTCGTAACTTCTGCATCATTCATAATGCGGATGGCCCGCCGCTGCCATCCATCCAAAGCATAAGTAAACTTGGCGGAACCTTCTTAAAGGACTTTATAAAATCGGTATAGAAGATCAATGCCGTTTTTTTATTGTATACATCCAGCAATTAAGCAAATAACTCACCAAGCGATTACTGTCTCCATGGATCTACGACGCTGCATGATATTGCAAAAATTCAGCGTTCAATGAGTTTTCTAGAATTCAGATAACAGCATCCAAACCAAGCATACTCAGGTTATTCACAGTGAAGAAGGAACACCCTGAAAATTAGACAGGTGTATTGTAACAATTAAGTTAAGGTGATAGGAAGTCCTGTAGTTCCGTCCAAATATGTTGTACTCAGGAAATAAGGATTTCGTATTTAATGGTAATTTTGGGCATTTTACGGTATTTAAATACTGTTCCAACAAACATAATTATTGTAATTATATAAAAACGGGCACGGGCCTCCTCTACAATCGACAGTACGATTGAGAGTGGTTAGGCCATACAGTCCACCACGCTGGCCTAGTGCGGGTTGGCAACTTTTCTATACATTTACAATTTTCGTTCATATTTTCTACTAATAGGTAGTTTCTTATTGACTGAAAATTATCATTGCTTATTTTCGTCAAACCTAGATCACATTTAACTATTTTAGTTCTAGCTTGCGTCTATACTATTGAAGAAATATGGCCCCCAAAAATACTTTTTTTTATACGAATAAATCTTTTTTGCAACACGGAATAAGTATCGTTGTAAAAAATCCTCCACTTTGTTGTATATAAATAATTATATAAGTATGCTTAATTATATAAGTGTGCTTTCTTATAAAGCTTATTCCAAAATGGTATACAGTTAAAATGTGTACAAAATGTTCGTAATATTGCAATGGCTATTATGCCTTCTCCAATGCAAGGGAAATCCTCATTATAAAAATAATGCTCATTATATAAATGTTGTACAACCGTAAATCACAAATAAAAAGCTTCTGAAAACAAATAATAGATAACTTTATAGTAATTGAAAACTACGAAAATTTACAATTGTCTAAAAACCAAGAATTTAAATACATCAGGTTTAATCATTGAAATACTATCGTTACAACTATCGTTGAAATTGAACTGGTGGTAGGTCTCTCATATGTAATCTCAGGCCGCCCGGGTAGGTACCACCGCAATGACTATTCTTCCCGCCAAATAGCTGTGTAAATGCACTGTTGTGTTTTGTATTAAAGGACATTGTAGCCAGAGTAACTACTGGACATATTGAGACTATATCTTATATCTCAAGATAGCGAGCGCAGTGTCATGCCAAGCATTGCTCTGTAATTCAAGGTGTTGTTTGTTTTGCTACTGTTCATGAGCGGTCGAATCGCTTACAATCACGGGAACGGCATGCTCGTCTCCCAAGTCGTTGCAATTAAAAAACATACTAATAAAATAGCCTGTGATTATAGGCTTTCAGCCTAATAGGCTTAAGTATTAGCCTAGTAAGCCTATTAAGTTTTATAATCCTTTCTAATTAGACCTCGCTTAAGACATTAGATTTACTCCTTATTTCAAGTACTTATAACATTTAAAATTATCCTCTTATGCTACGTCGGGTCGGCATGATGAATTTTCGCATAAAAATTTTGAACTAATAAATTACAGAGAAATGAATTAAAATAGAGATCCGACTTCTTGTGATTCCGAGAAGAACGCAGTTCCTATAGACAAAGCCGCGTGTAAATTTAATGTAACATATTTAATTCGCGGCGCATCGAAGATCTGGGAAGCCCGGTATTGCGAAACTGGAATCTATATTTATGTAGTGTTTATCGCCCACTGATATGATGTGCCCGACTATACCACCGCACCCAACTCCATTGTATTTATAGGATGTATAAAACGGGTTTATGGCTGCTAAATAATAAATATGCGTTGTAGTTTTGAAGGGAAGTTCGAAGTCCATCGCAGTTATAGTAAGAGTAATGAAGGCAGAATATTACGCTGTTTTAATCACTAACATAAACAAAAACCCGCAGTAGACTAAACTAGGTTTCATTTTAATTGCAAGACAACATTCTCATATTCCCAACTGCATATAAATAAACAAACATGCTGGCAGTGCATTGTAATTATGTATGTCTGTGTTTATGACAAGAGTATCAGAAAATACAGTCTGCTACATCTTATAGCTTCAGATCTGCTGAAGCAGTGCACTTTTTATGCGTAGCCGGCTTTGCTGTGAGATTCATGTTAACTTTTATAGACATTATTTTACGTGTCCCACCTTCTACATCTCCTGTAGGCCTAGATCAACAGTGGCACGCAAAGAATTTACACCAAACATATAACACTCTTAACTCTTTTGATAGAATAATTATATTCTTCCGGCTATCATCCACTGTATTGTATATGGCAGAGCCCCGCTGCAGTCAGTCATGACTCAGTATGGATGGCCAGGCTAGTCCGGGGTGGTAACATTGTCTTACAGGAGATCAACGTGAAGCAAAAGCCTTGCTGTAGCGTTTCATTCCGTGAGTGAGCTGGATGCCCAATACCCCTTTTTCTTTGCTTCCCTTTTCCTTCCCGCTCCCGTCTCGATTTAATTGGCTGGCAACCTATCTATGATCTAAGGATTATGGATCTTCATGGGGGGCAGTGATCACTTACTATCAGGTGACCTGCTTGCTCTTTTTTCGGATCTATTGTATTAAAAAAAATGCAGTGATTAAGAAGCCGTTGTATTTATCCACGTGTCGCTTTTCAACTTGATCAGGGAATCCTAGCGTGGGGTCTAGTGCCTTTTATTTATATGTTAGTACCTGTTTCGAAAATAAATAAACTTATTATTATTAATTTATATCCGGATATATTCAGCCGAAAATAACTGTGTTGATTTGCGAAATATAGCAATCTCACGCCAATGGATGATCTGGAATGCTCTCACCATCAGGTCCATTAGGTGCAATATAGACACATTGGGATGCAAACAAAAAGAACTTTAAAGATTTCGTACTCGCGCGTACAATTTATTCGTTCAGTTTATTATGTAGCCCGTTGTTTGGGAGTTTTTTATCAGTCGTGTGCAAATCCTGTTTGATGTGCCAGCGTAAGGATTACGTATTATGTAAACTGTTCACTTTGTTATACTTTGGATTAGACGCAAAGTATAACTAGACTTTTTGGGGATTAGACATTGATATTTAATGGTCAGTTCATCGGTTCAGTGGCAAGTTTTATTATGTGTTTCATGAGGTTCCGAGTTTAATTCTCAAAAGTGTATATTAGGGTTTATGAGCCAAAAAATATGACTTGTTCGTTGTATGGGTTAGTCTATAGTAAATCATTGGACAATTTATTTTATAAAATGATTAGAGTGTTGCGCTAATTATACATTGGTTGATAATAGCTGTTGTTTTCACACAGAAGCCGCGAGATCTTGTTTCCCATTAGTTTTTGCGTAACACAACGTACATCGTGTGACATTTAATTATAAAACTGCTCTAGTGACACATTAATATCTTCACGTGCTCATCCATCATCATCCATCCATCAGCCAAAGGAAGTCCACTGCTGAACATAGGCCTCCCCCAATCACGTGCTCAACTACAAAAAAACTAGATACATTCAGTTTCATTTACATTTGATAAGTCTATCTATTTGGAAAAATTTTATTTATTTATTTTATATATTTATTTAATCCTTTATTGCACAAAAATAAAAATACAGTGAAGAAACAACACAATAATAATAGTACAAGAGGCGGCCTTATCACTCTAGGTAATTTCTTCCAGGCAACCTTTGGATGGATATTGAGATAGGAAAAATGAGCGGGCAGTCTAAGGTATATAAAATAGTAATATACATATATATATATATATATATATATATATTTACATCCTAAAGTGTTTTTGGCGTCTAGTATGTAGTGCATCATTACGACGTCTCCCAGTTCCTCTTACATTTTTTTACATGTCTTGATGAATAGTGCTTAGTTTTTCGATTTCCAGCTCCGTGGGGTACGTTATTTTCCGATAAGTTTATTTTTCGCGATATTCTTCTTGCAGTCGGGCCGCAACATTTTTGAACCCCGAACCATGGTAAAACATAAAAGGCATCCTGGATATATTGATCCTGATTTACCCTAGGCAACGACAATTTGACATCCTCAGAATGCGACGTTGCCAGCTTCGTCACTTGTCTCTTTCTTTTACTATCACTTGTTTGTATTACACAGTTTCATCATTTAATTTATTCCAATATTGGTGAGTTCCATAGATATACGGACGTCCAATATTGATATAAAATGTATTTGTTAGTCCTTAGCTATCTCATACCTACCATAATTGTTATAAGCATAGGTGAATGTATTAATTGGTAGATATTTGTCCGTCTTTCACGCAAAACTTATTAGACGAATTTAAATAAAATGTTGTTAATCAGATAAAAGAAAAGAATTTTACCTACTTCTGGTCATCCAACCTTTAGGTTGGTAATGAGTCACAGAGATGAAGAAAGCATTCTCCCGAAGAAGAAATTACAGTGTCTCAGATGCGAAGTTAGGGATTTTTACTGGTGGCAGGTCTCTCATATGTGAAGTCACCTGATTAGGTACCACCGCAATGTCTATTTTGCCCGTGAAACAACACTGCGTAAATGCACTGTTGTGTTTCTGTTTGAAGGACATTGTAGCCAGAGTAATTACTGGACATATGGAGTTTTTTTTTTTTTTTTTTTATTGCTTTGTAGGCAGACGAGCTAGCGGCCCGCCTGATGGTAAGCGGCTACCGCTGCTCATGGACCTCCGTAGTGCCAGGGGACCAGCACAACAAAGTCGCTGCCTACCTCAAAATAATAATAGTCTTAATATCTTATGTCTTAGGATGGCGAGCGCAGAGGAATGTTGCTACTGTTTATGAGCTGTCCTTCCCCAAAGACGAAAGTGTTTGTAAATTAGCTATTGAACGTCCGTATACAGCTATTACGCATCCGTATATAGCTATTGGGCATCCGTATACAACATAATATCCTATAATTTCCCCTTGAATTTTCAAAACAATAACATATTTACATACATACGTAAACTCACGCCTATATCCCAGTAGGGGTAGGCAGAGGTGCCAGGATACCCACATTTCGCTTTGTATGTTCCGTCCCACAATGTGATAGGTGGCGAGCCTATCGCCATATCGGGCACAAATTCCTGACTCTGGGCTGATAATGAATAGAAAAATTCAATATCACTTTGCCCAACCCAGGATTTGAACCCGAGACCTCAGCTTTGTAACCGTACCGTAGTAGAACTACGCCATCGAGGCAGTCGGAGCTAGAGAGTAAAATATTTAAAGATAAATAATTAATTTACTAAAAGAAGACATCACTTTAGTGTTGACTATCGTGCGTCCAGATAGCTATTGAACGTCCGTATACAGATAATAGGCATCCGTATATACTATTGAGCGTCCGTATATAGCAATTCGGCGTTCGTATATCTTCAAAGTACAACAAAATTGTTCATAATTGCTACGCTAATATGCCCCGATATTTGTTTCGGGTTTAGGTGTTTGTGAGTTCAAAAGTATCTCATATTTCCTGATAACCACGAAAGAACATTTAATTGATCGTATTGTGGGGTACCCTTAGACTGTCGGGAACCGCAACACGGTTCGTTCGGATTTCAAGCAATAAGCAACCCTAATGGGATTGAAATAGGGTCTATTATTATACGGCTCTCCGGGTTTCAGGCAAAAAAGCAACCTAATGTCATTGAAATAGGGGCTACTTTTAAATCAACGAAAGTGGGCGGCGCTTACGACAGTCTAATATATATTATATTATATATTACTATATATATTCCTGGTGGGGTGTAGGTATTTATTATTTACTAAAACATCTCAGATTTAAAAAAGGTTAAGTTGTTTGCTCCGTTGTTAAGCAAACTTTTGTGAATGTATGCCAAATTGACAATTTGTCAACTTCACCATACATACATTTAAAAAAAAGTTAGTTCCAAAAGCTTAAGATAATTGGACGCCGATTCAAACGCACCGCGTGCCTGATCTAGGACGATAAATATTATTTTGATTGTGTTTAATATTATGTCATCTAGTGTCACAGATTTAATGAGCGGACTGACAACGTCGCAACTGCGGATGCCAAATACGCGAATCCGTAGTCAGAAAATATCTGAGATATACGGCTGTGGATATACGCGCTACAGCAGCGCCAAACCTGCGCTGAGAATTCTCCGTGAACTTTTCAATATATTATTGCAGCCATTTAAGCGATTTTTTGGCTTCTGTCGATTTTTTGCCTACGGCCTCTCAGGAGTAAAAGGACCTAAGTGGCACCGGCCACCAAAGTGGCGTCCGGTATACGGACGCCCAAAGCAGGTGGACGCCAGTTTAAATGCACTTTTTCCTTCAGGGGACGCCTATTTGTTTGCGGGTTAAATATATATATATATATATATATATATATAATATACATACGTATATACGAATACATACCAACAAAATATATTAAAATACACATACATACAATTTACCATATACATAAATATATAAATCTATCCTAACATTTACCAAAGAGGCGAATGGACAAGATATTCCTCAGCTATGCTCTATTTTAGAAAGGAAATGGTCTTTAATCATTTTTTAAAAGACGACAGTGTTCGTGCCCGTCTTATCTCGACTGGAAGTGAGTTCCACAGTCGGACAGCTTGGACTGCAAATGAAAAAAATAACAATTATAACTAGTTTACGCGAAGGTAGGTATTATTAATACGAAAATGACGAAGGTAACGACCCCCTCCTTACCATTATGGGTGTTTTGGTTAAGAAAAATCACATATTAGCTATGCCGATGAAGAATTTGTGCCCAGCTTGGCGACAGTTCTCCGTCTTATTACAATTTTGGGTACTAATAACCCTGACTAACCGTAGTTAGCATCTCTGCTTACTCCTTCAACGATACAGGCGCACGCTTGTAAAATATAGCACACACATTATAACAGCAGTAAAATATAGCACACACATTATACAGCTTTATAACAAACTTTGCGCGACTTCTCACGCCGATACAAATACAACCCTCTCTAACAAGCCTAGATGCAAAAGTGAGAAACCTACTTACCATTGTCAGCCCATCGGAGTATTCGCAACTCGATTCGGGCCTTCATTAGCGTTAGCACCACGGAGTACAATTTAATCTAGCAAAAATGAACTCGTTTCAACCTCCCCGACAGTCCCTTGATGCCGAATTAACTTGGTGTTGCTTCCATTTGTGAGTGGCGCTCAATGTCTAGTGGCATGCATAAGTAGATTTTAGCTAGCTAGTAGCTAGACTTTTACTTATACTATTTACTTTACCGTGCTTACAAATATACAGGGTATATCAAGACTGCTACCGAAAACGAAGCCGGGTGGTAGTTTAAGCGACTTCAGACACAATGCAACAGAAAAAGTTACAATAAAAAGCGACAATTTTTTTTTGTTATTTTTTTCCTATGACCATATTTGGGTGGTAAATACATTTCTTCCTAAAATAATAGTGTATACCCTTTTATTTATAAATAACCTAAGATATAAAAGTGTTTAAATTATTATTTTAGCAAAAACTATGAATTTACCACCCAAAAATGACGATATTTAAAAAATCTTAAAAAATAATTGTCGCGTTTCTTTGCGAAAATTTTAGTTGCATTGTGTTTGTAGTCACTAAAACTACCACCCGGCTTCGTTTTCGGTAGCAGTCTTGAGATACCCGGTATAGTGATTTGAAGATATTGTGTTGTATTATGATTTGAAGGACATTTTAGCCAAAGTGACTACTGGATATATTGAGGCTTAATATATTATGTCTAAGGATAGTGAATGCAATGGAATGCCAAGCATTGCTACTGTCCAGCGTATCGCTTACCATCAGGCGAATGGTATGACCGTCTCACCATTCATAGAAATAAAAAAAACTAGAAGCGAAGTTATGGGTTTAAGGTATTAAAGTATACTAATATAAGCCCACATTGTACCCCCGACGAGGTACATAGAGGTGTTATTAGTGTTACACACATTTTATAGATATAACTTATAAATAATACTTTGTCGTCTTTTAAAAAGCTGATGAAACAGTATTACTTTTCGCAATGAACAGATATATTTAGGTTTTTTAATCGATATAAAATTCCATCCCAGTATGTGACAAACTTAATTTAGCGCCAGGGACAAACAGATTTTAGCAACTCTTGACGAAATAACTCCAATCGAAAAACTCACGTTTCTAATTCCCCAATTGTTGATTAGTCCCGTGATAAATATTGGTAAAGAAATTGACTATAAGAAAGTAAACCTGGTGGTAAATGCACCGCAGCGTAGGTAGATAGTGTTCACTTGAAATTGCGTAGGTTTATGTCAGTAATTTATCAAACATACATAAACTCACGCCTCTTTCCCAGAAGAGTAGGCAGAGATGCCAATACACCCACATTTTGCCTTGTATGTTCCGTCCCATGATGTGATAGATGGCGAGCCTATCGCCATATCGGGCGCAAATTCCTGACCTTGGGCTGGTAATGAATAGAAAAATCCAATATCCTTTTGCCCAACCCGGGATTCGAACCTGAGACGTCAACTTTGTAACCGTACCCTAGTACAACTAAGCCTCCGAGGCAGTAATTTATCATCGGTCGACATAATAACGTCAACCTGCTGGAAACTTCATACAGGGTAGATCAAGACTGCTACCGAAAACGAAGCCGGGTGGTAGTTTAAGCGACTTCAGACACAATGCAACAGAAAAAGTTGCAAAAAAAAGCGACAATTTTTTTTTTGTTATTTTTTTCCTATGGCCATATTTGGGTGGTAAATACATTTTTTCCTAAAATAATAGTATATACCCTTTTATTTATAAATACTCTAAGGTATAAAAGAGTTTGAATTATTATTTTAGCAAAAACTATGGATTTACCACCCAAAAATGACGATATTTAAAAAATCATAAAAAAAAATGTCGCGTTTCTAGGCGAAATTTTTAATTGCATTGTGTTTGTAGCCACTAAAAGTACCACCCGGCTTCATTTTCGGTAGCAGTCTTGAGATACCCGGTATAAATTATACAGAATCTGAAACGCAAGTTGCGCGCACCACTACGCCAGAATCCCTCGTGACTATTTCTGCTTCTAAATTCAATACTTGAAAACTACCCTACCCTGAAATGATCCGAGAATAGTTTTATCTTACAAATTATATTTATTTAGTCCATGACCCGTGTCGCTGGGGGAATAATCCAAATGCGTGCTGACCCAAGAAATCAATTTAATGTGCCGTGACAATCGAGAGGGCGCCTTGTATTTTTAGCTTAGGGTAGGTGATACTGCCATGCTTTGACGCAATATGACCTATTGGTCACACAATATTTTGTGTGCGAAAAATTGGTGTTTAATTATAGTGTCTTAGTATCCATATGATACTAGGTGGAGAATCGGCCATATGAGTTGTACACATCGATATCGGTAGAATATAAGTCAATGGTGGTACATAATTTCGTCAATCGGTAAGATATAAATGGATCTAACACTGCTTTTGTCAGACAGAAATGTGTAATTCGCTTTTATAGTATGAATATATCCGGTAGTAATAGTTTTTGAGTGCCTTGTTATTCATCCTAGCCAATTCGTTCTGACTGGTGGTATAACATTGTAATTTGTGAATAGTCATTTTATCTTTCGTGCCATATCATGACCACCCATTGTCTTTGTAAATAATTAATCTAAAGGCTATCCAGAAGATATCGCTGATAAAATTAAGGCCGCAGATAATTTTGCTTATTTTTTTGTTATGCATCTGTATTTGTATCGTATTAAATACTTACTTAATAAATATTCATTGTTAGATGGCTTGTTTGCTAGCTATTCGTTCTCCTGGATGTTTCCTTGTCAGTGTAAGGGCTTAACGTTTAATGTCCTCAATAATAAACAAGAAGACAATAATTGGTCCCCATAATTTCTACGATATTAAGTTCAATCCACACAATATTCTAACTGATAACTTGAGCTTTATAAGAAGTTTTCTGTTCATTATGTAATAGAATGTCTTCCACTAAACATTGAGTTTAAAATGAAACATCAGTAAAAGTATCCGTGGCGTCTGTTTAGCTAACTAATGTTAGTTGAAAATGATAGATGGATCTATCGCGTGTTTTAAACAAACTAGCTTCGAATGTTCGGTGTTGGATGGAGAAAGATACACATTACACAGCAAACTAAAGGTAAATAACATTATGGAAACTATTAGTCACGTAGAAATTGTGATTTCGATTACTACGTGTTTATTTCATTTCGTAAAACAACACCAATTCAAGATTGAAATGAAATATGAGTAGTCTATAATTAGTGCTTGGATTGTGGATGATGATACAAACATTTGTGAAGCGAAGTTGGCTACGCAGACAATAGTTGCACATTCAATTTATGATATGACAACCTCCATGGCGCAGTTGGTTAGACGCGGGTCGTCATACGAGAGGTCGCGCGTTCGATCATCGAGACAATATTTGTGTAAACCACAAGCATTTGTTTCGAGTCTGGGTGTTTGTGAGATCGAAAACTCTCGTAGCTTCTGATATCCACGAAACAAAACTCGATCTTAGTGTGGGGGCAGGACTGTGTATGTGACTGTTGGGTGTATTTATTAATTACATGCTGACGAAGACCGACGATAGTCTTATCATCTTCAGCAGCCGGAAATTTTCTGCTGAACGGAGTTTCGAGTATTTCTCCTGCGCTCATATGAAGCGCTTTGCAACCAACTACTTCTTGGTACTTTAATTAGGTCTAGATGTAGTAGTTCGAAGCTCAACGCTACGGGTGCAATACAAAATTAAATTATTGTATCATCATCATCACCATCTTATGAGGTCGAATTTATCCACTGCTAGACATAGGTCTCTTCTCTATCGCACTAAATGATTATATACTAATAAAAATTAAACTGTTTCAAAGCTTACACCCCAAGCAGGGAAACTTCCTCGTACATTTGTTTAGCACACTCAACTCAAATAGGAGTTCACAGAGCAATATAATTAAACAACAAGTTAAACAATACCTGCCAACTGCGACCGGCCTAGTCACCGCACTGTGCAAACTTTCAAAATGTTACCGTATTATACTGTCGTATTATTTGACGACAAATTGGCCTAGCGAGAAGCGACCCTGGCGTTTGATTTGATTCAGCAAGGATAATATACAATTTTGTGACACTTAGACAATTTTTATGAGAATTTGAAATATGTATAGTAAATACACACGTGATGTTACATAATTATTCACGTTAGAGTGTCCGAGGCTTTGCGAACGCGAAGAATGACAATAATTACATGAAAAAATAAACTTTGTATTGAATAATGTAAGTCGTCTCTTGAACTTTTCTTTTCAATAAATATTTCCTGAAGATTTTTTTCACTCAACTAATACTCTGTGCGCCATTAATTAAAATACCTTAAAGAAACGCATGACAGTCCACTTTAAATGAGATTGATGCAGGATAACTCCATAACCGAGTGCCAAAATATTGCTTTCAATTTCTATTTTTTAAATAACTTCAGACCAGTGGCTCCCAAAGTTGATGGGCTGCAAGTGCGACCCATAAAAAATAATAATAATACCGTCAACTGCCCTGATTTTGCCCGGATTTTGATATTTATGCACTTTAACATAAAATAAAATAAAAAATACGTTCGGTTTTCATGGTACTTACACATATTAACGTAGAAAAACCGCAAGAATGTTGTAATTTTAAATTAATTTACTCATTTTTTGTTTGTAAATATAGTTTTAGAAATATTTTGAAAATCAGGCAAAGTTAGGATCTCATGTCTGTATCATTGCCTAATGTATTTACTCCGAAATAATTAATTAAACTCTTATGCTGGGACAATCTAAAATATAGTTGAATATCATGACAATACGACCCAATTTAAATGACATATTCTGAGAGTATTTTAGGAGGTAAAATTGGCTAGGCAATGTCTGGATATCATTTTGCACATTCTCAATACATTGATAAAAATTTATTAGGGTTGTCTCCTTCGTGACTTAAAAAAATGAAGCAATATATGTAGCATCTTTTTATTAAAAAGTATTTATAATAAAATAGTAACTAATTTTATTGTTGACGAGAAGACACATTTGGTAGGCAGGTAGGTAGTTATCAAATAAAATAATCTCAAACAACTAGCAATTTTCTATTCATCTGTTGGTGACAATTTAGTGGGACCTCCAATATTTTTTAAATTTTTTTGTTTGACTTTATTTAAAATTATATAAAATTGTGCGGCGAGGTATACCGAATTGTTTTTCGGCATCGTATGACGAAATATTTTTGTTTTGTACGAGACCTACGGCGATGTTTAGTAAGCTCTCATCATAGTCTTTATATCTTCTTCGTGATCTGTCCATTTTGAAAGTCCTTCAAACAAAAAGCAAAATCTAAGTAAATAGATAGCATTTTTCATCATCATAAAATAAGACATTAATTAAGTTGATAATATATAGAATAGTACATCTCCAATCAGCTTTTAATTGTTTTTATGAAAAAATATTTGAGATAGTGCCTAACATACACGAAAATAGACCTCCTGTTTTCGATGTCGGTAAATAACAAAAGGGTCAACCCTAACCCAGGCAAAGTCACAATCATTTGTTCAAAAAAATTGCTTGACTTTGCCTATTCCAATAATTCCTACTACGTACTGAGTTTTATCCACTAGTAACAATTACAAACGATTAAGCTTTCAAAGATTTATAGAATATATTAAAACAAGAAAGAAATTTGCGTATTGTGAAGACTTACCTGAAAAGATTTTTCTCAACTAAAATTAACCGAAATTGAGTGCTCTGTTTTGAGCCACAACTGTCAAAAACTATGCACGCTACCAACCTAATGTCCCCAAATTATTGTTGCTAGATAATATTTCTAAAAAGTGACATACGTTTCGATTGCCAAACTAATAAATTATGTTAGATATTCCCATTTCTTCGTTTTAAATGGCTGTCTTAAATGGCCACAAGAACCGTAATTTTAACGAGAAGGATGTATTTATCTGTATTTATTTTGTCATAACAGCCATAGCATCAACTTAAATATCAGTTACTTTTAGTACTTGTGAGTTTGATACGTCCAATTTGTTTTTTTTTTAATTCCACTCATATACCAATATCCGGGACGGAAAACTCTTATCTGGGGGCGCGGCCGAGCCCCCTCCAAGTCGAGCTATAGGCCGTAACATCCTTTTCTCGAAGCAATTCAGACCATTTTCAACCCCCTATAACTTCGTTGTGGCTAAAGCATGAAGCCTGAATTTTCAGTTACTAAGCAGGCATTATGTAAACACGGTATATTTAAAATTTCATTCAATTTGAACCAGTATTTTAAGAATTGTAGCATGTCAAACTTTCTTAATTTTGTCACTCACTGACTGACTGACCGATCATCAAAAGTCTAAGGCACTTCTAGCAGACATAGAACCTTCAAATTTATAATATAATTAGTGTTTAGTGTCTAAAGTAAGGGAAAATTCAAACATTTCATAATTTGTGTCTAGTTTTCTAGATAGACCAACTGCGTGAATAACTTTGTAATCCCATATAAATGTATAGGATTACAAAGTTATATTTGCAGTTAAAGAATCATTGTACCCGTATATAATGGAATAATAGTTGCAGATAGATATCTATATACATAAGGCATAACAGGAGGGGATATAGAGAGGGAAATGGTGTATTCAGCCCATGAAACTGTACAACATTTCTCTAGAAAAACATGAGGAAAAAACTTGCAAATAAATAGATTAAATAACTCGAAAATATCAATTACAATGAAAGAAAGAACATTAATAATCAAATTCGCTATATTTGTGATAAATTGATACCTACAAAAATAAGAAAAATCCATAAGACAGAGGCTTTAAGAAAAATCGTTAATGATATTCTAGAAGTAAGAAGTACCGAAAAGGAAAAAAGTAGGACTCTACAAAAAGACGTGAGATCCCATCAAAAACATCCTGTAAAAAAAATCCAAGTCTCGCAGCTCAGGTTTTCAACCGCAAAAAGTTGTGAGATGCATGTTATACCAAGTCGATTATTTATTTAGTCCTTAAGGGACCTTCTATATAAAGTTATTACGTTAGTTATTACCATATCAATATTAAAAATTCTTTACGTTTTAAATAAATAGATCGACTTGGCCAGCAGCATTATGTATAAATTATACGATACATTATGTTTTCATGCGATGGCGGTTGAAAACCTGAGCTGTGAGACTTGGATTTTTTTACAGGATCTGTATCTATTCAGGGCCCACTTAAAATATGCTCGTGACCTGCTAGTACCCATAGTTTGGGAACCACTGCCTTCGACTTTAGACAAACCTATTTAGCACTTGCCTATTTATTAACACTCCAACATTTGCAGAAATAAGATGGCGATTCCATTCACATTTTCCCGCCCACGGCGTGTCCGCCATGACAGTTCTCGCGCCGCCTGTCAGTTCTCGCCGTATTGTCGCGTCCCAAGTGCGCTCTCACTGATATCATTTTTATAACAATAAGACCCGGATCTTACTGCCTGAAGAGTTATTTGAATACGTGCTGACGTTTTTATCTATTGTAGGCACATATTTGTGCTTTGTTTGTATACAGCTAAAGTTTTTATATGTCAGAATTTAGGCTATGGAAGTAAAGTCATACGGTCTGTAGTTTGGTGTCTGAATTAGTATTGATAATGCAATAAAAAAAAATCCTTCCCATGATACCCCGACTAGAGTTAATACAATGCACCGACGACAATTTTTAATTTTTTTTAATTCGAAATACTCACGCAAAGAGAATTACCTAAGTTGGTCATGGAACCCAAGACCTTATAGTTTGCAGTAAAAAAGAGCTATTAGACTTCTGAGTAATGATGCCCGTTAACTTTTTCATATTACATACTTATAATATATTTATGTTTTGATGTCTTAGAGAATGTATTAAGTTTGGGATTTAATGTTTGAGCCTCGATTTAAACATTTACGAGTGTGGTCTGAATTGAGGACGCCCGGCCCTCGACGGAACCTTAATGCGCGTTGAATCGCCAATGAATTTATTGGTAAAGAGTCATATTGGTACTTGCAAACAAATTCTTGCGATTTTTATTGCCTACAACTGCAAGCGGCCAAGAAAATCACAGATCTAGCTTGAAGAAGGATTTCAACAGGTTGTCAATTTTATGGAATGTTGAGAGAGCTTGAGTCTATCGCCAATCCATAGGTAATCAATCTGAATGATATTAAAGTTATCATCAGATGAACCAGTCTCTGCCATCCAGGACAAGAAAAAACACTTAGGTGTAAGCTCTTATCGGCACTTCTGGACTTTTACAATGACATGGCATTGACTCCCTTGTAATAAATTCTTGTAAGTGAACATAGTATCTTTTCTGCTCAGTGTGTTTTTAAGGTAGAATATGGAGAAAAAAATATTAACATACACAATAATATGAAAATGGTAAGTGTATCTCGATATTAGGATCTAAATTTCATACAAAACTACTACTTCTATAGAAGAACTTTTGTAGAAGTTCCGTTTAACAACAGACTATCTCTACAATGTATAATTTTGAACTAAATTCCAACTTAACGATATTTCCCAACTCTGGTCGCAAACAAACATCCAAAACTATTATAACAAAACAAAAACAAACTTAATTTTCAAGAACAATATTTACACAAAGTTCGCTCGCATTAAAATCAAGGCCACGGAAAAACCGCGGCACATTCGCTCCGATTTGTCCGGATTTTACATCCAGGAGAAATTATTGTTAATACCGCTCCCGGCCTCTGTCCGGTTGAAATGAAAGGGTGTTCAGTATTGCATCCTACAGATGGAATCTCTCCTGTATTATTTATTGCCTTGGATGTATTACTATTATATTGGTTTCTCAGATTTAGCCGAATGTCACACATTGAAATAAAACTACTTTTTACGGATTTTATCGCGGATTAATTTTCCATTCATCCACGAAAGCTGCAAAGTAATCCAAACGTCGGGAAGTTAAAAAAATGTGTTTTTTTTTTATTGCAATGAATGACGAGACGAACAAGCCGTTGGCCTGATGGTAAGCAATACGACCACTCATAAACAGTAGCAACATTCCACTGCGCTCGCCATCCTGAGACATAAGACGTTAAGTCTCAATATGTCCAGTAGTTGCTCTGGCTACAATGTCCTTCAATCCGAAACACAACACAACAACAGTGCATTTACGCAGTGTTATTTCACGGAAAATAAACAAAATACGCAATTAAATCCATAAAAAAGTAGTTTTATTACAATGTTCTATTATTGTAATATAACTAAATATAATTATAATTCTCCCTCTTCCAAAAGCAATACCAAAACTAGTAGTAATATAACAACTCGATATTAAAGTATAGGCAAATATTGATATCGAGTTAAAACTTCGCCATACAGTGCGTAATATGATGACGTCACGAGCGGTCGTCTACGTCACTCACACCTCCACCCAATAAACTTTGTGTGATATTTTCAGTTGAGTTCGTGGGTCGACATTTGCAATGTTTACGGTTTGGCGTTTTTGTGGTTAAATTCGGATACCCAGCTATTTGTTATGACTTTGTTCTATTTTTTTAAATGAATTTTGATTAATTTCGAAAACTCTTTACTTTTTTTATTTCTTTTTCATTTGGCATTCCAATTTTTTATTGCAATCAATGGCGAGATGGGCATGCCGTTCGCTTGATGGTAAGCGATACGACCCGACCGCTCATGAACAGTAGCAAAACCAAACAACACCTTGAATTACAAAGCAATGCTTGGCATTCCACTGCGCTCGCCATCCTGAGACATAAGATGTAAAGTCTCAATATATCCAGTAGTTAATTCAGGAGTTTGCGGAATCACGGCGTAATATACCAACAATTCCACTGTTTTATTTATCATTATGTCATAATAATTTACTAAGTTCTTTCCCAAGTTGAAAGTAGGTTATCTCATTATTCGGTACTGTTTAGTTAAACGGAATTATATCGGCGGTGCATCCACAAACTTCGCTAAGAGGGTTCCAATTTCAGCAAATCTTTCCAATTTTCGAATACATCAATGGCATTGGAAAGTTTCTCATGTTTCTATTAAATAAGTTTCTTATTTTTTAAGTTTCATCTTTAGTTTATTCACGTTAATGATTGCTTATATTAATATAACTCTCGATATATTTCTGTGAATATAACTTTTGAATGCGTCCCGCTCATGAGTTTTGGCCTCTTGTTCCCTTCATATCTCGGAATATAAGTTAGTTCGGCTAACTGGTTACCATTAGAGACACCTTTGTGCATTCCTTCCGAGAAACTAGACATTGCGGTGGTACCTACCCAGGCGGCCTCACATATGAGGGATTTACCACCAGTAGACCATATCTCTTATTTTTGCTGTAATATTGAGTGTAATCAATGCATCATGCACAAACTCGTCTTTTGCAATATTCCCGACGCATGTTTATTTACATTATGCTGTACAAAGTCGCGAATGTATAAAATTGGCGAAAAGTAAATAAAGTTTTAGCTAAATAAACGTTTAGTAAACAGGAATGTTTGGAGCAAGTTCCCTAGAGAGCTGGCTTCCGCCGCGCCACGGTCATGCCATACCTGTTTATGAATATTTTTATCCAGATGTTCTAGGATTTCCTTCGTCTACTAGACCGGCTTGGCAGATTTGCCTATATTTAAGCCAGGGTGGAAAATGAAAACAAATGATGTAGTGAGTCTCGCTGTGACTCTGTATGAGAATGTTTATTTGACTGTACAAATGATGTTTATTAAGGTGATTGATATGTGCCTAATTGCTAGAACAAACATTATCTGTTAACGCGCGTTATCTAAATTGTGAAGTTATGTGCTGGCACAGCAGACTTAAGTAGTTCAAACCCGAGCCTAGTTTCTTAAGTTTTAAGAGACTCGCCGAGTTCATAACCCGGAGTTTCTTTTTCAATTCTTTGGGTGTTACTATTGATTCTGGCGTATAGAAGTTGAAGTGGTGGATTTGCGGGCGGGAAGGCTCTTAAAAAGTCAAACCCCGTTCAATCGTAAAGTCGTGACTCGTGACTGGCAGTGATACACGGTGTGTTGATAACGATGAAAGGATGAATAAAAGGTGATGCTACAAAATATAAAGTAAGGATATTGTAGCTAGGGGTCTCCAGGAAATTAGAGTCTCCTAATGTTTGAGTATACGGTCTGTTTATAACGATGAAAGGATGAAAAAAGGTGATACTACAAAATTTAAGGTTCCTAAGGATATTGTAGCCAGGACTCACTAGGAATTTAGAGTATCTTAATGTTTCAGCATACTGTTTTGATAACGATGAAAGGATGAAAAAAAGTGATACTAAAAATTTTAAGGTAAGGATATTGTAGCCAGGGGTCACTAGGCATTTAAGAGTCTCCTATTGTTTGAGCGCAGTGCAATACCATGCTGCATGTAGTATTGAATAATAAATTCAAATAGGTAATGTTTATATGCTTGCTATTCTACCCAATAAAATAAGTTATATCTCTGTAGCGATCTTTGGCGTTAGTTTCCAACTCATATTTATGTAATTTCTGATTTACTTCTTTGTGGGTCCAAAGGCAAGCTAGTATCTCTAAGGATTTATTATTGGAAGTACTGTAGTTAATCCTAGCTTATATGAGCTGCAGTTAAAGTAAGGTTAAGGTTAATAATAAAGCTTTATACCCGCAAATTGTAAAATTAAATAAGGTTCAGGTGATAACAACCTACCTTAGTTATGTGCTGTACACTGAAGATTTATTAACCCTTTTTAATCGACTGGGAATGTATCCCTACCAATGACATTTACATGTGCAGTACATACAAATAATACAAACTATTATTATTACAAGAATTAGAAACCAATTCCGTACCTGCGTTACAATTGTTACAAAGTACAGAATGCTATTGAATAACAAATAATGGCATCTGAAACGTGGAAGGCAGCGCTGACGTTTTTATGAAGACGTAAAGACGAGCGTCGGGTCTGAGGTGAGCTCTTTGATGCAAGCTTTATGGACTTACGTACGCGTTATTTATTGTTTTATATATAACATATATTTTATTTTATAGGGGATAGACTTGGTTATCGGCACTGGTAAAGAGATTGCAGATTTGAGTCCAATAAACAACTGGTTTCTTTAAAATACGTGTGGATTAACAATTAATCATTACTAACAGAACGAAATAAATCTTACAGCGTATTTGATCAAATGTCTTTTTCTCTCTGTTTTTAGTTCCAGGAAGTCCAAGCCTCAAGGCCTCTCCCAAAGATTTTCATAGTTATCTGTTGGTATCGGCCTACATCCAATTACCTACATTCAAATCCTATACTTAAAACCTTTTGACAGCCTCCGTGGCGCAGTTAGTTAGATGCCGGCTGTGAAAAGAGAGGCCGCGGGTTTGATCCTCCCACCGAAACAAATATTGGTGTGAACCACAGGTATTTGCTTCGGGTCTAGGTGTTGTGAGACCGATGTCTCTCGGAGTTCCTGATACCCGCGACACAAGACTCGATCTTAGTGTAGGGTTAGGACTATGTAATATGTATATGTCTATTGGGTGTAGTAATTACTGACTAAAGCTAAAAGAAACACCTAATTGCTAGCCTTACATGCAATTTCTTGCACCTTTAGCTAGGTCAATGGTTTACCTTGTTAATGCTAAGATGCAATTATTATTAATTAACGTGTACTTCATTACTTTGCCATTGTAATAACCTTAATTATTACACGGCATCACGAAACAATTTATTTTCTAACAAATATGCCATTGTTGGATCTACCCAAAGTCACAGCCAGTGTTAGTGTGAATTTACCTATTTAAAAATTATTTTATCGACTGTTTTAATATATTTCCTCTAAAATATAATACACAGTAAAATACTATATATAAATATCTAACATTAACATATAGGTGTATCATTCATTAGCAAATATTATTATTTCAGTAGACTATTGACGCAATTTGGGTATTTCGTACTGTTTTTGAAACATATAAGATGGTAATAAAAGACTTGAATACCTAATATCTCAGGATGACGAGCGCAGTGTATTGCTATGCTACGGACATAAACTCGCGCCTTTTGCCTAAAACGGGGTAGGCAGAGGTACCAGGACAGCCACTTTTCGCCTTGTGCGTTCTGGCCCACGATGTGAGAGGGGGCGAGTCTATTATCGCCATATCGGGCATAAAATCCTGATTCCAGGTTCATAATGAAATAACCAGTATTTGCCCGATTCCGGATTCGGATCCGAGACCTTAGCGTTGTATTCATATAGTAGTACAACTGTGCTGCCGAGGTAGTCAAATGTGCTATGTAAGGCCACAATCGCTCACTGCTGAGCAAACCACCAGTGGTAACAACCACTTGCCTAGAACCAAGTGCCTTCACTAAGAACCTATACGTACATATAAAGTATAAACGTACTTACCTTTACGCATTTACTGGTAGGTCTCTCATATGTGAGAGGCCGCCTGGGTGGGTACTACCGCAATGTCTAATTCTCCCGCTAAACAGCAGTGTGGATGTACTAATGTGTTTCGGTTTGAAAGTTATGGTAGCGAGAGTAACTACTGGACATATTGAGACTTAACATCTTATGTCTCAGGATGGCGAGCGCAGTGGAACGCCAAGCATTGTTTTGTAATTCAAGGTGTTTGGTTCTGCTACTGAACATGAGTGGTTGTATCGCTTACCATTAGGCGAACGGTATGCTCGTCCCACCAATCAGTTCAATAAAAAAAATATAACAGGAAAACAACTAAAAGTGATCTGTAATGAGCAATTAGGCAAAACAACTAGCGCGGAGTGAATGTGGAATTTATTAGAAGTTTAAACATCTGCAGTAGCGGTATGTCCAAGTGTTTAGGTTAACCGGAGTTTTGTAAACATTTGTGCTGTGTATCCCCCCTCCCCTCGTCCCGCCCGCGAGGTTGCCGAATGATTCATGCCGGATTATAATTACCTTGTTACTGTTAATTATTTAAATATGGATATTGGTATAATGTCTGTGTGATTTTTTTATTTTATTTTGATATTTCTTATTTTCAGTATACTCAATAGTTAAAGATGATTAGAAAAAAGACTGGGTACCTTTCTTCTTAACTTATTTCATTCCAAAGCTGGGCAAAGGTCTATCTCTCCTCATATTGTCCTCTAAAGAGTTTTCAGGCAGCATATGGGCATGAGAAGCTTGGGTGCATTTATAATGGTTAAAAATATATACAAAGAACATTGCGATTAGAGTTGTGCATGAGGTAAGGCATGTATCTAATAGCGGACCAATAAGGACTCGTAAAGACGTCAAAAAGTATAAATACAAATACTCGTATTCACCAAATAAATCGAAAGTAAACTTGGCTTAGCTGGGGTTGATTTATTCCCCATGAGAATTTAGATCTCGTGGTCGTATAAACCAAATCCTTTTTGCAACTAAATAGTAAAACGATTCTATTTGGACAACATTTATATGTGGACCAACGGCTAATGCCGGCTTCGTTTAGTTTACCGCACAATAATTTATAGCCTATATGTTATTTTAATCTATATTCTGTAATATTGTAAGGTTTTATCAAAAGCTATTGAGTACTTTAGAAGTAGTAAAGCAGTTAACATATTATATCCATAGTGTATAAAAAATCCTCAAAAGAAATAATTTAAAATAGCCAGAGAAAACACCAAGCTAATACTATTAAAATTTAAAATATAAATTGACAAATCTTATAAACAACTCCATACACGAGCACAGACATTAAGTCTTCCGTAATAGAAGGTTTCTGGAATAACATTTATATATTAATGCCGTCTGGGAGATCACATCCCCACCGACCCATATTGGATCGGGACATGATAAATGGAAATGTAGACTCGCAACTTCGTTCTAGATATGAGGTTCCCAAAATAAAGCCCCTTTTAAAAAAGATGTTTCAACCAAATCCTTTTCAAAAATTTAGCTAGAACCTAAGTCCTAGCAAGTAATAGTATTTTTGTTGCTATTAGTTTAGACATAAAATTAAACGGGCGACGTGTCATAAAATAATTAGTATCAATTCGTTAAAAAAAAGGTTCTGTGTGCACACATAAATAAGAGATGAAAAAAAATTGAAGGGTATTTTTTCCAATCAATTTTAAAAAGTGATGAGCATACCAGTAAGTTTAGAACCTTCTTACTTTTATATAGATGGTTTATCCGTATCATTTTGCACATATTGTACTGAGGTGTGACTCAGTCATGTTGTTTATTTCAGAGTTTAGCAGTTAAATCGTTCTTTATTTTTTCTGGCTGTCCTCAGACAAGTTACTTATCGTGAGCTTATTTATTTAAATTTAGCACGTGGCTACATCAGCACATTTAAGATTGGACCTATTGTACCGCGCTAGTCTAATGCTGTTCTAACACTTCACATACGTTCGAAATTCTAGTAACAACTCAGAGGCATGTAGATTTCCTCAAAATATTTTTCTTCGTCATTAAAACCATAGGTACTACTATAGGTTACTATTTTGATCATAGTTCAAAAATGAAGCTCCATTTTGAAGAGATCTCAACATCGCCTGATGCGGTTGGTGGCGTCCGCCATAAATTGCTGTCAATTGCAGTGATCGATCGGCCACTTGCTGAACAAAATTGCACTGAAGCCGACACTGATGTATATATATAGTTTGTTGCTACTTTAAAATTGATTTATTTTGAAATCTCGTAGGAGTATTTTCACTTGTAATATGAGTGAAATGTGGAGGAGGAGGAGCTCTTGTGTTTATCCCTAGCCACCTATCTCTTATAGTTCGAAAATAAGTGAGTATTTATTTTAAAGGTCTTAGGAGCATAGTAATATAAATGCTACTTTGTTTGTTGCATAAGTATTAGTTCGCACTAGGTCAATGTAATCAACTAAAACACATTTAATCTCAATCGTCGAGACCGCACCAATGTGTTAGGTATAATATACGTAAATTACACTAAGGATCTAGAAACCCAACCCACTCCAAGTACATACATTCACTTAGATCTTACTCACAAGACAGATTACATTTGCCTCGCCTAAACTGACGTAACACAAGTCCCGTCATAGCACAAAATGACCCAATTGCGACCAATTCAATCAGTGGCGCGGCGTCGCGTGCAGCCCGGCCGTTTAGCCGGATGGCCGATATTAATCAAGTGACGGCGACATAGAGCGACCTTGCTGCGGTACGTTATTGCCGTTTATTTTACATTGTGTCCAAATTAATTTCATATGTAGTTTATTGATACGGCTGAGACGGAGTGCGGTGAATTGATTTTTTTAAGTTAGGTTTCGTTGTTCGTTTTTTGTTGTTGTGTAATAAAACGAATTGAAATGATTCGTTTTCGGTTTTTTATACAATATCTAAAGCAACCTGTAGCTCTTATAGTTAAAATATTGCTTTTTAAAATCCATAATACAGTCTATGCTTTATGACAAAAAATGGAATTGAGAACATCTCACTATCCAAGGAAACGGTTGGTCACCCTACTGGGTAGTCCTTCGTAGAACTTTTCTTTACACTTTATATTTAAGTTCATGTAGATAACTGTTAGGTTAATGAACTGAATAATACGATCTCAAATCGCATCGAATAAAATCCAAAGCTAATACTTAAGCAATGAAACCTTATTTATACGATTGGTTTTCATAATGGATCCTAGTTTTTGAAAATCCTAGCACCATAGTTTTGACCAACTTTAAGAGATAATATCAGGTGCAGTTATACTACGGTACGATGACAAAGCTGAGGTCTCAGGTTCAAATCCCGGGTCGGGGAGAGTCACATTAAAATTTTTATATCGAGCTCACGGTTAGGATTGGCCCCCGATATGGCAATAGGCTCACCCAGACCCACTATCACATCGTGGGACGGAACACAGAAGCCGAAACGTGTGTGTACTGGTAGCAGTTCTGCTTACCACCTGAGAAAAAGGCGTGAAGTGTCCAGTCACAGCATATATTTACAATGTACAAACTACAAAGCAATTCGTGTCGGTCACGGTTTAGCTGTGACTGACACCTCAATGTGCTCATTTGCATATACAATTCCCATGTTTTTGTCACGTGTGTTTACCTACAACAAACGTGGGTTTGTAGTATTAACGTGGGTAGGATAAGTAATTCTTTAAGAGCGTTTATACCCTGCACGCGCTTTTTGGCTTAAAAACAGGACTTTTCAAATGAGTTAATAGCCACCAATAAACAATTTCAAGGAAAAATAATTATTACTAATTTTAGAAAAGGTTGTCATCTAGGGATTTTGGTGGAAAACATTATATATTGGTGGATAATTTGTGAGTACTATACGGATTACTGAACACGAGTTTCGTTATTTTAAATGGCAATTTAGAAGCTTAAGATATCCGAAACCACTAAATATAAGATGAAAATAAAAATATTATCAGACTAATAAGACCCTTATGGAGGGATTTTGCTGAGAAAAATAATCTTTTTGTGTTTAGTTCCTGAAAAATAAAAATTTAAACAATGCGAAATTATTCAGAAACTCTCGTCAAGAACATATTTTTTTTCACCAACTTATCGTACATAATTTTTTATAGCAATTGCATATTACAATAGAAGAACATCTTATCAATAAATTACCATTTTTATATTTCAACAAAATTAGTTTTCATGTTTTCTACAAATATTTAAAAAACCACTATAAAACACGCTGTCCGACGTGGATCAAATCAGACCGCCGCAAGGCCTTCTAGAGGGAGGACGTATCGCTCGTCGCTCCGGCCTGGCTGCAGTCGATTATGCCGCGCGTAGTAAAAATAGCCACGCGCGGAATGCGATTACCACATCTTAGTACTTTGGTAGTAAAATATTTAATTATTTTTATTACCTACAATGATTTTGTAGTGAGTATAAATTATGTTTCAGGTAATATAATGGGATGTTATTCCGAGGCTAAATTATGTTATGTATTGTAATATAAAATTAAATATATTTCGTAATTGTAAGGGGTTGTAAGGCCCCTAACACTATTTATGTGTTCGAACACGAAATGATTAATAAAACGTCCGTAGTGTATACTGATTGAACACTGATTTGAATGCAACTTAACAATGTAATAATAACGAAAATATGATTAGTATCCAAAATTTGTATTATTCTTTGCTTGCACAGTAATATTTGTCTACTTATAATGCAAATAAAATATTTTTATGATATTATATTACAGTTACATTTCAATTGAATATTTGAAGCGCACGGACCAAAGTTGTTTGAGCCGATTGTATAGCGAGCCGACGCGGCAGCTCTACGCACACAGCTTTAGACGCTTATGTGTGCGTGAAATTAACGAAGAAATACCTATAGTTGACTTTGCGCGCAAGGTGTATACGCTCTTAATGAGATATGTTTAATCTTTGATAGCGATTCTATATAAAACTTGAAAAAATCACACAGTGACTTTTCCAAATTGTGTTCCTAGGCCAGATAGGGTACTTTCTTTTCTAACAATTTGATACTATTAAACGACAAAGTAAATACGTCACAAGTAACAGTATATGTTATTTGACAATGATCAAGGTATTGTATTTGTATGTATTTATTTTACAGTAACATTAAAAAAACATTTTTATCACAATTAAACTAGTTTGTAACATGAGGCAAATATTAGTATTTTAAATTAAAGAGTGGGAGCGCAATGGAGACATATTACCGTCTCTTTCACACCCGCACACTGCGATTTCTAGTGACGTCACTAGTTTTGTTTTGCATCTCTTTTCTTTTACTCCCACTACAAGATTTGATTGTGAATGGATTCAAAAATTATTTATTTGCTAGATTGTGGATATGGATACATATTAATAAAAAGAAAAATAATGTCAAATATCCTATTGAACTATTTTACACATGTGAGAGATGGTAATACGACAACTATGTCGGTAAGCTTAGACCTGATATACACAATCTGAATCTGAAATACGCCATTCGTTTCACTAATGACTGAAATTGGACACTTTTTGTGTTCATTAGTCACTGTTGATGGAAGAAAATCCGGAGACAAATCGTACTTCTGTGTTTGTTTACAAAATGCGACAAAACGGGATATAATATGTTTTGTTTTTTGTTTTGTGTTTAATCGGACCTGTGAGTGTGTTTCGCAATACCACAGCAATACTATCTAACGAAAAAAGTTTCATTACTATGTCCCTAAAAGCGAGTTTTCATATTCCAATAATTTATTTAAGCGGTTAGTCTGACAGCAGATATATTGGATCTTGCGCAACGCATCTTGTGTAATACCTAGATTAGATTCAATCAGAACCACTAGATTCAATATCTTGATTGAATTGGGAAATTCTGTCTGGATGTAATTAAATTAATCTATTTGTATAATATTCATAGTATTGTAATGTAAACATACTGTCATTTATTATATTTGTAACATACGTAAATTCACGCCTTATTTCCAGAAGGAGTAGGCATAGGTGCTGCCAGGATACCCAGGTTTTTCCTCGTGCGTTCCGTCCCAAGGTATGATAGGGAACGAAGCTATCCCCATATCGGGCACAAATTCCTGACTTCGTATTGATAATGAATAGTAAATCCATTATTACTTTAGTGGAACCCGGATTCGGACTGAAGACCTCGACATTATAACCGTATATTTTTTTACAGTTCTAATTACATGTATGATCAATTACCTGTCACCTGCACATTCACTTTGTTCTAGAGCTAACCAGGTCAGAATAAAACATCTGTTTTTATTTAAACATTTCGCTCAGTGATTACTCCACCCGGGAACATAATCTAGGATCTCACAGTTCACAGCTTATTTTCCTTGTAGATCTAATAGGCGATTATTAGCAAATTTTTATGCACATAGCTAGCTAGAGATACATACATCCAATGTTACAAGACGCGTGACAAATTGAAATACTGCAGTACAAAATGAGCGACCTTGACTGATGCATTGTAATGATAGATATGTATTTAAAAAATTGTGTATGTGTGTGTGTATTAGCCCATAAACGTCCCACTGCAAAGCGCGGGCCTCCCCCACAATCGAGAGTACGATTGAGAGTGGTTGCGCCATAGTCCACCACGCTCTGGAGTCGTGCGGTCCATGGCCCTCTACGGAAGTCCCGTTTGGGCCGAGTCCCTGAGCGCTCGTTGCGTGCGCCTGCTGCACCGTCCACAGCGCATGGTGGCGCAGCGAATCGTCAGGGGTTACCGCACGGTCTCGCACGAGGCGGCCTGCGTTCTAGCGGAAACTCTGCCCTGGGAGCTGGATGCTAAGACCCTCTCGTCTGTCTTCTTTGGACGAGAGGAGGCGTCCCAGCGCGGGCAGAGACTGGTGTCCCGGGAGGTCGAGGCAATGTTAGCCTCCCTCCGCAGGACCGCCGCGCCGTGGAGGAGTGGCGTTCCAGGTTAGAGAACCCAAGTGCTGGCACGAGGACCGTCGCGGCAGTGCGACCTGTCCTCCTAACAGTGGCTGGAGAGGCGCCACGGTGCTCCGACATTCCGGTTGACGCAGGTGCTCACCGGGCACGGCTGCTTCGGTGCGTACCTGTGTCGCGTAGCCGGAGCTGAGGAGTCCGCCGTGTGCCACCACTGTGGCAACTGCCGCGAGGACACGGCCCAGCACACACTGGAGGAGTGCCCAGCCTGGGATGAGGAGCGCAGCGCTCTCACTGCGGTTTTGGGTGGAGACCTCTAGCTGCCGGCCGTGATCGCCGCCATGGTCGGCAGCCAGAGGTCGTGGCGAGCCATGCTCTCCTTCTGCGAGCGCGTCATGTTGCAGAAGGAGAGCGCCGAGCGGGATCGTGAGCAGAACGATCCCGCTCGTCGTCACCGCAGACGAAGAACGAGGCGCCGGGACGCCAACTAACCCGTCGCCGCAGAGGCCACACGGGGCCGCCTTCCCTACCCTGGCAGCCCCCGAGACGTAGCGCTACAAGCGTCAAAAAGCCGCGTCGCTGTAAGCGGCAGTGCACGTGGAGGCGGTCCTGGCGCGTCTGTTGAGCGGTATCCCGGGGCCGTCTCCAAAGTGCACCGATGGTGGCCAACGCGGGGTTTTTAGTCGGTATTTCGGTGCGCAGACTACGATAGGGACCCGACCCAGCATCACGTCTCGCTGGGCCGGAAGACGCACCGGTGAGTCCGACACAGCCTCGCCCCTTCGGGGGCGGGATGGTCCGTAAAGGGATTTTCCCCGCGAGAAAAAAAAAACAAAAAAAAATAGTCCATCACGCTGGCCCAGTGTGGATTGGCCGACATTACTTACCATAGAAATGCTTACAAATCGCTATGGTATGCAGGTTTCCTCACGATGTTTTTCTTCTCCTTTATAATGCGTGGTGATTGACTATCAATACACTTGTTGTGCGTGGTGGGCCTGGTGGCCTATTGGTAAATGGACCAGACGCGGTTGTCAACATGTTTTCGGTGGTGTGCAACTTTTCAGGATTAATGTGTGTGTGTTGTTTAAAAAATATAACTGTTGAAATTCTGGTATTACGCCGGCCTGCTGAAGATGCCTTGGATTTCTGGTTGTTTATGGTTGGTCTGCGACTATTTATCATCGGCCATCAGTTCTTTACACTAAGTGCTATATTGCTGCCATTTCGACTAGCTAACCCCTTGCCCATGTCTGACTATTGCTCCCCGCGGATCCCCTTATTGCAGATTTTATATTTTCATTTACTTTAACTTATAATTGGGAATATAGGGATTGATGGCTCTTCTATATGCCAAACTCGAAAATTCATTCATTAAATATTGGTATTCTAATTCCATAGGTATTCCAATTATAACGCAACATGCGCCCTACAATCTACGAATAAACAATTTATCGAAGTCTCAACAAAAGCTCAACTTTAACTTATGATGAATAGAAGTTGGCATTATTCTTATTGTTCCATAGTTAATAAGAAAAAAATAAACCAGGACAAAAGAAATCCTAAAGTAGAAACACTCGAACAATGCTTGCCTCGGGTAATATCAGGATAGGGATTGTAGAGCCTCATTTAAATCCACTCAAATACTAAATCCTTTATGCGTACGGTTTTAATTATAAATGTCGGATAAGTGGATTCGAGTGATGTAATAAAACATCGAGGTAAAGTACAGGACGTTTCCAGCTATTGACATAAATCCTACATATGTCCTATATATGGACAGGGTGGAAAGAGCGTAGTGTTTCGACGGAAGTGGTGCGTGCGGTCTAGTACATCTCTAGTGTAGCGTTACTGAAAGTAGTCGTCGCTCGCAAAGATAATGAAAATACTTACTTGTATTATGACAAAAAAAATACCAAAAATGAAGATAATATTTCATATCACCGGTTAGACGAATTCAATAAGTTAATTTACACTGACTGACTTCACATATCACAAAAAATCAAAACACCAGTATGCTGCCATTGTTCGTATGGAGTACAAACCGTAGAATTATCTAAAGAGACGAGAAGTAACCCCCCGGGAGTTACTATGATTCGAAACGAAGTGCGAATGTTCAATATCAGAAGTAAGGTAAATTTTGCACTTTTAAAAATAATACTATCTTTATGATACTCATCATTTTCCCGAACTTGGTCTATAGTTACGATGATACATCGAACATTTTGTGAAGTATCTAGGCACATTTGTACAATTTTACCCACTACGTACGAACATTCGAACTTCGAAACATAGAGTAATCCCCCTGTTTCGCCATACTTGCAGTTTTATAATCCACACTCAATGTGTCCTCACCTAACAGGATTACATATTACAATATAATTGAATAAGCGTAAACGAACACCGGCAAAATTATGTCGGCCTTCAGTGCGTGACCTGGTCTCTAATCAAATTAGACCCGAGGAGAGACGGCTTCCCCTAATGCCATTGTGGAAAATGAGATTTTATAAGCATGTGACGTCATAATTGATTCCGATCTGTTAAGGTTAGTACTCAATACGAGGTGAGAGAGAGTAGACGCGTAGATTTTAGGTGAGTTTTTTTTATACATCTATACATATAAATAAAATTGAAGTGTCTGTTTTAAAAGTGAAAATAAAAAAAATGTCCAACTACATATATACATATAGTTATATACACGATACCTGTGCCGAAAATGATATTTTAAAAATTTTTGTGTGTCTGTCTGTTTGTTCCGGCTAATCTCTGAAATGGCTAGACCGATTTTGACGGGACTTTTTTGTCAGGTAGCTGATATAACAAGGAGTAACTTAGGCTACATTTATTTTAGAAAAATAAAGTAATGTTGTAATGCCCGCGCGCAGCTCACGCGCATGCCACCACCGGGCCGTCACGTCGGGCCGTCACGTCCTCCCACCACTTCTCCCACCAATCAATATCACATGTACAAAATATTGTTTATAAAGAAATTTGTCAATAAAGTTAATACAAAAAACTGAAAATAAAAATAACTACCTTGAATTAATTAGGACAAAATAAAAAAAAACAAATTTTAAATTAAATGTAAAATATTCAATAAATAATAAAAACTATAACAGTTAATATAAGTCGAATAACTAGCTATCAAAGTAACTCAATACAAATAGTTAATGAAATACAAACCACAGAAACCCGTCTCAAAAATATCAAGTGTCGCTACTTCGCCAGACACCTTTACATTATTTTTACTTACGGTCTTATTCAAAGACAGTTTTAAAACCTATATTTTAGCTATTGTATGTTTTGTCTTCTTCGTTCAAACTGAATTCAAAAGTTATTCGAAAGGGACAAAACATCAGATAACATTTTTAAATTTTTATTTCATAGTATAGCGATACATGCCGTTTGTCTGATAGTAAGCAACATGACAGCTCATAGACAGTACAAAACCAAACAACACCATGAATTACAAAGCAATAGGCATTCTACTGAGCTCGCCATCCTGAGACATATGATGTTAAGTGTCAATATGTCCAGTAGTTACTCTGGCTACAATGTCATTCTAACCGGAACACAACAGTGCATTTATACTGATGTCTGGCGGGAGAACCTGAAATAGGTCTGAAACTGTCTATAAATAAGTCACTAGGATCTATTCCAGAATAATAAAAAAAAGACTAGCAACATTGCAATGTTGTCGTTGTTTTTTTAATGTGAACCGTAAGGTTATGTAACTCAAACATGTTAATAATATTTAGTTATAACTTGGCAAAAATGAGTACGAGGCGATGACAATTGACAAAGAAACATAAGTCTGTAAACACTATTAAAAATGTCAGTGTGTTCATTGAATTATTTTATATGTAGGTATTTCTATACATTTTCATAAGGTTTTGTTTTGTGATTAAAAAAAAACAATGAGACTATTAACAGCATAAATTAAAAATATCAATTATCTTAACATTTTCCGTCATAGTACATTCGGTTGCCATATTAATATTATTAAATTTGATATTAGCGCCCTCATTAAAAACAGACTCTTTTGCCAAGCTAATAGCTACATGTATGTATACGTATAATGTATATGAATTTACCGGTAATTCGTAAATGTCTTAGGGACTGAACAAGATCCCCAAAAAAGTGATATTAATATTTATTACACTGTTACTTTCAAAATTATGTACATAAATAAATCTGTATCAGCCCATATACGTCCCACTGCAGGGCACGGGCCTCCTCTACAATCGAGAGTACGATTGAGAGTGGTTAGGCCATATAGTCCACCACGCTGGCCTAGTGCGGGTTGGCCTAGTGCGGGTTGGCACAATATCGATATTTCTGGAAATTATATTATAAACATGCGTCAAACACTAGAAGAACGCGTGTTTTCGCCGAAAAAAGATGGCTTATTACGGTTATTGCTATGCGAAAAAGAGACAGCTGATTCTCCATCCGAACTCGACTGTTTGACATTGATACATTAACCAGTATAAATTGAGCTCGCTCGGGACCAAATTAATTTAAAGAATATTAGTTATCGATGAAAACTTATTGCGTTTCTTAGATACTTTATTTTTTTGAGTTTTTTGCACACAATTTTATTGAACATATCATTATTAACTGTAATATTATGTTCCCAAAATGTAATTTTCGCTAACGTGCGACGACATGTGCGGGTCCACTACTTGGACGATACTGATGACGCGACATTTGGCATCGGGTTATATCTATCTGATAGCTTATATGGGTTGGGCGCAACCGCTGCCTTGCATGAAGTATCTATTGGGAGTGATCTGTGTATTTACCAAAACAAGACACCAAAATACAGCAACGTGTGTGATTTATCACTTGACCTTGAAGAGTGTAATGACATGTTAAAATAACGTTGAATGATATCACGTGGTCGGAGGCGTGCGCGCCGCGCGTGACTCTCAAAGACGACACGTGCGTAGGTATCGGATAAGAAATGCGTGCGTCGTTTATTCTATGTCATTTCACTTTTATTTATTTATTTATGAGGTTTTGTATGTTTTGGTCTTCATTTACATAGTTAAATAATGTATTGTTTTATTAGATTTTTAAATGGAGGATGTTATATTGTTCAAACGTTATGGTATTCTATTCTTAGACGACCTGGTAAAGGTCGCGGGACGTCGCTGGATGCAGGCTGCCTCCAACAGGTCTCTGTGGAAATCATTGGGGGAGGCCTATGTTCAGCAGTGGACTTCCTTTGGCTGATGGATGGATGGATGGATGATTCTTAGGGTTGTTAGATAAAAATATTTTTGTAGTGTTTAATGCATTGTAAACGTAGATATTAACGAACGGACGATCAACAAACTTTTAATGATACCTCATTTGTTATTTTAGGATTGATTTTAGAAATTAACAAAGAATACGTACATGCTGAAAACATAACTCCCCTTTTGGCTTCACTGTAGTCAGAGAATAGTATAGAAAAGCTACTACGCTGCTTTAATACAACTGCACATCCAACGGCAATCCATCTCATTCGAAACAATTATCCCGGCCTGTAAAGCTATAACTTGTCCACTAGCATCGCGTAGCTTAAGAACTTGACAGTTCCAACTTCCAAGTGAGGGGCTTAGCGCTAATGCGTCCTGGGGCCCTACTATATAAATCCGAAACGAAGTTCGAAACTTCGTGACGTTCTTCGTTTCGAAACCTACTCTGTAACACGAAATTCGAATCTTCGGATCGAAGAATGAATTATTCCAATATATCGGCAATACGAACATTTACAGAGTGGGTACATACGTATCATCACAAACTTCGTTCGTCCGAAGTTTCGGATGAATATAGTGAATAAAAATGTAAATGTTCGGATTGCCGATATATTCGAATCATTGATTCTTCGATGCGAAGTTTCGAATTTCGTGTTACAGAGTAGGTTTCGAAACGAAAAACGTCACGAAGATTCGAACTTCGGATTTATATAGTAGGGCCCCTGACCACAGCTCTAATGGATTCTGGGTGGCGCTCAGACGGATCTATAAACATATGTTCAACAGTCACATACATAGTCCTAACTCCACATTAAGATCGAGTCTTGTGTCTAGGGAATGCAAATCTCGCGACATTGGGGCTAAAGCGAGATCCCGCGAGTTTATGAATACAATCTCGCGATTGGTAGTTTAGTGTGTTGTTTTTGCATATAATCACAGTATTATAATAAATTAAGAAATATAAGATAAACATTTATTTTCACGAATTTTTTAAATAGACTTTGCATCAAACATTATTTGACGTATCTGTCTATAATTTTTCAATAAACTTCTAAGCATTGATGCAAGAAAGCACAAATGAAAGAAATAAACAGTCTTATCTTCTAATATCAAACAAAAATCTTTTAATAAGACAACAGTCAGGAGTCCGCCCCGTGACCACGATAGCTGTAAAGTAATCGAAACATCGGGAACTCAAAAAATGTAAAAATTAAACCAAATCCGCGATAAAATCCGTAATAATAGTTTTATTTCAATAAGACAACAGTTTTTTTATAACAAACAATAACCCAAAAAATACTCTAATGCAATGACACTCTATCACGTTAGCTAGCAACAACTATTAGTAAACAAATCAAATGTTTTTTTATGCTCGAGTGCAATCTCGTTAAACTCGCGAGATCTCGCCTTTTTTTCGTCCGAGATCAATCTCGCTAAAAAAGACCGAGATCTCGCGAGAACGAGATCTTGCGAGAACGAGATTGCATTCCCTACTTGTGTCGTGGGTATCAGGAACTACGAGAGACTGCGGGCTCACAAACACCCAGACCAGAGACAAATATTTGTTTGATCTGTTTCGTAGTTTACAGCATCTCTACACGACATAACCGCTAAAGATCTCCTTGTTCTGAGTTCTGACTTGAGCGCAATACATACCAAACCCGCTGGCTGGCAATCGACAGGGTAGTCCTCTGCTCAATTGCCTGGCAACACACAACGTCATAAAAATTGTCATGCCAACAAAGTTTATCAAACGTAGCCAACAAAGTATATAATGAGTGAAGCCGCCGACTATTCCGCCAACAAAAAGTTGTCACCATTTATGATGGTACGACGCGGCGCGGCGTGGCGGGTTTACGGATTCAGTGTGTATTGCGCTAATGTTAAAACACAATGCATTTTTTATATATCCATGCGATAATCGTAAGTTCGAGTCTAGAAACTCTCTTCGTGCTACTACTAACATATTAAAACCCAGAATTCCTAGAACAAAAGCTCCATATTTGTGCAGAGTTTTAAACGCAGCCTCATGTTATCTCTTTGTTACACAACTGTGTTCCAGGAAGTTTTCAATTTCACAGCTGTCCCTGACCGACCCAGTTCCCTGTTTTACATTCTACTGGGTAAATAAATGTTGGAAATTCAATATGAAATTCATTGAAACTTAGCTTTGTGTATCATATTTTTGATTCATTCACAAAGTGTTAACCTCGTGTAGCAAAGCACTTTTTTGAAATAAACTATTATTTACGAATTTTAACGCAGATTTGATTTATTTATTATATTTTTTAACTTTTCGATTTCATTATAGCTTTCGTGGTCACGGGGCTGTTATAATTTAACTACCCTTATATTACAATTTTTGTTACAAAATGTGTAAATTAAACCAATCCTGCGACAAAACCTGTAAAGGAGATGTTTTATTTTGGGCCGTTTTGTGTACGTCTAATACAAATTCTAGAAAAAAATGTGGAATTCAAATAAAATACATTTAGATTTCTTGGACAACAGGGGGCTTTATACAAAAATGTGATTGTTTTAGTACAGAAGCAAAATTTTCATCGAAATCTGTCCTCCATGATGCCTAATTGTCATTTCGTTCAAAAATGCGCGAACCCATTTTTTTTAACTTGAATATGTCTTATTTTTAAAAATCCCCTGCAAATTATAATTATTGTCTATATTTCTTTTTCTATATTCTTCGCTTTTTAAAAGACGATATATGTTGTTAAAGAAGTCACTTTTATTATTTTATTTATATTAAATGATTTTAATTTAAGAACGAAAATGTTTAACTTGACAGCAATTGCAAAACTCTGTGTTATCTGTCTACGTCTGTGGCCGTAATTCGTATTATTTTTTATTATTCGCATACATTTCGCAAATGTGTATTTGCTTCTCTGTTGACCTGGCTTTGTTTTATGGATTCTGATTCTCGCAGATGATATATCTTGACGTTTAAACGCAATTACTAGTTCGTATTTTGGTGAGTAAACATGTATATTATTTAGAATGCCACATGTAAGTAATACTTTTATGTTTTTCTATGTTCATATTTCTCTTCTAACCCACAATTCTGCTTTTCAGCACATCAAAAGTGGCGCTTTGCTTGAATTGCACTTCTGCAATTGTTGTGAAATGGTTGAATTGCACTTCTGCAATCAAAAATTGAAATGGTTTCTATCATTCAACAAAATCTTAGTAACTACATGGGATGCCAATTCACTCTCGTGTAGAGTATTTCAAAACGTTTTATTGCTGAAATGGCAGAACAAGAAGTAAGTATTCTATTTTCTTCATTAACTTGGGAAATGCATGTTTTATGGCAATTAATCAAGGTCAATACAAAGTATGGAGTATTACAAAAGTATTCATGTTAGAGCTGAATTGCATTGTGTCCACAGGACAAGTCTACTAGTACATAAATATGTAAGAAGTGATATTTTATATATTGTTTAAATTGTTAAATGAATTACATTTTCTTTTATTTCGCTCTGGACACTCAGATGATCTTGTGTTATGTATAATATATTATATTATTATTATTTCCATAATAACAACACTATGTCTGATGGTAAGCACAAATGCTGTCCAGGCGGAATATCTAATGGCATCAGACGACTGTCCCAAGACATTTCATACAATTATCTGGCCGGCCTGCTAAGATGCCTCTTTAAACAATAGCGGAAAGACCTGGGATCATAGGAAGGAGGGAACACATGTGACTGCAAAGAGCTATTTATTCATCATAATTCTTCGATATCTTCAATATTAAATCTTTTTATTTTGTTTTAGTTATCAGAACAAGCAATTATCTGTACAAACTGCTGGCTGTAAATAAATCAAGCTGTAGACAACGAGCAAGACTTTATTCCAACTCCGCCGTAAGAAGATTTTATCAATCTCGATTCTTTTGGACATATATAACACCCACAAGTGCTTCATGTTGAAAGGAACATAGCTGGACACCGGACAGTGGGTTGCTGTACTCATACCATGATCATACTGTGGTATTTAGCCTTTAGGTTGGGCTAGGCAATAGTACAATATGGGAGCACCGGCATTGTTCCTAGATGTTTTGACTGGAGATTATTTTTAGGCGAATATAAATAAAAAATATAAAGCAAGATCTGGTTTTACTTTATTGTCCTCAAGTTTTGTTTGATTTTAGTTTTCTTTCATCAATTAATCCTACTTTTTCGTTATGTGTGCTCAGAAATAACCAGTTAGAATTAATGTCAAATACATTATTTGAAAAATAATATCTTAGACCTTAGGATAATATTATTTTTAAGTATGCAGAAGTCTAATATACCAAATATAATGTTTAAAATGTTAGCTTGTACAGAAATAATTGCTAGTAAGTTCTTTTACTAGACATTAAGGTATAGAAATAAACATGGCTGCTATCAGATTCGATTCCATTTTTATAGCGTATTCATTTGTATGGACTATAATCACTAAGAGCTTATTAAGTGCATATTATGCCTAATAATAAAATGATTATTTATTCATATGCTAGCAGTCGCGACAAGTGATCAGTCGGTGCCGTGCTGTATCTCATGCCTAGCAGATTTTTATTGTGGATTATTTAAATAGGTTGTTTAGCAGGTATTATGCACCGCACTTACGGCCAGATATAGGTACACTTTCTTAATATTAAATAACTATAAACATGACGAGATTCTGACAGACTTGTTGCAATTTATTGTATAGACATTATCACAGACATTATGTTATATTATATTAGATGATCAATAAAGTATGATACTAATTCCGTTGACGTAAAAACATTAACGAGCTATATAGAGTACAGTAATTTATAGCACAGACGACTAAAAAGAATATTTGATTTATAGGAAAACGAATTACGACTTCATATTTCATAAATGTCAAGTTTTGACATCGGTTGTCAAATATGCCGTTTCAGGACGCCATATTGTCCCCTTGTAGTGTTGCTGTTCTTGGCTTGGTATTTATTTTTGCATAAAGCTAATATGCAACGTATAATAGTATTTCATACAGAAATCGAATGCCAATTTCACTAAGTATATTTGGTGTAATGTACTACATACGGCCCAAGGTCCATACATTTCTGGCCCATCTCCTTTTATAATAAACAGTTTTATTTCAATGTGTAACATTTGCGTAAATCTGAGAAACGATAAAACGTCTTCCAAAAACTAAAACTAAATAAATTTAATTCATATAATAATATAATCAATTATTTTGTAAATATAGAATAAGTACCATGTATTGGCTTGTCATAAGAGCTATTTAATTGCCTACATGATCAATAAACCAATTTCATTTCATTTCAATGGGGATATGCTCAATTGTTTTTTTTTAATGTTCATGAATGCGTTGACGTATTTCCACATATTGTATTGTTTTTGTTAGGTGTTATATATTTACATTGTTTTAAAAGTATTTAGTTGTTTAAGTACCTATGCATTGTTTAAACATTTAGTTACATTTTGCACAATATTTTCATAATAAAGGAAAATGTGTACAATTCTAGTGCTTCCTAATAACACAGTTTTATAAATATTTGCATATTTTACGCGTTAGAATTGTTCAGAAATAATCAAAAGTGTAGGGTACAATCTATTTTTACCGACTTCACAAAGAGATGAAGCTAATTCTTCACCTGTGAATTATATGGCCTAAACTCTCTCAATCAGATTCTCAACTGTAAATGTGCCCTGCACTGGAAACTATATGAATTCTTATTTCTTACTTATTCGCTATGGTATTCAAGTTTTCTCACGATGTTTTCCTTCAGCGTTATAGTGCATGGTGATTGACTATCAATACACACATGACTCCGAAAAGTCGCTGGTGTGCCCTGGGATTTGAACCTGCGAGCACCGAGAGCTTGTTGGCAGCTGGGTCTGCTCTACTAATACAGACGATACAGGCAATTATAGGGGCGAATTAGCATGTGAATGTTGCTGTCGTCCGCAAGGCATATGGTACGGAGGACTCATGACCACTTACCATATATCAAGACACCACAACCCAAGGAAACTTAATCTCAGACATATCAATAACGTATAGAGATAAACGCCCTGCAGGGGTCACTGACCGGCTATCGTATGACCCGAAATTCCCGCAGATCTTGCTAATGTCGGCACAGGACCTCAGAGATAAGTCATAGAGATTAAGTGAAACCATTTCTTTTCTCATGTCGGTAAGAGGGTGCGGTCGTTGACCCCGTTTTCAGGGTTTGGGGTTCATTATTACGATGTAAAAGACGGGGCAGTATTTGTTTTGGAGTGTAATGTGGTTGTTTTTTTGGTTCTATTTATTATTAGATTATTAGACTTTATACAATAAAATTGTACAGGAGGACTTAATGCCGTCAACATTTTCTCCAACCTTTGGAAAATGCAGAAATTAAATAAAAAGGATGTTTCTATTATAGGAAAAACCATACAAAATAGAAACTTTTGTAGTTTCTTGAGATACCTCTGTGGCGATGTGACCTATATTTTTATTTCTTTTCGTCACTTTTCGTGACTTTCGTGACGTGGTTTATGGCCTCAAAGTATTTTATGTCTTCTATCTTTCATATATTCGTGAAGATTAGGAATTCGGAGAGGAACGCACGGAATCGTGTTAAATTCTTACATAAGTCATCCAATCTATGTATTTTATTAAAACTATTTAAAAAAAATATGTTACCAGCGTTACTATAAAAATGATTCGTGAATTAGCAATAAATAAATTCTAGATAATGTCTACCTAATATAATTAATATGTCCGCTCAAAGGCCGCCTAGGTAGCGTAGTTGCACTACGATTCGGTTATAAAACGGAAGTTTTGGTTTAAATCCCGGACCAGGCAAATTGATTGTTTTTTTATCAGCCTGAATCCAGGAATTTGTGCCTGATAATATGGTGGTAGGCTCGTCCCCTACCACATCATGAGACATAACATACAAGTGAAATGTAACAACATTTTTCCTTGAATGTTCTAAGACACCTGTCCTGGTTCTGCCTCTGCCTACCTGGGAAAAAAAAGTGAGTTTATGTATGAATGGAGAACTTCATTATTTAGTAACTTAAAATCCTAAATTATATTTCTAAAGTCTAAACTAGTATGGTAGATGGTGCACGTACCAAAGTAACAGCCTGTAGGGTCAGCGGGTGACCCCACCGAGGTCTTCAGATAAAGCTGTACGGGCCTTGTGGGATAATTGGACAATATTTACTTATAACAACGGATCGGAACGTGATATTAGATAGTTTACTGTAACCTTAAATGCGTTTATCTGTGAAATGAGAAATATTAATGTGGAGTCAGGACTATGTATGACAGACCCTGCTAAAAATCCCCAACAAAAATATTACACTATGTAGATCAGTGGTGACCTTTTAGTCATGACGGTCCATTTGAACGAAAATCTGTCTAGCAATTGACCAATCAGTTGACTGGTTTGGTTGTATGTTAATACAGTACCGACATTTAAATAGATATAGGATTTTGCTCTTTGCGGACCACCTGGAATTATTTTAGGGACCACCGGTTAAGAACCACTGATGTAGATGTTGTACGTCCTAATTTTCTACTCAATTGTATTGAACTGGGGTCATCGGGTGACCATACGCCGAGGTCTGCTGATAAGGATACTCCGGGCCTTGTCTGATAATTTGACAAGTTTACTTATCTCGATGTATTTCTATGTTTACTAACAACAACGGTGAACGGATTGGAATATGAGATCTGACATTTTGTTAAAGCTTTAAAGTTTACCCACGATACAGAACCTTAATGTGGTGTCACAATGTGTGATGTAGTGCAAAGAAATCCCCATCCAAAACAAAACTCAATGGTGCGCGTTCTAATATCTTATACAAATAATTGAAGAGCTGGGGTCATCAGGCGACCCGTCGCCGGGGTCTGCAGATAAGGCTGTTAGTACCCGGGCCTTGTCGGCTAATTGAACAACATTTAGTTATAACCACGGATTGGAACGTGAGATACGCATATAATGCGAGTTGGCCACGCTGGCGTAACTAGTTACAGACCGACTGGGATATAAGAAGAGGCGGGCTAATCACCGCGCAAAAAAATTGTATTACAGAAATTTAAAAGAAAGCAATACATTTATGGAAGGCGCAAACATACATATGTAGGTAGGAAATTAAAAACAACATGACAATAATAGTATTAAGCAACAATATCATATAACTAAACTGTTGCGCCCAAAATGGCTCCCCTATTCAGCTTTATGCTGCAGTATGGGAAAAGCCACACTGCAGCGCTGATTTTCAACGGGGAGCCCTGATGAAACACGAATATCCAGTCAGTTGACTGACAAAACATTTCTCGGTTGACATTCCAGATCTTTGTAAAAGGCTTCATTCACGCCTATGTATCTCCGAGATGATAGGCAGAGCTGTTCCTAGTTCTATCAACAGTTCACAGAAAACATTTCTGTCCCAAAATATTTAGTAGTGAATTTAAATAAGTTAACGTAATGAAAAGTAACTTCGTGGGTATCAGAAACGGGCAATCCAATTCGAAAAAATCTCATGTCTCTATGTCATTAAACAATAATTATATTTCTAATTAATTAATCAACTTCGCAATTAAATATGTTTGGAGTGTTATCAAGAATAATAAAATATTAATCACATTTAGACGCAATAAAGTCATTGGCCGAAACATTAAACTGCTATTTCTTTGTCGACTGATGTCTTTTTAACATGCAACGGTTTTTGAACATTATTTTTGTGGTATTTTTTTCTAATTTAAGTATATTTTTGACCACGTATCATATACAGGGTATATCAAGACTGCTACCGAAAACGAAGCCGGGTGGTAGTATAAGCGACTTCAGACACAATGCAACAAAAAAAAGTTGCAAAAAAAGCGACAATTTTTTTTTGTTATTTTTTTCCTATGACCATATTTGGGTGGTAAATACATTTTTTCCTAAAATAATAGTGTATACCCTTTTATTTATAAATAATCTAAGGTATAAGAGTGTTTAAATCATTATTTTAGCAAAAACTATGGATTTACCACCCAAAAATGACGATATTTAAAAAATCATAAAAATTAATTGTCGCGTTTCTACGCGAAATTTTTAGTTGCATAGTGTTTGTAGTCACTAAAACTACCACCCGGCTTCGTTTTCGGTAGCGGTCTTGAGATACCCGGTATATCGTGAAACAATATGAAAGGCTTTGAATATTACGAGTATGAAGACTGAAAGTAATATAATGCACGCTCGCCTTTCTAATTATAAAATAAACAAGAGAAAAAATATTGCCACAAAAATAACAAATACGGTAGTATGGGCCCATGTAAGTTCGATCATATGTACACGCTCTATTTGTCCCATTACAAGTTACCACCCACTGCTGGGCATGGGCGTTCAATAATGCTCAGTAAATTGAGGCATTGGTCTGGTTGGGCTGAACTAAGATCGAAAAGGATTTAAGCCACTTGACACTGATTAAATTAAAGAACATAAATTAACTATACAGATTTCCTCACGACATTTTTCATAACAAAATATTTGTATCTGTATCAGCCTAATACATGTACGTCCATCTATAGATAGAAACAAGACATTACGCGTGTCCGTCTACTAGTGTCGCAATGCACATCTATAATGGCGGCTCATTATTTTTATTAGCTCAATAAAAATTGCCATGAAGGCCGCAGTACGCACGTTTCAATTATATGTGCGGTAATCTTTATTATATCTTCAATATCCCACAGTTGAACATTACACAACATCAAACATGTTTTCGTTTTAGTAACCAGAACTAATTTATTGGTATATCCGATAAACATGTAAGAGTTTCGACTCTACAAAATATTAGATAGATATTAGACATTACAATTCTTCGGCCCCAATAGGATTATTTTAAATTTGCACGATAAGAACACTAGAATGTACCTTATGACATTATAGTCAGAGTAACTACTGGACATATCGAGGCTTAACATCTTATGTCTCAGGATGTCGAGCGCAGAGGAATGCCAAGTATTGCTTTACAATTCAAAGTGTTCTGTGGTTTTGCTACTGTTTACATGCGCTCAGCGGTCGTATCGCTTACCATCAGGCGAACAGCTTGCTCGTTTCGCGATTCATAGCAATAAAAAAACCTGATTAATTATGCAGTGCAATCCTAATGAAGTATCCCAACAATGTCACGAGGGATGAAGGTTAACTGCGGCTCCATTTTACTGGTCATTTTACAAATTTGGGAATAACGAGGGTTAAGTGTTAACTACGGCTCCATTTTACTAGTCTACTCGAAACTGGGTATAAAAGAGAGAGACCGATTTTTCACTATTATTTATGATGATCACTATTGCTGGCATAATTCTGGGTGCATTGGAAGTATCCTATAGTTTTCTTGACTGATGGACAATAAATTGAATTTATTAGGCTTTCGTTTCAGCTTTCTTGATATGACGTTAAGAAACAGTGGTAAAAAGTTTACTGCAATCATATGCATCAGGATGCATATACCATATTTTAATTTATTCAAAGAAAGATGCTATCTTCAATGCCACCTGTCTATCAACGCTTTCTATTGTCCGCAGGTTATATGATGGCCAGCTGCTGAACAGCGGGAGTGAGTGTGGCGCGTCGATCCTCGTCTCACCATGACCAAGAAGTTCGAGTTCAACTGGCAGATCCCCGTGCCTGAACCCCTGTTGCAGGTGAGCATCTTAGTATTATTCTCCTGATAAAGCTAGATTAATTAAAGTGAACTTGATGGTGGAAGCAATACATTCCAGATAGGAGATTCACTGGCGATTACCGACAGATTTATCTTGTTGACTAACATAATATACACAAACTGAAACAAAAGTGACACTGGCATGGGACAATATGACGGACTTTTGACGATATTCCCTTTAATAAAAGTTATAGCTATGTTGAAGCAATAGCGTAGGAAACTATGCTGCCATATTTTCTGTTCTTCTATTTTGTTAGCAGCAGTCTGCTTGGCACTTCTGTCTTATTTAATAACTGTTCCTACTCTAAAATGAGTGGGTGTAGCATTTTCCATTTTATTTTATAACACATCCTTAAATCCTGTTCTAAAAAAATACAAGGAATTACCCCGATTTATCCGATTTCCGGCAGAATGGACATCGATTAGTACCGATGCGTTATCGGCACGATCCGGCGCAGGTCACAGACCTTCCGGCAATCGGATGTGATCTCAACTGTGCCGGAATCCAATTGCATGATGAATACATTTGCAATGCCCCGGATTTAAAATTTCAATTTCCAGTTACTGTGTAATATTGCTTTATTTGAATTGAAATTGAGTGATTGAATGCAATCAAACTTTTGGTTCTAGGAGTGTCCAGTCAATTGGCTATCATAGGCTGATACAACAACACATTACCAAAAGGGTATCCTATTGCTGGTCGGTAGGTTTACCTTTCCTTTGAATTTGAAGAATAGTTGTAAGAGTCTTGTCTCGGGATGTTCACCTACTCTAACAACACATGGGTTGTATCTGTTACGGTTCTCCAGTTTGGGCCGATAGATCTACTGTTGGCGCTGTTCGTAGGAAGTTGCTCCAGAGTCAACGCCTGGCCTTGACATTCTTGTGTAAGGGTTACAGAGCCGTTAGTACAGAGGCTTTGCCGGTTCTCGCGGGTGTGCTTCCGGTCGATCTGGAGGTGCAAAGACGCGCCGCATTATATTATTCAAATAGAGACAATAGACACTAACTTTATTGCATCCCGAGATTTTTTGACGATTAGCCGATTATTTAAGCCAGATTCTGCTGCGTACACTGAATTAATTGACGAATGGCAGAACCAGTGGGATATTTCCTCAAAGGGGCGTCACTTATATCAATACTTTCCGTCCATACGCGATCGCTTAGGAAAATCTTGGCTAGAAATTGATCACTGTGTATCACAGTTCCTAACGAGACATGGCAATTTTAAGAGCAATTTATTCACTTTTAAGCTGGTTGAATCGCCTGCGTGTCAATGCTCTACACCTGACTGTGAGTACGAACAAACTGCACATCATATACTTTGGGAGTGTGATCGCTGGTCCGATGAACGCGGAATAATGCTGAACAATATGCAAATAACATCTGGTGTTGCATACTATACGGACCTCGTGGAATCTAGGAGGAACTTCCATGCTTTCCGGCGCTTTATTATTGGACCCAAATTTAGCAGCTCAAACTATAGGACCCATGTAATTGTTTATCCCGTGGTGCTTAATACATCTGGCTTCTCCAGTTGTATATCTTTATATCAGAGGATAAATAATACCTCTCGACTCAATATTTTTTGTCACTCGCTTTGCTGCGGAGGAAAGTGGACAACTATTTGTTTCCAACTCCTCCTTTTGTTTTTTTTTTCTGATTAATTTCGATGCGGGTTAAAGACAAGCTAGTGTCCCTGAGAGACTCGCAGAGCTCCGGAGCTCGGTGTCAATTCTTTGTGTGCCACTGTTGATCCTGGCTGACAGGAGTTGCAGTGGCGGGTGTGAGGGCGAGAAAGTCTCTACTCTAACAACACAACGTAAGCTCACGCATATATCTCCAGAAGAATTGGCGCACTAATCACCAATAATTATAACCGCAGTTCATCACACTTGCCTCGGTCTCAAAGTATGAAAACTGATGCTATCCACAGAATCCCAGACTTAACATGATCTTTCCTATAAAAACTATCACATGGCAAAAAACTCGAACTAGTAATTAAGCCTACTGTCTCTCTCACATCCCAATTCCCATACACGCTGCCTTTAGCTAATGAGGCGTCTAAAGCATACAATCTTTAAAAGCAAGCTAGATGTTTATATAGGTCTGAAACCGATTGCGGGTAAGCTCGGTGAGTGAACACATCGTAAACTCGTAAATCAGAGACGATCGGCGATGTTTACACAGTGCGAGCACACGCCCGCGGTGTTTCACGGTACCACTGACAGCGGGAGCGGGGAAATAAAACGCTTTCTCGAAAATGGCAGCAAATTATGTTTGCTGTATTGGGGGGTTAATGTATACTCCGACACAACGACGAATCAAATCAAATCAAATCAAAATATTCTTTATTCAAATAGTCTTTCACAAGATCTTTTGAATCGTCCTTTTCTGCTACCACCGCTTCGGAACGTGTTGTAGCTGTGAAGAAGAAGCGGCGCAAGAAACTCCCTCATGAATGTCCGAACAACGCACGTAAAACTGAATGAATATGCCTAAATACTTTACAAAATGTTTGAATCGTGTATCGTCGTAATCAGTAATCTTAGACTAAGTTCAAAGTGAATGATGAGTTTCATAGAGAATGGTGTTGATTTATAGAAGGGGACAACTTTTATCTTATATGTTGATGGTCAACGAACATTCGAACTTCGTGTCGGAGTATAGGCTTCAATTGATAGTGTGTGTGTGGACTGTACTTTAAGTTCTTTATCATCATTGCTAACCTCGGAAGGTCAACTGATGGACATCGGCCGCCCCCATGGAATTTCGAAGGTGTCCTCAATATTCGCCACGTTTCTCGGAAGTCATTTAATTTATTAATATTATAATTAATGTAAGTGCGTGGTGGCCTGTTGGTAAACGGACTAGACACGGCTGCCCACATGATCACGGTGGTCGCGGGTTCGAATCCCAGGGCACACCTCTGACTTTTCGGAGTCATGTGTGTATTGATAGTCAATCACCACGCACTAAAACGGTGAAGGAAAACATCGTGAGAAAACCTGCATACCATAGCGATTTATAAGAATTTCTATGGTATGTAAGTCCGCCAACCCGCACTAGGCCAGCGTGGTGGACTATATGGCCTAACCACTCTCAATCGCACTGTCGATTGTGGAGGAGGCCCGTGCCCTGCAGTGGCACGTATATGGGCGGATACAGATTTAATTTATTGTGATTTTCTATGGAAAAAAGATAAATTGGAGTGAAAGCTTCCCCATATAAATTAGATTGCGTGTTTTGAAAATAGTATTTGGAAAATAGTATTATATTTTTCAAGGCGTAAAAGAATAAAAATAGTCTATCTAAAGAGATAAAAAGTTTTATACAAAAGCTGATTGCTTTATTGTAAAGCCGTAGCAATTCAAGATGTAAAATGAGAGACGTTTGATAGATTAGAGTTAGCATTTCCAATTTAGTCTTGAAGTAGCAAAATAATTAGGTCAATGCGGAAAGTCCAAATTGCTGTTTTAACTTTGTTAGAATGTCCATTCTTTGGGCATCAATTGTTCTTGGCTGTAAAACTTTCACAATAGACGTTAAATCTTCCAAAGGTAATTCGGAACTATTCTGAAGTTAATTTGATCAGTGTTTTTTTTTAGATAATGGTTGCTACGTATTTAGGTCACTCTGAATATCAAAAGATAACAAATGTTGGGTAAAATATTCAGACAAACAAAACTATTCTTGTCGTCTGTTTGGAAAAATTAGGAGCAACATTTGCTGCCTATATTCCCGACGTGAAATTATTGGAGGGAGATTAAATCTTGTCTTTGCTATCTTTGGACACTCCATGTATGATTTAATAGGTCTGATATTGGAATAACGAGTAAATGCGAGCTTCCCAGCAACACCCTTTATTGACTTTAACACATAATTATTGACTAAAATTCTAACCTTCTCGCACAATATGAGACCTGATGTATGAATATGATTTGAAAAAAGATAATTCTAAATTTAAAAATTAAATACTCATTTTTAATTAACATAATCGATTCGCTTCAGCTAACAATCGCACCACACGTTCAGACAGTAACCCTCTCACCTCGGTAATCGGAATCAAGCGCACACGCGAACACAGCAGATAACAATATCAACTGCCGAACAAAAATATCCCCTCATTCATAACCTATATTTACATTATAATTGTATTTATACAGTGCGGAACTGTTGGCTAATGGACCGAGAGAAATCGGATCAAGTTATATGAATGGGAGTTGGAAATAAACTGTTGACCATTTCCCTCTTTTCCTAGTTGCCATCTCGTCCTATTTGTTTTTTTCTTTCCGATTAATTTCGACGCGGTTCGAAAACAGGCTAGTATTCCTAAGAAATTCGCCGGGCTCTGGAGCTCGCTGTCAATTCATTGCGTGCCACTTTTAATCCTGATTAACAGGAGTGGTGGGTTTTATATGGAAATTTTCCTACAATTCTCTTGCCTATTTTCCGTCTCGTTCATAATTATCTAGAGAGGTAAAAGGAGTATGTAATATTAAAATTTAATAAAAATAGGTAAAAAAGGCAAGCCTAGTGCCTTTTATACCAAAGAACAGAATAGCGATTGGCAAGATTGATTTCACATACAAATACATACTTGTAATGATAACACAACTTGCAATTGCCCAGTTATAGACAAAGTTACAAAAACAAAATATTTGGGTGTTACAGTGGATCAAAGGTTATCGTGGTATCCTCATCTTGAACAAGTTACCGGTAGACTTAGAAAATTAACCTGGATATTCAAAACCTTAAGGCATGTTGTTCCAAAAGAAATTAGTAAGAATAAGGACTCGCCAAAGTACCTCTTAAATGAGATATATATTGCCTTGGTACAATCAATATTGACATACTGTATTCCAATTTGGGGAGGGGCAGCAAAAACAAAATTTATGGAGCTAGAAAGAGCGCAAAGAGCTATAATAAAAGTAATGTACTTTAAAAAAATTAGGTTCTCTACAGAAAGGCTTTATAGTTCCTGTAACTTATTATCAGTTAGAAAATTGTACATAATATACACCATAAAGAAAATTCACAAAAGATTACCATTTGATTCTGCCGCTATAGACAAAAGAAGAAAAGATTTTGTAGTTAAAAATCCTGTATCAAATACAGTATTTGCTAGTATGCAATACAGTAAGCGCTCTATTTTACTATACAATAGGATTAATAAACATCTAAATATTTATGCAAAAAAATACTATGATTGCAAAAAAGATATCTTGGAGTGGATAACATCCTTGACGTATGAGGAAACTGAAAAACTTACAAGTCTTGTGACTTGATAATTTCACCTTCACATACACACGCAAGCACACTTACACAATCACAAATACACTCACACAAACATACTCAATGTTTATGATGATGATGATTGTTATTAATTTATTATTGTTTTTTTTCCGTCTTTTAATTGTATTAATTTGTTCTTTTTTTTTTATTACTTTTTAATTTTATTTTATAAGTGCTTATTTTATTTTTAAGTTACTTCATTTAGTTTTGTTTCTATTCTGTGCTTGTCGTTCATTTTTTGTTAGCATTTTTGGGCAAATTAATGTATGTCAAATTATTGATGAGCGGGGTCATCTGGCACAAGCATTGTATGCTTAAAAGTTGTCCCCTATCCCTCAAATATTTGTAAACCTTTGCTATTGAATAAAGAGTTATTATTATTATTATTATTATTATTATAAGATTGGCCCTCGTCTATCGACACAATAATGCCGGCTGCCTTAAAACTGGATCTATGTTGGCCAATCCCTTAGTTGTGGGTTTAACACCTTACTCACAGAAGTCGTTGTCTATAATAATATCCAACATCAAACAGCATGTGCGAGTAAATTTCGTCTGCCAAATAAATAATTCTGATTAAATCGATTGGAACGGAAGGCCACGCTTCCACTATAGATTAATAGCTCAATAAACTTCGCAGGCTAGATGTTATAGCGAAGTAACTTGGCCAATATTACCGTAATACCATCCAATGGAGATGAATTGTATTGTTCTTGGGTAGGGCCGCAGTAAACCGCCTAATTGCGACGGTAAGGAGGCACTGTTACACTAACTTTGCCATTTCGAAACTTGGAAATGCTGAATTTTTGCCTCAAAATGTACCTGGTAATTGGCAATTTATTGCCGGTTGGTGCGAGATCGCATTTCTTTGTGCGGTTTTGCTGCTTGTGTAGTCATTTGAGATGATATTTTAAAGGTTGGGTTTCCAATGTAACTAAATATTTGTTTGGTGGAAGTAATCAATGAGTCTACTCGAGTTTAATTGTCAAATAAATACAACACAATGGGTAAACCTGAAAACTTTCTCTCTCTTTTGCTTGGGACATTGAAGGTGTTTAATAGTTAAGCGCCATCAACTGATGATTATGATGACAAATATAGACGATGTTAATACTGCCAACAGGCACCAAATGTTTGTTTGGTGGAAGTAATCAATGAGTTTACTCGAGTTTAATTGTCAAATAAATACAACACAATGGGTAAACCTGAAAACTTTCTCTATCTTTTGCTTGGGACATTGAAGGTGTTTAATAGTTAAGCGCCATCAACTGATGATTATGATGACAAATATAGACGATGTGAATACTGCCAACAGGCACCAAACCAGTATCATTTATTAAGGCGTAGACCTCGTCAATCATAGTGGCTATGTAGTCCATAGATCTATCAGTCCATGCAAACTTCTCCTACTCCTTGCATCGTTCTCTCCAATTCTGACTATCGTCACCTCCTCTCACCAACTTCCGTCGTATAATGTCACGACAACGATCTCGACTGTTGGCAATCTGGATGGCTTCGTATACAGTGGTACCAAATATGGTACGGATCTGATCTGACCACCGTATCACCGTACCTTATCGTTCCAACTTCTACCTAGTGTTATATCGGCCTACACCAGTGTCAGCTTTTCTTCTTCTCCTCTAGTCAGCTTATCTTTGGCTACCTCAACTGTAAGGCCATTGACTACAATGAAACTACGCAATAATTTTAGGTACGCTATGATTGTTGGATACAACAAATGGATATTTCGCATGTGCTAGCCATAAAGTTAGATTTGTAAACAACGTTGTTGCGTGTCCGTTGGCCGGCGGCCACGGGATCCATCGAATAAATTAACAGACAACTCGACAGGTGATTGCCGCATCTGTGCATGCGTCAGTTCTACATTTCGCTTTTGTGATACTTAAATGGGTTCAAAATCTATTGAATAAGAGCCTTATGGTAATGCCTTAAAGCTTAATTTTCGGCGAAATTATTGCATCGCCATCAAGACTGCATTGTGGTTCTATGCCCTTAGAAACATTTCGGTTGTTTTTTTTTTTATTAATTGTGTATTGTGTTTGGCATAGTCTGTATGGGCTATCGGAATCAAGTTTGGTTAGTCATGGTAATTTGGGTCCATTCACTGATAGCACCCATGTTTTTTTATTATAGTGGGCAAACGATCATACGATTCACCTGACAGTAAGAGATCACCGCCGCCCATGAACATCTGCAACACCTTTGGGCATATAGATGCGCTCTTCTTATGAAAGTTGCCAGGTGGCATTCGTTGAATATGCTGCTCTTGGCAATTGGTTCCAGAGATTTGAAATACGGGAAATATAGAAGAAAGTGTCAAGAGAAACTAACGGTGGTGGATTTCAAACTCCCAAGGTGATGAGGATAGTATTTGGACGTTTGCTATATGATGTATAACTTCGTCTACCTAGCGTGAGCTTACACGTGTTTTAAACAAAGGTGCTATTCGTGAATGTTGTTATTCAGTTTCGTTTAAAAGTAATAAATCTCAGGCGGTTGTTGTTGGTAGAATGTTACGTATTGTGAAATAACCGCCGTGGCCCACGCATATGCGTCTTGTTCCGGGATCATCAACATACATGCAGATATTTATACCCATATACCACAAACAATACAATGAACCTCTTAGAAACGCATAGGGATATTGTGTCTGAGTGTAGTGCGACCGAAAAGCCTCCCATAATTTGTTTCTAAAAACTACTATGCTATTATTTAGTATCATATTATTGGTTATATTAATATATTTATAGACTTATGACCTTATTCATAGAAGATTTGAAATGTCACAGAAATGAATAGGAATGGACAAAATAGCGTATCCAAAGGTTTATTCACGCCGGTCGACACAATTATAACTTCTCGAAAATATGTAGATACTATATATTGGCAAAACTTGAATACAATGACGAAATTCAACCTATGGGCTACTTTCTGGTATGGAGAACATTGTAGCCAAAGTAACTACTGGTAATATTGAGACTTAACATCTTATGTCTCAGGATGGCGAGCTCAGTGTAATGCCAAGCATAACTTTGTAATTAATGGTGTTGTGTGGTTTTGCTACTGTCCATGAGCGGTCGTATCGCTTACCATCAAGTGAATGGCATGCTGGCCTCGACATTCATTGAAATAAAAAAAGAAGTATAATTGATAATATTATCTTTTAACTTTCTAATATTAAATGACAATCGCTATATAATTCGCAAAGTTAGTTCTATTTGAATGTTCACTTTTTTATTCCTTCGTAGGAAGTTTTAGAGGTTGTCCTTTGAAAATCGCAAGTGTTAGTTGTATTGTTGACGTGTGCGTTTGTTTCCAGGGAGCCGTCTTCGACAGGTGGACTGAAGAGAAGGACAACACCGAGTTGGAGCAGAACTGCACCTTCAAAGTAGATGAATATGGCTTCTTCATATACTGGAAGAGCGACGGACGGGTAAGTAATACCTTAATGGGATTCTTTGTGCAATTTCTAAGACTCTAGAGAGCTTTTGCCATAGGTTTGGCAAGTGAGTAAACAGTTCATCTAATGAAAATCATCAATGTCTACACTAATATTCAAAGTGATTTATCGGTCAATTAAAATAGGAAGGACATTTGGTTCAAAAAAAATGAGGGGAATGGGTATCGGACCTCCAACAATGTCGCTTACTGAACAGAATATTTTTTTTTTTTTAAATGTTTTATGGCGAATGCCACAATACTTCATTTTAATAACGATCTAGCCTTATGACTAATAAGTTATTTAAATTTAACCTAAACTTCTAAAGAGACTACGACTAAGAATATGTTCAATAACACGTTTCTTATTGTCTCTATTAAGGGGAAGACACAATGTTCGCGTGTTCTTTTTCACTAGCACTCACTGCACTATTTTTCACTAACTGTTCATCACTAACTCGAAAGGTTTTGTCCTTTTCAGTCTTCTCAGTAAGTCCGTGTTGTCGAGGAGCTGGATAGCCTCGACGTTCACGTGATGGTGAAGCCTATGTTCATGAGCTTCGGCATACTTTTTTACAATATTTCTAACGAAGTCTACCTTGAGGTCCCGATGAAGATCTTCATTTCTTACGTACCATGGGGAATTTGCTATATTCCGCAGTACTTTGTTTTGAAATCGCTGTATTATTTGCATATTGCTTGGTTTGGTACATCCCCACAACTGTATACCATAAGTCCATACAGGCATAAGGACTTGTTTGTATAATAGTACTTTGTTGTGTACTGACAACGAAGAGTGTTTACCAAGTAGCCAATACATATTCCTATAGCGAATTTCTAGCTCGTCGCGTTTCTTTTTGACGTGTGCCTTCCAGCGAAGCTTTGCGTCCAGAGTCATGCCAAGGTATTTAGCCGTATTTTCATATGGTATGGTTTTACCGTTAATGAACACAGGCTCATACTTTGGCCTTTTGTTGGTGAAGTCAATATGAACTGATTTTGATTCATTTATTTTCAAACGCCATTTTTCAGTCCAATTGGAGATGACATTGACAGCTGTTTGCACTTTATCCACTGCTTCTTTGTGGGTCGATCCTGTGGCTAAAATTGCCGTATCGTCTGCGAAAGTTGCAATGGCATTGTTTTCTATTTTAGGAATATCACAGGTGTATAATAAGTACAGGACCGGACCTAGTACACTTCCCTGTGGTACTCCAGCTTCTATATGCTTAATTTCTGAATAAGAATCTTCATGTTTGATACGAAACATTCTATCAGAAATGTAAGATTCCAGTATGTCTGAAAACTGCTTAGGCAGCATTTTCCTAAGTTTGTAAATGAGGCCGTGGTGCCAAACCTTGTCAAATGCTTGTGCCACGTCTAGAAATACCGTTGAGCAAACTTTTTTCTCTTCTAGAGCCTTTTCGATTAAATTAGTTATCCGGTGGACTTGGTCTATTGTTGAATGGTTTTCTCTGAATCCGAATTGGTAATCTGGAATTAATTTCCGCTCTTCTATAACAGGCTTAAGCCTTTTCAAAAGTAATTTTTCATAAAGCTTAGCCATTACTGGCAACAAGGAAATTGGCCTATAGGATTTCACGTCATGAGGAGGTTTACCAGGCTTAGGTATCATAATTACTTCAGCAAATTTCCAAATGTCAGGTACATATTTCAGTCTGAACGAGGCATTTATCAAAGTAGTCAGTTTGACAACTGCTTTGCGCGGTAGATTGTTCAGTACTTCTCCTGTAACCAGATCGTAACCCGGAGATTTCTTTTGATTTATTTTTTTAATTTCACTTGTAACCTCCCTAGGTGTAACGAATTTTATTGGATGGTTGTCTTGTGATACGTAGTCTGGGCTGAAGTCCAATACAGTACCTTCATTTGGTTTAAATATGTGCTCCAGGTGTTCAGCAAATATATTTGCTTTTTGTTCATTGTTTATGGCCCAGTTTCCATTCGGTGTTTTGATGGGAGGGACTTGCATAATTGGTTTTTTAATATTTCGGGTGGCTTTCCACAGAGAATAATCTGACATACGATCGCTAGATAGCCCACGAAGATAAGTATTCATTGATTCGTCTTTGAAGCGTTTTATTTCTCTTGTGACTCTTTTTGCGAGTGTGTTATAAATTTGTTTGTCCTTAGGAAATCTGTTTGTTTGCCATTGTTTTCTTTGTCTTCTTTTTTCAGCTATAAGGTCCCTGATTTCTAGTGGGTAAGAGTTGCCTCTAGCTCTTAACTTCACCACAGGTGTGTTGCGCCAGGCACATTGCTGTATATTCACTATAAACTGTCTCAAATCTTGTTCGAGTTGCTCCAAATTTTTAAGCGGAACTTTTAGATCAATTATAGATTCTAAATCTAACTTGAAGCTTTTCCAGTCAGTGTATCTATTGGATAACGAGGGATGGCTCTCCTTTTGAATTTTTCCGGCGGATAGAGTTAAGATGATCGGTGAGTGATCTGAACTCATGTCATAGCCCTCCTCAATATGTAGAGTATCGAGGGGGAGATTTTTTAAAATAAAAAAGTCTATTAGGTCTGGGATTTTTGAGGTATCCGTAGGCCAGTAAGTAGGTTTTCCTGTAGATATCACATCACATTTGAGTTCTCTAGCGGCTGATAATAATTCTCTACCTTTGGTTGTCGTAAGTCTAGATCCCCAGAAGGTATTTTTTGCATTGAAGTCACCACCGAGTATAAACCTGGAGCCAAGTTGATTAAACATATGTATATACCGCTCAGCCTTTAGTGAATACCTAGGTGGGGAGTATATAGCTGATATAGTAACAGGATAGCGTTTTGTCTGTATACAAACCGCCACAGCTTGAATGTCTTCATCCTCTATCTTAGATAGTTCGTAGTGACAAATGTTATCTTTTATTATGAGAGAACTGCCACCCCTTGGTGTGTTGTAAGGATGCAAGGCATGGTAAACTTTGTATCCTTTAATTTTTACTATTGTTTCTTTCGTACAGTGCGACTCTGATATGAGGCAGACATCGAAGTTTTCAGTGGTTAGGACGAATTCTATTTCATTTAGGTGTTGAAGTAGTCCATTGGCATTCCAAGCTATGATTTTAAGAGTCATTGTTTGGTTTGGTTTGAACAGAATATGATAGCAATTTCTTTACTAACTAACTAACAAACAAACTCTTTAGATTTATATAATAGTATAAATTCATGGAATTTTATACAGCAATAAAGATTCGGACCATCAGGTGTGCTCTGAAACGCCATTAGCAAGCTACATCGGGTTTTTCATACATGACACCTGACTCGCGCGAAACTCATTAAGCAGCGTGTATTATGTACAACTTGAATTTAGACGCTGCCTTTAATGTACGGCGAGTTGTGGATTATAATTGAATTGTACAATGGGTTATTGGATTTGTTGAAAAATAAATTGAATAAGTAGTGAAAAATATGGAGGAAGCCTATGTTCAGTGGACAGCATAAGGCAGATGATGATGATGAAAAATAACCACTAATATTTTTAAGAATAATTGTAAATATAATCGGTACGTTTGATTATACAGTCGACTCTCGTTAATTCAAACCTGCAATAATTCGTACCTCTATAATTCAAAGTTATCACGAGTTCCCTACAAAATCTCTTTATATTTCGAACTAAATCAATACATTTTTATACACTTGGTAATTCGAACGCAAAAATCATAGCTAAATTACAAAACGACGCGTTAATTCGAACTCAACGGCGTCCAACACTCGACAATTCAAAGTTGCAGAGAGAGAAAGAGAAAGTATAAATGTTTGACGATTGCTATTGATTGAATAATTGTTGATCAACACTTAATAATTCGAAGTTATATATTGTCTCTCGTAAAGTCGAACCAAGAAGTGCGTGGTGGCCTGTTGGTAAACGGACTAGACGCGGCTGCCAACATGTTCACGGTGGTCGCAGGTTCAAATCCCAGGGCACACCTCTGACTTTTCGGAGTCATGTGTGTATTGACAGTCAATCACTACGCACTAAAATGGTGAAGGAAAACATCGTGAGGAAGCGATTTATAAGAATTTCTATGGTATATAAGTCCGCTAACCCGCACTAGGCCAGCGTGGTGGACTATATGGCCTAACCACTGTCAATCGTACTTTCGATTGTAGAGTAGGCCCGTGCCCTGCAGTGGGACGTATATGGGCTGATACGATATGATACGAAAGTCGAACCATTTGATATTTCAAACACTCGATAATTCGTAATATTTTAAGAGTCCCTCGAGTTTCGAATTAACGAGAGTCGACTGTACTGCATGACTGTCCGGAGTACGAATTTGTCTCGAATATTTTGATAGGTGCGTCCCCTTTTACATCGTGGGATGACACACACAAGACGAAACGTGGGCGTCCTAGTTGAACATATGTCTACCTACCCCATCTGGGAAAAACGAGTTAATAAGTTTTAAGCATTGATTTAAACCCTTGTAGCTGTTTTTGTAATGCTTCAATAACTTTTAAACAAAACCAATTTATCGAATCATGAATTGATGTATTTTTCGCTAATTTGCTAATTTAAAAGTCTAATTGTGATATTTAATTTCACTTCCTCATAACAACGCATTCACCCAATTACTTATCAAAAAATAATATTTTCCAGTAAATATGGATTAAAAATAATGTTATTCCACCGCGATTTAAACTCTTCCAACTGATAAATCTAGCTACAATATTCTCATCATAATTACCTGCAACGCAATAAAAAAGTAGAAAAATCCTTTCGCCCTTATTCCTCGCGAACCAGGTCAGATCCTGCGACATAAATAACCAGGTGGAGTACACTTTATGAAATATCTTGTATATTGCAACATTGTGCACATTCTCGTAGCTTATATTGAATAACTACGTTCCTGGATCTATATGGCGTTGTGCAGGCGATATTAAATTGAAAATCAGGGTATCGTGTCGGTAATTTGAAATTAAATTAATATGTTCAAACGGTATACCTACAATACATGATTTGCTTAAATAGGTTATTGTAACACACACCACCAGGGTTGTGTCCAAGGTTGGATTTCGGGCTATAATATCCTTCAAACCGAAACACAACAGTGCATTTACACCACTGTCTGGGGGGATTATTGACATTTTGGTGTTATCTACCCAGGCGGCCTGTCAAATATGACAGACCTACCACTAGAAAGGCATAGATTAGGCCGGCGCATGGATCGAACCCATGTTCCAGCAACCACTATCAATGTCAATAAACATTAACGGACTTATTCATAAACAGTTTTAAACCCTATTTTAGTTATCGAACGTTCTGTCCCTTTCGAACGACTTTTGAATCCAGTTTGAGCGAAGAAGACAAAAAACATTCGAAAGCGAACATAGGTTTTGAAACTTTGAAAATGTCTTCGGATAAGGCCGTAATATTATTGCAACGTACACATTAAATTCAACTTCCACTCCTTTGAAAGGGTATGGTTGTGCATATTTTACACCGGTCTACGGCACATTCAAATGTTTGCGTGTCTTTGAATAATCCATATACTACGTGTGCGGGGATTAAAGATTAATGTAAGGACTAAGGCAGTAACATTATGTTAAATGCAATTTCTATCCTTGTGGAAATAACCTGGTATGCAGTATCAAGTCCTACGAATTTTCGTTCCAAAAATTCTAAAAATCCTTCCCAGGGTGGGAGGGCTTTTTTGGTCCGATATCTCCGAATTTTCGAAACTAACTAAGTGGTAAAAGATTATAAGTCGATCCAGCTCAAAAATATCCCGAAAATCCACTTCGTCAATTCAAAATCATCATTAGTTTATACAGCAACTGATTGATCATTTGCATTCTTAATTAGACGTCTGAAACAGCACGCCAATTAATATTGTTTTTGCTTTTTGCTACTTATCGCCAGTCTTTCTACTCAGATTGTTATTCCATTTCGCCTGACGCCTTCTGCTCTTTTGTCTATCTATTGTAATACCTATCCCATAAAAAACATCCTGTAAAAAAATTCCAAGTCTCGCAGCTCAGGTATTCTACCGCAAAAAGTTGTGAAATGCATGTAATACCAAGTCGATTAATTTATTTAGTCCTTGCTTAAGGGACCTTCTATAGAAAGTAATTACGTTAGTTATTACCATATCAATATTAAAAATTCTTTACGTTTTAAATAAATGGATCGACTTGGCCATCGCATGAAAACATAATGTATCGTACAATTTATACATAATGCTACTGGCCAAGTCGATCTATTTATTTAAAACGTAAAGAATTTTTAATATTGATATGGTAATAACTAACGTAATAACTTTCTATAGAAGGTCCCTTAAGCAAGGACTAAATAAATTAATTGACTTGGTATTACATGCATTTCACAACTTTTTGCGGTAGAATACCTGAGCTGCGAGACTTGGAATTTTTTTACAGGATGTTTTTGATGGGATCTCACGTCTTTTTGTAGAATCCTAATTTTTTTCCTTTTCGGTACTTCTTACTTCTAGAATATCACTAACGATTTTTCTTAAAGCCTCTGTCTTATGGATTTTTTCTTATTTTTGTAGGTATCAATTTATCACAAATATAGCGGATTTGATTATTAATGTTCTTTCTTTCATTGTAATTGATATTTTCGAGTTATTTAATCTATTTATTTGCAAGTTTTTCTTCGTCATGTTTTTCTAGAGAAATGTTGTACAGTTTCATGGGCTGAATACACCATTTCCCTCTCTATATCCCCTCCTGTTATGCCTCATGTATATAGATATATATCTACAACTATTATTCCACTATATACGGGTACAATGATTCATTAACTGCAAATGTAACTTTGTAATCCTATACATTTATATGGGATTACAAAGTTATTCACGCAGTTGGTCTATCTAGAAAACTAGACACAAATTATGAAATGTTTGAATTTTCCCTTACTTTAGACACTAAACACTAATTATATTCTAAATTTGAAGGTTCTATGTCTGCTAGAAGTGCCTTAGACTTTTGATGATCGGTCAGTCAGTCAGTGAGTGACAAAATTACGAAAGTTTGACACATTATAATTCTTAAACTACTGGTTCAAACTGAATGAAATTTTAAATATACCGTGTTTACACAATGCCTACTTAGTAACTGAAAATTCAGGCTTCTTGCTTTAACCACAACGAAGTTATGGGGGGTTGAAAATGGTCTGAATTGCTTCGAGAAAAGGATGTTACGGCCTATAGCTCGACTTGGAGGGGGCTTGGCCGCGCCCCCAGATACTGTAATATTCTTGTATATATCTTTATTGTTATACCAATATAATACATCCAAAAGTAATGGTGCCTGAGACTGCCTCGGTGGCTTAGTTGTACTAAGATACGGTTACAAAGCTGAGGCCTCGGGTTCGAATCTCGGGTTAGGCAAAGTGATTTTGGATTTTTCTATTCATTATCAGCCCAGACTCAGGAATTTGTGTCCGATATGGCGATAGGCTCGCCACCTATCACATTGTGGGACGGAACATACATCGGGAAATGCGGGTGTCCTTGGCACCTCTGCCTACCCTTTCTGGGAAAAAGGCGTGAGTTTATGTTTATGTAAGTCATGGTGCTACCTTCAAAAAATGGACCAGTCCCAAAATAAAACTACGCTTCAGTAACTTTTTACCCATGAGCCTCTAAAATTGGTTCTATCTAAAATATGGCTATTTCCGATTGCGAATAACTCAAAAAGCGCCGCGGTATCAGTTCGGGGCAAACGGAAAACTTTATCACAACACCATTATGGCGCGTCGGGTTGACATTTGATAAATGAAGGCAATTCGCGATCCAATGTTGAGACCGGAATTGGATTATGATGTTTTGGAAGTCATGCAATGATTAATCAGCGAGTATTTTTGCCGATAGGATTATATATTTTTTATTGCTGTGAATCGTAAGACGAATGAGTCATTCGCCTGACGTTAAGCGACACGACCGCTCATAGACAGTAGCAATGTAGCTTTCCACTGCACTCGCTATCCTGGGACATGAGATGTTAAGTCTCAATATGTCCAGTAGTTACTCTGGCTACAATGTCCTTCAAATCGGAATGTAATAGTGCGTTTACACTGATTAATGGCGGGAGAAACAAACAGTATTATCTGTGAGACAGTGGTACCATCCAGGTCGGGTTTTAACAACCTACAGTATGGCTCTGCAAATTCAATAAAAAATCTGCCAAAATTCGTCAATCGTCATCCACGCACCCAAGCATCCACGTTGCAAAAGTGCCTAGACGTTAAATCGCAATAGAGACCTTAAAATATTTTATAATCGCGAATACATGGTCTATATTAGTCAGAAGACCGCATATACCGAGGCATAAGAATAAGCACGAAGATAATACTTACGAATATTCAATTAAACGTTAATTCGAAAATACACCCTAAAGCGGCCATCTAAACGTATCATTTTGAAAATCCATTTACAAAATGCCTGAAGATTTTACGCGTCAATGAAAATCTCAGGTGCGAGCCATGAAATGCTTATAAAATGCTAAATAGGTGATTACGCGAACTCGAATGCCAGGGCACGCCGCCACTGAATATCGCTACTTTTCCTTTGACGCCTTGTCACCCTGTTGTATGTGACAGGCTATGTAATTGAAAATTGTGCGTTGTGTAATTTTATGACTCAGTGGCGCATTTTGACTAAGGTGTGATTGTAAAGCTGTGATCTCGGGTTTGGATCCGTGGTTGGGAACAGTGATGATGGATTTTTCTATTTATTATCAGCCAGGAGTTAAGAATTTGCGCCTAATACAGCAATGGGCTCGCATCCTACATATCGTGGGGCGGAAAATACAAGGCGAAACGTGGCACTTGTTTGCATTCGACTTGACTCTGCTTACCTTCTCTGGAAAAAGGCGTAAGTTGATGTATGTACATATATATTATGAACGTGTCAATAAAAAAATGCAGTAGTAGGCAGGGCATTTTACCGAACTGGAACCGAATGGATTTGTTAGAGCAGTGGAATTCATCATATCAACCACATCATCGACACATTAATGTCGGCCTCGTCGACTACACATTTACATAATTTACTCTCCGGGCAGATCTCGCAATTATTGAAGCATGGATTCGTCGACGTATTTAGGTAATCAAAACACATCTTATGTCTCAGGATGGCGAACGCAATGCTCAATGAGCTTCCAACTTCCATGAGCGGTCGTATCGCTTACCATCAGGCGAATGTCAGGCTCGTATCGCCATTAATTGCATAAAAAAAAAACTACCAAACAGAGTTTCATTTTCATGACTCAAGTCAACATTATGCTAACTCGACAAAAAATTATCGCCATACATAATTTGATATTCTCGAGAACGAAGTTACCCACTAAAATTCATCCGATTATACATAACTCAATTCCCGTAACAAAATTACTTCAGCTCATAACTCGCTTAAGTACACTCAATTTGTATAATTTCCAAGGCTTTGTCGTCTATAGAGGGAGCACAAAAGCTCCGGCGGAAAGCTCTCCGCGGAAGCTCCCCCAAGCTTATTGTCGCTTGAGAGCTTTGTCGCCTATCTTTTTTGATGTTAGGTTCTATGCATCAATGTTCCGTTTGTGTGGCAATTTTGGCCACCTTTTTGGGGTAAAATACCCTAAATGTGTTTTGATGTTGGAGACGTATCTTAATGTGTTGGTTTGAATAGCAAAATTTATATCGCTACTTTTGTCTGGAACGCGAGATGGCTTTGAAACATTGACGCAATTAAATTCTGTGTCTAGTCTTACATAATTACATATAACAGTTTTAATGCTTTGCACGAGTCTCTTATATGATACAGATTTATATTTAAATAGGCAGGTGGACTTAATGCCTAAGGGTATTTTCTACCAGTCGACCTTATGGTAGTGCAGAGAGACGGAACCAGCTTATTAATTTTATGTCAAATATACGAAAAAAAAGGAAAAAACTATACAGAGCCTACACATTTATATGAATACATACAAGTGCTACATATATGTATAATTTTGTATATAAATAATTAATAAATACTTTAAAATAAAGGGTAAAGGGTCTGCATGATTCCTGACGCTGAATTCTTAGTTTCACTATTCACTAGTTTTAAAACTTAAAATGTATTTAAAGCTTGGTTCTACGTTCCTTTGACCAACCTAGTCCCTAAAATAACAATTCGTGAAATATTTTCCTAGGCGATCCCGGCACACCTCCCGAGTCCATTTGACGCATAATGACTTGTACTATTCACGTAACCTAAATACGAGCCGACCATTATGTGACCGCTACTTGAAAGTTGAAACCCTTTTCAATTCCTAGGGCTGTCTGATTACAGAGATATCATGTTTGGAATTCCATGACGCTAAAAGATACAAAATAACACTGAGCGTTGAGCCATTAATAGCGTATTTTGGCAAAAAGAGTGCGATACGTGGACAATTGACATTATAGAAAAACAATTATGGCTGGCTACACCATTAAAATGTAATTGTGTTTGTGGAATAATTTTACGTAAGTATGTCTTTATATATGCCAACCCGCACTAGGCCAGCGTGGTGGACTATATGGCCTAACCACTCTCAATCGTACTGTCGATTGTAGAGGAGGCCCGTGCCCTGCAGTGGGACGTATATGGGCTGATACAGATGTCTTTATATTTCCGTACGGTTTTTGTTTGTTATTGAATTAAAATAAAGACTGATTAGGTACAACAATAAACAAAAATAACAAGTAAATACTTACACATTTTCCGACGTAGTATATCGGGTATATGAATATTCAATGCGATTTAGCGCCTTCATTAAAAACAGACTCTTTTTTTAGCAAGCTATAGAAACAAAAATACCACTAACATAAAGCATTTCTGACAAAACAGTATTAAACTAGCTTGAATCATGAGGTAAATATTAGAATTTTAAATTAAAAAGTTGCAGCGTAGTGGGGCCATCTAATACCGTCTCGTTTAACACCCGCACACAGTAATGCATATTAAGACTAGTGACGTCACTAGTTTTGCGTTGCATCCCTTTTTATTTACTCCCACTACAAGAATTAAAATATTTTTATTAAAAAATATCGTCGGATTTTTATTTGTTGACAATTTAAACATCGGCGTGACATTAGAAGCTTTGTGAATGAGTTTATCAATTGTTCAACTCCTTAGATTACATGTATTCACATGCTTGGTTTCCTTCTTCAGTATTTTTCGTTTGTAAAACGTCTCAGAAATGAGATTAATTTATTAAATTTCTGCCGTAATTTCACGCCTATTAGATAAACCGTGTCAGCCCTACCAAGAAGCGTTGCAGACTCCCGCACAACCTTGCATACTTAATGCCTCACTCACTCACGCAATCTTGCCACTCCTTACTATTCTTGAACCACTGGCTAATAATATGTAAGTAATTGAAACATACTGAACATACACCCAACAATAAAAAAAAAACAATAGTCACATACATAGTTCTGACCCCACACTAAGATCGAGTCTTGTGTCGTGAGTATCAGGAAATACGAGATACTTTTCGGTCGCACAAACACCCTGACCCGAAAGAAATATTAGTGGGCCGCACAAACATTTCTCTCGGTGCGGGGATCGAACCTGCGGCCTCTCGTTTCATAGGCGGCGTCCAACCGTCTACGCCACGGAGGCTGTCAACAATCATATTATAATCTTTGACAACGCACTATATTCCGAACTAAAATTCATAAATACGAGAGATTTTCGGTCTCACAACATCTAACCCACACAAATCTGTGGGCTACACAAATATTATGTGCCAGGGGGTTACTCTATACTCCGACAGGAAGTTCGAATGTTCGGACGTTCGACGTCGACGAATAGGTAAAAGATTTCCACTTCTAAATATAAATACTATCCTCTATGAAATTTATCACTCACACCGAGCTTAGTCTAAGGGTACGACATACGATAGAGGATTCGAATATTTTGTAAAGTATTTATGCATATTCGTACAGTTTCACGTACTGTGTTCGAACATTCGTCGTCGTGTTGGAGTATAGAGTAAACCCCCACGATCGAACATACAGCATCCCGTTTAACATTTGGCCTATCGAATGCACCCGTAGGCTGTCATGGTAGCCCATACACTACCGCGAGACAAAAGGAACAAAATCCATAATACCATAGCACACACAAAAGATTCCCCTGAAAGCGCTTTTTAAGCCTCCATTTAATGCTATTTAAATTCACGCAAAGAACGACCGCTGTCAGTGCTTATGACAGGCGATCTACATCTGAGCTAGATCTGCAGGGAACTAGGTCGCCTATTCAGCCGCTGACGTCTATTGAATCGTATTGACAGCATGTAAGGGATGTGTCGTCATTGGTGGGGGAGGGGGGGCCTATCAGCGTGCACTTGTGTGAGCGCTTAATATCCTGCTGCGATGCATTTCCTTGGAAAGTAGCGGCATTGTGAAATTAAACTGAATTTAGGTTTATTGTGATGTTACGTCATCAGTAGGGTTCAATTAGATGCAGCTGTTCCAGATTTCAAACAATAAAGTTACACTAAACCTGAGTTTTCTTAAATTTGATGTAAAGATGTTTTGTCATAGTAGTTTATCACAAAGGAAATATATCGTTCAAATCTTTTACAAAGCAAAGAGAAATAACAAAAACAACAAAAAAGAAAACTTTAATTTGAAATACGCTAATAGCATTTTTAATACAAATGAAATACGTTTATAGCATTTTTTAATACAAATGAAATACGCTAATAGCATTTTTAATACAAATGAAATACGCTAATAGCATTTTTTTAATACAAATTATAAGACCCGAAGTAGGCGTGGGTAAAAGAAAAAACGCAGCCCATTAATCTTGACAAGATTTACTCACCGTAAACCTGTTTATTCGACAAAAAAATTATGCAGCGCTCCTCTTAATCACAAGAAAAATAAGTATGAGATGAAACAGGGAACGCGAAGCCCATAATTACAAAAGACTTAAATTTAATTCCTCAAAGAAAATTGTTTCTTTTTGAGTTACTCGTCTATAGAAGGCGCGCTTTTATATTTTCTTCGTATTAAAAAATACGGTATTAGTACTCAGCTGGATATAAATGCATTTATATTTAATCTCAAAGCGTCTCTTTATTAAATGACGTGTAAATCTTAACAAGTTAATAGGTGGTAGGTCTCTCATATGTGAGAGGCCGTTGGGATAGGTTTACTGCAATGTCTATTTCTCCCGCCAAACAGTAAATGCACTGTTGTATTCCAGTTTGTACTAGTAATTACTGGAGATATTACGAATTAACATTTTAGTTAGCTAGAAGAACTGAGTTGCGAGATTTAACTTTTCTATAAGTTTTGTTTTTGATGAGATATGTTTTTGTCATCATATAAGACCAGCGTGCCGGACTAGGATTAAACCTGTAATTCAAAGATGATTGAAAATGCCTGTGCATACAAAACATTTAAAAAAAGTAAAAAAAAATCATTGTGTTTACTACATCATTAAGGAGGTAAACATCTCTATCACAACACTTAAGTACTGAGCAACAAAAAAACATCTTAGTTTGCAACAGAAGATTTCTTATACAAACAAAGTAAAGGCTGCGTCTCAGTTGCAGTTGATCGTTACCATGGCAACGCTAATTTGAGTCGCCGACGGGTGCGCCCGCCCTAGCCCCGGCGCGCGGAAGGCCCGAAACATACTACTGAAACGCCACGCGATACGTACTCAATCAAATCAAATCGTAGTATTTTCTATGACTAGAAGACAGATCCACTCTATTGACACGCCACGCAAAGTAGCATCTCGTGTTCGTTGTGTGGTTCTGGTCATATAAAACAGTAATCATATAATAATAAAATAGTTTATTGAATCTTTCTTTAACTTAGACAACAAACAAAATATTTTTAATTAAATTAGAAGTGCTTAGGCTAAGATATGACAATAATGAGAAACGGCTGGTGCTTACACTAGGATAGCCCTTAGCAATAAATACGTTAAATACGATAGTACCATTTGATTTACCACTTTTAGGTAGGCAGCGACTTTGTTGTGCTGGTCCCCTGGCACTACGGAGGTCCATGAGCAGCGGTAGCCGCTTACCATCAGGCGGGCCGCTAGCTCGTCTGCTTACATGGCAATAAAAAAATAATTAAAAAAATGAGTTTTTTTTTATTTATTTTATTTATTTTAGAGAAGCTTACAGACAAATAACAAATACAAATAACTAATCTTACATCTAACAAAAGCTAATTACAAGCCTCCACCGATTTATAAACACGATTGTTACCTCTTATAATTCTTCTTATTAACTATGTAGTACCTAATATAATATACTAGCGGCCCGGCCCAGCTTCGCCTGGGTGCAAATACAGATTCCAGTCCATATTTTATTTAAAATCAACATGACAGCCGTTGTCTAAACCGCTTATCCAATTCCAATCCCATCCTGTACCTATTCTACTGTCCCATTTTATCCACCTTATATTCTATTCTATCCCATCTCTCCAGATTTAAATCATTATTTTGCTACGGAGATATTATAAAACTGTTACTACTCCAACGACATCATTGAAATCAATTAAAAGATACCATAGCTGACCCGACCACGCTTCGCTATGGCTTAGTTATTATATGATCAATATTATATTCAATTATTTAGCATAGCAAAATGCCCGACCCACCTTTGCCTGGATGCAGATATTTTTTTATTTAACTTCATATCAAATACATGTCATTTTTCGTATAAGCTCGTGTATACCTTAACATCCTATTGTCCTACTCAATTCCGTCCCATCCCGTCTATTCAGTCTCTTCCCAATATATCTCGTCCTTTCTCTTCATTATCTATCCTGTCTTATACCGTGCATTTACATTTCGTCCTATCAAATCTGTCAGCTAACTCAGTCCTCTCCCATGCCTCCCACTCTATTATATCCCGTTTCTCCATATCCAAATAGTGTTGCTTATAAATTTTTGACATTAAACACGTTAGCGATTTTGATTACACTGGTCAACAAAAAAAATAAAATTGTTTGTTTCCTTTAATTTTTTTTTTGTTTCTAGCTCAAACTAACGCGTATTTTTTAAATATGGTAACAGTTTTTCTCTCACAGCTTTTGTTTTTGAGTTACAGCTAACTACCCTCCATTACTATTTTTACTTATAGTTGCGTTTTTTATTGGACATTGAAATATATTTTGTTGTTGTTTTCGATATGGCTTCGTCAAGAAGGTGTTGTGTACTTAATCCTGATTCTTTTTGCTACATTTGTGGTGAATATGTATTTGCAAAATATCGAAAACCTATATCGGACTTTGTAAAAACTGCGTATCATCAATACTTTAAAATAAAATTGTGTAATCAGGACAAGCCATGGGTTCCTCATATTGTATGCCAGAAATGTGTGGTATGTCTACGGTTATGGTCCAGTGGAAAAAGAGATGCAGTAATGTTCGTAACACCCATGATTTGGCGGGAACCTCGAAATCATCATGACGATTGCTACTTCTGCGTAGTGAAAATAAACGGAATTAACCCTGGAAACCGAAATAAGTGGTCATATCCTAACTTACCTTCTGCTCAATGACATCAATTAAAACCACGAGAGGTATAGCCCAGCACATCTAAATCTTCTGATGATCCAAATCTCTGTGAACCCGAACGAAATACATCAAGTGAAGACTTTGATTCAGGATTAAGTACAGAAAAATTAAAAGCTGGTATTTTTGATGGGCCACAGATTAGGCAACTCGTGAAAGATCCTAATTTTGTCAAATCAGTGACTGAAGTCGAATCCAAAGCTTGGAAGTCATTCGTTTTGGTTATGAGTAATTTCCTAGGCAAAAAGAAATCTGACGACCACGTCGAGCTTGTTGAGTCCATGCTATCGAACTTGCAAGAGTTAGGGTGCAACATGAGCATAAAAATCCACTTCCTGCACTCACATTTAGACCGATTTCCACAAAATCTAGGTGATTTTAGTGAGGAGCAGGGTGAAAGATTCCATCAGGATCTTCGAACAATGGAAGAGCGGTATCAGGGGCGGTAGGACCCACATATGATGGCAGACTACTGTTGGAGTTTGGAACGTGATCTACCTAAAGTCGTTCATTCAAGAAAATCGTATAAAAGATCATTTGATAGTGTTCAATAGAAATTTTGTTAACATCATTTATTAATTTTCTTTACTTTTTTATCAAAATAATAAAACTCTATATTTCAAAAACTGAAGCTGTTAGCAATCTTCCAGTATTTTTTTCATACTCAGGGCCATAGAAATATCCAATAACAGAAAAAAAAATAAAGGAAACAAGACTTGTGTTGACCAGTGTTATCGATGCAATATTCCATCCCTTATTTCACTCCCACTATGCTGTTTTTCCATAAATATTACGCCATTACTTTTTGTTAGTAATAAAGAGATGAAATATTAACTTTCATAGAAATAACTTCAGTGGTTTCGATTTTCTTCGACATAACATTTCAAAATGTATAATACTTCTATCAATGAATTATGGCGAAGGAAAAGCCTCTGTAAAAAAATCGTGATAAAAGTAAACATACACTATGTATTAGCACTTTCTCACACTGACAACCACAATTAATGTAATAACAATTATATTTAACTGGTTTCTCAAGACACAGGCAACGCCTAATTTGAGAACCCCTGCAATATTCTCCATATGTAAAATTGTTATTTTAATAAAGCTTTTTCATTTTCAAGTCATCATCATCATCAGCCTAAACTGTTGTCCACTGCTGGACATAGGCCTCCTCCAAATTGCGCCATTTTACCCTGTCTTCGGCTTGTCGCATCCAGCATCTGCCAGCGACCTTTCGCAAATCGTCACTCCACCTAGCCGGTGGGCGTCCTACACTACGCTTGGCAAGACGCGGTCTCCACTCAAGAACACGTCTGCTCCAGCGGTTGTCGGTTCTTCGAAAAATGTGGCCAGCCCACTGCCACTTCAGCTTGCTAATCCTATGTGCTATGTCTACTACTTTGGTTCTCTGTCGGATAAGATCGTTACGGATCCTATCCTTCAGAGAGACTCCAAGCATAGCACGCTCCATAGCTCGCTGAGTGACACTGAGCTGGCGGACCAGTCGTGCTGTGAGTGTCCAAGTCTCAGCACCGTAGGTCATAACAGGTAGGACGCACTGGTTGAAAACTTTAGTTTTCAGGCATTGTGGTAGAGGTGACGAGAAGACTTGACGTAGTTTGCCAAATGCTGCCCAGCCCAGCTGGATCCTCCTCGTAGCCTCCTTCTCAAAGTTGTTCCTACCTAGTTGAAGGATCTGTCCAAGGTAGGTATATTCGGAAACAACTTCGAGCTGGTGGCCACATACAGCGACAGGTCTTGGATCAAGGTGTTGGTTGATCATAACCTTGGTTTTATCCAAGTTCATTTGAAGACCTATGCGCTGTGAGGCTGAAGCCAGGCCGTCCAGCATCTGTTGCAGCTCCTCCAGCGATTCCGCCAATAAGACTATATCGTCTGCGAAACGTAGGTGCGAGATGTGCTCGCCGTTTATGTTGATGCCCATACCGTTCCAGTCCAGCGTCTTGAACATATCCTCCAGTGCGCTTGTGAACAGTTTCGGGGAAATAACATCCCCCTGTCTCACCCCTCTGCGCAACTGGATGGCCTTAGATTGCTGGTTCTGTAATTGGACATACATAGTGGCCGATTCATATAGACATCTCAGCACCTCGATATAGCGACAGTCTACTTGGCAACGCTGTAAGGACTCCAAAACAGCCCAGGTTTCGACGGAGTCAAAGGCCTTCTCATAGTCCACAAATGCAAGACACAGGGGCCGATTATACTCCTCCGACTTCTGTATAATCTGCCTTACTGTGTGGATGTGGTCTATGGTACCATATCCTCCTCGAAACCCGGCCTGTTCCGGAGGCTGAAACTCATCGAGTCTTCTTGCAAGGCGATTCGTGATGACCCTTGAGAACAACTTATAGACGTGGCTCAGGAGTGAGATGGGTCTATAATTCTTAAGAAGGGTTTTTCTTAAAAAAGCGAACAACCAAACTCCTGTTCCACGCCTTTGGAGTTCTCCCACAGCGAAGAACGGTGTTAAACAGGCTTTGTAGCTCCTGTATAACAGGGGCTCCTCCTGCCTTTAGGAGTTCTGAGGTAACTCCGTCTTCTCCGGGGGCTTTTCCATTCTTAAGTTGCTTCAAAGCCAACACGATTTCGCTTTGGTCGATATCTGGCAGCTCGTCAGAATAATGGCGTGTCAGGGTGGCTCTAGAATCTTGGTCGTCACGCTCAGGTCGAGGGACATGTGTAGCGTATAAACGGCCATAAAAGTCCTCGATCTCGGCGAGAATCTCTGGCCTTGACAAAACGGTTTTTCCCTCACTTGTCGTTAACTTTGTCAGGTGGTTCCTTCCAAGTTGCTGAATGAACACCTTAGACCCTCGGTTTCGCTCTATAGCGTCTTCAATAAAGCGCGTATTCGAGCGCCGAAGGTCCCGGCGTATCATCTTCGCAATACGCTTGTTTAGGTCTGACCTCTCTGACAAAGCAATCTGAGTTCCTTCCCGTCTTTTTGCCATAAGCCGTAGAGTCTCATCCGAGAGTTTGGACTTTCTGCCTCCACGCTGCATTTGGCAGAATTTGATGCCCTCGCTCCTCAGCGCTTCGACCAGATTTTGTAGGGTCTCGTCTACGTCTAGAGTGGGTTCCAAAGCAGCGAATCTATCTCTGATCATCCTCTGGAACTTATCAGAGCCTGCCATAATTTGGAGTGGATTAGGCCGGAGCGTAGACCTCATCAGACGGCTTCTTTCCAGCTTAAGATCGATATTCAGAGTGCCTCGTACAAGTCGGTGATCGGATCCGGTGTTAAATCTGTTAATCACTGAGACATCTCTGAATATGTGCCTCTTGTCCGTCATGATGAAGTCGATCTCGTTTTTGGTCACAGTGTCCGGGCTTTGCCACGTCCACTTCCTTTGGGGTCTCTTCTTGAAGAAAGAATTCATCAAAAAGAGCCCCTCTTTCTCAAGGAAGTTGACGAGCATATCTCCCCTGTGATTTCGGCATCCAAAACCATATGGTCCCACTTTAGATTCGCTGTGTCTCTGGGCTCCCACTTTAGCGTTGAAGTCCCCCATAACAACGCTGAAGTGAGCCTTGGTGGTGTTGTGCAAGGCTTTAGATATGTCCTCGTACATATCTTCCACTTCATCATCGGAATGTGTCGATGTCGGTGCGTATACCTGTATGATCTTAATGGAGTATCGCTTGGATAGCTTAAGTACCAAGTAAGCTACCCGAGTCGACACACTGGAGATTTCTTCAACGTTGTTTGAGAGGACCCTATTAACGAGAAAACCTACGCCACCCTGGGATGACTGATCACCCTCGCGGTAGTACATAAGGTGGCCTGAATCAAGGGTGATAGTATCCTCCCCCTTTCTACGGACTTCACACAGCCCCAGAACATGCCACCTTATGTTCTCCAGCTCTGCCTCTAACTGCGCCAGATGTTCATCAAGCCGAAGACTTCTGCCGTTGTACGTTGCCAGGGTCAGTTGGGATGGGCGGCCTACCGTAGCCCGGGGATTCTTCGCACCCCCTGCCCTGCCATTTCCATGACCGCCGCCTTGGCCAGGACTAGCAGGGCGACCGGGAACTGGGGGCCATTTGTTTATTTTGCGCAACATTTTGGGTTTATGCCCATAATCGCCACGCTGGGCAAGCGGGTTGGCGATCGCAGGGGGACGGCTCTTCTACCGTTGATACTGCTGCCTATCAACAGCCCGAGGTATTTAGCCGTGCCGTGTTGGAGCTGGGTTATACCGCCTTCAGCCGGTTAGGGAAGGCAAGGAATGTTGAGATGTATAAATGAAAGGAAAAATGGTTTAGGGATACTGCTGTCACGGAAGGAAGGGTCTTGTGACACCAGTAGCTAGAGCAGTCCGGGGTCGCATACCCGTAGTTGATCCAGCTAGCTATCGGACAGCATTTTCAAGTGATATTCTATTTTGAAAAGAAGTAAATCTTCTTACGTGTGAATATGATTTATTTAATTGTCTCTATTTATGTAGCTTGATATATTCTCCTTAGTTCACACAAAATACATTTCTGAACGCATTATTTGACAACCAATTTAAACGTCAATCCGTTTAATTAATGTCATTAATTTACATCTTTAAAATCTAAAATACGCCTTTAATCGAATATTGTGGATATATGTTGTCGATTCGAAATCTTTATTTAAATAAGTTTTTTAATTTGAGGGAAGAGTTTACCGTATCGACGGGATGAACATTAAATGTTTGACAGTTACAAACCTAAGAACATTTTGTATAAGAAAATGTTAATAAGCTAATAGAAACTCGGGAAACCGGGAACGTGATAAAAAGTATCCTATGTCCTTCTCCTGGTTCTAAGCTACCTCCCCACCAATTTTCAGCCAAGTCAGTTCAGCCGTTCTTGAGTTATAAGTGGTGTAACTAACACAACTTTCTTTTATACAGGGTATCTCAAGACTGCTACCGAAAACGAAGCCGGGTGGTAGTTTTAGTGGCTACAAACACAATGCAATTAAAAATTTCGCATAGAAACGCGACAATTATTTTTTATGATTTTTTAAATATCGTCAATTTCGGGTGGTAAATCCATAGTTATTGCTAAAATAATAATTTAAACTCTTTTATACCTTAGAGTATTTATAAATAAAAGGATATACACTATTATTTTAGGAAAATATGTATTTACCACCCAAATATGGCCATAGAAAAAAAAATAACAAAAAAATTTGTCGCTTTCTTTTGCAACTTTTTCTGTTGCATTGTGTCTGAAGTCGCTTAAACTATCACCCGGCTTTGTTTTCGGTAGCAGTCTTGATATACCCGGTATATATAGATTAATATTGAAATAAATACTTACTTGAATTTACACTTTCAAACATTATATGTTCAGTCATAATTATAACTTGAGAAATATTCTTTTGTTAATACATGTTTAACTTTATTTATTTTTGTATAAAATAAGTCAATATCCAATTTAGTGTCTAATGACTAATCCATGAAAAGTATTTGAACTGCGTATTAAAAACGAATTTGTTCTATAATTTGTATTAGTGGATGGTGTACATAATAATGGTCTTAATCTAAAGCTCAGCTGATTGGTGCGCATCGATAACTTTGAGAGAAGGTAAGGACAGTCAATAGATCCTCTGGCCAATTTCATTAGAAAACATAAGTCATTTATGCATCTTCTATGTTCCAGTGGAAGAAAATGTTACTAACAACAAGTTACAAAGTGTTGAGATGCCGATTACATTTATAAGTATTTGGGGTGTATTTAGCTTGCCTAAAAGGGTTAATATGGTCGGGAGTTATCTGTTCTCGATAGACTTCATTTGTTTCTTTTTTCGGGAAAAAAAAGAGTTTTGGCAGAAGGTGGCACTCATGGTTGAAAAACCTGCGGGACTGGTTCGGCTGCAGCACCACCTCATTATTCAGAGCAAAATATTCAGAAATATGTATACCTATAAGTATTATCAGAACAATTATATTCAAGAGTTAAAATTACCATATATGTTCAAACTCCGATAGGAGAGGAACTCGGACAAGAAAAAGTTTTTTTTTTTTCTATAACTGGTTAGACGGGCAACTCATGCATTGCATTCAAAACTATGAATTACAAAGTGATTACAAAGTTAATTACAAAGTTCATCTGTGTGGATACCACCGCAATGTCTATTTCTCCCGTGAAACAGCAGTGTAAATGCACTGTTGTGTTTTGGATTGAAGGACATTGTAGCCAGAGTAACTACTGGACATATTGAGACTTAATATCTTTTGTGTCAGGATGGCGAGCGCAGTGGAAATTTGCTACTGTTTATGAGCGGTCGTATCGCTTACCATCAGGCGAAAGGCTTGCTCATATCGCCATTCATTGATTTAAAAAAAAAAATGATTCATTTCGCTCGCCATCCTGAGACATGCGATCTCAAGTCTCAATATGTCTAGTAGTTCCTTGGCTACAGTGGTTGTAGATGATGGTGATTACAATTAGAATCATGGAAAATATGTATATCGTTCTTATTTATACTTCTCTGTAATTTAGTATACATGGTTATTTTCCGCATAATTAATACGACGTAGGCCTTCGTGACTCGTCCTTCCATTGATTTTTCTATATACATATTTCATAGATAAATCAAGACGAGATGAATGATGGTCCTGTCTGCAAGCCCACCAAAAATGCAAGGTGATTAAAAAAAATACGTGTGTAAAAGCTAACATTGTCTATGGCAATAAATTATATTGATATTGCGAATTTATTAAAATAAATTCCTACAAATTATTTCAGTACTTTTAACATATTTTTTTTTCCAATGCCAATGGAAACAGTTATGCCGGCCTGCTAAGCTGCCTCTTCATGATGCGGATATAACGCTTTGATACCGTAATATTTTTTAAATAAACAACTATAATATATTTCAGTAGTTTTAACATGATGCGGATATAACGATGAACATAACATTTTGTATATAGATATAAAATTGGAGCCGAATGGTACATGATTGATGGCGATCGTTTATCACATACACGTGCCGGTGCGACCACGGCAAACAGTTATTAATTAACTAACAAATAGTAAAACACGATACTTTGAAAGGTTTCCGTTAAATCGATATGCATGTCGAACACTTACTTATTCGAAAATGTCGTAGTTTTTATAAAACCAAGGACGTAAATAAGTGGCCAGCCTGGGGGTTACTCTGTACTCCGACACGAAGTTCGAATGTTCGGACGTTGAACGTCAAAATGTAAGATAAAAGATTTCCATTTCTAAAAATCTACACTATTCTCTATGAAACTTATCATTCACTCAGAACTTACTACTTAGTATAAGATTACGACGTAAGTTACAGGGTTCCAACATTTTGTAAAGTATTTAGGCATATTCCTAAATCTGTGTCACATGCCTATTGAAAAGACTAATTTGTCTTACTCCCTTATTCATATGATTAGACTCAAAAACTTTATTTACAAATAAAAAGTTATGAACTTAAAATGGTTGAGATCCTTGTTTAAGCAAATTTTAAGCAAAAAATGGGGGATGTCTGTCAGCTAGACTTTGATATTATAGTCAAGTGAATGAAATCACTTAATGTGAAGTGGCAATATTAGTTATAAAATGTAGAAAAAAACATACATAAAACTTATTGAACTTTTTACTCCTTTTAACATGATTTTATGTGGTTGATTAGAGGTTTCTAATAAATAATAGAGTACACCACCGGTAGATGGTTTGCAGGTGAAATGGTAGAAAAATGCTTCTGCAATAAATATTTTGGTGTTGTCCATTGTGATGCCAAAAGACTCTCATAGTTTCTGATACGTATGCAACTGAAGATCACAATCAAAGGATTGTGTTTGAATATAAAAGCGTTCGAGATTTCGGAAGCGCCCTCGCGACGTAAGCATAAAGTGTCACTCGCAGTCGCATGCATTATAATCACGTCACAGTTACAGATCGCTAATGATCGGTTCAATCGACTTTAAACCTTAACCTAAGCATCCTTTATAAACTCCATTTTATTATATACCTTACATATAGTTGGATTTTTAGAAGTAGATAACTTTTATCGTATATGTTGACGTTAAACGTCCGAATATTCGAACTTCGTGTCAATGTAAGTCCGCCAACCTTTACTAGGCCAGAGTGGTGGACTATATGGCCTAATCACTCTCAATAGTACTCTCGATGGTAGAGGAGGCCCGTGCCCTCCAGAGGGACGTATATAGGCTGATACAGTATAGTACTATTACATATAAGTTACAGTTCGCTATTGATCGGCTCAACCGATTTTTAACCTTAACCTTTCCTTTATAAATTCCACTTTAAGATACAACTGATTATAGACTAGACTATAGTGCAAGGTTCATTTCTACGCAGGATAGTCGCAGCTTCCGTCAGCTCTTAGGAAACGTTTAGCGAAAGGTCAATGAGTTTCTCAGCAAAGCTTAGGATCGCTTTGTAGCCTTACACTTGTAAAAAGAACTTGACTGTGTTCTAATACTGTTTTATATAACTTTAAATTATTAACAGTTAAACAAATTAAAAAGTGCGTAGTATCATGCCACCAGTATGTTGGTAAATGGACCAGAAGCGGCTGCCAACATGCTCACAATGGACGCGGTTCGAATCCCAGGGCAAACTTCTGATTTTTTGGAGTCATGTTCATTGAGTCACCACGCACTATAACAGTGAATGAAAATTGGGATTTGTATGAATTTCCATGGTATGTAAGGTCAGCCAACCCGCACTAGGCCAGCGTTTTGGACTATATGGCCTTACCACTGTCAATTTGTGTGGCACACAAATATTTCTTTCTGGTCTGGGTGATTGTGAGACTTTCGGTCTAGTTCCTGATACACGACCCAAGACTCGGCCTTAGTGTGGGGTCAGGACTATGTATGTGACGGTTAAGTGTTATTTATTTATTTATTTTTGCCTACAGACGTATGGGGGGATAGGTTTCACGTTATAATAGACTTTTAGACGCAACTAGTCAAATTCAAAAGATATTTGTGCTGACTTAAATAAAAAATATATATTTTAACATACATTTTGTTTCAGGACGGTGACGTCATCGAGCTGTGTCAAGTGAGTGACGTCAGATCCGGGGGCGTGCCTAAGGTAATTTCATTTTAAAATATTATATTGTGTGCACCGAAATATTCATAGGAAATATAATGATTGATCAGAAGGATTTATTTCAACAAGCCATAACTAACTTGGAGGTCTCATATTTATTTTCTATTTGCAATGCCACATGCACTGTCTCGGTGGCGCGATTATGCTACGGTATGTAAAGCTAAAGGTCTCGGTTTCGAATCCCGGATTGGATAAAGTGATACTGGATTTTTCTGACCCTGGGTCAGGAATTTGTGCCCAATATGGTCATTAGGCTCACCTATTGTCCTAGTGTATATTGTACCTATCACCTATCACCTAGTGTACATTGTAAAATCACGCATAAATATTGTGAATTTGCATTGCAACTGGACCGCGCCGGTCATTAGTTCTTCAAACAATTATTCGTAAATATTAGCGCGGCCATTTCGGTGACGTCACAACGCCTTGTTGGAACTTGGAACAGATGGTTTGTTTAGATCCTGCCGAGCCGTGTTTGGCCTTATAATTACCCCTATCTATGAGGTACGCGTAATTATAGTATTATCTTGTGCTAGAGAAAATCCTCCGATGAATATAAGTGATCAATAATTTATTTCTAACTCTTATATACGGTTTCTACGTACATAAGCATACATTTTTAATCCAATATCGTATGTAAAGTTTTAATTTGACATGAATTCATGCCTGTCTTTTGCTTAGCAACGAATGGCGACACGAGCATGCTGTTCACCTGATGGTAAGCGACACGACCGCTCATGAACAGTAGCAAAACCAAACAGCATGAATTACAAAACAATGCTTGGCATTTCACTGCGCTCGCCATCCCGAGGCATAAGATGTTAAGTCTCAATATGTCCAGTAGTTACTCTGGCTACAATGTCCTTCAATCCGCAACCCAATAGTACGGCAACACTGCTGTTTGACGGGAGAAATATACAATGTGGTGGTCCCTACCCACGCGGCCTTTCAGATATAAAAGACCTACCAGTTAAATTTCTCACTTAGAAAATAAACGGTTATTCTATTGCGTAATTTTTAAACCTATTTACTTAACTACAAGTTAAACACGTGTATTGTAATGACGTGCTAAAGTTTCCAAGAAATAGATATTGAGAGCGCGCGCGTGCTTAAAGTTATATAAACCCGTCTACTTGGTTTAGTTTGTAAACTAAATTGTATGTATCAGGATAATGCAGAATATTGCTGCCAAGATACAAGCTTTGCCTAGCTTGAGCACCTCTGGTAATACTGAAAATAATAATTGTTTTTCTCTTTGTTTTTACTATGCTGCTATGTTTTCTCTTACAATTCTGTGTGTTATAAATAAATTATGAAAAAAGACACTTACGTATCCGCCTGGATATTGATTACAGTACTGTACTGTATCACCTCTTATACATCCCACGAGCCTCCTCTACAATCCAAGGTACGACTGAGTGGGTGAGGCCGTATAGTCTACTACGCAGGCATAATACGGGTTGTTGGATTTTATATACCATAGAAATTCTCATAAATCTTTTCCTCGCGTTATTTTCTTTAACCTTTATAATGTATGGTGATTGACTATTAATACACACATGACTCTAAAAGTCGGAAGTGTTCCCTGGGATTTGACCGGCGACCACCATGAAGATTGTCTGTAAGAATTCGCCTAGCGATAAGACCGCCAACTGTACTCTTTAATTTTATATGTAAATATTGTATGCTTTGTCATTTTTGTGTGCAGTAAAGAATGAATAAATAAAAAAAAAACATATTAGCATCCGCGTCCAGTCCGTTTACTAACAAGCCACCACGCACTTCAATAACTGCGAAGTAAAAGTTGCAAAATCCATCATAAATTAATCTGCCCAACAGTATGGCGTTTTGAGCAGGTTGGCAAAATTATTTCCACCGATTATTGGTTTTTATGGATACTCTATAATTATCTTCAGGTTTTTTTATAGTCACTACCCCATGTCACTGAAGAAAAAATCAAATGAGGTTTCCTTCTAATCTTTACTTTACTCCACCCACATCGTTATTCAAATTGCCTTTAGCATCTATAGCTAGTCTCCAACCGAGTCTAACCGTTGGAGACGATGGCCTGAAGATCTAAAGCCTATGTCCAGCAGTGTATGCGTAGAAGCTGATGATTATTATGATGATGATGATACTATGGCCCGCAGGGGATACTGATGATGATGATGATAAAGTCAAGAAGTTATTATTACTAACAAATTTTACTAATCTTGTTTTTATCATCACTAGGAATCAAAATCATCAAATGAAACGATATTCATTACTACTCCCTCCCCAGGACTCGAAGCTGAACTCGAACCTGACCAACAAGCACGGCGAGGGTCTGGAGGACAAGTCGCTGACCATCTGCAGCGGCACTGACTACATCAACATCAACTACCAACATGTGGTGTGTCCAGACGCCGCCACTGCTAAGGTCGGTCGCATTCTGGTAGACTAAGGCTGAGTTGCACAAACTAACTTTGCCAATACCTTTGCCTTTGAAAATGTCATCTCCATACATTTGAAACGTATTTGCCCTTGCGAATGTAATTGACAGTTTCAAGGTTAAAGGTATTGGCAAAGTTAGTTTGTGCAACTGAGCCTTAGACTATTTTTTTTTTATATAATTATAAAAATTACGGCCTTATTAATAGATAGTTTTAAAACCTATTTTAGTTATCGGATGTTTTGTCTCCTTCGCTCAAACTGAGACCTAATGTTTTTTTTCCTAGCAAAACATTGGACTTAACTTAAGAGCGTATACACCTTGCGCGCAAAGTCAACTATAGGTATTTCTTCGTTAATTTCACGCACACATAAGCGACCAAAGCTGTGTGCGTAGAGCTGCCGCGTCGGCTCGCTATACAATCGGCTCAAACAACTTTGATCCGTGCGCTTCAAATATTCAATTGAAATGTAACTGTAATATAATATCATAAAAATATTTTATTTGCATTATAAGTAGACAAATATTACTGTGCAAGCAAAGAATAATACAATATATTATATCATATTTTCGTTATTATTACATTGTTAAGTTGCATTCAAATCAGTGTTCAATCAGCAGATACTACGGACGTTTTATTAATAATTTCGTGTTTGAACATATAAATAGTGTTAGGGGCCTTACAACCCCTTACAATTACGAAATATATTGAATTTATATTACAATACATAACATAATTTAGCCTCGGAATTAAATCCCATTATATTACCTGAAACATAATTTATACTCACTACAAAATCATTGTAGGTAATGAAATAATTAAATATTTTACTACCAAAGTACTAAGATGTGGTAATCGCAGTCCGCGCGTGGCTATTTTCACTACGCGCGGCAATAATCGACTGCAGCCAGGCCGGAGCGACGAGCGATATGTCCTCCCTCTAGAAGGCCTTGCGGCGGTCTGATTTGATCCACGTCGGACAGCGTGTTTTATAGTGGTTTTTAAAATATTTGTAGAAAACATGAAAACTAATTTTGTTGAAATATAAAAATTGTAATTGAAATATAAATATTGATAAGATGTTCTTCTATTATAATATGCAATGGATATAAAAAATTATGTACGATAAGTTGGTGAAAAAAAATATGCTCTTGACGAGAGTTTCTGAATAATTTTGCATTGTTAAAATTTTTATTTTTCAGGAACTAAACACAAAAAGATTATTTTTCTCAGCAAAATCCCTCCATAAGGGTCTTATTAGTCTGATAATATTTTTATTTTAATCTTATATTTAGTGGTTTCGGATATCTTAAGCTTCTAAATTGCCATTTAAAGCCTAAATAACGAAACTTGTGTTCAGTAATCCTTATAGTACTCACAAATTATCCATCAATCTATAATGTTTTCCACCAAAATCCCTAGATTAGACAACCTTTTCTAAAGTTAGTACTAATTATTTTTCCTTTAAATTGTTTATTGGTGGCTATTAACTCATTTGAAAAGTCCTGTTTTTAAGGCAAAAAGCGCGTGCAGGGTATAAACGCTCTTAACTTAACTTCTTTTTTTCTAGATTTTTTTAGTAATATTATGCATATGTATGCATACAATATTTTACAGCTTCGTGGCACAGTTGGTTAAGACGCCAACTATGTATAAACAAGAAAAATAGTTTTAAAAAATTGTGTTCGTTTCGGGTCTGAGTGTTTTGATGATAAATGTCTCATTTCTAATACCAAAGTATCAAGGCTTGGTCTTTTACGGCCAGAACTATATCGGACTATTGGGCTTGGGTATTTATTGATGTAGAATTAAAGCAATCGGTTAATAGAAAAAAAAGATTTTTACAAAAAAAAAAAATGATTTTTGTAAAAAAGAGTACCTAATATAGAACACGTTGTACGTTTTCCTCGTGACAAAAGTATCCTATTCAAAATTTTATCTCGACCAAACATCGCTGGTATTCAGTAGCTTTTATTACTAGTTATTAAAAGTTATTGATACGAATATTTTATTATTTTGAATGAAATCTACATACCGTATAAGCTCTCTTCATGTACGTACTCAATAGCTAAGATCAACTCAGCATCAAACCGAATGATTGAGCGCAACGTCCGTGCCTAATTCCATAATGGATGGAAGCGTTTCTGAATTAGCTACCGGCGCCATCGATAAGTAACAGCACGATCATGCCACTCGATTATGCTATCGCTGATCGCGTTAAATCGATATTAATTGCATTAATTAACTGTAGGGATGTTCGTTGGCTGATCGGTAATCGATTGTTCCGGATTATGTTTGTTTTTGACATCGATTTAAAAACGAAGTATGGACCTTTCAGTAATTTGGAGTTGCAAAAAGATGACCGTGGAAATCGCGCTGAAATAAATATTAAATTAATTTAATTTAATTATTATCTTCATTTTTGTTAAACTATCTGTTATAATCAAGAAGCTTATACCCAAATGGAGATTGCATTCCGTATATAAAAGTGAAGCACAAAAATTTGACCTTGAATGACGTTGCTACTGCCTGCTATCCTTTTCTTTAGAGTGACAATGAATGAAAATGACTTTTTGTTCATCATTGATAATCAATCACCACGCACTAAAACGGTGAAGGAAAACATCGTGAGGAAACCTGCATACCATAGGGATTCATAAGAATTTCTATGGTATGTAAGTCCGCCAATCCGCACTAGGCCAGCGTGGTGGACTATATGGCCTAACCACTCTCAATCGTATTCTCGATTGTGGAGTAGGCCCCGTGCCCTGCAGTGGGACGTATATGGGCTGATACAGAATCTCCATTTGGGTATAAGCTTCTTGGTTATAATACAGGCAAGCGTTTTCAAAATTGTTCCGAGTGACGACTAATTTCAGAACGCTCCATTAGAGATGTACTGGAGCGCGCATAACTTACGTCGGAACAGTTTACGGACTTTCCGCCCCGTCTAAATATATATTTATTACAATGGTTTTTGAAGTTATTTTGATTATGATTAAAGAAGTCATTTCGATTAAGAAATTACTACTCAAACTAGGACACCAAAGCCTCAACATTAAACTAAACTATTTTTTAAATAATAATTTGTAAGCAATCTCTTGCGTTATAAAAAGTATTTGTGAGATATATTTCGTGTTTCTAGAATTCTAAATCTATATTTTAGACTGTGATTCCTCATAACAAAACAAAACATACATATAGCTATCTTAAATATATTATAAACCCGTTTTAATCGTATTTTACGTATGATGGATTCACAATGATCTGAGAGCAAACACCTGCCCTTACAACTTGGGTCCCTTCACTTCAAAAGCATAATACCTCTTGTGTGTTGGGTATTTACATTATCATATTTACATACCGATTTTGTGTATTTCTGATAAGGCGCTTTAGAAAATTTGCGAAAAATAATGTCAGAAGTATGGAAAGGCGTAAAGATTTCCTTTTCTCTCTTTTCTTTCTTTTTAATTTTTATTTCACTATGATTATATTATTTACACCACGACAGATTGACTGGGAGGTAATGCCTCAGGTATTAAGTCCGCCTTTATACTTATGTATAGCACAAAAAAAGGTTATGATTAAAGTAATATTAAACAACTGGTCTGCTTTATTTTACACTGAATTGCATCTTATATGATAATAATAATCTAAATATTTACTATTTAAGGCTTCATCGAAATACGCTCAATAGTTGTTGCGTTTCAATGGTATGTTTGTCTCTCCATTCACTGCTATGAAAAAAAACCTCAATGTTGCTTGAACAAGGATATTATTGTAATTCTTTTGTGTCGTGATAAAACATACCTTTAAAGATTATAAACAGTAGTATTGAAATGCCATTTAAATCTGTTTTTAATTTAAATGAATATCCTTTGAATTAATGCGATTGCTAAGTGAATCGAGTCGTGTTTATTGATAAACATCAGATGGTTGGTGTAATCCTCTTGACGGACAGGCGATCTGATAAACATTGCATGAGAGTATAATTCATTTTATAAATTATCTTACTGCTAATATTTGGGGATGTATTTTAAATATAATATTGGTACAGTAGTGAATAGAGTTAATTGACTTTTTTAATTTAACTGTAATAACCTAACCGTTAACATAAGCAATATATGATTATGGAGGAAAGCGTGTAAAGTGTTCCGACGTACATAAGTGGTGCGCGCGCTCCAGTACATTTCTAATAGAGGGTTACTGAAGTTTGAAGTTGGAGTTTATTTTTATACAATCCACTCGATTAGCCATTGTCGGGTAAACGCAATGTTTAATTGTATGTTAACAATAAAAAAATACACTCAATATTCACTCATAGTCCTGTGTTCATAATAATATCAGTCAAGCCTTGTGTAGTAGTCATTGCAAACTGCGCAAGATTTTTGAATTCACGTCACCCAGACCCGAAACAAATATGTACTTTTCTGTACCGGCGTTTTAACCAAATGTACTGCGGATGATGTCCTGAAAAATTGGCTTCTTTATTTATTTATTAATATTTTTAAGAATTAGTGAGAAAATTACATTTTTGGTCAGTGATGTGTATTTTAAGAGGCCTATTTCCAAAATCACACTTTTGTAAGGTGATGAGACAATATTTTAACATGAGTTTTAACACCATGAAGGTATGGTTGAGCGGCTTAAGGAAGATAACACACAACGTAAAGGCCAACAACGTGTGCCCGATGACGTGTCTCAAGAAGCAGTAAGTGGCCAGCAATGGACACTGCATGGCTTTACAACTTTCCATATTCTATTGGTCAAATGTTCGGTTGTTTGGTCAAATGTTTGCTTATGTTTCTTTTTATGATTTGCGAGTTTTGTGAACATGTGAAGTGATATTGAAAAATAGCAGTTTTGGAATGCTATATTTTGAAAAACTGTTATAACGAAATAAATATTACTTTTATTTCATACTAAATTATGGATCAAAATTTAAAAGAAACGCAAAAAAACGATGTTGAAAAATATAAAAAATATATTTTTGTACATAATATTTATCTTCAAAGAGTTAATTTATCAGAAATCCTAGTCCCATGTTCACAAAACAAATTTTCTCTGCATGTTTATACGTTTGTCTGTTTGCTTTCTGCCAAAGGTTTGGAAGGAGGGGCTCCGTGCCATCACTCACAACAACAAAGTGAACAATGTATGCCCTAGAACCAACCTTATGAAACAGTATGTAATGTTTTATTTATATATGTAAGGGTTATGTCTGGATTATCTGCAACGAAACTTGACAAAACTGCTATAAGTGATTCTTAAGTGCTATTTATTATTATAATAATATTGATTTTATATTATAAAAAAAATAGGTACTGCATTTTTTCTGTTAAATAGCGTTTTCAGTTTACACACAAACCTCTTAAATATTTTTTTTATGTATATTTCATAGTTAATAGTTATTTTCCCGCATGCTCACACTGCTCATGATATTTTTTCTATTGTTTTTATATATTAATTTTAACCATATGTGCTTACGCGTTTTATTTCTCTAACATAAATCTGAAGACATGGACTTTTTAATATTTTTTTTAGGTTTAAAATACAACTAATCTCTACTACTCATTCTTCTATCTATTACGAGTATATGCATCCTAAGGTTGCCTGTAAGAAATTGCCCAGTGCAAAAAGGCCTTATTTACTTATTACTTGTATTATTCACCTAATTTAACTAATGTAATGACATCGACTATATTGCTTTTCCCTTCCCGTTCCGTTATCTCGTTCTGTCCCGTTTCATACCGTCCCATGACGCAAAGAATGCAATTCTATCCTATATTATCCCATGCCATTCATTCGAGATTAGAAGAGTAGCAAACATTTTGATTTGTATTCCTGACTCATCCCACAGGAACACTACATTTGTTCAGGATATAACTGTATCAGCCCATATACGTCCCACTGCAGGGCACGGGCCTACTCTACAATCGAGAATACGATTGAGAGTGCTTAGGCCATATAATCCACCACGCTGGCCTAGTGCGGGTTGGCGGACTTACATACCATAGAAATTCTTAGGATATAAAGTATGTGTTAATCCAAGGTGTCAGCTATACCTATACCAAAATTCATTAAAATCCGTCAAACCATTTTTTTCGTGAAAGAAGAAAAAACAACCATTCTACAAACTTTCACATTTATAATATTACAGATAAACGCTCATCTAGTTTAACCTCGCAAGTCGCAGTACACATGACTGACGCCTCCGTATTACATTAGCTATTAGAAACTCCCGCATTTAACTTGTTCGTCAGTTTTCGGAGATCCCATGCAAGTCCGGAAATTTGACACGTCGTTGAATTTCCTGCATCAAATACTACTCCAACTACTGTTATTTACTGTTATTGAATTTACTGGTTGTAGGTCTCTCATATGTGAGAGGTGGGCTGGGTAGTTACCACCGCAATGTCTATTTCGTCCGCTAAACAGCAGTATAAATTCACTGTTGTGTTTCGGTATGAAGGATATTGTAGCCAGAGTAACTACATGACATATTGAGACTTAACATCTTATGTCTCAGGATGGTGAGCGCAGCTGAATGTAAAGAATTGCTTTGTAATTCAAGGTGTTGTTTGGTTTTGCTTATATTCATGAGCAGTCGTATCGCTTACTATCAAGCGAACGGCATGCTCGTCTCGCCTTTCAGAGCAATAAAATAAAGAATGTAGATAGCGATAAATATAATCTGGATCCTATGCTAACTTGTGCACCTTTATGAAAAGGCGGTTTACTCTATGATCCGAAACGATTGACGGCCAAAGTAAGTTATAACATTTCTACTTAAAAAAATCAATACTAATCTGTAATACTTACTATCATTTAATCCAAACTTAGTAACTCCGACGTAAGATAGAGGATTCCAACATTTTGTGCTTAGATAAGGCACATTCGTACAGTTTTACGGGAGACGTTCGAACATTCAAAATTCATTTCGGATCATTCGATTCGACAAACGAGTAAACGATTGTTTTGTTGGTAAATGATTACCGCATGTATAAACAAACAGTTTCTGTCTTTTTAAACACTTATCCTCAATATAGAATTAATCAATGGGGCAATTTTTTTAATATCATACAAGGTCTTACAATTAACGTCTTTATTTATTGTACCCCACTTTCTCCATTTAAATTACCTCAAAACATTGATTGTTTGCGTTAAAAAGAAGCCTGCAAGGGGCTCGTATAATGCTGTTAATTAGAGCCCCGCTTTGTGTCCTCAAAGGCTGTTTGTTTTCTTAGCTGTTGTGTTTATTGTTTGAGGTGTGAGCTTCAGTCCACAATACCTTGCGCTTACACAATATAAATTTAATTATTTAAAACTACGTATTTTGGTGGAGAGTAATGAATAAAGACGTCTTTTGAAACAGCATACAAACTAAACTTACTGCCTCGTTGACGTAGTTGTAATTCAGTACGATGATAACACTGAAGTCTTGAGTTAGAATCCCGGATAGGGCAGTGAGTAAGGTTTTTTATTCATTATCAGGCTAGAGTCAGGAACTTTTTCTGTGGTAACAGATTATTGCAACAACTCAGTTTACTCATTCCTTTGATGAAAGCACAGGTTAGTCGTGAAAAAATCTCTTTAGATCTAATTTATTTGTCTGGGTATAACATAGAATTATCTAAATCAATTGATTGTTTTACTTTATAGTAAACTATTTAGAGCAAAGCTTCACTCTTCTGAATAAACCATAGATGTTTAGATATTTTAAAAGACTGCAGTATTAGAGCAGACGAAGACCTATCTTCGTCTGCTCTAATACTGCAGTCTCTTATCAATGTTATTTTTATCATCGATATGTACCTACCAGTCCATAGCTGGATTTATATGCAGTAGAATCCGGATATAACGACATTCAAGGGACCGGCGGTACTATGTCGTACTAACCGGATGACGTACTCCGGCCGATTAGTAAACCGGCCGGATTATTTCTTAAGTACATATGTACTTAACTTATGTACATATGTACTTAACTTACGAATAAATGTGAATGTATTATAATTTCGAAAATTAGATTTTTCTATGTAGGTAAATAAAACATTGTGGATATATAAACACATATGCTTTATTTTAATGGTCCTTACGCATTCCAATTCCATAATATTGCACTTTTTTCTTCAATTGTAAAATACTTTCGCTTCACCGAACTATTTTGTCGAGCTTAAGACCTTGTCTTAACAAGTGACATTACACTAACTATGGATTCACTGGCTAATACGGTGAGTGAAGCGCGCGGGGCGGGGTAAATTTTGGGCGCCGAGATATTGGTGCATAGGTTTTGTAAACAAAATATTGCGCGTCGTTTTAACCATCATAATTATTGGTCGCTATAAGCAGTTGGTCGCTAAAACCGGAGTCGCACTAAACGGTTCTATTTTCTTAGTACCTTACCTACCTATGAAACTTAATTTAAGTTAACATTATCGTCGTTAAAACCGGTTAGTCGTTATAAGCGAAGTCGTTGCATGTGAATTCTACTGTATATTATTTAGATTTATATCGGCCGATGCCAATAATCAATCGAAAAAATTAGATTGAAGTCAATCTGGATTGTTTTCTACTTTTTGATTTGTCATTTACCATATTACCATAGTTTTTTCACTGCTGAGATTGATTATTGACAATATAGTATCAGAAAAAGGATTGAGCTGTCAATCTCAAACGGCTGTATATTTTAATCTTGTAGTTATTTACTACCTTCAAAAAAAGAATTAATTTTCCTTTCAAAGATATTCATTAACTCCTACACTCACAACTTCATCCCTCATCTCACATAACCTCTCAACCTAAAATGTTTCGCTTTTCTCGCAAAACATTAGTTTAATTGCACTCTTGTATTTCGGATTGAAGGTCATTGTAACCAGAATTACTACTGGACATATTGAGACATAACATCTTATGTCTCGGGATGGCAATCGCAGTGGAATGCCAAGCATTGCTTTGTATTTCAAGGTGTTGTTAATTTTGCTACTGTTCATGAGCGGTTAGATCGCTTATCATCAGGCGAACGGCATGTTTGTCTCCATACAATGCAATAAAAAAACATCTACAGCTGCATTCACATCTAGTTGATTACAATTTGAATCACATATCACATACATTTGAGTTTAACGTATAACTGACACGGAGATACACGCATCTGTCGCTCCAACTTAGCTGAAGTTGGTTGAAATTAATATGTCGGCGCAAACTTGTTTAATAAAACTATACTGGCCGGCCGCCAAGCCGTCTGGCGTTGTGGTGCCTTTATAGCAATTCTACTTCGTTTCGCTATAAAACGTGCTCGTTGCGGAGATTTCATGTTGCGGAATGGATGAGATCTGCAGATACAGGTTATTCAAAATGTATTTTGCAAATTTTAAGATCATCGTTGTTTCGCATTTTTTAAATTTTAAGTATAAATTGCAATTTTTTTCTATTTCTCATTCTATTCATTTCAAATATTTTTGATGGTACAATCGAAGTTTTGAATCTTAGAAGAAGTATGAACTGTGAATTTAAAGGTGTTCTTCGTTTAGGTTCTTAGATCGGACATTAAAGAATGTGCTTAGTTATGTCAAGTGATCCATCTTTAAGATCATTAAAGGCGTTTCCCTTGTCTTAACTAACTTCAAAAGTAATCTGATGCTTATAGCGCCTTTATTAATTAATCTTCTATTACAGCTTAGTCAGATGCTTTAGGTCTGATCGTTATTTTGCATACTTATAAATTTGGAAAAATATTAGTGAGAAAGGAACTTTTTCGGAAGACACCATGAATCAATTTGTCAAGTTGAATACAATTCGATAGATTCATTCTGCAAAATAGTCTGTTCATCGAAGCTTTATAACATTCCCCACATTCTATTCAAATCAGAACATTTTTCAACCTAAATCTCCCTTCTACCTAATTCCTCACTGTACCAACTGAAGCTCCATAAACCTCAGCACCAATAAATCACTCGTAATTTTAAATCATTTGCACCGAGGCACACGTCCCTGGCGTATTTATCCGTGTCTAAACAATCTCTGGAAGCAATTTATACAGTATTCAGCTTGCCCCAGTTCGGATAGCCTGCAAACTGATTACTCACGTCCTTTGACACAAGATTGCTTCGGCCAGGGAGCAATTTAACTTTGTTATTGTCGACCTTTTTGGTGTTTGTGTTGATGCGATCTCTATTAGAGGATATTGTGATAAGCCTTTGTTAAGCTCCAGTTTAATCTATTTTGTTTTTTGATAGTTTTGTAAAGATTTTAACAGTATTTTACATTCTATTAGTGGAGTATGGTTACTACATGCCTTCAGGTTTGAGTAAATTAGTCTTGTTCAACGTTTCGGCACGTTTATTTTGGATACCCAGTAATTTCCAAGTACAATGGAATTCTGAGGAAACTTAGATTTGTTTCCTAATAAAAGTGCGTAATTGGTTTTCTTTTAACACTTTATATTTTATACGAATTGTATATGGCCGGACCCAATGGACTAATCCTCCATGCTTGTCCAGACCAGGTTGGTTAAACTGTGAAATTCCTATGCAGTAACAATACAGGTTTTCCTCACAATATTTTCCATCAAAATTTTCTGTTAGAATATTAACAACAAATACTAACATAAAATTGAATATGTGTGCAATGTGCCCGGAGCTCGACTTTACAATATCTCTTGGGATCTTATTTGTAGCGTTGAAACATTTCACATCCACAAACAACTAGACCAAACAAAATGTAGGCCATGCTAGTATTTGCTTACGGGAATATGCTTACTGCGAAATAAAACTATAATATATTTTGCGGATTTCATTATTTATGTTATTTGGTTTGATTTTTATTATTTTTGAATTTCCGGTGTTTCAATTAAATATGTATATATATATATATATATATATATATACACACACACGCCGGCACAATTAGAGGAACACGCAGAAAAATTAGTTTTTTTATTTAATTTTGTTTGCTGTTTGTGTTGGTTTGGTTGTTTTTATATCTCAGCACCTTTAAAAAATTAAATGATGCAAAAAGATTTTTGGACTTTTAGAGTTTTATCGTTAATTATACGCTCTCAAGTGCTTTTAAGATTTTTTCACTTTCAAGTGGTTTCACAAAATTTTGTTTAATTTCATTTTATGTGACGTAAGATATTTTTATTGTTATTGTTTTTAGTGCGTGGTGGCCTGTTGGTAAACGGACTAGACGCGACTGCCAACATGTTCACGGTGGTCGCGGGTTCGAATCCCAGGGCACACCTCTGACTTTTCGGAGTCATGTGTGTATTGATACGGTCGACGCTAAACTCCAGTGGGGGCCGCATATCAATAAACTATCTGGTAGATTAAGTTCAGCGGCATATGCAGTTAAAACCATTAGGCGTTTAACGGATGAGGCAGCGGCAAGAATTGTCTACTTCAGCTATTTTCATAGTATCTGGGGGCGCGGCCGAGCCCCCTCCAAGTCGAGCTATAGGCCGTAACATCTTTTTCTCGAAGCAATTCAGACCATTTTCAACCCCCTATAACTTCGTTGTGGCTAAAGCATGAAGCCTGAATTTTCAGTTACTAAGCAGGCATTGTGTAAACACGGTATATTTAAGATTTCATTTAATTTGAACCAGTAGTTTAAGAATTATAACTTGTCAAACTTTCGTAATTTTGTCACTCACTGACTGACTGACCGATCATCAAAAGTCTAAGGCACTTCTAGCAGACATAGAACCGTCAAATTTAGAATATAATTAGTGTTTAGTGTCTAAAGTAAGGGAAAATTCAAACATTTCATAATTTGTGTCTAGTTTTCTAGATAGACCAACTGCGTGAATAACTTTGTAATCCCATATAAATGTATTGGATTACAAAGTTACATTTGCAGTTAATGAATCATTGTACCCGTATATAATGGAATAATAATTGTAGATAGATATCTATATACATGAGGCATAACAGGAGGGGATATAGAGAGGGTAATGGTGTATTCAGCCCATGAAACTGTACAACATTCCTCTAGAAAAACATGACAAAGAAAAACTTGCAAATAAATAGATTAAATAACTCGAAAATATCAATCAATTACAATGAAAGAAAGAACATTAATAATCAAATCCGCTATATTTGTGATAAATTGATACCTACAAAAATAAGAAAAATCCATAAGACAGAGGCTTTAAGAAAAATCGTTAGTGATATTCTAGAAGTAAGAAGTACCGAAAAGGAAAAAAGTAGGACTCTACAAAAAGACGTGAGATCCCATCAAAAACAACCTGTAAAAAAAATCCAAGTCTCGCAGCTCAAGTTTTCTACCGCAAAAAGTTGTGAGATGCATGTAATACCAAGTCGATTAATTTATTTAGTCCTTAAGGGACCTTCTATATAAAGTTATTACGTTAGTTATTACCATATCAATATTAAAAATTCTTTACGTTTTAAATAAATAGATCGACTTGGCCAGCAGCATTATGTATAAATTGTACGATACATTATGTTTTCATGCGATGGCCAAGTCGATCCATTTATTTAAAACGTAAAGAATTTTTAATATTGATATGGTAATAACTAACGTAATAACTTTATATAGAAGGTCCCTTAAGGACTAAATAAATTAATCGACTTGGTATTACATGCATCTCACAACTTTTTGCGGTAGAAAACTTGAGCTGCGAGACTTGGATTTTTTTTACAGGTTGTTTTTGATGGGATAATGTCTTATGGCATTCTTCTCTGGGGAAATGCTGCGGATATAAATAGTATTTTTATTTTACAAAAAAGAGCTGTTAGGGCCATTTATCAACTTGGTCCAAGAGTTTCATTGAGAGAAAAGTTTAAAGAAGTAGATATTCTTACTGTTGCATCTCAATATATTTATGAAAATTTATTATATGTTCGTAAAAATATAACTCAATTTAAGCGTAATTGTGACATGCATAGTAAGAACACTAGGAACAAACATAATCTTGCCTCACACGTTACTCGTCTCCACAAGATAAATAATTCTTTTATGGGTCAAAGTGTACGCTTCTTTAACAAGCTTCCCAACAGTTTAAGAGAACTTCCAATTAATAAGTTTAAAAAAGTAATAAAAGCTAAGCTGTGTAAAAAGGCATACTATAGAATTTCAGATTATGTGGAAGATAAAACTGCTTGGGAATAAATTTATCATGTTCTGAATCAAACTGACATTATTGTAACTTGTGACATGAATCATTTTAATTGTAAATGGCGATATAAAAAAAAAAAAAAGAAAAAGACAGAAAAAAAGAAGACAGTTCGTGTTGCTGAGGGAGTTTCTTGCGCCGCTTCTTCTTCACAGCCACAACACGTTCCGAAGCGGTGGTAGCAGAAAAGGACGATTCAAAAGATCTTGTGAAAGACTATTTGAATAAAGAATATTTTGATTTTGATTTGATTTGATTAGTCAATCACCACGCACTAAAACGGTGAAGGAAAACATCGTGAGGAAACCTGCATACCATAGCGATTTATAAAAATTTCTATGGTATGTAAGTCCGCCAACCCGCACTAGGCCAGCGTGGTGGACTATATGGCCTAACCACTCTCAATCGCACTGTCGATTGTAGAGGAGGCCCGTGCCCTGCAGTGGGACGTATATGGGCTGATACAGATACAGATTGTTTTTAGAGTACCTGTCTTGTAGGATATAAAATGAGTGGCTTACCTTCCACTGACGTTGCCAGAGCGGTAACAATGGTTGAAAATGGTCAAGGGTAGGATTCAGTAAGTCGCGCATTGGGTGTGTCGGTATCTGTCGTCTTTCTCAACGTTAAACGTTAGAGGCACATAGGCTCTTATGTGCGGATGCCAGGATAAGGCAGAAAACGGTGGACCAGTACCCAGGATGGTCATTTTATACAGCTGAAAACTTTGAGAAATCGTCTTCAAACGGCTATTCAGACCCGAAACATGTCACAAGAAGTCCGTGATGTTAATACCAGTGAGCGTACAGTGAGAACACGTTTAAATGAAGTTGGACTGAAGTCTTACGTTCCGTCAAAAGCTCCAAAACTCGAAGTGGTACATAAAGTAGCCAGATAAGCTTTTGCTCATCAACACCGCGACTGGACAAATGAGTGGAGCCGAGTTTTGTTTAGTGATGAAAGCAGTTTTGTTGTGAATTGCATAGAAGGAAGGGAGAGGATCTGGAGGTATCGAGGAGAACGCTAATCGAGGAAACTTTACTGAAAGAGGTGTGTTATGGCGGAGGGTCAATTTTGGTATGGGGTGGTATATGTTTGGAAGCACGCGCGGAGTTAATACTTATAGAAAATGGGTCTTTAGCTGCACAAAGATACGTCGCAGAGATCTTAGAGTCCCATGTATTTTTTTGTTGTATTGTATGTCTTTTGCACCATCCATAGTCGAATATTTTTTATTTATGCATGATAATGCGCGGCCCCACACAGCGCAAATGGTTCGCGACTACTTAAATCAGGCCCAAATCGCGCAAATGGATTGCCCAGCAAGATCACCGGACATGAATCCCATAGAGAACGAATGGGACGTTATCGGAAGAAAGATAAATGGAAGAAACCAAGCCCCTAAGATCGTCCAAGGATTCAAATTCATGTTAGTGCTAGAGTGGGAGAATTTGTCGCAAAAAATGATTGATGACGTCATTAAAAGCATGAAGGATCATATCCAGACTCTTAACTGAGCCCGTGGTAGCAATACGCATTATTAATTTTCTTAAATTATTTCTGTAAGTTTTTAAAATACACGATTACATTTGACAATACAGAAATTTCATTTTACTGTATTTCCGTTTAATTGCATTTGCGTCATTAATTAAAGTATCTTTTACTCAATTTTAGTAATTTTTTATAAATTTTGCCTCATTTTGAATATTGAAAAATAAAAACATTCAGTTATTATAATATTTTCTAAGAAATTCAATATTTAACGCGTGTTCCTCTAATTCTGCCGGCGTGTGTATATACAGGGTATATCAAGACTGCTACCGAAAACGAAGCCGGGTGGTAGTTTAAGCGACTTCAGACACAATGCAACAGAAAAAGTTGCAAAAAAAAGCTTTTATTTTTTTCCTATGACCATATTTGGGTGGTAAATACATTTTTTCCTAAAATAATAGTGTATACCCTTTATTTATAAATAATCTAAAGTATAAAAGTGTTTAAATTATTATTTTAGCAAAAACTATGGATTTACCACCCAAAAATGACGATATTTAAAAAATCATAAAAAATAATTGTTGCGTTTCTTTTCGAAATTTTTGGTTGCATTGTGTTTGTAGGCACTAAAACTACCACCCGGCTTCGTTTTCGGTAGCAGTCTTGAGATACCCGGTATGGTTTCGATTAAAAAATATAAAAATTAAACCGAAACTGCGATAACATCCGTGATAACAATTTGTTTTATTTCTGTGAAATCTAAGAAACCATTAAGACCGCTTACTTCAGAAAGCCACGTTAAAAAAATTGCCATTGTCTATATTTTCCTTCAGTATAACTTTGGTATTTGAATTCAAAAATTCCTTGAAAGGTTTGAATTTGAACAGTCTGAAAGAATGAATTGATTAACTTTACCGCTCTGGACTATTGAATCAATTCTTTAATTAAAATTCAAACTCATTTTAAGATGATCCCCTTATATTCGCTTCATGCCTGTGACCCAATTCTCAACTTCTCAATCTTCAACTCTAACTTATATCTGACTTCTGAACATTAAATTTAAATCCGAGTTCTCATGAAGTTTCATGCATACGTACAAGCAAAGGTTGGTTAATTTAACTCATTATGTTCTCCAGCCTAAAAAATCTTTATTGGTTACATATACATGTACGTATATGTGGGGCACACATTGTTTTAATTTTTACTGTATGTGGCTTATGCATGGCTTTTGTTAACACTCGATTCATAACAACTATACCTATTTATACATGCATATTTTTTTTATTATACCGTAACTGTCTTTTGTAAACATACAATTTTAAGGGGGCATCAGATTAATTATACTCAGTAATAAAAACTAATTCACTAATTAACTTTGGATATAAAACTTTCATGAACGATATACGGTAATTGGGCACTTTATCACACGCAAACTTGATATAAGTATTTCATAAATTAACATGTTAATGAAACTAGTCAAAATATGATGAGTATTGTCCCTATAAAAGACATGATTAAATTTTAATTGGGGGATCTCAGAATACATCCTCTGGCCAGATGGTAGCACTACTTGCTCAAGAGGGCCGGCAGTATTTGGATGCATAAAGCAGCAGACCGGGGTCTGTGGTGAACCTTGGGAGAGACCTATGTCTAGCAGACCATATACACGATACCTACTCCTAAAACGATCTTTAAAAAAGTTTGTCTGTCTGTCTGTCTTTGTCTGTCTGTCTGTCTGTCTTTGTCTGTCTGTCTGTCTGATTGTTCCGGCTAATCTCTGAAATGGCTGGACCGATTTTGACGGGACTTTTTTGTCAGGTAGCTGATATAATAAGGAGTAACTTAGGCTACATATCATGCTTTAGAAAATTTCATTTATTTAAAAAAAATAACTTAAAAAAAATCAATTAATTTTTTTGTTAAACTCCACGCGGACGAAGTAGCGGCTACAGCTAGTACAAAATAAAATCCTCGAGAAGGCCTATGATCAGCGGTTCACTTTATTCGATGATTATATCTTCAATTCAACGCTTAAGATTTATGTGAAAGTTATTTGTAACTTAAACCGAAAATTCTCCAATATACAACTCTTTTCATTCACAACCAGCCCACTAAACATACTCAAAAAAGTTTTCTACTAGAATCCACGTATCGGCAAGGAAACTTCTGACTTGCCTAAAAGGAGGAAAGACGACCCTATCAATATTTTAGGAAGCTGACAAATACGCTTCCAAATCACTACGGAGGCTGCTAATCACTTCCAATCCCTTCCAGTTGGATGCGACTCTGCTTCCTGACTGATCCTCGAGGCAAAGTGCCGGTGAAGGTGGTGGCCAGGACCTTCGCTTCAGGCAAGACAGAGAAGCTGGTGTACCAGTGCCTGTCAGAACTAGGTCTACCTTCAGGCAAGAATGAGGCGATGGAGAAAGAAGCGTTTACATTTGACAAGTTCTACGCACTTTATCATAAGATCTGCCCGAGGAATGATATTGAGGAGTTGTTCAGATCTATGTAAGTATTAAGGGGGCTGTTTTATAGTTCGTGGTTAGTTGGGTCTGGGTGTTTGTGGGACCAGAAAAGTCTCTCGTATTCTTGATACCCACGACACAAGACTCGATCTTGGGTGTAATAATTGCTATTCTGGGGGGCAGTTCACATATCTACGGTATCCTGGATATTAGTGGTTATTTTTTTAATGGTTCGCATTTTTTAGTGCAACTTACTACATGTCGAGACGATATTCTAACTTCCCAGTTTTAACTCACTTTTTTATTTTGTCTTTACCTAGCAAAATCATTTGAAATAAATTAGCAGTTATCATTGCTTACAGTTTAGACGACAACACTCTAAGTATTTAAAAAAGGACAACAATACTATTTATATTCTGTTAGATCCCAATTTCCAATACCAACATTTGATGGTACCAACTTACATCACATTTTCTTCTAGCACCCAAGGCAAATCAGACCGCATAAATTTGGACCAGTTTGTGAACTTCTTGAATGAGAAGCAACGTGACCCTCGACTCAACGAGATCCTGTACCCGCTGTATGAAGAGAAGAGAGCTGCTGAAATCATCACCACATATGAGCAGAATGAGGAAGCAAGGAATGCTAGTAAGTATTGTAGTACTGGAGATTAGACTTTAGGCGTAGTGGTGTTAGATATATTTTAGAGTCTCAGTGTTTCATTTTAGATTATCTACGGACTACTCTAGGGATTTAAAAACCATAAAATTCTTACTGATTAATATTATATAATTTATAATTACTTGATATTATAAACTTACGTTAACGATTATGAAATTTCGGTTGATAAGCACAGTTATTGTGCTGTTAAATAAATTTTCAGTTTGGTTTATCTTGTTAATAGGTTATTTATTTATTGAACCAGCACTAGCTGTCTAGACTATTAAAAATATAATTCAAACTATCATCGTCCATCCACAGAATGTCTAACAAAAGACGGTCTGATCCGTTACCTGATGTCTGACGAGAACGCTCCAGTGTTCCTTGATCGCCTGGACAACTACATGGATATGGACCAGCCGTTATCCCACTACTACATCAACTCTTCGCATAACACCTACCTCAGTGGACGACAGTTTGGCGGGAAGAGCTCTGTTGAAATGTACAGACAGGTGTTACTGGCTGGATGCAGGTGAGAATTTGTCTATTTTGTAATTACTTTTGTTGATAAATCTTATTATATCCTCAATTTAATCAATCTGACACCTTCCTTCCTTATTTTTCCCCCTCCCATCCTGGAAGGTTACTCTATAAAAACGGTACTAACTTCGAATGTTCTGATGTTCGACGTCCAGAGTAAGATATAAGATGTCCACTACTAAAATTAATACGGTTCTCTATTATACTTATCATATCCTCCGAACTTAGTCTATGGTTGCGATGTACGATAGAGGAATCCAACATTTTGTGTAGTATCTAGGCACATTAGTGTAGTTTTACGTATGGCATCTGAATATTCGAATTGATATTATTATTTATTAAAAACAATATATTTATGTATTGTTTTTATAGAGTGACCCATGATCGGAATGAGCCGGCAACATATTCATGGTCCAATCGATGTGGGTATGCATGGAAATTCTAGATTATATTTAGAGATACATATATTCTTTTAACATCAATTCCACTATAAATTATTTTTACGTGTAATTAATATTTAATGTAATCATAGTGTAAAAAGTTAATTATCCAATTTTAATGAATAGCAATAATGAATTAACTTTACCATATCATTTTAGTGGTATAAAAAACCTAATAATTTTATTAAAAATCTTCATTCTCAATCAGACGGTTGCATACCATCTATAATACAGATCATATTAAAATTACATTCCTGCCTATTCTTGAAATAAACAAGCAATCAAACACCATATTCCATCGTTAAAAAAGCCGGATTAAACGGCAATAAATTATTCTCGCGTCGAAACGTCCATCAAAAACTGCGAACTTCACTTCAACGATTCCAGAGTTGAAAGTTAATTATTCAGTTTCAAGTTGAGACGACATGGTTGTTCGTTTATAAAGAGAAGTTTCACAAAACTTGGTAATCTTCGACGCGGAACCCAGTTTCGTGATTATATTTTCATCGCTTTTGTTAGATTATTTTGAGAGGTGACAGAATTTACACGAAATAATATTAAGCGTACACACATTTAGGTCGCCGACCCGTTATTTTTTTGTTTATTTTATTTTATTGAAATAGGCACACTAACAACATATATGTATATTAAACATTTTCTAATAATACAATATTGGACAAACTACTCATATTCATATCAATTAAAGGTAAACAATATTTCCTGGTTAGTTAGCGGCTTCACTCATTACAACTCTAAGAACTTTGTCGGCGACATGTCAGCGGCTAAACATTCTTCTTTTTTTTATTTAATTTGTTTGTTATTTGCAACAGTCGTTGGACTATGAGCAAATTTGTTGAGTGAACGTTGACAGGTAGGAACAGCTAGGAATTATCGTCCCGGCTGGCCCTTAATCGGCGAACACAAGTGCTCTTATTATGCGTTTCACCGTATTTCCCTGTAGCAGGAGTCTTGCTATATGGTTGGTGTGGGCTTCGAGGCGCGACTTATATCTCTCCTTGCAAGGAAAGCAGCTAAACATGACAAGAGGAATATTTTGATGACGTTCTTGAGTGTCGCTGGGCAACTAAGAGAACCGTAAGGTGTCGTTGACATGATGTCAAATGTCGGCGGGTAACACGTGCGGGCGAATGTCGCCGACATTACTCTACAAGCCACCGGATTGTGTAGACGGGCTTTGTCGCCAAGCCGGCGGGTTTGGTGTGTAATGCGTCTTATTATAAAAACAAAAATACCATTATTTGTGATAAATTATAATACGAGTATTAATTTAGAAACAGAATAAGAGGAAAAATAATCCTATGAGTAAATTAAATCTAATGATACATTGTTCTTCGTTTTGTTGAAATATACCACGCTATCTTAATGCTTAATGTTTGCCGACGATACTGTGGTTCTTGTTCACAGCACATCTTGGGATACTGTAAAACAACTGGCTGAAGAGGGATTGTCCTTAATCACTAAATGGTTGGAGGATAATCTCTTGACACTCAATGTATCCAAAACCAAATACATTTGCTTCCACAAAACTGCATCCACAAAACCTCGACAGTCATATAACTTGTTTATACATACCTATCCATGCAACAAAGATAATATCGCCAATGACTGCACCTGTTCTGAGTTGGAAAGGGCAAGAGAACTTAAATACCTAGGACTAACGCTAGACGAAAAACTTAATTGGAAATCCCACATTTCTACCGTTACAAAACGCTTAAGAAGGCTTATTGTTATATTCAAAAACTTAAGGAGCCTAGGCAACAAATATCTGCTAATACAGACCTACAACGCTCTCTGTCACTGCCTTATTAATTATTGTATTTGCTCCTGGGGTGGAGCTTCGAAAACAATTCTTATAGAGCTTGAGCGTGCACAGAGAGCTATACTTAAAACGGCCTTATCTCTTTCATACCGTCATCCTACAGTTTCTGTTTATGAACAAGCTAAAATTCTGAGCGTTAGAAAGTGTTACATCTACCATTGTATTAAACGCTATCACAAATCGATATTACCTTTCCCTAGTGTTCAACACACCAGAAGGATCACTAAATGTCCATTGCCAATATGCAGAACAACTTTTGCGATGAAACATTATTCTTACCAAGCTCCTCGATTGTATAATATCCTTTCAAAACGAGTGACCAATTTGAGTGAAGTTAACATGCATAAACGTAGGAGACTAACCCCCAAATACTGGATAGCTACTCAGCCACCGGACTCATTTGATATGACGTTATTTTGAGGTTCTGTTAAATTTCGAAATGAAATACTGGATAGCCATTTAGCTCATAAATCGGTCTACTCAGCAAACATCCAGCTAAATTTCCACAGATTAACGAAAAGTTTGTTTTCAGTTACAATTTTTATTGTATAAATATAAACGTTCCATTTGACGCAATATTCTTCATACATGATTTCCCTAAATTGGAAATTTAACCCTTTATATTTAATATGAGGAATCATTGTAACGTTTTTACTTTTGTTACGATTATGTTTAAAGCTATATTATATATTGCCATGTTATTATTTTAAAAATCTGTTAATAAAATCATGTGGGTGAAAAAACTTATGTCCCTATATCCGTAGCGAGTTTATTAAAAATATTATGATGTTTGTTTATTTTATTTATTGTTTACAATTGCACTCGGTTTTAAAGTTAGTTTTTGGAATATCTTTTCAATAAATAGGTATATAAAATACCAAACAACGGCTGCAGAACCACCTAAGTACCAAATGGAGAAGACTATGTAAATAAATACGATATGAGAAAGAAGCTGTGCTGGATATTATAAACAGGTAAGTATACACGTATTCCTCTAAGTTTTAACGAATTTATATGATAATTAACTATTTAATATATAATATGAATCGATTATTCACACATTTTAAATCATCATCATCATCTACAGCCTGTAGGATCCCACTGCTGGGTACCTATAGGCTTCTCTCATATTATGCCTCCTATATATTATCTCCTCCTCATATAGTAGTATTATGTAATAAATATGTAAAATAAAGTATGGTACAATGTGTATAACTATAAATAATCCTTTGTTTCAGGAGCTGGAGTGGAGTACATAAATATTCAATGTGTACCTATATAATAAGACCGTCCAAGAAATATGGCTCATATATATAGTGCCATGTATATCAGCTATAGACTAAATAAGTAAGCTCAACAAATATATATAAAAAATAAAAAGAGATATATAAAATTATGACATACTTTAACTTAAACACTTTTGCAGGTAACGCTATAGAAATCATGCATACAACAAATCATTTGGACAATACACACCCTTTTGAAATGAGTATGTAATATAAAAATATACAAAAAGAATGAGACAAATTGTGTCAAGGAAGAAATATTTGCATCAGAAAACAGTGTTTTAAATCAAAGTTGAAGAATGTTATGAATTTGAATTAATATGTAATACATAAAATAAATTGTTTATTTCACCTATTTTCATTGTTAAAAAATGTCATATTATATTTCTATTGTACATTTTTAATAGTACATTTATTAATTTAGTTTTAAATTAATGTTAAAATAATTGTTATTATTTTGTGTTTATAAATATAGATATAAATGTAAGACAGATCTAAAGAAATGTAGATAATTAAAAAAATATAATATGTACTAATGCTGTTATTAAAATAAATATACTACAATAAAACATAACTCATTTTTATTTGTATTCATTCCATGGTAATTCAATAAAATGCACTGTACGGTTTAAAATATGTATTTTATTATATTATTCCTTGTTGCAACATTTTCATTGGTTATACTATGTGGAGCTGGTGGAAATGATTCAGAAAGATCAATCTCCAATATATGATCATTCTGGGAACATGCTATATTATGTAACACAGCACATGCCTCTATAATAGTAAGCTAATTTTCAAAAACTTATAGCCCAACTTGCAGACAAGAAGATCTTTGTTGTAAAACCAAAGACCCTCTCCACTGGGTTTCTTGTTTTAGTATGGTCTTGATTGTAAGCTTCTTCAGTCTCCCCTTTCCAGAAATGCACATAAAGGAGAATCATTGAAAATTTTACTATCATGCACCGTGCCTGGCCATCGGCCTATAATGTTTCTTATCCTCAAGTTAGGGTCGCAGACTAATTGCACATTTATAGAAAAATGGCCTTTTCTGTTTCTAAATGTTTCTGCTTGTGGTCCTCCTAAAAACAAGATAATAAAAATTAGAGCTCTAGCAAATATTCTTATTTCAAACTACAAATAATTTTATGTAAATTGAAAAAATATATTCATAAAATTGAATTCTTTATAGGAAACTACTATTGTAGTTGAAAATTGTTCCAGTATATACTGAATAGCTACAATCAGTACAAATCATTGTATGATTAATTATATTATATTATATATTTAGCCCTACAACTATTTAGAGAGCTTGGTTATATGGGGTACAGTGGGCTGGGGAAGAGCCAATTACCTGCTAAATGTTTTGATTCCAACAAGCATATATATATAAATTATTGTGTAGAAATAATTTAGAGTGTGCCTTTATACTGTGCATAATATATTATTCTATTCTTTGATTAATAATATAATATTATGTACAGTAAAAAGGGATACTCTAAATGATTACTACACAATATAAAATACGCTAGGCATTTTAGAAGCACATGTAGTTAAAATAGGATAAGAAAACATATTTTTGTGTACATGTAAAAGCTTAATAGTTATGTATACATTATTATAAGTAGAAATTACCTGGAGATTTGATCCTTATATGTATGAAATTTATAACTTCAATCACTCCTGCGATCGCATAGAAATCATTCGCAATATGGCATTGTTGTTATATAGTTGGGAATTTTCATGCCACGATTTTGTAGTTTAATTAACTCTGCTGCAACTTTGTGTTGTACAGTCGGCTGTTCCACATGAAATACATCTCCAATAATCTTCTGGTAACTGCCTGTCGTAGAATATCATAAAGCAAGTAACAGTTGGTCGCAAGTTTTTATCAATCGACTTCTATTTGTAGTGGGTTCTATTTTGCCTCCAGCAAGGAACGCAGATGCAGAACAGTTTCTTTCTTCAGGCGGAACCTCACTTTGTTTGAATGTTTTCTTCTTTGTATTTGTCAAAAGCATTGATTTTTTTCTTGATTGACTCGCCTTGATGAAGCTATATCGTCATCAGACAGCGATGAAACCGACGCGAGAGTCATTTTAGTAAATTTTATGTAGAATTGATGAAGTTAAGAGTGGTCGCAGGCGGCCTTAAGACGACGGCTGCTTAAAACTAGAAATTCTTAAAAATTTGACTGTTTGACAGCTGTCAAACTCTTAAGTTGCTTTCGAGAATACGAATCGGATGAATAATGCCCCATTAAATATTTAATTCTTAAGTGGTTTAATCGAAGTTATATTTAACTGGAATCAATTTAACAGGTCATTAGAGCTAGTTAATCGGAGTTAAAAGTTAATTGGCTTTCCAGTATTTGGGCATAATTGATTCGTGGTTACAAACTCTTAACTATGATGAATGTGAGAATCTTATAACAAAAAATATTTGCTAAATATACTTATTACCATAATTACCAAACCCCACTTAGCTACACACACACACACACACACACACGCACGCACGCATGCACGCATGCACGCACGCACGCACGCACGCACGCACGCACGCACGCACGCACGCACGCACGCACACACACACACACACACACACACACACACACACACACACACACACTCGCACACTCGCACACGCACGCACACACACACACACACACACACACACACAGTTTACGATGCACCCAATATCATTTTATTTAGTATTACTTCATTTAATGTTAGTTTTTATTTTTATCGTGTTTTTTTCCTACATTTTTTTTTAAATTAAACTATTGTGTAAATTTTGTTAAGCATACTTGATAGGTTTACATTGCTGTGATGTATAACAACATTTACCAAAACTAATACACGAAAGAGACTGACTCCTGTCATACAGGGTATCCTAGTTCAGGAGTCAGGGTGTCAATCAATTGTAAATTTGTTATTGTAAAGCAATAAAGATTATTATCATTAAAAAAAATATCAATGGAGTTGTTACATTATTACAAGTTTTGTTTTATTAATTCAACAAAACATAATTAACCTTATTCCTTTCATACTTACATTTCCTTAATTAACATTGCCTTAATAAATCGAATACTTCTGATCATTAACCTCCCTCCATATTTTATATTTCCATAATAATTAAACTGCTGAATCAGATACTCAAAATCCCGCTCGAAGGACCAAAGGAGAATGGCCATTCACAGTATCGGTGAAAAATATCATTGATCACGAAACCGATATTGGTTAAAATTAATTATAGTGTTTGTTATGGTTTGTCCTAAACGTTTTACCGTTCCCAGGCGAAAGATGTTTATAAAACAAAGTATATCTGCCGGCACGAATCTTGAGCGCTCGGCGACAGAGTGGGGATTGCATTGCGCATCGTGAACTTAAGGACAAAATAAATGTATACCGATTTATTATTATTAATTTATTCTTAGTTACTTATATATTATTATTATTTTATTTTATGGGATGAAAGGAATATTTTATTAGAATTATGAATATATTAAGAGATATATTATACCTTTTACTTTACACATAGTTTACTCCAGTCGATAGAGGACCCATTAGATCGATTTTTCTTTTACTAAAGCGGTCACACCTTTGACGCTCCATGTTACATTCTTGCTGGCTACGTAACTTTTAATAGCAGCCTATGCCATTTCGATGGGATTCACGTTTGTGGCTTCTGCTGTTCTTTTTTGGACTTGTTTTCCATTTTTGACGCCATATTCTGCCTCTTTTTTCATGAAATAGTTTACATGGTAAACCATTTTTCTGGCCTGTCTATTTGACACTGTATTTTTTCGTGGCATTTTGTACTACAAAAGAATTAAATTAAATATAGTATGAAATAAATCCAACATATTACGAACATATTTAGGAAGGTATAATAAAATTCAAATAAGAATTTTACACTTACCAAAAAAATGTATTTATAGAAAAGTGAAATGGCTAATTAAAATGCAAGCAAGTATAATTTAGTCGTAGTAAAGCACGTGCAGCAAACGCAATGAATGAATTAGGCATAACAACAATATGGCGTCGATAGTGAACCAATCACTGGCCGATGCGATAATGCCCCCGCCCGCTTACTTCATCATACCACTAAAGAGACCCAAAAATCGACTACTGCGCAAGTAACGGTCAGCGCTCAAGATTCGTGCCGGTAGTTATAATATCATCACATTTTAAATTTTATTCACAGAGCCGATAACAAAAAAGAAATTTTATTTGACTTTAATTTTGGATTCCCTAAGAACTCCGGGCCTGGGTCGTTATTAGGCTTATATTTATTGAAAATATTTATTTTTCCTACACAAAAAAGTATGATGTGGTAATAAATGTGTTTTTTGAGCGAGGGACGAAAGATTTCGCACCAATACTAAGTTTCATAGTAAAATGGGTAGATAGGCATTTCCATTTTTTCTATCTTTTACAGATGCGTAGAACTAGATTGCTGGGACGGTAAAGGCGAGGACGAAGAGCCTATTATCACCCACGGGATGGCGATGTGTACCGACATACTGTTCAAAGACGTGATCTATGCTCTTCGAGACACGGCGTTTGTGACCTCTGACTACCCTGTGATATTGTCGTTTGAGAACCATTGCTGTAAGGCGCAGCAGTACAAACTCGCCAAGTACTGCGATGAGATTCTTGGAGATTTGCTTCTGAAGGAACCGTTGCCTGATTCTCCGGTGAGTTTATTTTGATAGATTGGAATGGTTGAAAGTCAATTGGAAAATGAATCATACTACAAGTAGTCATAGATATGGTTTTTGTGGTCATATATGAACTATGGGTTAATGAGTTACATTTATGAAAAGGGCACTATGTACTCCATTTAAACTCTATGATAGCCAGGGGACAGTTTGAGGAAAGTTTAAAAAAATATTTTGATACATTTAATAGGGTACTAAATGCTAAACTTACAGGCCTCGATATCCAAATAATCAGTTTCGTAATATAAATTGAAAGATACTAGATATATAATGAGGCATTAAATGCATCTGATTATGGCAGACATCAGTAAATACATGGTTATACAAGGTATATCAAAAATGCGACCGAAACCGAAGTTGGGTGGTACCTTTAGTGACTAGAAGTTGACTAGTGACACAATGCAAATAAAAATTTTGCAACAAATGCGACAAAATTTATTTGTGATGTTTTAACAATCTTTGACAATGAAAACTCAAATAGTCTAACATTGTAACATAGGAGCCTTGCATTCTTTTTTATAAAAAAATACTATGGCACTCTCAATTCAATGGCCAATTATATTGACCTATTTAAAAACTCTTTACAGTTAGAACCCGGCGTACCCCTGCCTCCTCCATCAGCTCTTAAACGCAAGATCATGATCAAGAACAAAAGACTGAAGCCTGAAGTAGAGAAGCAAGAGTTGGAGCTATTCCGACAGGGACAGTTCGTCATTGAAGATGAAGAGAAAGAAGATGCGTCAGCTGTCGCCGTGCCTGATAAGAAGGTATGGATATTTTTTATGACAGCCTCCGTGGCACATTCGGTTAGAAGCCGCCTGTAAAGAGGCCGCGGGATCGATCCCCGCACCTAGAGAAATGTTTGTGCGGCCTATAAATAGTTTCGGGTGTAGGTGTTTGCGAGACCGAAAAGTCTCCCGTAGTTCCTGATACCCACGAGTCACGACACAAGACTCTATCGTAGTGTGGGGTCAGCACTATGTGTATAACTGTTGGGAGTTATTTATTAATTTATTTTCATTTCTGTAAATGGCGAGACTTGCATGCCATACGCTTGATGGTAAGCGCTATGACAGCTCATGAATAGTAGCAAAACCAAACAACGCTTTGAATTACAAAACAATGCTTGGCATTCCACTGCGTTCGCCATCCTGAGACATATCTTATGTCATGTGAAGTCTCAATAAGTCCGGTAGTCACTATGGCTACAATGTTCTTTAAACCGATACAAAGTGTATTTACACTGCTGCGGCATTGTGGTGCTACCTACCCAGAACTTTTGAACTTACTAATAACTAAATAGTTTCTGGGAAATATGTCTCTTATAGGAAGCTTAAGGGGTGTATTTACTACATAGTAGGCAACGGCTTAATTATTGTCCCCTAGCGCTGTCAAAATCTACGTAATTGTTTCTGTTGAACCCTCACGAAAAGGCGGACTTACCTAGTTTATATTATGATATATATGTTTGCAAATAAAATACACTTAAAATTTAGTATTCTTTTTCAATATGTAACATTCACGTTATTATAGGTAACCATTAGACGTAGTGTAGCTGAAATTATTCATTTGTAAAGCTTTGTAAAAAAACCGACTTCCAAAAAAATAATAGGTTCTCAAATCAACTGTATGTTTGTTGTGACGTCCAGCGTACTGTATGCCTGTATTGGACTGTACGTTTTGGGTCCAGCCCGAGGAGATAGTGGCGGAAGCGGCGTCGGCGGGCGAGGACGCGCCGCCGCCCGTCGCGTACACGGGCTCCACCACCAACGTGCACCCGTGGCTGTCCTCCATGGTCAACTACGCGCAGCCCATCAAGTTCCAGGGCTTCGAGGAGGCTGAGAGTGAGTTGCAATCGACTACGTCTACAGTATAGAAAAGCAAATCGTTCAAAATTATAGCATTAAAAACACGAGACGAGGTCATAGTCGACGGTCTAAAGCGGTAATGGAATGGTGCCTAGAGACCGATAGAATGGTAGGCAGACAAAGCTGAGGTCTCGTAATCGAATTCCGGGTCGAGCAGTGATATTGGATTTTCTATTCATTGTCAGCCCGTTGTCTGCGACGCCTGAGCGGGGACGCTCCTATGCAACTAGCATATTACAAATCTTAAAAAGTCCACATCTTCATATTGACATATTCGTTGAAACATCATGCGCCGAAAGAAAGTGCCGGCAATGCACAATGCGGGAAAGATGATGCGGTACGTTGAAGCGGGGCAAACACGCATATCGTAGTATTTTCTAGAATATCGAATAAGACAGTTGTATGGTTCAACTCCAGTTCTAGTCGTTCAAACACTGACAATCCCTACATCAAAGTTGCAAAGTCAAAGTAAACCGCGTTTGCCTTGTAGTGTTTAATATTAATAGTCTTTCTAGTGCTCTTTTGCTCCCGTTACCAAGCAGGCGTTATGCTTATATCAGATCTCGTAATTCAGCCTAAACAAAAATATCGATCCATACTATCGATAAATCGATGACGAACTTTCAATTTACCAAAAACTTAACATAATCGATATTGTTACAGAAAAGAACATTCACCACAACATGTCCTCGTTCGCGGAGACGACCGGCATGAATTACCTGAAGACGCAGGCCATCGACTTCGTGAACTACAACAAGCGCCAGATGTCCAGGATATACCCCAAGGGCACCAGGGCTGACTCCTCTAACTACATGCCGCAGGTACTTGCACTTTATTGACTTTTTTATATTAGTACGGCATAGTGACTGCATTGCACCTGATGGTAAGCGCAAATGTCGTCAATCCCATGCCATTTGATACAATTTTTCCGAAATACTAAGATGCCTCGTCACACTACGGCCGAAGGACTCAGGATTATATCAATTCCACAGCTTGACGGTGCGGCACTACAATAATTTGCAAACCTTTTGGTTCGTGCTGAGATTGTTTGGACCATCAAGTTATGGTTTCGCAAACTAGCATGCGTGGTTCTGTTAAATAATGGAGAGGAGGGGATCAAATTGAATAATTCAGAGCATTAATTTTATTAATTGTCGACTAAAGCACAATCCTACTCAAAATAACTTTCGGTTGTATAGCAGTGAATGATTATGAGTTACTAAAGACAGATATTTCTTATGAAATTATATGAAAATATTGGATTCCAATACATCAAATAAAAGAGGTGAGCGAAGCAGCACTAGTTCGCAACGTATGCGTGCGTAAAATCCGAACGATGTTGGCACGCACAATTTTTTTTACGTGCGATTGACAGCACGCATGACTTTCCAGTCGTATCAAAGGAATTGTCTTGCACCGTAGCCTTGCACACTACATGTTATTGTATTCTCGCTTATCGTGCCATGACCACTTGCTAAATATCCTAATCCAATGACAAATATTTAATTTTTATTTTCCCCATTCAGGTGTTCTGGAACGCAGGCTGCCAGATGGTATCCCTGAACTTCCAGACGTCCGACCTGCCCATGCAACTGAACCAGGGCAAGTTCGAGTACAACGGCAACTGCGGCTACCTGCTCAAACCTGACTTCATGAGGCGAGCGGACCGCAGCTTCGATCCCTTCGCAGACGCACCCGTCGACGGAGTCATCGCCGCACAGTGCAGCGTCGCGGTAACTATGCATGCATATGTACATGCATACATACATGCATATGCATGATGCCAGAGGATGAGAATTTAGTCGGTAGGGGTAATAAGAGCTCGACATACCAGGCAGAGCACCAAGTCCTGACGATACGCAAAAAGTATTTTTCCTATACTTCTGGAGGAAAAAATACACACACACACGCACACGCACACGCACATGCACACGCACGCACACGCACACACACGCACACACACACACACACACACACACACACAAAATAAAATAAATAACACCCAACAGTAACATACATAATCCTGACCCCACACTTAGATCGAATCTTGTGTGTTGTCGGTATAAGGAACTACGAGAGCTTTTTCGGTCTCACAAACACCCAGACCCGAAAGAAATATTTGTGCACCGCACAAACATTTCGTTTCTCAAGCGGTGCCTAACCGACTGCGCCACAGAGGCTGTCATACATAATAACATATATCCGCACTCTGTATACATTCCCGCACACTGCCATAAAGCTTGTAAAAGCTATATTGGCCCACGTCATCACACTACTTGGTACAAGCTTAACGAATCCACCCGCTTCCACCTGCAAAGAAGCAAAGGTATCCCTTACCCGTCATACGAGACGAATTAGAGGGATCATGGGGGTGCTGGTAACTTAAAGTGAGCTATACGACATCACTGAAATAGGTGACCGACCCGTTTTATATTAATTTGGTCTCCTCCAACTTACATTTAAACTAAGTAGCGAGTCACATATTTCTGCTCCACCAGAAAAACATATAATTCGTACAGACTACAGCAATTGTTGGCCTTACAAGAGATAGTCGAGGCTAACTTAAATTCGATTATCAACAATATTAGAAAGAAAGATAGACAGAAAAATGCATTTATTATCGCGCAAATAAGCCGCATATAACACAGTACAATAATTATAATAATGTAACAATACAGTAAAGTAACAAAAAGAGTATAAATATAAAAACAAAGAAGGAAAAATATAGTTTTTTATCAAATTTGTTTTTCCTCATCAGGTAATCGCCGGGCAGTTCTTATCTGACAAGAAGATCGGCACATACGTAGAAGTGGACATGTACGGTCTGCCATCAGACACCATCCGTAAAGAGTTCCGTACTCGCATGGTGCCTGCTAACGGACTCAACCCTGTCTACAATGAAGAACCATTCCTGTTCCGAAAGGTTAGTAACATGTTTAATAATTATAATTTTCAAGTATACACCATATTTCATATAACAACAAGCCTAGCATTGGACGCTATTGTTTAAGTTACTAGAATCCAGATTCAGGTTACCCGTAAAAGGTCACTGTATAAGTTCTAGGAGAAGACCAATGTTACAGACTTGAACGTGTTATTCCCTAAAATATATTTGTATTTATTTATTTAAGTGTTTATTATACACTCTCAAAAAGGATAACAGTTTTAGAGAAAATACAAACCAAAGTATAAATGGTGGTCTTATCGCTCTAAGGCAAATGCTACCAGACAACCATGTCTGCTAGACAACCATATTAATTTTATAGGAGACCCAATACGCATTGTTTACTTTTCTTCCATTTATCCCTCTCCCTCTTCCCAATATATATTATACGTACTATATAATACGCATTTTTTACCTCTCTTCCATTTATCCTCCTCCCCCTATAGGGGTATTATAGTGGTCTGAAAGCATTGAGATAATATACTAGGGGGGACACTGCAGACATCATGTTTGTAACTAAAGGGTACATTCTGTATCTGTCTCTGTCACTACCAAGTAACATATCTTCCTTCTCGCTTCACTGTGTACCCGTGTGCACGCACCATACGCAGAGATTTTGTTCCCGATGTCCGCTCTATAATACCTCAATGCCTGAAAGTGAAGCATATGTGCCATGTGGTGTTGCCAGACCTGGTGGTGCTGCGGTTCGGTGTTTATCTTCCATTTATACTCCCCCCCCCCCTCAAGGTGAAGCATATGTCCCCAACCCCTCCTCCTCCCCATATAGGGATATTATAGTGGTATGTCCCTCCCAGGTGGTGCTGCCAGACCTGGCCGTCCTCCGTTTCGGCGTGTACGACGAGAACGGCAAGTTGCTAGGCCAGCGCATCCTGCCGCTGGACGGGCTGCAGGCCGGCTACCGGCACATCTCGCTCCGAACGGAGGCCAACTTCCCCATGTCACTGCCCATGCTGTTCTGCAATATAGAGCTCAAGATATACGTGCCTGATGGGTTCGAAGGTTAGAGCGGGTATCAATTATCTTCTCTCTTTGATTTATTATACTGGGTATCTCAAGACTGCTACCGAAAACGAAGCCGGGTGGTAGTTTTTGTGACTTCAGACACAATGCTACTAAATTTGCCGGCTTCGGTTACGGTAGCACTCTTAATATACCCGGTATATATATATATATATACTCTTTTTACACCATAAAACCTAGATATTATAACAAAATTAGGATAAATACAATTGGCGGTCTAATTGCACAAGGAAGCCTCTTCCACCTTTGGACATAAGAGAATGTTTTTTTTCTGTGTAATGATTATACAATAACTTTACCTTAGGCAAAAAATATGAGGCATGGATCAACAAAATATTCTGTGCATTCTATTTTCTATATGCGTAGTGCACTTTATGGACATGTGGCGTTTGATGGATACAAAAGATAGTGGCGCCGATGGATGTAACAATTCAAAGTAGTATAGTTACGAATTCCACAACGTACAGATGGCGATAGAATTTTTGTCTTTGGGCGTGAGTGACCCTAAAATTTAAAATACGACTAAATTATGAGTTGACCTGTCCCTTCCTTATATTAATACGAAAACTGACAGGTTTTAGCAATAATAATTTCTACTTATTTACAATACCTTCCTTTAAATTTAGAGCGTAGGCAGGACGCCCTCGCAATGACCCATTGTAGGTAATCCTACCTTCAGAGTGGTATGTGCCTTTTTGTAGAACCTATCAAAAATAATGATTTTGTTGTGTAGACTTCATGGCGGCTTTATCGGATCCGCGCGCGTTCATGGGCGCCGCCAAGGAGCGCACGGACAACATGAAGCAGATGGGCATCGAGGAGAGCGGGCCCGAGAAGAAGGTGCAGGTCGAGGAGAAGAAGGAAGGTCAGATAACAAATTATTTGTAAATCCTTCCCCCATTCCCCTTCCTATTCCCCCCGCATATTTCTTTATGCAATGAAAGGCGACACGAGCAAGCCGTTCGCCTGATGGTTGGCAATACGACCGCTTATAAACAGTAGCAACATTCCACTGCGCTCGCCATCCTGAAGTATAACATGTTAAGTCTCAATATGTCCAGTAGTTACTCTGGCTACAATGACCTTCAATCCGAAAAACAACAGTGCATTTACACTGCTGTTTGACGGGAGAAATAGACATTGCGTTGGTACCTACCCAGATGGCCTGAAGTCCCGCCAACCAGCGAGCGCACTACACACTATAATCAATATCCAACCATGATACCGCAGATTAAAACCTACCTCTTGAAACGTGATGTCCAGGGCGTTTACATTTATTCGAGTAGCTTTTGAATTATTCAACATTGTTGACAAGTATGGAATAGAGAATATTTAGGATTTCAATGCGAATAATCGCACGGTATATCGAATATCGTTTTTCGTAGCAAAAATATCAACGGCACGTTAAGAATTTACTTAACTCGTATTTATTTCGGGTCTGGGTGTTTGAGAGAAGTCTCTCGTAATTCCTTATTCCCACAACACAAGACTCGATCTTAGTGTGGGGTCAGGACTATATACAGGGTATATCAAGACTGCTACCGAAAACGAAGCCGGGTGGCAGTATAAGCGACTTCAGACACAATGCAACAGAAAAAGTTGAAAAAAAAAGCGACAATTTTTTTTCTGTTATTTTTTTCCTATGGCCATATTTGGGTGGTAAATACATTTTTTCCTAAAATAATAGTTTATACCTTTTTATTTATAAATACTCTAAGGTATAAAAGAGTTTAAATTATTATTTTAGCAAAAACTATGGATTTACCACCCAAAAATGACGATATTTAAAAAATCATAAAAAATAATTGTCGCGTTTCTTTGCGAAATTTTTGATTGCATTGTGTTTGTAGTCACTAAAACTACCACCCGGCTTCGTTTTCGGTAGCAGTCTTGAGATACCCGGTATGTGACTGTTGGGTGTGTTTATACAGGGAGCGCAAATAAATGGCGCACTTGCTCAGTTGGGTACAAGGGCATAATATTAATATCGTAATAAAAAAATAATATTTGGAAAATACCTATCCGTTTTGAAGTTATGACCGTTTAAAGTTTTAAGTTTAATCACCACTTTTCGGCATAAAATCAGTTGGAATGGATGAGGAACAAGATTTAAACACATACGTATTTTTTCGTTTCGTCGTTAATTGAACGGTTAACGAAATATACCACGAAAACCATTTTTAACAGCATCAAAACTTTCTTAAACTTCGCTTTAACAGCTGTTTACACATGAGTAAGGTCATGAACTCTTAGCTGTATAATTTATCCTTCTCTAACTTCAAAAAAGGATATTTTTTGTTTCATTTCAAATAAATCAATCAGTTAAACAGGGACGTACTTAGATTTAAGCGTCAATAAATTAACAACATAATAACTTTAGGTGCAGTTGCATCGTGAATGGATTGACTATTTTGTTTGTCATTATTTTCCTTAGTGTCACAAATCCAAACTGAAAGATACCAAGAAATCACACTGGTCATCGCTTAAATCATGTAAGATTGCGAATTTAATTATAATTAGAAAAGTTTTGGTAATACCTACATAACATTTAAATTTTCTAAATAATTTAGATTCATTGAAAAAATAATCTGATGACACTGATTAATAAAAAATAATATTTTTAAAATGATGGCCCAATTCGGCCCTATTAGTCAAAGGAAGCCGCCGGTCATAGTGTACTTTGTCGGATCCAACGCGGCTCGATTATTCTTCCTTTGAGGTCGCCGCCGCCGTTTGTGAGTGCGTGCCGAAAGGCGGCAATTTCTTTGTCGGTAACTTTTAGCATTTTGCAAAAGAAGACCGACATCTTGAGGTGTGTTCACTGTGTAGTGTGATAGTAGTGTGATGTGACTTGATATAACTTAATTGGATTAAGTACTCCGATATAAAAGTTACGTTAAAAAAAAGATCTTATTGGACTGATACTGATACTTGCTCAAGAGCTTATAATGTTATTTAAATATGTCATCAGCCGATCCAGTCAATTACAAATTGCCTATTTACTTTGCTTATTATTGTATTTAACATTATTTTATGGTATTTTGAAAATAATGTTACTTTAAAGTGATAAAATTTCTTCTAAATTCTTATACCTAGAGAAATATCGTCTACCATTATAGCATAGAATTTGCATATGAGACTTATTTGAGATAAAATTAGTGAAATCAATAAACACTAACTACTAATTTACTGCACTGGAGACCCCGTGCCCTGCAGTGGCACGTATATGGTCTGATACAGTAGTAATACTAATTGTTCAGATGAATTATTATGAACTCAAATAGGAAAGCTTTGTATCTAATGTGAACAGGCCTTTATCTTTCAAGAATCAAAATAATAATTTATTTTTTATTAGTTGAATTCGGATTGCGATCGCGTGTGCATGTATTAGTCGTGTGCATATTATTGTAAATTCGTTTTCAGTTATTTTGAGTAAATTTTATTAATTTCACTATGCTTTGAACATTACCTAATTTAATAGCTTTTGATGTAACTTGTGTTATGTGAAATGTAAAAGAAAAAGTGATTTGTGCTACCAAACTGTGACAGTGTTTTCGTGCGGGTTTTGGCGGATCCTGCGCTTCCAGCTTTGCCTATCAAGGACATTACGGTTTACATTACAAGGTCAGTTAACTATTTTGGTGGTCATTAATGACAACTAACCATCCCATATGAGTCACCGACGGCCTCCGTGGCGCAGTTGGTAAGAACCGCCTGTGAAATGAGAGACCGCGGGTTCGGTTCCCGCCCCGAGACAAATAATTTCCGTGAACCATAATTATTTTTCTAATACCCGCGACACAAGATTTGTATCTTAGTGTGGGGTTAGTACCCATGTATGTGACTGTTGGCAGTATTAATTTAATATCTTTTTTATGTACCCTGAGCGTGATGTACACAATCGACTTATAAGTAAATAATGAGCTCTGCTTATTTATTGTTGAATGTCTACCGTTCAGTTGTAAGGTTCAATCACTATAGCTTAACATGTTAAGGGGTAGCATGTGTAACGTTAGTTTTTTTTTTCTCGGCATCTTTCTTAATATTCGCTAGCGCCATACAAATCCGTCTTAATTAAGATTCCTTCCCCATATACTATAATGTATATTGGCAGGTGCGCCGTTTTCTTGTCCACCCTGTATATTCACAAAAAGCATTAAAATCTACAATAAATATACATAACATAATGCTCTAAAATGGGTAATGTAGTGATCTGCTGTGAAAGGACTACCGAGATGGCATCCGGGTTTTAGAATACCAGGGAAACACCTGACTTCTTGTATACATGTGCGTATTGATATTCAATTAAACGCGTTGTTACGGTAAAGAAAAAACATTGTGCGAAAAATGCTTAACATGAACAGATGTTACAAGACTTTCTGTTTGTGAAGTTCGTCTATGAATGTCGAATGTCGTCGAATGCACTATGACAGTCGGTGGACAGTGGTCTTAGCGGTATATTTATTTATTACTAGCTGTGCCCGCGACTTCGTCTGCGTGGAATTTAACAAAAAAGTTAATTAGTTTATTTAGTTTTTTTTTTCGGTTTTTGCATTTTTATTTTTATTATCAACCTTTGTAACGAAACCATACCGCGATCTAATTCTACGGTGGCGCCATCTCTTAGCGAGCGGCGGTAAACTCCCGTTACACATTTATTTTCAGTTTTTTGTATTAGCTTTATTGAAAAATTTCTTTATATACAATATTTTGTAAATGTGATATTGATTCGTTGGTGGGAGAAGTGGTGGGAGGCGCCCGACGTGACGGCCTAGTAGTGGCATGCGCGCGGGCATTGGAAAAAAAATAATAAAGAAACTACAGTAAAAAAAGTACAGTTGGCGGTTTTATCGTCGTATCGTCCGTTCGACATTTGTATGGCTATGCGAATCTCGTGCCGACGTGGTTGTATGTTTACACAGTTTAAATATGTTTTAGATTGATATATTTTTATAGCCAGAATTATTTATTTAATGGTTTTATCAATAATTTCTCACTTTTACCACGGTTTTTACTTATCGTCTTATAACATGTTTCATTTTTGTCCATATCTATTCGCAAACTTGTGGCCTTTTCGGCCCTAGAGCAGAGACATCAATATTCGACGATCAAACCTATATTTATCGGGTAGGTAATATCACGGTAATGAGAAATATCATACCCGTGGTAATATGTTATTTTTTTTTTTTTTTTTTTTTTTTTTCGCTGGTGTTGAATTGAGTAGACGTGTTTACGAGCGAAGAATATAATTATCAAGAATTACAAATAAATAGTGACTATTATACAATCGATAACTTCGTACTTTTATTCGTCACGTCACGTCATTACCTGCCAGCGTCCTTCACGCTTCACCAGATTCACTTCACTGAGTTTTTATTCGGTTCTCACTACCATGGCACAGCTTGCAGCATCCAAACTACACAAAGACAGCTGGAAGATAGTTTCTCTAAAAGGATGGCAGAACTTGAAGAACAGCTGCACTTGGGAGGTCCTGCTAAGGACACTGTGTCGCGGGTAGCCGAGGAATTTCGCACTTTTAGCTCTAGCTTATGCTCGCTAGAGCTGCTAGCTTTTAGCATATGCTCCGACTCCTTCGACAACAAATCGACGAGTGTGCTCGCATGATAGACATCGCGGGGACCAGGCATCGGCGGAAGGCGGTTTTGTTCCTGGGTGTACCTGAAGGCGCCGAGGATGATTGCACAGGTTCTGTCTTGGGCATTGTAAATAAAACTATGGGTGTTCATGATATTACAGCAGCCGCAGTTCACTCATGTCATCGTCTCGGAACTTCTAAGCGGGACCACCATCGCCCAATTCTTGTCCGATTTGCAACTACCAAAGACAAGTCTGCAGTTTGGAGTGCAAAGTCAAAGCTTAAGGGTTCGGCCGTTTCGGTTAAAGAATTTCTGACGAAATCTCGGCAAACAGTGTTTGGAAAGGCACGACAACACTTTGGCATGCGGGCTTGCTGGACGCAGGACGGCATTATTTCGGTCAAAGTCCCAGATGGAAGTCGTCACAAAATTACTAATATTGACGAACTCAACAGCCTCATGTCGAAATATCCCCGAATTTCTGCCAATTCGTCGTCAGGAATTAAGAGCGCTGCGGGATCACGCGCGAAACCGAAGAAAAACTAACTTGTACTAACTAAACTGTATCGTAAACAACTTTTATCTGCAATGTAGCTCAATACTACACAATCTAATGTAAACATTTGTAAGTGTCGATTTTTTTTTGTTACCTACCCTCTTTTGCCTTGATTTTTTTTTATTTACACTTGTTTTCTTTGTCAATTTGACGTATCTTTGTGACAAATGACACATGGTGCGTTCCGAGTTCAATCACTGATAATTTAATTACTATTGTTTGTTGTATTATTTTTTCCTTGTTTTTCTCTTGTTATTTTTTTTTTGTTGTGGTTTATTTTGAATGTTTTAACTAGTGTGCAGATTAGCTGGCGGGTGGTGCAGAGTATATAGTGCTGCACCGGTCTTGTAAGTTAGGTATATTTATTATTATTTGTGCTAAATATTTTGAATACTTATTTAATATTTATATACTTTATATATATATATATTTTAATATTTTGTGACAGTATATATAAATAATATGACGTCTGATGACGATATTTACTTTTCTGCCAACGAATCGGATACACAATCGAATGACAGTTTCTGCTCTGTGACTGATGGGCTTGGGAATCTGATGCGCCAAACTTTTAACAAACGGACTTCTCACCTTCTGAACGTGTGCCACATCAATGCCCAGAGCATCCCCAGTCACTACAGTGAACTGTTAGAAACATTCACGGGTGCAGACATTCATGCCGTTCTAGTTTCTGAAACTTGGCTCAAACCTCAACTTCTTTCCACTACGTACCCTCTCCCTGGTTTCATTCTTGTCCGCAATGATCGTCTCAATAAAAGAGGCGGTGGTGTTGCTATTTACATCCGTAAATACTTTCCCTACAAACTTGTCGCTTCCTCTTCTCCTGCCAACTCTTCTACGGCAGAGTTTCTATTTATGGAGGTTTGGGTCAAGGGTGCCAAAACAATACTTGGAGTTGTTTATTGTCCTCCCTCTGTTGATTACTTCTCCAGCCTTGAGTCAGTTCTGGAAACCTTGGGGTCAAACTATGCACATCATATCATCATGGGAGATTTTAACACAGATCTTCTCGCCCATTTATCCACTCGTTCCGTAAAGCTCCTCAATATCCTACAGTCTGCCAGTCTCAATGTCCTTCCACTACTACCCACTCACCATAACACAGATGGTCAGGACACCTGGTTGGACCTTATCCTTATATCCAATACTTCCCTAGTCTCTTCCCATGGCCAATATCCTGCACCTGGTTTCTCTCGACATGACCTTATTTTCCTCTCTTATGCCCTTAAGCCTCCAAAGTCCCATCCCTAAGTCTTGCACATGCGTTGTTTTGGGCGTATGGATGTCAACAAATTGATTGAGGACGCTGAACAGTTGAATTGGGAAAGTTTGATGAAGGCTGATACTCTTGATCAAAAAGTTCTTCTCTTCAATTCCAATATCATCAATCTGTATGACATTCACGCACCTGTAAGGAAGACGAAGTTGAAGCGTCCACCAGCGCTATGGATGACGTCGACTGTTCGGAAGGCGATGAGACGTCGGGATCGGGCATTTCTCAAATTTAGGCATAATCGTTCTGATGAAAATTGGGCGTCCTACAAAGTTGCAAGAAATCGGTGTAATCAGACGATACGTAATGCTAAACGGCATTATATTTCCGAAAGCATATCTTCCTCTTCTCCTGCTCATATCTGGAAGTTTCTCAAAACTCTAGGTATTGGCAAACAGAGACCTCTAGATTTTCAACAAACAATTGTCTTGGATGACATCAATAAGCACTTCACTAAGACCCTCTTATTAGATGACCAAGTCAAGTATGGTACGTTGAATTATCTGGCGAGCCTTCCTTGTCCTGATATCGATCCTTTCCAATTTTCTCCAGTTGCATCTGACGAGATTAAAAAGACTATCCTTAATATCAAATCCAATGCGGTGGGCTGCGATAACATCAGTCGTCGTATGATTACTCCCATCCTTGACCAACTCCTCCCTGTCATCACCCATATTATAAACTTTTCCGTAACCTCCAGAGCCTTTCCTTCTTTATGGCGGAAAGCACTGGTAATTCCTCTTCCTAAAATTCCGAACCCTACTCTTGCCTCGCACTTCCGGCCTATCTCTATTCTCCCTTTCCTCTCAAAAGTGCTTGAGGCCTGTGCACATAGGCAGATGTCCAGGTTTGTGCACAAGAATCAACTTCTTAGCCCATTTCAGTCTGGCTTCAGGCCCGGACACAGCACTATATCCGCCCTTCTAAAAGTGACTGACGATATTAGGGCAGGTATGGAGGATACCAAAATAACCATACTGGTTTTGGTTGATTTCTCGAACGCTTTTAATACCGTCAGTCACGATATCCTGTTATCTATCCTCTCCTATCTTAATGTCTCGTCGGAGGCACTGGAATGGTTTTCAAGTTATCTTCGAGGGCGTCAACAATCAGTAAAACTTGGTGAATCATCGTCAATTTGGTGTGACCTAATTTCTGGCGTCCCTCAAGGCGGTATACTTTCTCCACTTTTGTTTTCAATTTTTATCAATCTCTTAACCCAGGATCTTCAATGTGCGTATCATCTTTATGCCGATGACTTGCAACTATATGCTCAGGCGAATATTGATAGTGTCTATTCGGCTATAGACAAGGTTAATAGGGATTTGACACATATTCAACGCTGGTCTGAGCGGTTTGGGCTATCAGTCAACCCATCTAAATGTCAGGCGATTATCGCGGGAAGCCAGCGGTTGTTAACCAGGATAGACATAACGAGTCTTCCACCACTTTTCTACAACGGATCAGTAATACCTTTGTCTCCTGATGTTAAAGATCTTGGATTGCACATTGACTCAAATATGAACTGGCGAACTCAAGTCACCTATGTTTGCCGTCGAGTGACCGATACCCTTCGTGTTCTTTATCGCCTGAAGAATTTTCTTCCTCTTAAAACTAAGGCAATGCTTGTGCAAGCCTTAATCCTCCCAGTAATCGACTATGGTGATGTGTGCTATTTTGACCTGAATGCAGATCTTCTCAACAAATTAGATCGACTTCTGAATAACTGCATTCGTTTCGTTTTTAACCTTCGTAAGTATGATCATGTGTCGACTTGCCGTTCCCAGTTAAAGTGGTTGCCCATTCGCCAACGCCGTAACCTGCGTGCACTTACTCTTCTGCATTCTTTTCTTGTTTCACCTTCTCCACCTTCTTACTTAATTCCCTGCTTTCAATACCTTGGTAGCAACCACGATAAAAATCTTCGTTCATTTAATAATTTACTTCTTAAGTGTCCCTCCCATAGCTCTGATTTTCTTCATTCCTCTTTCCACATCCAATCCATACTTCTTTGGAACGCGCTCCCTACGGAAATTAGGACGTGCAGGAATCGTCTTGCATTTAAAGTGAAGGTTCGAGAACTGTTTCTAAAACAAATGGCAGAACAGTCAAATTAAGTTCTCGTTTCATTTATGACATGTATATTTTATAGCTATATATTGTATTCATCTATATATGTTATGTATGTATATATATATATATGTTTGTGTATATGTATGTATATATGTATATGTATGTGTATATTTTGGTATATAATCGTGTATATATTTTTTTCTGTATCTTCGAAACACCCTTTTAATCTCATCTCTGCATCTCCTAAAGGTTGACTGGTAGAAAATGCCGACGGCATTAAGTCCGCCTGTACATATTGTATAAAGTTTAAATAAATAAATAAATATCCGCTGCGTCATGCTACAACCAACTTTTATCCCACTATACCAGATAGGTATTTGCAATAAAAAATGCCTCTGTTATGATTTAATTAAAAAATATTTTCATAAGCAACTGTAAAACCATAAAAATGATCAAAGTGTATCAACGCTTTATTGCAGGTTCCAAGTAAACTTGATGTATTACATTTTTCCTTTACTTTTCAAATCGTGATGTAAATGCTTTACGCGCGTATGGTACATATATACAAATTATGTGAGATCTACTGGCGCGTATTTATATGAACAAACACACCTACATCCCGTTGGCACGGAACCCGCTTCTCCAAACTTTAATCACTGTATTAAACGTTTTAAACAGTAGGGCTGCTAACTCTCTTCCTTAGTAATTAAAAAAAAAACTCTTGCTGTTAAAAAGAAAAGAAACGATGTTTTACGTACAACATTTTATTTCTCCCCTATTCAATATTTATAATAACTCAATATAGAAATATATTTACGTACAGCAAAAAATAAATAAATATGTGACCTGACGCTAAAAGCTTAGGGAGCTCTGAAAAGACCAACTTAGTTTTACTACAAAATTGCAAGTGATTTTTGCTTCCCATGATCAAAGAACGCAAAAACCGGTGACAGTTAATATACCGATGAAAATGCCCATGAAAAATGTAAAAACCCCGTCATTTTAAATCTTTTGTTTTGTAGATATATTTTTTTTTGTAAGTTTAGGGCTATTTTAATATTTTATTTATTCTACAGTTACCCCAAGGCGATTTGATCTTCGGTCACGTATTTAAAAGATACCCTAGAAAACCCCCAAACTAAAACCCATTTTTGTCTCTATACGAGGATCGAACCCGCACAGACCTTTCACAGCAGTATGTAACATAATAATTACGCAAATATCGAATCTACCATCCCTATAGACCCCATAACTCAGCCAATGATAACTTGTGGATGGATGTTTAAAATAGCGTCAGTTAAATGATCTCTTATATTTTATATATCTACATACCGACGGATATACTGCTTCGTATTATTCGGATCAGACCATTCCTCAATGAATCTCAATGGATAGATCTTGATTTGTGGTTAATAAAAGGAGAATTGGGGCGAGTGTACAATGAAAATCGAAATGTTAGACTTAAATAGATTTAACATTATCATATGAATCGGCTTAAGCTAAATTACTGATGTAGGATTTGTTAGACTGGTGTGTTGGTGTAGGTTTAATTAGGGACCAAGTATATGTTAGGCTGGAGGGCCGATTACTTTTCCGTTTGCCTAGAGAATTCAAAAACATTCCATTTGACAGCTTCCGTGGTGCAGTTGGTTAGACGCCGCCTGTGAAACGAGAGAAAGAATTAGGAGGTTCTGAATTCGTCGGAATCTTTTTTATGTATGTTAACCGGTTTGGAATGTCGTTTTTTTTTGTTTTAAAGGGTAACCTCTACAGACGGTCTCATGAAAAAATCGAAGACCTGATGGAAAATATTCGAACCTAGATAGTAGAGTAAATTAATTGTAAGTAAATTGAGTCGGATTCCAATGGTCCTTTTTACAATAGGCTCAGTATTAAAGAGCCAATTTTAAAGAGACATTACGGAAACGGGTCTATTGTGCATTTATTTTTAAATTGTGATAACAGTATCAAGAGTAAATTAGTAATTGCCAAGGTTACTATCACCAAGTATAAATTAACCGGCGCCCTTGGGTATGACAGGCGGAGATATTTTAAGACTGATCTTAATGACTGCGGTCTAAGATACAAACTCTCAGCGAGAGTAAAGAAAACAATTTTATTTTGTGCCTGTTTTTACTCTTTTTTGCCTTGGCTTGCTTAAGCCAAGACCTTTTGAGTAGTCAGCTTTCCCAGTATTCTTGCTTTGTTTAGGAATTAGGTCTCTTTGACAGTATTTGAAAAAAGTTTATTAACGCGTTGAACGCCACGCGGCCCACCGGTGGGCGATTCAAGCAAACCCGTTCGGGCCAAGTGGAAATCATGAATTCCATAATTTTTCGCTAAAGTTAATATCAACACAAAACAATAAAAAAATACTAAAGTTGCATATTTAATTTGATTAAAACAATTTTTCGTGATATTTTCTTAAGTAAATACCACGAAACAAGCCACGCGGCCCACCGGTGGGCCGCGTGGCGTTCAACGTGTTAACACTATGGCTGACTAATACTTGCAACTCCTAACATGTGTTAGTTGTATCAACAATTCATTAATCCAGAGCTCAATCCTTTTTATCATAGTGCGCTTGTTGACTTGGTTTTTTTAAACATAGTGACAGAATAGAGATTTATATGATTTTTGCATATATATGGTTTGGACGCCAGATAGATTAAATTCCAATTTAGTCATACACCAATCTGACTGTATCGAGCTAGCTGTATACAACGCTGAGGTCTCGGGTTCGAATCTCAGACCGGGAAAAGTGATATGGGTTTTTTCATTTCATTATTAGTCCGGAGTAAGGAATTTGTGCTCGATATGGCTATATAGGGTAGCCCCCATCGTGGGGTGGCATATAAGGGGAAATGTTGGAGTCCTGGTGGTACTTCTGCCTACTCATTCAGGGAAAAAGCGTGACTTTATATAACGTATGTATGTCATGCTAAAATGCAGGTTATTATTGAGATATTGATTACAAACTCATCAATATTATCACTATCTTCAACCATCATAAATTCACTGCTAAACAGTACCCCTCAATGATTTCCATGTTGACCTGTTAAAATCCGCCTGCAATAAGCGACTTCCCACAACCCGGATTACCGATAGGACGTAGGATGTTATTAAACCGAAATGGTCTGCGTCTGAATATGCAATAAAACAGAGGATGCTAAAATAAATACTTCAAATATCGGATACATTTCGGTTTAATATCCGATATTTGAAGTATTTATTTTAGCATCCTCTGTTTTATTGCATATTCAGACGCAGACCAGACGCAGTATATTAGAATAAAAGCTATAAAACGCCGTACGCCTACACCTTACAACTCACCGGTGTAAAGTCAGTTAACATCCCACGTTATTCGCGGGAACGCTACCAACTTCACACAATATTCAATAATACGCCAATACGTACCGAACTTAGTTGTGGATAATACTAAATTATTGTTTTGCGTTATTTTTAAACCGCATTTATTTGAGTGTGATGGAGAGTTCAGTCACAATTAGACATCCTATAGGTAAAGTTGATGTGAATATTTTTGTTGAAAACATTGTGTTGTGATGTTGAGGCGGCGGCGAATCATCCAGAGATATAGAAGTAATATTTATGTGGATTAACCCCTTAATGCTTCGCTTATCGTGAATAATAATGGCAATCTTAATAATTTGGGTCATTCGGACCGGCTTTAACCTGTTTTCAGCTGATGTTTTTCATTCCATCAGCCTCAATCCGGCAAATTAAAGACTGCCAATTTCTGTTCATGTTATTTGGTGCAAGAATTCGCAAAGTTTTTAACGCGTTCATATTGTTTAAGCTTTTATAAACTATTTGTTAATTACAAAGTAGCGAAGGGCAGGTATTTCAAACATTTGGCGTGGAGTAAACTTTGCTAAATATATTTCGATTTATAATCGGCTAATAGTGTTTAGCGTCAGAGAACGTTATTAATACGATTTCAATTTAACTTGTGTGATCTAGGATAAATTACATATGGAATAGACCGGTTCAATCGTATCCTTAAAAGGTAAGGACATCGTTCAGTAATTGAATAATAAAAATGGACTGACATTTTTAGTGTAATGATAGGGCTGTGTTGTGATTTCAAAGTGGATACGAAAATTTCAAAGTGACGGTTTATGACGCGTAATATTATGAAGTGTACTGAGAAAGCTAAAAATCGCTGTATCTATTCGGATTTAAATAGTAAGTTGTATGTTTTGAACATATTCGGGAAACATGACTAAAATGAAATATCTAACTAATATCACATTTTTATTTTTCTAATATCTAAAAGTGAGTTTTTTTGTTATCCTTTAATACCCCTGCTCGTTGGTAGTGGTACTCGACTGATCAATATTTAATTTGTTCATACAATTCATCAATGGTTTAGAAAAGGCCACAGAGTACTTTCGTCCAGTAACATCCGTTCCGTTCGATCCCAAAAGATAGAAAAACTACAATTATTTACAACATTGAAAACTGCAACTTAATGCTTGAATAACAGCAACGGGGATTTTCTTGATTGATGGTGTATCTTGGACGTAAATCAGATATTTTGAAAAATTATTGTGTTCTCGAATTCTTTTAGACAAGGAGGCGAAACCTTGAGCAAAATGTAGTTGTCGATGAAGTTATCAATTACAAAGACAACACAGAGTTCTTATTTAGGTTCTATCTTTATTACAAACAATTTATTTTACATTCATACCAAAACGTGAATTTCCTGACTGGATAATTATAGTAGTAGGCGGCTGTAAAATTCTAGGTGAAATTCTTTCACGTATAAAATTATTTTTATCGTACTTGCTCAGTACTCATCTAATTGATTACATTACATCTGAAAGAAAATGCACTTTCTTCTAGATTACCCTTTACTAATCGGCACAATAAGTTAATAATAAGAAATAAATTAAAGTTTACATCCAACAATCACATATGTACACTGTTCCGACAACATATTATTAAGAGACAAGTCGTTGTAACGTATCAAAAATCAGATGATAAGGCCCGACCACCTGCGCCCATTAATTACAACTATGTTAAAGTCGTCTCCAAATTGCGCTCGAACTTTCACGAGCAAACTTGCGTACGTAAGCCACACTAGAGCGCATCAGAGGATGGAAGAAGTCCAGTCGTCTAGTTTCAAGATTCTTGTGTCTAATATAACAGTCACCGGAGCCGAAAATAGCTACGAATTCATCATCATCAAAGCTGTAAGGATTCTCTTTCGATATCCCGTGGAAAGCCGAAATGGATGTGTCAGTGTCACTACCCTACCAGCTCAGTACGCAGAGAATATTGCGGCCGAGCCTGGTCCATATCAAAAACCTACGCCGGCATTCGGGTGGCTCTGGATATCGCAGGGCGAGAAGCCCTTATTCCTTTCCTGTGATCGCTCGGGGTAGAACCAGGATGCAAACTTACTTTACTTAGTTACTCTCATTGGGGAAAAAATATACTCCTCACTGTCTATATCTGGACGCCCCTTTAAGGTGTTATCCATCCCCTTTATGGTGACCAAAACAGAAACGAGGCCACGACGGCTGACGGCCATCTCGCAATCGCAGTTAGTGGAGGGACACCGCTGCAGGTGGTGTCTTACTATTCGGTAGTATGGCATACATGCATGGTTCAGATACCTTCGAAATGTTGTCTTTAATCTCAACTATAATTCCTTAAGATTGTACATATAACTGCGATGTCAATGATGCTTTGCAGGTGACAGGTGGTCTTAGCTAAGGTTACTTTATTCCACGTGTATTTTTGACATGATTTAGCTGTCATTTACTAATTATTAAAGAAATTGCCACAAGTGTAACACTTCATAACTGAGTAACTCCATTTACTCATTAATTATATTCCCCAGAGCCACCACTGGTATTCGATCCGATAACAGTGGAGTCCCTGCGGCAAGAGAAGGGCTTCGTGAAGACTGGAAGGAAGCAGCAGAAAGACCTGGAGGCGATGAGGAAGCGCCACGCAAAGGAGAAGATGACTTTGCAGAAGCAGCAGTGTGCCGCGCTCGAGAAGATGATTAAGGGGAAAAAGTAAGTGGATTAGCAAACTAATTGTTTTAGATAGGTGGGTTTTTAAAGAAGAACGAAAGATTTAGTAATTGATAGGTGGATTTAAAAAGGTATGAAGTAATATTGGGTAATAATGAACATGCGATTCGTGGAATGTTATAGCAGAGATGTCATTGCAGCAAGGTCCTAGGATTTTCGTCATCGACCAACCCACTTAATACGGGGTTTTTTATTTGAAAACTGTTTGTTTGACTTTGGAGTAATGAGTGTTCGAAAGATATCCGTAACACGCTATAATATATTGCTCAATCTCACGTAATTATGGATTAACGGTAAATAGAATTCGAGTAAGATAGTCTATTTTTAATTGTGTACATTAAAACACATTGACTGTAGTTCACGCACGCATTAGTTTTTCGAGCGCAATTCGTGTGCGGCTATATTTTGCATATTCGTTTTTCGTACATAATGGTGGTATTATAAACCGCTCACTTGGATAATTCGTTTTATCGCAATTAACGTTTTAATTTCGTAAGCTATTAGTAACAGTTGACTTCCTCTAAAGGTCTTCTTGCTTTTAAGGCCCCACTCAGACACGTTCAACGGCAATTTAATTGTTCCTTAGTAAAGATTTTGATCGTGAGGAAACCTGCATACCATAGCGATTTATAAGAATTTCTATGGTATGTAAGTCCGCCAACCCGCACCAGGCCAGCGTGGAGGACTATATAGCCTAACCACTCTCAATCGTACTCTCGATTGTAGAGTAGGCCCGTGCCCAGCAGTGGAACGTATATGGGCTGATACAGAAAGATTTTGTTCGTAAAATCTACACTATCTGTATCAGCCCATATACGTCCCACTGCAGGGCACGAGCCTCCTCTACAATCATGAGTACGATTGAGAGTGGTTAGGCCATATAGTCCTAAAAATCTACAATAAGTAATGATTTAATTGACATTAAATGTCTGAGTACGGCAGTTAGAATCGAAAGATGATAAATATATTTTCTCAACAGCAAAGACCAGTTAAGCAACGACCCTGCATTCCGCAAGCTGGTGAACGAGCAGTCAGCTGCGTGGAGTGAGCTGGTGGCCAAGCATCGAGTTGAGGAGTGGAGTTCAGCTCGAAGTCGCCTCAATGAGCAACGCGACCTGCTGAAGAAGATGATGGAGCAGACGCAACAAGCTCAGGTCAAGCAGCTTGAGGCTAAGCATGAGAGGTCGGTTATATAGATTTTGGGATGGGAACGGTAGACTATTAAATGTCCATCGGTAAGAAATATATACCTAAGCTTGAGAATTTCTCTTTGCAGATAGATTGTTAAAACATACTTGGTGACCGGGTAGTATGTACTGGATTTTTGAGATTAACCTTTGGATCATACTTTAAATTGTTAACCCATAAGTACTGGTTGACCGAGGAGAGTATCCAAATTGTGGATAGCCAAAATTGAATGTAGTGGTTTTTTTGAGATATAAATAATCTTTGGATCATAATTTGGAGTTATCCTGTACCCTGAACTTAAAAAATCTTCAATAATTGTGACGGTCTTTATGGACAAAATTCTGATCATAATCATGGTCCGTATTATCAATATTATCCCTTCAAAGTGCCAAGAAAAAATACATCGTAGTTCTATAGTATCTAGTTAACAATTATTATTTCTTGTCTAATGACTATCTTATCCACACTATTCAGAGAACTGAAGGAGATGAACGCGCGGCAGGCCAAGATCAGCATGGAGACGAGCAAGGAGGTGGCCAACGACAAGACGCTGAAGACAAAGCAAGAGAAGGACCGCCGCTTGCGCGAGAAGAAACAAAACAACACCAAGAAGTTCATGGATGAACGCAAGGTACGGGTCGAGAGAACAACCAACTAAATTTCGTAGGGGGAAATTCGTTCAAAGGGGCTTTGGTATGTTCTTCGTAAGGTCTCGAAGTCCTTTCTTTGTGCTGAAGGTTTTTACCTAGCAGATATCCGGCAGACCGTGTATACCCTTCCCAAAATCAATCGGGATCCAAGAGGATATTCCCTATGTCAAAATAATTTTAAGGCGCCGTTTTACGTACGTTTACTGTAAAAAATAATAGGAAGCTACTGGTCTAATTTCTTACTGATTTTTGCATGACTGGTTCACCGATAGAGGGCGTCATAGATATAACGCATAGTGGAAATATATAAACCAAGCAATTATACATTTCAGACTCAGACCATCAAGCAGAATCGCGAGAAGGATAAGCTGAAAGCTACTCATGACAAACAAATGGAGGAACTGTCCAAGGATGTCGACAACGTATGTATATACTATATTTTTTTAAGTTTTTTTTAAGCAAAATTCAAATTTTCTTCAGTTTTCTTAACACCTGGTCAAACAATTAATCAAAACCATAGCGAAATCATAGAATTAAATTAAATATTTTATAGATTATTCATCAAAATACGATAAATTCTAAAATTCCTCTACCAACACAGGAAGGTCAGGTGCTAAGAAACTGAAGAAAAAATTGAATTTCGCCTAAAATTACACCTTTGCTTTAATTTGACGTGTATCATTACTTCCCAGAATTTGATCCCTATTAGCAACATTATCGAATAGTGTAATAATAAAGCATGAGTTTTTTTTTTTCAAAATCATCGGGTTCGATTCCTGGCAAGGCATATTGATTTACGAGCATTTTTCACTATTCCTCATAATTTTTGATTTAGCCATCCACGGCCACTTGAAAACTCACCTGTATGTACACAATAACATGGCTCGATATTTTTACTTCCATACTAAAAAATAAATACGTAAATCGAACTAAAGTTCTCGAGTTAAAAGCACACAAATAAACAGCGAGTAAAAACCACATAAATATGTATGGGCATTACTTTGTTTTTGTGCATTTACGAAAATAATAGTAATGTTCAAAACAGAATAACATAAATATTTTTCCTTCTGTGCTTGATAATTCTTTCATTTTGGAATTGGAAAGTCAATACATTGCAAGTAATTGCAATTTATCGACTATGCCTGCCTGTTCGTTACTGAAATCTTATTTATATTCTTTAATGTACACCAGGAAAAAAAATATTATAACTAAATTTAAATAAGTACAATCGGCGGCCATATTTTACAATGCCATATTTTATTTTTAAGGAAATAAAATAAATTGTTGATATTTGTTAAATAATCTCTCGTTTGATCCTCAGCTCATCGAGATGTACAAAATGGAGGAGACAGAGTTCGACATGGCCAGTAAGACGGAATTCTTTGCATGAAAGTACCCCGACATCGCTCCATTGTTGGAGCAGATGACTTGACTGTGAGTGCAGTGATCTCGTTACAAGTGGACTCGTGAATTATTAGTCATTAGGACAAAAACACACCCAAAAGTGTGAGATAATTAGGGAAAAATAACGAGGTTGATTCTCAGAAATTCGATAAAATTTCGCTACTCACAATGTCGAGTGATCTGCAGAATTGGCCCCGGTTGCAGTATTTACGTGGGATGGTACGGATGAAATTTGTATCAATAGAAAATATACTTTTTGTGGTAGTAATAAGATTCAGATTAAATTACGTTTCGTATACATGGTATAAACACAATACTTACAGAAGTCAAGCTTGTGTTGTACTTCACTTTTGTTGCCACACTCGCACTACGCTCGGCGTTCGCGCAAGGGTTGTTAACTCTGGCTTATGCGAAAACACGTATCGTGTTAATAGCACTCGTATCGTTTGATTGAATTTTTAAATAAAATATATGAAACACAATAATACAATAAATAAATTTTAATTTTATTTATGAACTCGCTAAGAATGTGTATGTCATTATTCTAGATTATTTTTTTATTGTTTTTGTATAATATATGTTTTTTTAAATGAAATTTATATTCAATGATTATAATCTGGTGTTTTATATACAAGTGTAATAACTTTTATTCATTTGCTCCATCTTTGCACAAAACATCTCATCTATTTGCGTGCCCGAAGCGGGTGACACTCGCGCACGCACTAGTCTCGACTGATTTGAAATATCGTGTCGGTGAACGCTGGCTATGTGTGCGTTGATTTAGCGCGATTTGTATGGAGCTTGACTTCTGTTAGTTTAGTATTCTGTGGTATAAAGGACTTGATGCCAAAGGCATTATCTACAAGTCTTGCTTGAGACGTTACAGAGAGAAACTGTGGTAGCAAGATTGTTGAATCTTATTATGATTGTTGTAAGGTTTATTTTCCTCTGACAAATCTCACCCGAACCTATAAAAACACATAACAATCAAAAATTTTACCTGTTTGTAAGTAGATTTAAATTATTCGGAATTATCTTTACATAATTCTCAGTGGTGGTTTTATTCGAAGTCGATGAAATTTCCACTTCAAATTATCGATCTCGATAAAAATACCGCATCATATCGATATGTTATCGACAAAACACCAAACGTAATTATCATGCCAAAGTGACACCAAGGGGGCAGCTTGTATATAAACTGTATATTAAATGTATTTAGTGTATATTTCCAAAATTTCATACATTTACTATTTGGTATATGACTGCCTATGCCTGTGTGTAATCAGAGATGGACTAAGATATTATTGTGGGAGACAAACTTCAATTTATTTAACAATGTTCATCATTTATCGTATTTCTTTCTTTCTTTCTTTCTATTTACTAAATGCATTTGCAAAAACTTTATTTAAACATTTTTATGAATCTATTGTATTTATTTATTACCCCAAAATCTCCCATACTTCACAGGCAAAGCCGATTTCAAATTAATTTATTCATTAAAAGGATATTTACGGGTAATGGTTATACGTCATAATGTCTACGAATTAAATAATATTGAACTATTGTACGCAACTTTTCATCATGCCAAAGTTACGAATTTTGTATATTCAATACTTGATTTTCCAATAGTTTACTGTATATGGATATAACCAGCAGTTTCTGCGGACAATAATCATATGTCCATTATTATATTTTTTCAATAATAGTGGTTTCTAGTCTTTTATTACGGAAGTACATTTGTTATTAGTACAGATACGTATTCAGTACAAACTCTAAGGGGGCTTGGCCCCCCGACAATATATTATGTATATATTTCGAATCTTTTTTCCATGACATTTCTTCATTATTTCATAATAATTATAAAGTTTTTGGATATTTTAGTATATTGTGTAACATATTTTGATGGTGTAAGTTCTCCAAAAATATTTAATAACTTGATATTGTAACAGTTATTATAGATAGATCATATTAAATTACATTACATATAAATATAAATACGCATGAGCCATTAATATACAATTTTGTGGTAAATTACAACTTTATAATAATGTTATAATCAATTTAGCCTGTAGATAGGCCCTCATAATACAAGGTATTATGTTTATTGTCATTCAGTCGTATAATATGACGATGATCAAATACATCTATTTTTAAGTATATTATTATTAAATACGTATACACTTCCATCTATGTATATTTGGATGTAAGGACGTAGTCAAGGGTTAGATTTCTCCAATTATTTAATAAAAATATGTAATCGTAATATATTTAATAATGCTAGTTTGAATATTTTCTTCCCATGTCCTATTTTCGAGTAATAATGTCTTCCCTGACATACTTCATAAAGTTAATAAATATCAAATGTGTGTTTAGATTAAATAATACCTTATTTAGAGGTAAGTAAAGGTCCTTGGCTGCGCCCTGTTCCATCACATCATTCCATAAACATACACTATACTCGTTCTTAGAGGACCAAACTTTCTATACTTTGAATATCTTGATACTATGAAAATTCCTGTTAATGTACGTAAACTTTAACCAAAGAATATTCACATTTTGTATATAAGTAGCATAAGGTTTGATTTCCGGCTGAACGGATCGATTCTGACAGGACAGGCTCATTTTTTCTACGACTTAAAGAACACATGGGAGGTCTTTGACCCAAAAGATCTCCAGAGTGTGACCCTGTTAGAATCGAACTAAGTAAGCCCATGAACTATTTTAAAATTTTGATGTATTTACAGTTTCATTTTTATTTTTCATTGTATTCGAGTAATTTAAAAAATGTTAAATGTTATTTAATATACAACTGTAATATTTATGTAATCGTATTCTTTGTGGATAGGGGTGGACAGAAATCAAATAAGTAATAGGTTTGTTAAAAAATATTAAGATTTTCAATACAATGTTAATTCCTATTTTTAGTCAAGGTTTCTAACTAAGTTTACTGTCCATCCCCTTATGATTAAGGTTAATAAAACTACAATTTCTGAGCACCAGCTTAAGAGCACTATTAAGTTTGCATAACCTAACAATTCTTTATATGATAATCATAAGAATTATTTTAGGTGCCTAAGTACTTGTAACTTTGGATTCTAGTCAATTTAATTCAAATTATTATACCTTAATTTTCCTATATTAAGATATGTATTTTCATTAAGGTCACAGTATTAAGTTGTAAATATTTTTGACCAAAGCGAAGTCGGCACGATATCAATAAATATCAATAATAATATATCTTTTATAGTCTGATAATTTCATGCACGACACTCGTTCTAAATATAAGGTTTTGGGGATGGAGGGAGGGGGGAAGGATACGTGTATTATCAGTGATAATTATAAAGCATTTTCTTTTCTGTTATCAACTTTCCCCTATCCTAAGACATCCAAAAGAGGGTGGTGCACGAATTTGCCAGTCTATATTTCTAAAGAAATATGGATTATCCACATCGCGTCACTGTCATTAGAGATCTAAATATATTTAATCGTTTAGATAATTTTAGGTTTAAAAAAAACATAGTGAGAATAATGAGTAAGTGTTTATCGATTATAAAGTGTACACGAAATAAAAATTTTAAATGTTGGATTATATTCTATTGGAATTGCACGTTCGTTTTTGGATTGGATAATAAAATTATTCATAAAAATTTTAGTGAAAATGTTAAAAAAAAATGTTTTACTTTAGTCGAATATTATAGTTAAATTATCGAAAAATTATATTTAATTGTGTAGTTATTGGGATGTGATATACGAGAAGTCAGATATTGGCCTACCCACGAATGATGAAATATTTTGGAAATGTTTTATTATTATGACATGTTCTTCATTATTTCTCAATTTATATTCGATTTTCTAAATTTGTTAATATAATTGATTCCTATTTGGTAGCATAGTAGATCACCGCATCCATACTTTGTCCAATTTTCTTATAAAAAATATTTTCAAACCTATCCAAACTACGTTATTTTTTTCTTTCAACGTAACATTATCCCAGCCAGTAATAAGGTCATTTTTGTAAGCAAATCTCTTTTATTTAGCCCAATCCTTGGTATTCTTATTTAAAAGATCTTTGGCCTTTGTTTCTCCCCTGACAACCACCAAGATAATACTTCTAAAGTATATTTTGCCAGTGTAAGTTATTTTCTTTGACTATTCTCCTTCCTACATAAATTTCTGGTTCTCTCGCCAAGTCACTTACCTAATTTAAAATCCCACCGTCACCATAAAAAGTTGGACAAATTGTTAGTTATTTGGACAATAGTGTGGACAAACCATAGTAATTGACATAGCACTTAGCACCCCATTGGAAGGTACGGTTAATGCAATAAAAATTAAGATGGCACTGTGTTTAAATTTATACATTGCAGTTTTTATCATAAGGTTAAAGATCTGGCGGATGTGATGACCGAAACTAAAAACAATAGGTATTTAAAGTTACCAAATATGAAATAGGTGTAATGAATTTGCGATTCTAAAAATATCACTACATGTGACACAAAGATGACCAACAAATAAATAAATATTCAATATTTAAAACTCTACCAGTAAATGTATTTTTATCTGATGAACCTTATGTAAGTTTGCGAAGATGGGGAGGTGCCAAAAATGAATAATCTGATGAGAAATTTAATTTTAACAATTCTGTCTGAACTTTAAGTGATAATATCCATCCTAAATGTATTTAATTTAATAATTAAGGATTACTCATACCCCAGTGTAAAATATTGAGTTATTTATTACTGTCCAATGATGTAAAATAACCTATTTAATTGATCCTTTGTTCTCAACTATTTAATGTCTGTTGTATGAGGCAGCATCGTTTAAAATAAAAAATATGGACTGCCAATAAGCTTATTCACACTTAATTGAAAATAGTAGTATTTCTTACAATTAAATATGACTTTATAATTCAATAGATATACAGAAGTCACATCTGCCTGATCTTTAAATTTTATTTTTATCATAGCTGTAAGAATGAGCGTAAAGCATATATTCTAAACTGATTTTAATGGACATAATTTAGTCATGTTGCTGTTTAATGCGAAATTCGTTAGTGGTACTTAATATAATCTTTCGATATTCCTTTGCTAGCGATTAGAGGAGAACACATTGTATCCAAGATAATTGGTTTGTTTCAATTAATATTAAATTATAACATTGGAAAATATGTTTTATTTTAACCCATGATTCCTAAATACCCTCTAAAATAATATGTATATTATCTAGGTTGGATTGGGGACAGACTAGACCTTAATACATCTGCAACAATGGGCAAAGTGGTTATCTCAACAATGAAATGCATATGGCTGACAGTATACTTTTTACTATGGGAGTTCCGCAGGGCTCGATTCTTGGACCCTTTCTCTTTTTAATTTATATTAATGACTTACCTTTTTTTATAAGGGACAACTGTGAGGTAGTGTTGTTTGCCGACGATACTTCATTAATATTTAAAGTAAATCGACGTAATCCTGATATTGACGACGTAAACAACACCCTCTCAAAAATAGTACATTGGTTTAGCATTAACAATTTGTTATTAAATAGCCAAAAAACGAAATGTATAAGGTTTGTGACACCTATATAATGTCAAGAAAGTTAATGCTAACATTAATTTGAATGGGGATGAGTTGAGCCTTGTGGATACAACTAAGTTTTTAGGAATTACATTAGATCCCAAACTTCAATGGGGTTCTCACATAGTCGCTCTAGCTAAAAAGCTGAGCGCCGCAGTCTTTGCGGTGGGTAAGATTCGCCAATTGACTGATGTTGATACAGCTCGATTGGTATATTTTGCCTACTTTCATAGTCTGATGAGTTATGGAATTTTACTGTGGGGTGGTGCTGCTGACATTAATACCATCTTTGTTCTCCAAAAGCGAGCTATAAGATCAATTTATTCGCTTGGGTCCAGATATTCTCTTAGAGAAAAGTTTAAAGAGATAAATATAATGACAGTAGCATCACAATACATTTTTGAAAATTTAATTTATGTTCATAGAAATAAGAAAGTTTTCTTAAGATTAGCGATATTCATAACAAAAATACTAGGAATAAGAATAATCTAGCTACTCTTAAGACCAGACTCCACAAGATCAGCAAATCTTTTAAGGGTTACTGTATACACTTTTATAACAAAGTTCCCAGTCATATTAAAGCCTTATCTATTACAAAATTCAAAGCTACTATCAAGCAAAAATTATGCAATAAGGCATATTATAAAATTTCGGAATATTTAGACGATAACAAGGCTTGGGAATAGAATAAAATTAAATGAATGTGTAGTATCTCGGAGCGTAAGTTTTGGTGTGCTCTATAATATATCATTTAAATCAAGTAACTTGTCAAATTGCCATTATTTTCCTGTGTAAGTGATTGGGTATGTCATGCTCGCTTAAAAGTCTGTGCTTGCGGTGGCGTCGTGTGCCAGGTCGGTCACTTCCCTGCAACATGGTTGAGGAGGCCGATGGCTGGCACATGCGTCATACTCGTGAACGGGTGCTGCTTGCGTAGACTGGTCTATCCGATTTGCTTACATTGTAATGGATTGATTGATGGATTACATAAGGCTTTCGCAATTATTCACTGCTTTGGCGAAAAAGAGTATACTGATTCTTCGTTCTGGGCGACTTCACTCAGCCATAGTAATTATAATATAATAATATTCATATCAAAAATATTTATTGTAAAGCAACATATTATTATTAAACTGCTCTGATTTAAACCAACTTGTAAATTTTGTAAAAATTCACTACATTGTAAACTGGTTTTGAAAAGAGCAACACTAGAGTTTCTTGCCCGTTCTTCTCTAGTGAAAATAGCTTTCCGAACTGGGTGGTAGATAAAAAAATGACTGAATCTAAATGATGTTGAACATTTTAATGGATTCAATAAATTATTTTCATTTTCATTTTTTCATATAAAAATAATAGTGTGTACAATTCACACATGGCAGAAGTGATATTTAGAAAAATAATATACAAGAGAATGGGATATGTAAATATAGAGTATCAAGAATATTAGGATGATTTCAAGAATTCTTACTTTTGAAACATTTTAACCAAGCACAAAAACTATTTTATTACTTTATGCAAAACTGAATCACTTTTTGTCCAATGAGGGGTCGGTATTGCCTCTTTAAACTCACTGAATTACATCATGGTCTTAATATAAATGCGGATAGGTATATATTTGCGGCTAGACAGCTGACTGTAGGTAGAACTCTTTAACAATGGTAACAACCCTATTCTCTATCGCCCTAGGTACTTTTTGTCATTCGTAATTACAGACTGGATGTGGCCGATAAGATCTTGAGATTAGTACTTGGAATAATTGATTCATATAATGTATGTTTCTCATGTGATTAACATCACTTGATAAGCACAAAACATTTTAACAAAAGATGACATCAAGTGGCCACCCAGTTGCAATTTTGAAGTTATAAAACTATTCCTTCAACATCATGTCTATAAATATCATCCCAAAATTTACTGTAAGGTGTAATAAGCTGACTGTAGGGTTTAAAGACAAGATATTATAAATAAAATACATAAATTCAATACTATATTAAATCTTTATATAATAGAGACTTACGATTCTGTCCTCATATTTCTTGTTATATTTAACTTATAATAGTATCTACCTACTTACAATAAAAACTATGACATTTTCTAATCAATTCTGTCTCGGTGACCATGTTGACTTCATACTCCTGATCTTTTTCTTTTCTCTGTACAAGCTTTCTTGTTGAACTGAAATTCAAGAAATATTATGGGTTATAATTGGTTTGATAACTACAGGACATAGTGAAACTTAACATCTTACGTCTCATAATGAAAAGCACAGTGGAATACCAAGCATTGCTTTATAATTTGTGGTGTTGCCTGGATTCATGAGTGGCTGCATCACTTACCGTCAGGCGTATGGCAATAAATAAAATAACACAAATATTGTGTTTATATGTTTTATTTTGTCAATGCCATGTGAGTAAATTGCCTCTGACCGTGGATGAAGTGCAATCTTAATTGAATACCACAGAATTCAATTATTTCAATTTGTAATTTCAGACAAACATTAAAATGGAACAAAAATATTTTTTTCTACTGTAGTATGATGTATTGACTATGCATCCCTTAACAGTAACTACAATGGAATAACACAATATTCCTTACATTGAGATTGTTTCTGCTATTGGACATTAATATTGCCTTATTATTGAAAACAGGTTACTATGGCTTTTGTTATTACACCAATTTTTAGGTCTAAGCCCTAAGGCAATCTGACATGCTGAAAGAATCAACATGCTACTAGATTTCTATGAGTGTAATAATTCCATCAGTCAAACTATCTATTTCTACTATAGCTGTAACAACCTCCAGGATGGCTTTATCAACCACTCACATGCAAGTCACACAAAAAAATATTCATACATGAGATACCAACAGAATAATTCTAATATGCTCCTGTGCATGGGATTACCACAGTTCTATTCTCACTTTATTATTCAGTGAACTAATTTTTGAGTTTTGGTAAAATCGTAGAAAAAAAAGTATATATATATATGTTTCTACTTTCTATACACACAGATTTTCAGTAACTGTGGTAAAGCCTAGACAAGTAAACCAATACTATAAATTACAGTCTGAACTCTGACCGCATTTTTCACGCGACAATCTTTATCTCTTCAATATAGGCATGAGATTTTACGTTAGATGAGCTAAGTATGTATTATTTCCGTAGTTGGAATGGATATACGATGTTATTCAAGGAATCCTGTTATAGGTTATGAAGCGAAACCAGTACTCACTGTGTGGGTCAAATGCTAAAAACTCCAGTTTATCCGCAAGACGTTCTCGAATTCTTATTTGATGATGTCCAGACACCGCGCTCTCCATCAATACCATAATGTATCTGCCGAAAATATATATTGGTGCAACATGAATTATAGGTTATATCAACAAACTAAACTTTATAATAGAACGTACTTGCTTTTGGCTTTCTTCAAGAGAACATTAGTTAAAAACATTGTTTTTAACGATAACTTCTTCTTTGGTTTTGTTATGAAATATATAAAATACAATTTACAAAAATGTTTTGTACTCAATTTGACAGTTTATTCTCGTATGTTGACAGAACGGTTTAGGTATTGTTTCTCGTAAATCGTGAAAAAGAGATAGCTATGTTACAATCCATTGTTAAGACTGAGATAGCGCCTGGTAGAATTAACCAATCAGCAACGGAATACAACTGAACAGCTGTTATTTGACATTGGAATTTCGTGTGTTGCCATTTCGTTAGCCAATGCTAGCTGGCACAAAATGGCGTTAATTTACACTTGTCTATGGATAAAACCAAAACCATAAACCAAAAAGTTTTAATGTGTAAAAAACATCTCAAATTATAAATATTCCTCTTCTTGATTTTGTTTCTATTTCGTGAAAGTTATGTATAAATTGTGTAAAATCTTTAAAATGGTATAAAATCATTTTTAAGCTGGCGTACTTTGTGTAAATATAGCTTTATGTCACAGTGAAACTTTTGTTTTACAACGTTACCATAGACAATTCTATAAAAATATGCCACGCGAACACATATTTATAAAAAAAATATTAATTTGACAGAATCCAAATAACGAAACACGTGCGATTTAATTTTTGCGTCAGCTAAAGTCGGACAAATAACGGGAATACATGAAGTGAAATGTAAAATTTCATCGATAAATCACATGTCACAAGTGCCAAACAAAAGGGCGAATCCTGGTAACATTCCAAAAACAAACTGGTTCGTGTGATGATGAACTTGTGAACCGGCGACGCCGTGCCGTTTCAGTGCTACCGGAACTTTTTGTTTTTGTTCTTTGTTCTTTTAACTCGACGCAAATGAAGTGACCAACGTCCAGTGGTGTAATTTTAAGTAGTATTTTGTTATACGTAGTGTAGTTTTCACAATAAAAGAACAATGATAAAAAACGACTTGGAGAATGGCGGCGGCGACGCCACCAACAATGTGTCACCGACCAAACTCATGGTCAACTATATACCGGAGTTGATGACGCGCGACATGATGTACGCGCTGTTTTCCGCCATGGGCAAGATCGAAAGCTGCAAGCTGATCGCCAACCGCGGCTACGGCTTCGTCGAGTACGAGAAGCACGAGGACGCGGAGAAGGCGCGCGCCGCCTTCAACGGCCTGCTCATGCAAGGCAAGACGCTCAAAGTGTCGTTCGCACTGCTCAACCCCGAAAACAAGGTGAGCCACAAGCCGGACACCGAGTCCAACCTGTACATCAGCAACCTGCCGCCAGACATGACGCTCGAGCGCCTCAACACCATCTTCGGCCAGTTCGGCCAGATCACCAACAGCCGCGTGTCGCAGGGCATCGGCTTCGTGTGCTACGAGAGTCGCTCGCAGGCCGAAGAGGCCATCAAACACATGAACGGCCAGGCGCCGCTGCCGGGCGCCGGCGCCATCGTGGTGAAGTTCGCCAACAAGCCCAACGCCAACAAGAACGCCCCGCGGCCGGCGGCGCGCGTCGGCGTGCCCGCGGCGCCGCTCGCGTACAACGGCGCGGCCGCCGCGGCCGTGTTCAACGGCGCCGCGCCCGCCGCCTTCAACGGCACCAACTTGAGCGCCACGTTCGGAGCGCGTGCCGCCGCCGCCTTCGCGCCAGGCTTCCCGCAGGCGTCGCCGCCGCCGCTGCTGCCGTCGCCCGGCAAGGCGCTGCCCTTCATCAACAAGGGCCAGCAGCGGTTCAACCCGATGGCGGCCAGCAACCACTCGCCGCTGCCGCTGCTGGGCGCGCCCGCCAGTCCCGTGCCGCTGCTGGGCGCGCCGCCCGCGCCGCACCAGACCACAGTGTATGTGTACAACATCGGGGAGGACACCGAGGAGCTGGCGCTGTGGCAGCTATTCGGCCCTTACGGCGCCATCGACTCGATCAAGGTGATCAAGGACCCCGAGACGAAGAAGAACAAGGGCTTCGCGTTCGTGAACATGCGTGAGTACGACGAGGCCGCGATGGCCATCCAGGCGCTCAACGGGTACACGCTCAACGGGCAGGTCCTGTCGGTTAGCTTTAAGACGCAGAAGAGGAGCGGCCAGTGAGTGCGCCGGACGCTAAGCGACGATACCATTCCAATCGATAAATATTTTTGTAGTCGGCAGCGCGACGCTGCGAGTGCATCTGAGAGTAGTGCGTTAAGTATTTTTGTAAGATTTGATATAGTTTTGTACTGGCGAGAGCTGCCGCCGCCGAGAGCGCGACATGACCGTTGACCGTTGACAGCAGTGAGTTTAGTTGCTTGCCTGACACACGCCAGCCCGCTGGTCCCCGTACTGTATATGTGTACTCGTTCTCTATATCACGTACTGTATATCGTATGGTATATTGTTTTATTATATGGACTACTCTAACTCGTTACTCGTTACTCGTATGTATGTAGCCTACAGACCTGTCGCAGTATGTTTTGTATGCCGCCGGTGCCCGCGCACCCTCCAACTATTTTATTTTGTGTAAAACAAACTTTCTGTATGTTTTTAATCTTTAATAAATTTCATGTTTAAATAGAGTTTATTGTATATTTTCTGTATTTTGTTTTTTCTATATACGATTTCACCCGGCCCCCCGTCGTGTCCTTATTTACTTACATGTATTTCATACATAATTTATGCATTATACTTATTTGTGGCAGTAGTGTGTAACATGGTATGTAGCTGTGTGTACTGTGTGTATCTTGTATTGTGTATTGTTATATTTGGGCGACAGGTCAGCTGTCCAAAGCGCTTACATATTGCATGTTGAACTCTGTACTGTTCTGTGTTACTGTGTAGTGGAACATCCAAAATAGCGTTTTTATTTGTTTATGTTAGTGAGGTTTACGGCTGTCGTTTTATTTTTTATCACTAGCGTCATATCGGTGCGTTATTTCTGACACGGTTGAACATTGGTCGCGGACAATGTATTGTACACGAGGTTTTATTAATGCCGCCAGATACTGATAAAGTTAATGAAACAAGTCAATTTATGTAGCGTTATGGACTTCAGTTGTGTGGTAAAGCGGTAAAGCGTCGGATTGTGCAGGCGGTACGAATTGTTAGGGCTTCGGATGTAGTGTGGGTGCCCATCAAGGTTCCACGCGCGCCCGATAAGATTACGGGAGCACTAAAGTGGTCCAAGTAGTAATGTTAAACTGCCACAAATTAGGTTAAACACTAGGTGCCTAACCTATACGTTAAGGAAGCTTAGAGTAAGTGCGAGCCGACAAACGGTGAGTAATATTTTTCTAATGTAAACTGCCAGGACACGTGACATGGGCCTCTGACGCGAGTCGCCAGACCTTACGTAACCCGACCGAAACTGCCTCGAATGTGGCTGTTTTGTACAGGAATTGGTTGTTTAAAGGTACAAAGTACCGTCACTGGACTGTTAAACAGACATTGATTAAATTATATTTTTCTTATTTGTAAATTAAGGTCCAAATGGTCACTCAACCCTCATCGGTCCATGCACGTGGTCTAAAACATTCTAGTCCAATAGATGTAATACGTGTATTTTTATACGAAACAATTGCGGCGTGGTATTTATTTATCAGATTGAGTGCAGGTTGTAATCCCGATGTCGTAAATTATCCAATTCATCCGATTCCGTATAGCGATAAAATGTTAACAATGTACATTTAGTTTGTTTGGTACACGATTTGGGGACAATGCTTAAAGTGTATGTCGCCATTAGAATTTGTCTTGGGGGTTCGCGGAGCTGTATTTGAGGCATATTTTCGATAAGCACACGCATTTTACTTGTCTGTGAATATTTTACACTATTTTACAATTTTATGTTATTGATGGAAATAAAAGGATATTGGTATAAATTGCTCTAAGTCCATTTATTTCCTCACGGCTGCTCCTTTACCGCTAATATTATTTTTTAATGATAGAAACCATGTTTACAAGTACCTATAAAATACAAATATTACCTTTAGAAAACTTTACATTTCTTTAGCAAAATAATCGAGGAAGATCAAAAATTATACATATATTTACAATTTACATACACGATATTTTTAGCAAAAACACAGAATTTCTTTTTTTTCTTTTTTATTGCAGTGAATGGCGAGACGAGCATGCCGTTCGCTTGATGGTAAGCGATGCGACCGCTCATAAACAGTAGCAACATTCCACTGCGCTCGCCATCCTGAGACATAAGATGTTAAGTCTCAATATGTCCAGTAGTTGCTCTGGCTACAATGTCCTTCAATCCGAAACACAACAGCGCATTTAAGCAGTGTTGTTTCACGGGAGAAATTGACATTGCACCTGCTCAGATGGCCTCTCACATATGAGAGACCTACCACCAGTAAAAACTTATTAACAGATGTTAATTAGCTAATTTAGTTTTACATAATTTATTTCATGGCTTGATACACTATCACAGAATATAATTATTGAATATACAGACAATTATGAGTCAAATATTCGCTAATTTTATAATATTTATTCTTATGCCGATTCTATTTTCTTATTTAATCATACACAAGAATACGCTGATATTAAGCATCAAATTGCAACAAAATATACTTATTGTTACAAAGTTGTACTCCTGAATTATAAAGAAATTTAGTACTATACGGAAAATTTGCTAACCAGTTTGGTCACGTTTGTTTCTCCTTAAATATCGCCCTATGAATCGGTCCATTCACTTAATTTTATATGTCAAACTCGGATAATTAGTTTGGCTCACACAACCTTAAAGACACCTTATTACTAATTTACTTGAGTGATGTCCTCAACAAGTTCTTTGGTTATTAATTATACTTAAGTATTTGCAGTTTTCTTTTCAGAGCAACTACTTTTAATATTGAGAATTATCATCTAATTTCTGGTTAGCGAGCGCAGTGGATGCCCAGCATTGCTTTGCGATTCATGGTTAATGTAATTCATTGCCTCCCTGGCGCAATTGGTTGGACGCTGGTTGTGAAATACAAGGTCGCGGGTTCGATCCTCGCACCGAGACATGATCCAAATTCATCTCTTTCGGGTCTGGATGTTTGTGAGACCGAAAAGTCTCTCGTAGTTTCTGATACCCACGACACAAGAGTCGATCTCGTGGGGTCAGAACTAAGTATGTGACTGGCGGTGTATTGACTTATGGTGTTTGGTTTTGCTACTGTCCATGAGCGGTCGTATCGCTTACCATCATGCATGGCATGCTCGCCTCGCCATTCACTGTGATAAAATAGAGGTGATTTAATGCCTTACATCAGTGCCTTAATAGATTAGGGCTGAGAGTTACGAAAGTGCAATTAATGATATCTTAATAAGCCCCCTCAAGCCTCAATGGAACTGCCCGATGTAAAAGACTTCCGTTGTCATCAGTTGGCGGTCGTCGTCTAAAACAGTACAGTAGTTACTTATACTTAGTATTATGTGCTTATAGTACGCCGTTATTGATCCTTTGGTGACGTATACATTACGCTGAAAAGGTTTCGAGACTTGGAAAGTTTCAGAAGTCTCTTGTAACATTCAGTGGGAAGTCTTTGATTGTGTTGCTATGCGCTACTTAAGTCTGGACTTATAAATGACAATTATGGTTTTCATGTATCATAAAAGATTAGGCTGTGCCTTAATTTAACTCCAGTATTGCCGATTTCCTTAGGGTGGTGATAAAAACAGTTCGGCCTGTACCTTATCAATCTTCGTTGATTATAAGCAGAAGTTAAGAGCGTTTACACCTTGCGCGCAAAGTCAACTATAAGTATTTCTTCGTTAATTTCACGCACACATAAGCGACCAAAGCTGTGTGCGTAGAGAGAGCTGCCGCGTCGGCTCGCCGCTCGCTATACAGTCAGCGCAACCAACTTTGATCCGTGCGTGCGTAAACATAAAAAGATTATTTTTCTCAGCAAAATCCCTCCATAGGGGTCTTATTAGTCGGATAATATTTTTATTTTCATCTTATATTTAGTGATTTCGGATATCTTAAGCTTCTAAATTGCCACTTAAAGCCTAAATAACGAAACTAGTGTTCAGTAATCCTTATAGTACTCACAAATTATCCATCAATCTATAATGTTTTCCACCAAAATTCCTAGATGACAACCTTTTCTAAAATTAGTACTAATTATTTTTCCTTGAAATTGTTTATTGGTGGCTATTAACTCATTTGAAAAGTCCTGTTTTTTAGCCAAAAAGCGCGCAAAGGGTATAAACGCTCTTAAAACATATAACAACTGAGCCTACAACACATAAACTTTGTCCTGCCTTTTTCTTCATAATGACGTTGATACATTAAAAAGGAGGGACATTATGATTAAGGTATCAGCCATTTGAGACACTAAATTACTGTATGAAATAGGTGTGAATCATTTGCTCGATACAACCAATGTTAGTATATGTTTACATGTAATGCTCTAGCCAATTGGTTAACCCATCCAGAATTAACCCTATCACTAAATTATTTTGACAGCCTCCGTGGCGCAGTTGGTTAGACGCCGCCTGTGAAACGAGAGGCCGCGGGTTCGATCCCCGCACCGAGAGAAATGTTTGTGCGGCTCACAAATATTTCTTCCGGGTCTGGGTGTTTGTGAGACCGAAAAGTCTCTCGTAGTTCCTGATACCCACGACACAAGACTTGATCTTACTGTGGGGTTAGGACTATGTATGTGACTGTTGGGTGTTATTTATTTATTTTATGCAAACGATATAAATAAAGCTTCTATCGCTTGCAGTACCAATGCGGTTGGTTTCATAACGCTATTGTGTTGAGCGTTGTTAAGTGGTACACCAGCAGATATCACGGTCCGTTGCGCTGATAAATTAAGCTGTCAGGCACAGCTGAATGATTCGCAAACAGTCCTGAAACATTGTCAGCAGGTCCCGAAGCTTAATTACTGACGGATTGTTTCACCCTCATTTGAATATTTGAGGGAATATGGATTTTGTATTGTTCCTATACTGAGGTGGTTAATTACATGGATTACTGTTGGTAGGTTGTCTGATTTTTTCTTGGAGATAACAACGTTCTTGAACATCCTTTTTCAATATCTTAATCATATTTTCATGAGTTTCTTTTTAGTGAATATTTTTGATAGTCCATCAAAACAATCTAATAGTTCCTGATAATGCTTTAGAGGTTTGGATGGTCTGGGTTATTACAAATTTAGCTGATATTTTCGAGCGTTCTTAATTGTTAATAAATATTATAAGCTCCGAAAACTTAATTACTTTGACATAAAGTTACTTTCCGGAATAGCTAAATTAAACCACAATTAAATTGACGAGGTTGTCTTCAATATGAAGTTAATCGGTTTCCATAATATTAGTAGGGGTATTGTAAGCTTCCATATTGGCCACAGGGGGCGGTTTTCACCCCGATACCACCCCCGGAAAGCACCCTTGTTTCCACTAATCAATTACCCTGTCTGACCCCACACTAGTGGTAACACGACCTGCATGTTTAATATTTTTAAAATTAATTTTAGTTTCACTTTAATTGCAATTTATAAATACACAATATTGGGAGATTAGCAGACTACACAATTTTGATCCATTATTTAGTCGATTATTTTAATATTTAGAACAAGTTGTATAAAATTTATTCATTTTGAATGGTTTACCCAAAAGCCAACATCGTGATAATTTAATTCTAAAAACTGGTTGGCAAAATGATCAAACTAAACCGGTGAATCTAAATTTTGAATGTAAGATTTTTCTACATCCAATTTGAGCAGTAACAATGTAAAAATTATCATCTAAACACTACAGGGGTTGAATCGGCGATGAAACTTTGTATGCAAATTTGTATTCTTGAAGTTATACATCTATACATATAAATAAAATTGAAGTGTCTGTTTTAAGAGTGAAAATAAAAAAAAATGTCCTACTACATATCGTTATATACACGATACCTGTGCCGAAAATGATATTTAAAAATTTTTTGTCTGTCTGTCTGTTCCGGCTAATCTCTGAAATGGCTGGACCGATTTTGACGGGACTTTTTGTCAGGTAGCTGATATAATAAGGAGTAACTTAGGCTACATTTATTATAGAAAAGTTCTTTTATTTTAGAAAATAAAGTTTTTTGTTAAATTCCACGCGGACGAAGTCGCGGGCACAGCTAGTTATTTAATAATTTTAGATTCTGCCAATGTGAATTCCTTTGGAATAGTCGGCTAGTAATTGATAAATTGGATAATTTGTCAATACAAGGCTAATAATATCGTATTAAATATGATAGAACTAGCGATATGCCTATGAAAGCACTAATAACATTATGCACTCGCAAATGCATCTAGGTTGGTTACATGACATTATCCCTTCCGTGCCTTCTAACTAGTACACTAATCATGCATTAACCTTTCAAAACCTATAATAATGAGGGGCTTTTATATTTAACTATATCTACTTGAAACTTGTGTAAATAACGTATAAATTAACTAGGAAAGTAGAATAAAAAAGTTGTAGAGTCTTGGTAAAATTACCATTACTAGATTCTCATCAGAGCTCACATTGATAAACGTTTAAATATGTTGTTTAATTTAAAACCTCTAAAACACACAACATATTTTTAGACTGTATGACTGTAACAGATATTTCTTATCTATTTTGTGGGCTTCGCTTCTCGATTCTTCTTGATTTTTTGTACATTACGCACAGGTTCACGTATTTAATTTGGTGAAAAGCCATGAATCGATAAAGAAATTGAAGATGCCTTCAATTTCTTCAGAACATACAATTTTCCTAGAATACTCTTAATGAAATGAGTGTTAAGTTTTAAAGCTCAGTTCTAACTTTAAAGATAACTACTATAAGTAAGATATTGTCAACCTCCTGCATTTGAGATTTCAATTAAGCGATGTCATTGTCAAATCTAAAGTTATCTCTCAAAGTTAGTTTATGCAATTGACCCTGTTTGGAGGTAAAACAGAAGCGGCAGAATTATAAGTCTTTACTTTGATAGACTGTAGGAAGACCCTGTAGGAAGAAGGCGTTGTATGTATGAGTAAGACGTTGCCAATACATCGTAAAAACACTACACTGTAATATTACAATACCCAGCCAATATTTGAAAAGTCGTAAAGATATTGTTACAACAAAAACCTTATCAATAATAATCTAGGAAGTCAACGCCTATTAACATTGAAAACAAGTATTTTTGGTACACGCAAAAAAATGTTTATAATATTGTGTATGCATACGATAAGTATAACTCCACACAAATTATTTATTTAGAGAAACCGTGGTATTGAAAGTAGATTACGTATCCATATTAACGTAAATTTCAACTAAAACACCGAACCGATTTTAATGAAATTCGACAAGAGGCTAGCCAAGGACTTGGAAAATAACATGATTTTCATTCATAATTTATTTCATTAAATTAATTCTCCTGAAGAACACAAATGTGATTAAGAAATATGATACATTTTGGGCAGATGTAGAACTTTGTTTGCACCCAAACGTATCTAAGCATTACTTGACAATTCGTAAATATTTCATTTGTTTAGCCTTAATCCACCATCCAGCACTAGGTTCGATGAGTTTCACGTTAAGCCAGTTTATTGCAAGAATTTTAAGCCACCAATAAGGTTTTTTTATGCAAATCAACGACAGCTGCGACATTAGCAAATGTCTTCCACGCGGACTGACGTTTTAACGTCCAATGCTGTTTACGACAGGAAGGAACTTGGAATATTTATCATTACACATGGGCTCCCATAATTCAAACTAATAAGGATGACGCCACCGAAATTTTAAGTGAATATGATGTATTACAAAACCTACCAAAACCTACTTCAATGTTGTTATGAGGGACTTCAACGCAGAGTTGGGCAAGAGAAGCGATGCAGAGTTGAAAGTGGGGCAATTCGGACATGGGCAACGAAACCTCAGGGGTCAGAGGCTGGCCGACTTTCTGGAAAAAGAAGGACTCTGCGATGAACTCTTTTTTTTTCCAGAAGCCGCCTCACAGGAAATGGACCTGGCTGAGTCCTGACGGTTCTACGAGAAATGAGATAGATTTCATCTTGACGACGAATAGACGGATGTTCAGTGATGTCTCTGTGATCAACAGGGTGAAAACCGGCAGTGATCACCGAATGGTTAGTGGCACATTGAATATCAACGTCCAATTAGAAAGGCGTCGCTTGATGAAGTCTACGCTCCGACCTACTCGCGCCCATATCCAAAACCCCGAGAGCTTTCAACTCGAGTTGACAAATCGCTTTGATTGTCTAAAAGAAAACCTTGCAGTGGACGAGTTAAACAGCGGTTTGGTAGAAGCTGTCCATACGGTGGGATCTAAGTATTTTAGACCTCGCCGTAGAGATAGACCACAAAAACTCTCGATCCACACTCTTGACCTCATGGCCGAACGTCGATCTTTGACGCTGCAGTCTTCCGTTGACGCCGAAGCATATCGGCGGCTCAATAGACGGATCTGGAAGTCCTTGCGACACGATGTCCGTGCTCACAATACTGTGAGCATTGAGGAGACAATTGAGCGGAACGGAGGCTCCAAAGTGTTTGCAAGAGACTTGTCTATTGGGCAAAGCCAGTTGTCTAGGCTGAAAACGGACGATGGCCGCGTGGTATCGACGAGGGCAGAGGTATTAAGAGAGATCGAGAGGTTCTACGGACAGCTTTACACCTCGGTTGCCGAACCTACTGTTAGCTCGGCCGAAGACCCGAGAGCCGAGATGATCCGACACTTTAACGATGATATCCCGGACATCAGCCTATGTGAGATTGAGATGGCCCTAAAACAACTTAAAAACAACAAGGCGCCGGGTGAGGACGGAATCACTTCAGAGCTTCTGAAAGCGGGCGGAACGCCGATACTGAAATCCTTCAGAGGCTCTTCAATTCCGTTCTCCTCGAGGGCTCAACGCCAGAGGCATGGAGCAGGAGCGTGGTGGTACTGTTCTTCAAAAAAGGTGATAACACTTTGCTGAAGAACTACAGGCCCATGTCGCTCCTGAGCCATGTCTATAAGTTGTTTTCAAGGGTCATCACAAATCGTCTCGAACGCAGGTTTGATGACTTCCAGCCTCCCGAACAAGCTGGTTTCCGAAAAGGCTTTAGTACCATAGACCATATTCATACGCTACGGCAGGTTATACAAAAAACCGAGGAGTATAACTTGCCGCTTTGTTTAGCGTTTGTGGACTATGAGAAAGCCTTTGATTCAATCGAGACTCTTCAGTGGTGCCACATAGACTATCGGTACATCGAAGTGTTGAGGTGTATATACAACAACGCCACTATGTCGGTCCGAGTACAAGATCAGAGCACGAAGTCTATTCCACTACAGAGAGGCGTGAGACAGGGAGATGTCATATCTCCGAAACTGTTCACTGCCGCGCTGGAAAACGCCTTCAAGCTCTTGCAGTGGAAAGGATTCGGCATCAACATCAACGGCGAGTATATTACTCACCTTCGATTTGCCGACGATATTGTAGTCTTGGCAGAATCGCTGGAAGACCTTAGCACTATGCTCGAAGACCTTAATCGAGTCTCCCAACAGGTGGGTCTTAAAATGAACATGGATAAAACGAAGATCATGTCGAATATCCATGTTGTGCCCACCCCCATTGGAGTTAGGGGCTCGACTCTCGAAGTTGTAGACGAATATGTCTATTTAGGACAAGTGGTCCGGTTAGGCAGGTCCAACTTCGAGAGACAGGTCAATCGTCGAATCCAACTCGGCTGGGCATCGTTCGGGAAACTTCGCGACGTCTTCTCGTCCAAAATACCTCAGTGCCTAAAATCGAAAGTCTTCGATAGTTGTGTGTTACCAGTGATGACATACGGCACCGAGACGTGGCCTCTCACTGTGGGCCTCATTAAAAGGCTCAAAGTCACTCAACGAGCCATGGAGCGGGCTATGCTCGGTGTTTCCCTACGGAGATCGAATCAGAAATGAGGAGATCCGTAGGAGAACCAAGGTTACCGACATAGCCCATAGGATTGGTAAGTTGAAGTGGCAGTGGGTCGGGCACATAGCTCGTAGAACCGATGGCCGTTGGGGCCGAAAGGTTCTTGAGTGGAGGCCACGTACAGGCAAGCGAAATGTCGGACGCCCGCCTACAAGGTGGACGGACGATCTGACTAAGGTTGCAGGAAGTCGCTGGATGCAGGCCGCTTCCAACAGGTCATTATGGAGATCCTTGGGGGAGACCTATGTTCAGCAGTGGACTTCCTGTGGCTGATATGATGATGATGATGATGATGATGTATTAACTAAATATGAATGTTAAGAGTTGGTCACTTACTTAATCAATAATACACTTTATAGCGACTTAAACAAAGGAGAAGGGGCATCCCAGCCTATCGACCAATAACGACAAGCCACATATCAATGGAAAGGTCTTTTCAGATGCTACAACTTTTCTATGACCACAAAATCGAAATCGCTGTATTTTAAAGACTGCAGGAAAATCACGCGAAAGGGCCTCGCCATAGTGAGCAATAACAACAAGCGATGCGTCATTAGAAAGGTCTTCTGAAATACTATAACTTTTTCTACGGCGGCCAGTATCAAATCGAGGCGAGGCCCTTTCGCGTGATTTTCCTGCAGTCTTTAAGTAGCTGTATTTTCTAAAATACAGCGATTTCGGTTTTGTTGCCGTAGAATATGGTATATCATCTGAAAAGGCCTTTCCATTGACATATCGCTTGTCGTTATTGGTCGATAGGCTGGAGTCCATACATGTTTGGAGAGAAACGAAATAATAGGCGATATTATATCATATTTTTATGTTTATTGTATTGTCTTACTGTTTTTAATAATATTAATATGTCTCCCCAAAATACTTGCCCACCTTCGATGCTGTATCTAATCTTCACGTGCTTATATCGACCTGGCTAACGGCCGATGCCAATAATCAATCGAAAAAATTAGATTGAAGTCAATCTGGATTATTTTCTACTTTTCGATTGGTCTCCTGTCATGTTGCCATAGTTTTATCACTACTGAGATTGATTATTGGCAATATAGTATCAGAAAAAAGATTGAGCTGTCAATCTAAAGCGGCAAATTTTGGATTGGGATTGTTTATTGGCAGCGGCTGTAAGAGAGGTTACAAAACAAAACAATTATAGTTTGATAACACTGATTTCTAGGCATTTAAAAACATAAAAATCACAGTTAGAAGCGTTCATAATTAAATCAGTAGGTAGATCAAAAGAAATTCCAGTGAAACAACGTGTAAAGATTATTTACAAGCGAGGGCTATGACTTCGGTCGTGTTTACTCACTCGCTAACAATAGAAAAGCTTTAAAACAACAATCAATCGAACAAATACTAAAAGGGCATTGTAAGAAGTGACTTACACAATAAGGTAATGATGCAGAAATAGCATGGTGGCCTGTTCACAATGATCGCAGGTTTAAATCCCAGCTCACACCTTTGACTTTTCAGTGTATTGATGGTCAATCACTAAGCTCTGTAACGGTGAAGGACGACATCGTGAGGAAACATGCATACCATAGCGATTTGTAAGAATTTATATGGTATGTAAAGTCCGCCAACACGAACTAGGCCAGGGTTTTGGACTATATGGCCCAACCCTTCTCAATCGTACTCTCGATGAGGCTCATGCCCTGCAGTGGGACGTATATGCATTTACTATTAGGTGCATTAGTCACTTTGTAGTGCCAGTATTATCAGCCCATAGTTCTCTTCTGGATATAAGCCTCTTAAATTGGACATAATTGCACGGCCCTCAACCCCTATCCATTCCCGTCAATACTTTTACTAAAACTGGATTCGCTATATCCATATCATCCATAATAGTTATGTTAATTTTATTCTAATTAACAAGTACATACCTGTTCTTTTGCTATTTACCTAAGTTGTGGAAAAAATCGCATGTATTTAATTTTATTCATTGCTTTAACAATTTTGATGAGGTTATTTGATAAAGCATTTGAACTTTACCTTGAAATAAATTTTGAATCATTAAGGTAATTAAAAATGTTGATATCGTTTGCATGCTAATAATTTTACCATCAGACTGAAAGAATCGATATTATGGAGCCTTGAACGCTAATAAAATTGAAGAAAAGACACACGATGCTACTTCATCCCATTGAAGTAGGCAGAGACTGTGAATGTCCCCTTCACTTCTCTTCTCTTGAATCTCTTCATAAATTTCTGTCAGGTCTTTAATCCTTTTTTGACAGCGATTCAACTGATCGATTTGACTTCGGTCTATCCAATCTTCCACATCACACTTGCGTTGTGTTTATGTTTTTCTTCTATCATCCATCACCTGCAAGTTTCACAAGAGTTTGTTATAAAAAAATGTTAAAGGATTTACTTCTAACCGGAACAGTAGCCTTTCCGGAAAGAAACAAATGATTTCTAAAACTTTGATGAAAAATTGTATCCACATTACTTTAATTAGGAATTGAAACAGATGGGGGCTTATAACTACTATGTAAAGCGTAAAGAATTGCAACCAAACGTATCATCGAAATGTTGCGTAACTCATTAAAATTTAAATGGAGCGGGTTTGAATTTTATAACGTAGCGAGAGTCAATAGTTTTCCACGCGCGAGGCAGCTGAGCAAACTTGTTCTCCAATATATTATGTCCAATTGTTAAAATTTGCATAAACTTCTTAAAGCTTAATTTGTTAGTGTATTTGATCGTTGCATTCGTACTTTGGTTTTTCCAGTTTTTGCGTTACCATTGTACTGATGATAGAATGCTAAAATCTGACCAGAAAAAGTATCACATTACTCAAAAATCCCGAGCAGTAGTTCGAAAATGGGGAATATGCATTTTTTTTTATACTATTCTACTAGTCATACCTTACCAAACATACAAATATCTCGTCCAAAAAATAAACTATTATGCAAAAATTTAATATTAAAATCGCTATCAGTTTTGGGCGATATAAACGCGGCCATATTAGCGCGCTTGTTCGTGACGTCACGATTACACAAGTTCGATGTCAACAGCAGTGTTTGGTTCAATATATTATTACCAGAAAATAATGAAAGTGAGTGAATATCGAAGTCGATATGCTTTTCCATGGTAATTAAGTAATTACCATGGAAAAGCACAAAAAAAACATATTACAAATATTGTGTCGTTCCTATGTCCCCAAAAAAACATTTAAACACTGCACCTGACAAAGTATATTTCCTTATGCCGAAAGGTGAAAATCTAAGAATAAAGTGGTGCAAGGCTATTAGAAGAGACAATGTATCGAGTTTGAGCTGTTATATTGTTGTGAAGACCATTTCGATGTAAGTTAGGATATTAAAATTAAGTAAACTACATATAAATATCATTCTTACGTTTACCTACCTACTTGTTTTGTTTACAAACCTCTACAAAAACATAACCTAGTTTACGAAAAGTCGTAAATATATTATTAAGAATTCTTATATCCTTATGTATGTATGAGTATAAGTATTACCGATGAATAAAAACATCTATTTTTTTTTATTGCATTGAACTTCTAGACGAGCAAGCCGTTCGTCTAATGATAAGCGATAGGACTACTCATAAACAGTAGTAAAACCAAACAACACCTTGAATTACAGAGCAATGCTTGGCATTCCACTACGCTCGCCATCCTGAGACATAACATGTTAAGTCTCAATATGTCTAATAGTTACTCTGGCTACAATGTCTTTCAATCCAAAACACAACAGTGCATTTACACTGCTGTTTGACGGGAGAAATAGACATTGCGGTGGTACCTACCCAGATGATATCTCACATATGAGAGACCTACCACCAGTAAAGAAGAATTCATAAGTATTAGATTAAGAGGCAAGTTCGAGACTAGTTTTAGTAATCTTTCTATTATTTCTGGGTTTCACATCAAAGAGGATACAGAAAATTATATTAAATATAAAATAATGGCATTAATTCTCTTCACAATGAATTAATACTGTGAACACATAAAACTATTCACTTAATATAAAAAACAAACAGAGACACAATATAAAAACAATTATTCCTCAGAAAAGAAACCATACAAATTGCTTGTTGACAGCATACCTCTCGTGTAAATCTGATGTCACGTTTTCATCCACCAATAGTGTTGCGTTTCGGAAATTTGCGCGGAAAGCCACTTTTTGATGATTAAATTTCACTATAAAATTAAAATAAATTTAAAAAAATATTGTAAAGTGTGTTTTCAGTAGCAATAAAGATTACAAAAAAATATATTTTGTCCATATTTAAGTTACGTGCATATTCTCCATTAAGCCCACATATTTTGGCTCTGCATTTTGAAACTCTTTTTACGAGACCTTAAACCGTTTTCTTTCATACATACCATATGGTAGAAAACTTTTAATTTGCCCGTAATCTATTTAACAGATAATATGGAAACAGGCCGGCATAATACTGTCGAATATTGTGACAGATAATCATCTGTTGCTATTTAATGCACTATCGGCATATGAACGGCATTAACATCCGGTGTAGTCTACTCACATTGCTGTGGCGGTATAAAAATATATACATTAACCAATGAGGTATTATACTAGAGTGGACATCGGGAACAAAATCTCTGCGTATGGTGCGTGCACAAGGGTACACATTG